>JAKEPQ010001006.1:19490000-20090000 GCA_024500445.1 Entomyzon cyanotis | reverse complement strand
CATCTCTGTCAGCTCAGATATGGAAATCTGGTGATATCACACAGTGCTAGTGAAATTTAATGAGAACATCTCTGTTCCCAGAATGCTCGTTCTGTCTGAGCATGAGTGTTGCATTGCTCAGAATACTAGGCCAGTTGGGAATGCCTTGATGAAAATGCTGTTTGAGTATCTTTCTTGGAGAAGACCAGTTCATCACTGAAAAGTGTTTTTAGGAACATGTTTGATAGACTCCTCAGGTAGGTTGTGCTAAATTGTTCCTCCTTTGGGACTTGCAGTCGGTAGTGCTTTGGGGTACTTCTAAGGCCAGAACCAAAAGATTACCTCTTGCATGAGGACTACTCACCCCACACTGATTATTTTCCTTATAAATATATTCTTCACACCAGCTCTTAGAAGCCCTCACCTGGCAGATTTATTCTTCATTGTAGTAGACAGAGCAACCTCATTAAGGGACTAAAACAACACCTACCCTACATCACTTGAGATTGATGGAGAGAAGGTGGATGCAGTACTTGAAAGATTCTGGAAGTCAAGAGATGCTGAAAACTAGAGAAGATAACCCAAGAGCCTGAAAAGCTATAATCTATACCAGTGTTTAATTGCATGATATTGCAATCTGCTAGGCAGAAATTATTCAGAAAATATGAGTATTCCAAGCAATAAAAATGGTCAAGAAAAAACAGAGGTCATTTTCTTGACAGTAAACCAGACAGTCAGACCAGACAGAGGAAGATGACCAGGTGCCATGTAATAAATGCTCATGCCAATCTCAGCCATTACAGGTGGACTATTACCAATTATTTTAAAAGCATATAATAAAGATGTGTTTAACCTAATTTTAAAAATCTAATTTTTAAATCAATGTAGGCAAGCAGATAAAAAGAAAACAAAAGCCAATTCCTTCAGTACATCATAAGGGGCAGGAAGATATAATGCATCTCAAAGGTGAAATAAATGACAGCAATCACAGTGCTGCTGCATTCTGTTCAAGTCACATATATTCAGAGCTGCATAACTAAAAGGTGTCATGTCACACTGCAACAGCTAACACTGAAACATCCCAGAAACTGCTTAGATATCTAGACAGTCAGCTAAGAAACTGCAGGTGAGAGAGATCCCCAAAGCATGCCCTGTCCTGTCAGGCGTGTGAGGATTTCAGAGCTTCATTTACCCACACACACACACTCTCAAGAGTCTTTAGTGTATTCCAGCTGGTCTCCATGGCTGTGGATATCCCATACACCTCTATCACAGCTGTCAATCCCTAATGGATGTGGTGAACCTAGCATGCTATATAAAGGCACCCATGTGAACAATGAATATAAAGCCTCACAGCAAGCTGCAGGTCCCAGAAAGGCTGATCCTGGTTGGGATCACCAGGAAGGAGTCCCTTTAAAGACCTGCCTCTCCATCAGTCATTAAAGGAAGAAGGAAGCATGTACAGAAAGTACTTCCATTTCTGAAATGGGTGGAAGGGCTCCGAGACTAGAGGAATCAGTTGAGTTACCATCCCGAGGTGCCTACAGAGAAGCTGCATGTTCACAGAAAGTCAGACTGATGACTATTCCTGGAAAAACAGAGCTGCAGGTGGCAGCTCTGCATTCACAGAAAATCAAACTGGTGAATATTTCATCATAGGCAGAAACTCTGCTTTTGAGGTAGGCATGGAGAATGTTAGCAGTGTGTTAATAACTGTAAGAAGCATTTTATATTGGCATTGAAAAGAAGAGCTCTGAATGACATTCTTGTTGAGACACGATCTAATTTGTCATTCCTCTTGCACCATTAACCCAGACTTCTCCCACTGACTGCCCTGTCTGTAGTAGAAACATCTGCCTGCCAAGCAGCTGCCCAGTCCCATGTGTGTTCCTCGCACCCTCTATAGTTGGTAGTGTCAGCTGCCAGCAATCTGGCTGATCCTTATGGAAAATTTCTGCCCAAGGCAGAATATCCAAAAAATGTTGCGCAACCACCCCAAAAGTTTTTGTGGTCCAGAAGTCTCATTCACACCCAGCTGATTAGGAAGGGCTCCCTAGTTCCCGTATTTTGGCTGTGGAAGAAAAGGTTCCTGCAGCCTAAATGCTTAAAATGCTCAAATTTCTATTATTATTGTCAGTTAACTGACCAATGTTTGAAAATTCAATTATCTGTTTCTCTGAAAAAACCTAGATGATCAATGTTTATTGTGTCAAAGACCAGGTTGTTTGAAAGGTACAGTGGAACGTTTTGAACACCATCTTCAAAATCTAATTATATGGAGAAAGACAGCAAGTCACCCTTCAAGATGAAATTCTTAATGAGCAGTTTAACTGCTACCAGACAGACAAGAAAATTCAAAAGCCAAACTTTGCTGTAAGACAGGCATTCAGTGACAGGATAGAAAAGGATCCTGGCAGACATATTCTATTAAAAATAAAATAAAATAAATAAAAAAAAGAAAGAACAGTGAGACAAGAAGCAAACAGGTTTGTATCTTGTCTCACTGATATGGCCCATCTGAGGGGCCATATCAGAAAGAGAATTATTCTCTTCTCACTGCAGACTTTGCTTGTGATATTTTTCTTTCTCTGATCCTCAAAAAGTTTGACAAACCAAAATAATGGCTGTACTTTAAGGAAATAAGCTACATCCTAGCTTTATATATGTACTAATGTGTGCAGGTATACACAAATGCACACATATGTATTTATACAGTTCGTGCCCTCAGTTTTGTTACATTCACCAGGCTGCTGAATTTTCAAGGTGAGGTTAGTGGCTCTCTGGAGCTGTATGTGGAGAGTCAGTCAGTATTTTGCTTAGGAGAATGGACCATTCAAAGGTTTGGCTGTACCACTAGGAATCAAATATGTATATATACATATATATATATATATATATATATATATATATGTATAGTCTTCAAAACCTTTTCTGCTCAGATTGCATCTTCTTCCAGAATATATTTTAAACTTGAGGGCAAAAATGGCAATGGCAGGAGCATAACAAAACCTTTCTGGGTTTAGAACCTGTATCTATTTGTTTACCTTATTTCCTCATCTCTACACAAATACCTAAAACTAATAAGTTGAGTAGACAGGATTTTTTTAAATTGGAATTCATATGAGCGGAAAACTCTGTGGACCCTCATTACTCTTTCCTAAGGTAAACAACGCTTGAGTTCATAAGGAACTTGGTTGCACAAAACCAAAATTTATTTTGCAGATCTAGGCCTTGAGTCTGCAAAAAAATTGCAGCTTTGCTCAGATAAATAAATGGAACTGCACATGAGTTCAAAGGTAAATGGGCCCACATGGTTGCAGGACTAAAGTTTCGCTTTAATCCTTAATAGTGATAGCCCAAACCTTTCTTCCATGCTTGTTTTATCTGGAATGTGCCACTCTAAAAGGGGGAGAAGATATCAGAAGCTCTCTAGGAGGACTTTTCTCTCTAAATATCTAGGACTGCTGTAGCTGTTTTGAAAAAGAAAATCTATTAATTTCTGATAAGCACAAGGTCTTATTTGAAAATTATTTATGTTAACTGCTTTAAAATTCTTCCCATTCATACAATAGATTTCAGTGATAATGCTGTCTCCATTTAAAGCTGATTGACAGTAGATAAGACACACATTTTGGTTACTTATAATTTCACTAATACTAACCATTCATTTCAGCCTTCCCCAGTCCTTCTGTTGTCTTTATTTCAGTTTAAAATTGCTTAACTTTTCCACAGAACAAAATACTTCATGTTTGTAACATTTTCTAGCCATCATACTGAGAATCATCAGAGCCTTCCTGCTGGGGTGAAGGCACTTATAACACAGAGAAAGGAAAACTGGCCTTTACATCATGGACTGGCATTTTTCTTTCATGCAAAAATTCATCCAAATGTTCATATTCTGGGTCACTCCTCCTAAGAAATAAAAAATGTTTGCAGTGTTACTAAGTCAGTAAACTTCATCAGCATCTTCTGCACGTTCCACCTTAACAGCACATCTTCTCTGTCATGCATTTTTCCAGAGGTCACAGGACTTTTACTTCACAAGGACTCCAAGAGATATAGCCAAGGAAATCTAATAAAAACTGGCCATTAGGAAGTTCTAGAGTCAAGTCAAGACTCTCCTATTTGCCCCCAGTAACGACAGTAAATACTCCTATACTATTTTTCCAAAGGATTCCCAATGGGCAACAAGACTAATTCATGTTGTATAATAGTCTTTTGTTTCTGGGAAACCTGTCATGTATTTTAGGAGATGGAAGATGTATTGAATGAAAAGGAAAAACAGGTTAAGGGAGTAAAACAGTGTCCTAGATAACTCCATTCTACCCAGATGCCTATTACAGATGCCAAGTAAATAATTTATCATAAAAATGTTTGGTTGATAACTGTCTTCCTTAGATTTTAAGGCTCATTTTCTAAACACTTGAGATCTGGCTGTGGAAGTACTGTATGCTCACTCTTACAACTGAAATTAATCATAACTAAGTTTGTGGAATACAAAATATATTTTTAATGATAAATGCCCTGGAGAAGGAAAAAAAAAAAAGCCACCAGGCTACAAAACCCCTGTCATTTCTGAAGAACTACATGAAATATTAGTTTTATTGTTTCAATAATAACAAGAAAAGATAAGCATGGATTTTTTTAAATTTCAAGGGGAACAATTCAGGAGACACTCAGAACATTAAAATCTTGTTTTAAATCATTACTCTTTAGATGTCAGAAAATTAGTTCAAGGTCTCATAACTATTTGTTGTAGGGACTGATAGAAATGAGTATAGGGGAATAAATACATTTCTGAAAATATGAGTCAATAATCTGAGGCCCGTTGAAATCTCTGTGTTGCAAACAGGCCCAATAGTGAAAAAGCCTCACTCACCCAATATTTGTTGAGGAGCTGGAGCCCAGTGTTTTTGTGGCAAACTCACTGACCTCTACTACTTCACTTCAAGAGAACTCAGTTATCTGAAGCAATAAGTTATTTTTCCCCTCTGTGGAACAGTCATCAGAAAGCAATATATTGCACTCTTTATAAAAAAAAAGGAGTCAATACACCACAGCAACATAAAAGTATCACTGTAAACTGAGAAGTTCAATTGGTCAAGAATATAAAAATGTAATTTCTTTTATTGGAAAAAAAAATCTTTTTTTCCACAGGAAATTTTTGGATTTTTTGTCCTCCTCTGTTTCAGTCAGAAGGGAAGAAAGCAAATATATTTCTTTTAGGTTTACCTGAATCTAAATATTTCAGTTGTCGAACTGAAATAAGCTACTATTTGTCTTTTTTAATATACTACCCATTTATCTATGGAATAAAGTCCCCAAGTCTGGCAGAATTATTTTCCTCCTGATGCAGGGAGGGTGGGGAGGGGGTTGAAGTGGGGAGGAGGAATCAGAATGCTTATAGATAACTGAATGCTTAAATACAGGTATTTTTGAGGAAGATACACACTTACTTGTGAAAAAGATTTATTTGTTACAGAGTTGTATCATTTAGTCTGTTGGAATTTTATAATTGGGTTTTATACTCAAAGGACAAATATGTCTTTGCTGGTGATTTATTTAACCAAGTATTAATAGAAAAGCCTATTAGGTTATTAGTTTATTCATTTCTATATAATGTGACAGAGAGCAGACTATAATTTATCTCTTCCTGAAGTCATAGGAAATATTGCTTTCTCCTGTAGGCACTCTGTCAACACAAAAAATACTTGTCATACAACAGAAATAGAGTGTTTGGCAAGCACAAGACAGATCTGATTTTGTTGGTATTTTAATTACATATTTTACAAAAAGTCCACCTTCACCAGCTTGGACCTTTCAAGTCCATCTTATTTATAACTCCCTTGACGGAAATTACTCAGAGACCTACCTGACAGCACGAACAGCCCACTCCTCAGCTGTTAAACACCCGTGTGCTTCACAGCTGAGCAGCAGGGCTAGCAAGAAACCTGAGGAGTCTGACAGAATGTTTCTCTAACACTTTCTATCCTCAGACCCTGTTGATCCAATTCTATTTTATTACAGCAGCAAAAGAGCAGCGTAAATGTGATACTTTTCCCTCTTAAACAGGAATATTTTGATTTACTGCAGGACTACTGGTGAAATATAAAAAAATGTAGCATAAGAAAATTTTACATTAATTTCAATTAGTGGCACAGCAAAACTCTGCAGAGGGCTGTGTCCATCTAGAAGATGAGTTTTCCATTCTAGATAATGTTTTAGTCCTTTTTTAAATGCAATTTTTAAAATAATAAAAGGAGAGATAAGGAAAACATGTATTTTCACAGGTACTGACACTCAAGCTGCCCAGTTTCCTATGGATTTAGATGTTGCATAATTCTATATCTTAGAGGCTAGCTGTGCTGAAAGAAAAGGAAGTTCCAGGTTCTGCACTGGAAACATGGTCCTTTAGGGCACATATTGGCCACATTTAGTTTTATGATAGGATGTGACATGACCTGATAGCACCCCTTGGAGACAGCAGGGATTGTGGATATAGTTATGCTCGTTGCTCTTGGTACCTGAAGCAGGGTGCATTCCTTCTGCATTCCGCCCCTCATCAGATCTTTCCACTCAGAATTTCCTGGAATCCTGTGACCTGACTACTCAGATCCCTTAACTGAGACACTTCTACAGACTTCCTTCCTGCAGTGGCTGCACATTTTCACGAAGCTTTGAGAATTTACTTACCTTTCAGGCTTCAACCTATTTGCAAAATTTGGCTGAGATATTCGAAGAGAGCTTTTAGTGGGTGGGAAAGCTGGAAGAAAGTGAAAGGTATTGGTTTCATTCCCAGACATGAAAAGTGTTCTTGAAAGAAAAAAGGCAAAGCAAACAAAAAATTCCAAGTTCCACACATACTACGTTTCATAAAAGCTGCAATGTGTACACTAGAGAGGTAAAACATGCTTTGCCATATATTATCAGATAATGTGCAGAAACAAACAAATGCATTGTTCGTTACAAACTGCAATGATTAATGTGTTTCAAATTCATATTGCTTTTTCTTATAGCTGTAAAGAGATTATTTTCTTTAAATGCATGAAGTGTAGCTTCACAAAGATTATTAAATAATTTTAACCACATCTTCAACATAAGGAGAGTCAAAATTTCCCCTCAGAACAGTTCCATGCCGAACCCAAGTTGACCTAAACCAATAGAGAACACTATTTGCATGCTCCTGAAAGATATAGGGGGTGATAAAATTCCTATGCTTATTTTCAGGCACAGGCATGGAAAACTTTATTTAAACTACTGGTCATTATGGTTTTGTTTCACTTATAACACATAATTGTATTACAATATATGCTATTATTATAGGATATTGCAGACAAAGTAATGATGTACAGATGGACCAGGGCATAGACACTGAGGCTCTCAGGTACTATCAGGGCACTGTGATAAGAAACACCTCAGTGTAAAAGCATAGATCTTCTAGTGTCCTTTTGACCTTATTAAAGGTACTTCAACAAATCAGTGTCACAATAAATAAATATTCTTTTTGAAACACCTATATGTGTCCCCAAAAGATACACCAGGACTTTTGCAAGTGGTCATTGTCAGCTTCTGGTTTTACAGGCTATAAAATGTTCCTCTGTCTGCCACAGCAAGTACTTCCTTTTTTTTTTTTAAGGCAGTTTAAATTTTTCAATTTAAGCAATATTTACCTCTTTTTTCTTGATCCTGGGTACCAAAAATGCACCCTCTGCCTAAGAATAACTTCTGTCTTTTCTTTTTAAAATGTTTTTGTGTGTGCTAAGGCAGACACATCTCCCAAAACTTGCATGTCTATTCCCTGTTACCTTTCCCTACAAGCCCTTAGCTCCTCAGCATTTACCCTCTCAAAAATATCTAAAGAAAAGAAAATCTTTTTCCCCATCTCTATGCAACTCAGCAGCAATGCAACTAATACAGGACAAAAAAAGGCTTTTCCAGGTTCCAAAGATGGATAAAACCAGACTCAACTGATAATTACCTGCTTTCTGAGCTTTCACTGATCAAAGCTAAGATTTTGCTCAAAGAAAGTTTCCTTCAGAAAATGTACTAAGTCCCGGCTGATTCCAAATTAGAATGTTAAATAAATAAAAATTTAAATCAAGCTGCTATCTAACCTGTACTAAATATTGTTTCCTACATGAAGAATATCATAAGAGTGAAGTTGGGCCCATACTCTGGTCTCAGAAATGTTTTTCAATTACCAGCTATTGAAATTGCTCAATGTTTGATGATCTCTTACTATTTGCATGAACTTTGCTAAAATAAGACTGCTTGAGTGTTGTCTGGTGAAACTTCCTCGAGAAGCATATATAAGATTACTGCCATAAACTATTTCTCAGGCTGCATCTTAAATCCAGACAAAAACTAAAGCCACAACAAGAGCTCCTGGTATAGATTTATTGTTTAAATGAACCTTCATCAGACTTTGCAAGTTAGCTGAAATCCAAACACTTCCTGGCACCTTCCTCAGTTTTATAGAAATCTGCCAAAAGCTTAGAAAATTGGGTGACTTTCCACTGACAGATTGCTTTGTGCTAGGTACTGAAATCTGAAAATGCTTACACATAGCCAGGATTCCCAGCCTCATTCTCTTCAGACAAGTACTCCACATTTCCACTTTTCTTTTAAAACTGAAGCATCAGCAGTGTTTAAAATCTCAGCTTCCGTGAAGTGGACAAACTGTGACCTTCATTTGAGATATCAGGGCCCCAGTCAGGGTATCAGCCTTGTATTTACATTTGCAGCCTCCCCCCAGTTCCCACAGCAGACTCACCCTTGAAAAGCACTGTTTTCCAGAAAGCTCTCAGGCACAGCCCCATGGACACTCACTTCTAGAAACAGATATGAAAAATAGAGTTACTAATCCCACATAGTTTCTCACACCTTGGCTATGCCTTTCCCACCTCCTTCTTCCCTGTGCTCTTCAGCTGGTGGTGACACTTTGCATTTCAGCTTCATCTGTAGTCCCAAAAATACAGGGTTTTTTCATCTTCACAATGACAAGTTTAACAGAAAACGACTGCAAATCATTATTTCTCACCTGGAACCATGGTCCTCACCATTTGAGATCCCTCTGGTGTAGCTGTTGGTCTCATAGTTGAATTCTGCCACAGCTCCTCACTCTGAACTAAATGAATCTTCTTCAAAAGGTTTTTCAAAGCACTGGAAGTTTCTTTGTAGGACTAGGAACATAAGTGCCTTTTCAAGCACACGACCACCTGCAACCACCCTTACTTTGTGTCACTAAGAACCACTAGGCTGACTCCCAGGACCTTGAGATGCATCATAAAATCATAGAATCATAGAATTTTTTTGGTTGGAAAAGACCTTTAAGAACTTTAAGACCTTTCACTGCCAGCACTGCCAAGTCCACCATGAAACTAGGTTCCCAAAAACCCCATCTACCTTCAGTGATGGTGATTTCACCACTTCCCTGAGCAGCCCATTCCAGTGCTCGACAACCCTTTCAGCGAATACTTTTTCCTTATATCCAACCTAAACCTCCCCTGGTGCAACTCGAGGCAGTGTCCTCTCATCCTCCCACTTGTTACCTGGTGTGGCAGGACGTTCCCCCGCCTTCTCTCTCTCTTTCTGCTCAGTTGCAAAAGATAGATGACTTGAGTTGGGTTAACAGCCTGGCAGGGGTTATCTCTTGGCGCCCAAAAGTCTAAAACCTCCAACCATGGGTCATATGTTGGAATGAAGAGAGAATGTGGGAAAATAAACACTTTCTGACCACACAAGGCACACTTTTACACTATAAAAACTCCCTGAAATATCCCAGAGGTAGAAGTTTCTTACACACACTCTGAAGATGCATAGAGAACTTCTCCCCAGAGTCTGACGCAGCTCTGTGGTAACTTCTTGCAAGACTGAGGGTGAATTCTGATGTATCCCAGCACCAAAATTGGATTTTAGTAAGATCATTGGTTTCCTAAAATTGTATTCTTCTTTGTAGCAATAATAATAATAAAAAAATAAGTACCTTTCTATAAATTGCAATTTTAGCTATTTTATAGTTTTTGCAAGCATTTATTCCATAATTGCAGTTTTTAGCTCTGTCATAGTTTATGCAATTATGTCTTTTACTGTGTATATATGTAAATCTGTTCTAAGTCTCTATGTTTGTTATTTTCTGCGTCTAATAAATGGTATTTTACATCATATTAGACTAATCGGCCAAATATCAAAGAACTCTGCGAACAAGACCGAGTCTTGGGTGCTAGCTACCCTGATAGAAATTACTGCCTGTTGCTAGAAGCCTGGCAAACAGCAGAAACTCATGAGACTCCTGTCTCCCCAGTAAGACACCTGGGAGAAGAGACCAACCCCCACCTGCTACAGCATCCTCTCGAGTAATTGTAGAGACTAATATAGTCCCCTGAGCCTCCTTTTCTCCAGGCTAAACCACCCCAGCACGCAGATCCTCAAGCCTGTAGCATCACCAGGTTGTGAACTCTATTTTGGCAGAGTCCTGACAATTATCTGAGGATTTAGATACTGAAACACGATTTTCTTTTGTTTCTTTTCACTGGTTTAGAAGTTGATTTCTTGTGGATCTGCAAAAAAAACTTTGGCATGAAATTATGCACAATAATAATTTATGTGCCTAGAGCTGGTTTCATCCCAAAATTTAAAGTATAAAAACTGGATTAATGTAACTTCAACATTTCTGCCAGGAATGTAATGGAAGGAACAGGTTCAAATTTGAAAGAGTAGCTAATGAGACATTGATTAAAAACCTCATCCATAATGCTGGAAAAACTCAACATTCTAAAGCTCAAGAAGCTAATCTAATGTGAATCATGTGGCTTAACAAACCACATTGCAAAGAGAAAAGAAAAACACCAAAATGGTAGGTAACCAGGAAGTTCATCCACTTCACATAGAAAAACACATTATATCGTATCAAAATTACAATTTTACAGTCCTGTCCTGGGAATGCAATTGTTAAGGCCAGTTGGCTGCTTTCCTTTTACACAAAAATGGCTCCTGTACTCTTGAGTAGCAAACCTAAGCTGTCCTGCCCTGCCTGGTTCACTGTGCTCCTCTCAGCTGAACTAGGAACTCCTGTTAGGCATCACCTGCCACTAAATGCTCTGGTTAATCTCTTCAGCTTTTCTCATTTTAGTTTTTAGCAAAACTACATGAAACATTGAAGACTACCACAGTATCCTCACTTAACCTGCATGCCATTAACATGTCTTTCTGTTTTTTGGCTGACAATAAGCCCTTAAGTAGCTTTTCTTGCTTCAAACAGTTTAATTAAACATACCACCAAAGAGTTCTTCATTTTTCAAACTGCTCTTTCTGTATTGCAGAGATGGATGATGTACAACCACTTCTTTCTGTCAGGAACAGATTCAGGAATGTGCCCAGCTTCATTTTATTTGTTACTTCTCCCTGGCAGAAAAGGCATTTCTCATTTGGTAACTCTGTTCCACCCTGGGCTACAGAAGAGCTGGTTTGCTTTAACTGAAAGCCTTAGTTACCTACCAATCTTTCACACCAAATATGTGCACAAACAGACATAAAAGTGTTCAGCAAGTTGTCTGCATATCACTTTGATGAGCATTTTAGTCTGGTGCAATTTCCCCACCTAAGGATATAATTATTCAGTGGCTGGTAGGTCAGCAAGTCCTTTAATCAGCACATGTCATTTCAGAAGATGTACCAGCTGGTGCAATTTTCACAACGCATGCAATATAAAAATGAATAAATGAGATTACGGCAAAGAAAACTAGAGCAGATATTAAATGACTAAAAAAAACCAAAGCAAACAATCAAATAAACACACAATAAAAAAACCCAAAGGGTCATGGGCCTTTCTTCCAGTACTCAACACTTTAAAAAATGAGTGCCAGAGTAGAGTTTTGACATTAGGGAATTGCATTTGTGATAGAAGCAGGTCTAAATGCAAGTAAAGCACAGGAATGCCAACTCTGAAGAAGGAATTTTTTCCAAAAGAATCCTTCAGCATCCTTCACCTGGGTGCTGGCTGCATGCTCAGCTCACTGTCCTGCCAGCAGAGCAGAAGGAGGTTACACCCACATGCAGATCAAGGCAGAGCTCTAGGCTTGTGCATCCCCGGACAGCCCAGCTCCAGAGGGATGCTAGGAGCTTTGGCAGCACACACTGCCTTCTCTTCCTCTGGGGAAGTGTGGCAGCTGTCAGACAATTCCTGCTGATTTGGAAATTAATGATTCACCTGCCAAGCCAGTAACTCAGCTGTGCTCTCCTCTGCCAATGCTCTCCAGATGAGTACAGAAGGGCCAGTGGCTTTGTCAGCATTATGGAAAGGGAAGTTTATTGCACGACTAAAGAATTTCTTTCACCGTCTTTAAAAATGCAAGTAATCTGTTTATAAATTAAGGTGATGAGTTAGGGGTTACTGTAGCAAGAGCAGAGTTACTGTATAGGAGTATGCACAATCTTAGAAGAAGATTTGCACTTTCAAGGTGCTTTCACTTTTTTTGAACACTGGCTTTGTTTTTTCTCAGATCTACTACTGCAGAAAGCAATTTGCTTTTATTTTGAAAAAGCTAATGTTGAATCAATGAGCAGCTCCTGTTAGCAGTGTCTCTTACTAGATATTGTGCTGAATAGACCTTGAGCAACAGGTCTTAGAGCTTTCACATGAAAACAACTTAAGTAACAAGAATGTTCAAAATCAGGTTATCCCTCTATTTATCATTAACCTGCAGTTAATATAGAATAAAATCTAAGAAAGGAAAGAAGGGACATCCCATGGAAGAGATGGAATGACAAAAGACAGGGTGCCTGGAGACACCACACCACAGCCACAGTACCACCAGGAGACACAGAAATAGGACAAAGTATGTTCATGGGACTGCAGGCTTCAGCCTGCCATCAGTAGACAGGAAGACCTATTGCACTAAATATATTTCAATCACAAAGAGTAGTATTCCTTGCAAACACAGGGCATGGACTCTTTTTACAATGGATCAAAAATCTAGTGTCATAACTGAGTTGCTACATGAAGAAGCAAAATCTCTTTTGGAGTATTAGTTGCTGTTCATGTAAAATAGAAACTTAAAAAGCAGCCTCCTATCCAGTGTCAGGTTAGAAAATAATCCAAAATAGCAAGGCCAGATGTGGAAGTGCCAACAAAAATAAAAAAATTAACAGGGTGAAGTATTAGCAGGGTAAAGACTGTGGTCAACATTTTTTTGTTCTAGGTGACCACAGTAATTTATCTTTCTGGAAAGGCTTGGTTTTCAGAGATGAGAGCACCCCTACGTCCATCAACTTAAAGAAAACTCAACCTTCATTTGTGCCAGACCTCACACTCCAGATTTCAGTAACTCAGACCATAAGTATTAGACACTGAAGTTAACAAACAAACCAGGAAATGAAAACAATCTGTGCAATGAGACCCTTGTAATGAAATGTGCTTCATTACATGCAAGATTCATGAACTACAGTACCATCCAAAACTCATACTTTCTCTTATTCTTTTTCTTAGATTTAAATAGGTCTCAAATATACAGATTTGCTAATTATTTTATCATGAGGAATCCCATTCTATCCAGCTACCTGACAAAATACAACAGATTTTCTCACAAGATAGTAACTTACTTGTTCTATGTTATTTTTGTTTCGTTGTTACAGTTTGGATTGCCTCAATGAAAATACCTAAAGTGGCGAAACAATTCCAAAATGCTTCAGAGATAACCTTTGTGTTCTTGGAAAGTGCTAAGCAAGTAGATTTTTATTTATTCTAAAAACCTTCAATTCTATAGATACATTGAAAGAAGTTCATAAGGATTCTGTTACCAAGTGTATCTCATACTCAGTAGAAGGAAATATACTGAAGCTTGCTATAAAAAGTAGCATTTTAACTCGCTGATTAACTTTTGATACTAAAAAAATAGTAAAATCCCATGGAACCTGACCCAAAATAATACAAGTATGGTGCAAAAAACCTGACATCTCAAGGACCTCAGGTGACAAATTTTTGACTCTCAGTTCAGAGACAGGCTTGGCTAGCAAGACCTTTTTGTATGAGAACAGCACAGTTCCCAAAATTATCAGAATTTCCCATGTACAGACTAAGGAAGGAAGGATAAGAGGCAGTTGAGTAATTAACAACCCACATTTAGTGGCAGAAGCTATGTGCAATATGCAGCAGGTACTTAAGGTCCCATCTTCTGCTGCTGTGCTCTGGTCAATGCAGTCACTGGAAGTCTCTGTCCACACAGCTCATGAGGTTCAGAGCTCCCTCTCATCTTCACTGACTGCACTGATTTCAGCTCCAGTGACTGTCCTTGAAGCAGAGACACATGGCTAACCTGCAGGCACCTCCACAGAGCACCTCAGTGCACACCTTCCATTTGGGAGCTGAATCCCACCTCAAGTCTCCCTCCTACAGCTACATTATTTTGCTCTCAGTCTGTGATATTTTGCAGGTGGGCAGAGATGAAGCTCTCACAAATAGGGTACTTACTCTCTGCTTCCCATATCTAATCTTTATGTGTTCCCTAAGTTTTCTTCTCCAGAGTCATCAGGCTGGTACTTTTCTTGAGCAACACTGACTTCCTAAAAAGTCATGACCCTTCTCTACACTGCCTGGTAATGTGAAGTGCTGCACTATGTGGCAGAGTAGGCAATGCTGTCTGCCTCATAGCAAGGTGTCTTTCAAATTATGGATGTCTTAAAGTGGGATTTCTCCTCTTCTAAATGAGAAAACCTAGCAGGAGAGTTTAAAAAACATTTAGTATCCAGCCTCATCACCATCTGGTCAGATTTGATTATTATACAATTGAGCAATCTCCTGCTAGCTGCACCACAGGGGAATTTCTTAAAAGGCTGCCGTTTACCATTTATAACTGTGGCAGGGAATAAGTGGAATATATGACTAACATTTTGTGCCAAAAGAAGGGTCTTGCTTTGGTTTAGAGACACTGATTATTTCACGTGTAAACCAACAGATTTGTGTAGATAAAATAACTTACATGAAGAAAAACAGAAGGTCTGCAAAGTGCCATTAAGGCTCCTGAACAAAGCAGAACATTTACACCTGCACTATAAATTGATCACAAGAGCTCCCAATGCCAATGTGTGTGAAAAATGGTTCCCTTTAAGAGAACAGATGCTTCATTGTTAATAGGAGTTTCACACATAAAAAACTGAAAGTCGTGGAAGACTGCTGTTCAGCCCCATATATTCACAATGAATATTAGAAACTCTTAATTAAGCTCCTTCCCATCACCATCAAAACTGAGTTATTGTAGGAAGCCGAAGTTGCAAGAACACAAAAATAGGACAATGTTTGATCACTAAAGTAAGGATATTGTCAGTAACCATTTGGGGAGAAAACATCTCCCCAAATAGACTGGTTTTTTTACGCATGGATAAATAAGTAAAAGAACAACTGTGAATGCCATGTATCTGGAAAGAAACAGACATTGGCTACATTACAGGCCAAAAATGAGAAGCAAAACACAATTTGCTTGTCACAAACACAGAAAATCTGAGTGAACTGTGACGCCATTATCGCAGCATAATAATAAAAAAAATTATCAATATATTTTGTTGTCAGTTGGAATCACACGTATCAGTAATAGTTGTTCCTTTCCTGCTCTGGGAGAATAACCTGGGCTAAAGACACCAACTAAGTAACCTTCTTGCTCCCTCTCACTTCTACAAACTTCTTAGCTAGAAATGTTACTGTCATTTTTGGTTCTGGTTGCACAAAGACCTTGCTTTTACCTACAAAGTTGATCATTTAACTTCTTCTCATATAGCCAAAGCAGTGCTAATCAGATAGAATCCTAATGGTTTATAACAAATCAAAGCCATCTATGTGACAAGTTCATACACAATATTACATTGAATTATTATCTTCTTACTTTCACAGAACCATGATAAGCCCCAGGACCTGCAAAATGTATAGTAGAAACTGAACTACTTATTTGCTCTACAATTCCATTGCAGAAATGTCAAAAGCATCTAAACACAGAAAAACACAGAAATCTTAGTCAGAAACCTAAAAGTGTTGCCAAATATTTCAGTATCTTTTTAAATTTTGTTGTCATTTCTACCAGTTATATATTTCACTGTAATGAAATTACTCGAATCTTCACATGGTCAGGCACACATCCAGGCCAGTTGTCATATATGAATGATATTAGTAAATTTTGGGGGCATAAACTTCTGTCATGGGAGTTAATTCTGGGACACTAACAGCTGCAGAGCACCTGGACACAACAGTCCTCCCTAAAGTCCATTTGCAAATGTAGGAGAAATTATGCAATTAGGAATGGTCACAACAACACTCACATTTCTCCAGATTAATATCAATTCATGGGTAGTATGGTGGGGTGTTTTGGTTCTTTTCTCATCTCATACCAGTGGTCTACATGCCAGTCTTGAAAAGAGTGAATTCTGTAATTGCTATTAACATAACTATCTGATTCTGTTACAGTTTCAGGGCTATGGATATCGGAAGAAATAAGCAACACTAAGCACTGTCTCATTTCTTCCTGCCTTTTGTAATGTGAAAGAAAAAAACCTCAAATGCCAAAATACTTGGAATACTTAACATTGCATCAATTCCTAAACCCATCCAAGTCTTGCTTGTTTTTCTTTTTCCTCTGGAGGTGGCAGCAATGGCCTTTCCTGTAAGAACAAGAACAAGACTGTTCTGTAGCACTCAAGTCTAGGAATACCTGTTTCAGTCTCCTATCTCCCATAATATCCAGTATCAGAGGTCAAAAATATGAGACACATAATGACACCCCTGAGGTGTCCCCACAGCTTTCATGCTCTGTGACTGAGGGAATCACAAGTATCTCTTGGTGTTTAATAGCATCTGGAAAATTTTGGTTTGTGTCTGTTGGTCTCTGCCTTTAAACCTGCCTGAATTTTCCTCATCAACATCTATCAAAAAAGGATTAAGGAAAGAGTTCTTTGAAAAAGCCCTTCATTTTGTTCTTACACAGCTGCTTGCTGAGTTCATTTGCTGCCTCTTTGGCAACTGTTTTATGAAGAAAGAGTGAACAGCTTTTCTTTAGTTTTTGATGCAACTTGGTTATAACACAGAGCCGACAGGTTGCTCTGTTGTGTTGCTAAGGCTGGCCCTGAGGTCCTCTCAGTGTCAAAATGAATGAAGCTGAATTTCAGTCCCAGACAAAAATAAAGGAGATAAAACCTGAACAGGAAAGGAAAAGAAAGATTATGCATATCAGGAAAACTGGAACCTGAGTGGGCATGAAAAGCTGTTCAGCTCTCCAACTCATAATATTTGTACAACCTTTTTAAAAGATATACCAGAGAACAGACCTAAAACTGTTCTCCCTGTTTGGAAAAAGCCCTGCAAATACTGAAGGTTGATATCAAAATTCTCAGGTTACCAGTAAAAAAGAAAATTCACAGCAGTCGATATATCTTATCCTACAACAACTGTGGAAGAAAAGCAAACAGCAAAGCTTCTTTTGCATCTTATCACGTGAATTTTCTCACATAACATTCTCATGTGAAACCAGTTTGAAATAGTTTTTACACCAGCTCCTCAGCCTGCACAAGATTTAGGGTTTGACAAATTATATGGTAGTAGCATATTCTGACTAAAGCATTTCTGCACACATTAAATGATTTCTCAGTGCATACTTTCAGAAAATGACAGAATACCTGAATACTATAGGCTAATCTTTCACTATTTTCTCTTCATTTTAAACAGATCTTCATATGAAAGATCTGCAAAAATCTCAACCAATGAGACATTATCTGAGCAATGTGAAACCATGTATAAAATACCTTTAAGTATTTATATGGTGCTTGTTGGTGATAAGCATGTGATTATTCTTTTAATTTCTTAAAATTAAATATTCCAAGCTCCTGCCAAGTTGCATAAACTGGAAAATAACAGAGAAATCATTATAAGAATTTCTCTTACTGTGCTTTATAATTTTTAGTGCATGAATTCTCAAGGCTTTTTATCTCCTTGGATGTACCTAAATATTCACAAGATACCATAAACACTAATTTTGAAAAAAAGTTCAGTCACCTGGCATACATGTTAAATATAAACAGTCATCTACATTTTATCCTAAATTCTCTTCACTGAGCTAACACATCCATCCTCTTCATAGTCCTTGAAAAGGATATTCAGACACTCTTCTAGGAAGACATCAAGATCCAGCAATGTCTTGGGGTTTAGGAAGATCAGTTCTCAGAATCATTTTAATCAGGTCAGAAACTGGAAATCTAGTGAAATTTGAAGTGGAATATACAGAGGAGAGAAGGCACAAAGTTGCCTTGGTATGGCAGGGCTAGAAAATATTGTAACTCGTGTGTATATTGAGTTTGCAGAGATATGTGCTATACAGCAGTCCCGGACACTGCAGGGTTCTGTAACTGCACTGTGGTGCAGGCACCTCACTGGGCTGTACCAGACCTCCATTCCCTTCCATCCCTTTTAAATCAGGCCTTTTCTGCTATTCCTTTTGACCTTAAGTGAGAAAGCTGCATGCTGAGCATGAAGCAAAAAAATCTTGAGCTATTATATTAAAAACTGTATATGTTGGCAAGGCGAGGGCAAGGAGGATGGTGCAGCCAAAAGCCACACCAACTCCCAGCAGGAAGGAAGTTTGTCAGTCCTGCTCTACCTGCAGCCATCACCAAGAGGAGATAGTCAGGGCTCTGAAAAATGAGGGGGGAAAGAGAGGAGACATCAGGCAGCATGGCCAGAATGAGAGAAGGTCTATGTAGGGGAAATCCACAGTTACTGGCTGTCAGCAGTATTTGTAGGCAGCATGCACCTGTTTTCCAGCCAAGGAGGCTTGGTATATCTACCCCTCTGACTGCAGAGAAATTGTGAGCTGAACAGACAACCTAATGGCAGAAGTGCAGGAAAGACCAAAGTACTCAGTGCTTTCCAGCCTCTGCATGTACCAGCATGGTTTCAGGACAGAGACAGCCACTGAGAGAGCAACAGGTGACAAAATACTTCTGTAAGCAGGATGAGTTCAAAACCATGTGCTGCATGAGACACACACATCTATTAGTAAACAGATGTATGTTGTGGTTGCAAACTGAGTGTTTATTGTTTGTGACAAATCATGACGATTACATGAAGTTAACAGAGAATTATCCTGGTTCTATTTCTTTTTCCATAAAAACAATATAGGTATTTGCTGAAAAGATAATATTGAACTGATGATATTTTGAACATATTTTCATATTCCATAAAATAGAAATTGCTGGCATCTTTTAAAGACTGTAATTCCCACATTATCCTTAATCAATGAATTAGTTCTTAGCAATAGAAAAGCCCTCTAACAGCCCCAAGATGTCATAAAGACTTTATTTTCTTTATTGAATAGCCAAAATTTCTAAAATAAATATGTATGTTAGAAACATTTCTTTTAAAGTTTTTGATCAGTTTATTAGACAAGTAGTGTGCTATTGTTGGATCTACTTTGCTTGACTTCTGAGCTACTTTACAGAAATGTCTGTCCATGGATATGCAATTCATAGCAGTTCTTTAGCCTAATCACATTCCACTAAAGAGGATCAGAATTTTTTGCAATCATCTGGGCTTACTGAATTTTGATGATTTGCAGTTTTTACTGTTAGTCTAACTCAGTTTCTATTGCAAAATGACAGTGCCAAAATGTGAATCCTAAGGATACCCACGCACTTTTTTTTCTCCATGAGTACTCCTCTTCCTGATATCATGTTTTCTTTTCACGAGTTATGACATTCCTCTCCAGATGCAATTTAACACTTTATCAGCTTACAGAGTGCTTTGTGTCTTTGCTTTTGTGCTTGTCACATCTAGTTGTACATGTAGATACTGGCAGACTGTCTAGAAAACACTTTCCCAGGCCATTAAAAAGTTTTAAAGTTTTCCATCCCTGAACACCAAAGCAAATACAAACACTCTTCAAGACTTTTTGTGAGACATAAGTGGTACTTTTTGACTAGGGGAAAAGCACTTCAAATGCTTACTAAGGCAGGAGATCTACCTTAGGGTCTGTCTAATTCTTATCAAGAATTTTTACTTTATATTGATCCTACCCAGAGAGTATGGTTTGGTGAGTGTCTGGACCAACACACTTGTAAAAAGCAGTTGAGAGATTTTAGTTTTCACCCTGGCTGACTTTAACTAGAAATTACATGGTAGGATTAAGATCTGTTGCAGAAATAGATGTTTTCCTGTTACTCAAGCAAATAATACCAAAACTAGATTTGCATGAATTTAAAAGAATTTAGGATTTCATTCCTTCCCATTCTAGTAGCTGAATCAGTTTAATATCTCTAGAAATGCAAGAATGGTCAGCAAAATACCTCCTTAGACAAACATCTCTCTGGGTTGAATATAAAAATTCAAACTGATGCTCCACTGTTACTTTGGATCATTTTCAAGTACTGAACATAAATTATATTAATTTTAATATATCTACTAAACACAAAGTATCTCCAAAACTTCCATTTTTACAAAACTGGAAACTGATCTCTTTGAGAACTTTTACATCTCAAGCCCCACTGAGACATTTAATTTGAAAGTCTAAGACAGTGAAGCTCCATCCCAGTGGTTTTTTGGTAATCTACTTCAACAATAAACACATAGAAAAAAGACTTTTCCTGTTATGCTTCATTCCTCTATCACTTTTTTAGCAAGTGCACGTATCTAAAGCCCATTTTCTAAAGGAAAATTTTCCACTGATTAATTGAAAGACATGGGGATTTTGCAGGTTATCCTGTGAATAAACACACACAAGAAGTGATTATACTGAATTCCCAGTTTGTAAGTATTTTGAAAAATTACATTTAAGGTCACAGACATTCAATTGCATTCAACAAACCGTAGAAAATCCAGAAAGAAATTATTCATTCCCTCTGGGTCTGAATTCCACTCTGTAACCCAAGAAAACTATAAAAGCTGGTAACTTAAGACAGCTTGGTGACTTTCAAGAAGTTCAGCAAGTGAACAAGTATAGATTTAATACTGGCATTGTATAGTAACAACGTCAAATGACAAACTTATACCAAATCTCTGAGCTTTGTACTCTTGAGGGTTTTTTTACTGTATTTGTAACTCCCAGGTAAAGAGTGGATTAGGTGGAATGCTTAATGAACATTACCACTGGGTTGTCTGATCTTATGAAGAAACAATCACCATAATACTGAAAAACACACTGCACTGAAAGAATCACTCTGATCCATTCTGGATTTTTAACTGAGAGTGAGTAATATACAATACACCAGCTAAGATGTTAGGGCTGCATTTTTTTCAGCAATGTTCATCCTGTGCAGAGAATTAGTATTAACAGAGGATTTCTCACTACCAGAAGTTGTTCCAAAACCAAATTAATAGAGAGGTGCAGAAGACTTAATTTCTTCTTATGTATTTAATTGATGACAGGGAAGGAGGAAAAGAGAGAAATACATTAAATGGACATGAACATTGTCAGGCCCTCCCTAGACTCACCTCCCTTATCATACTTTTAATGAAACTTAGCACTAATTAATTTGCTAGAAAGACATGTTTTCTAATTAAAGGCTAAGCACAGTGTTGGAGACCAGAGTAGGTGGCACCCCTGTACCACTCTACTGTCTTTCAAGGGGCATCCACACTTCCTCACAGACAGACACTGCTAAAGATAGCAATGACTTTAAAATATCCTTTGTAAAGCCAAATAGATAGGTTGTTAGTTTCTAAATATCGAAGCAGAAATCAAAATGATAAAAGAGCACTGAAAAAAATTATTATTGTAGACACAGGCAGAAATGGTTATGAAATTACTCAGAGTGTGCTATTGGTTACCTCATACATAGGAACAGAACTGAGAATAAAAGAGCAGTCATTTATTCATATTGTGTCATTGTGTCATAGCAAATAGAAAGAGAGAGTGGCTGTGGTTTTGTTTTCTGACACAGCTTTAGGAATTGCAAAGCCTTTCTTAGAAAAAATCTCTAATAATGACTGAGTTCAACAGTTGGTATTTTGCACATTTCATCTTTGCACAGCCCGTCTAAAATTATCCCAGAAGTCAGTGACGTATCTCAGCCCAGATCAAACACAAGATACAATTTTTCCACTACTAAAACCAAAGAATTTGTCTACCATCAAACAGTAAAACAGGAGTAGTGCAAGATCAGTTTTAGACCATGGCTTACATTTATGTTTCAAACGTCATATTTCTTATCTCTGGCCTTGCAAAGGGCAATAGCTCAACACTAACAAACATCACCCACAGAAAAGCCTCATGTAACCATGCCTGACCCCCATTATCTTTCACAAGTCAACAGCCCTGCCTAGGAGAAGGTATAGAAATGCTGTAAATAGATAATGTGTGACTCCAACACATTTTTTGCAAGTTCACAATTACCTGTAGATCAAGGATTTCCTAAGCCAGAAATTATTCTTTGAATAAAATAATATTTCTGAACTGACATTTCTCATTAGTTTATTTTCCTTTTAGAGATCTGAAAGCTTCTGACATTTTTTTAGTGCAGAAAGCCAACCCCTAGCTGACCTATGCACTATGTTGAGAAGCTACCCTCTTATGTCTGCTCTAAAATTGAGACCTGATTAGTATTTTCAATAAATTATAAGTATTTTACAAGGAGAAAGGACCATGAATCCTCCTAGCTAATTTATCAACTCTGCTCTACCTGTTCTGTCACCATCAGCCCCAGCTGGGGCAGCTCTAATCAGTCATTTTCTAATTTGAAAGTGATTTCATAGCATTGATCAGCTTTCTCTTCTCCTCAAGGACCTTTTCTGGTTCTCCTTCCTGCATTAGATGAGCTACAACAACACATGGGATTTGCTGTTTAGAATACTGATTTGGCCACTAACATCATTATATTTACCTTTTTCTTTCCTCCAAGTTGTCTTTCCGCAGTGGTGACTCCTCCTTCAGATTTCCTCACTGTAACTGTGAAATGATGATTGTTTGTCTCTCATATACATGACTCTGTGTCTATAAGTGACTCTCTAGTGTCAATTGTGCCACTTGACCACTGGCTTATCTACCACTGTGAAATTCCTCCCAGAGCTTTGCTGTCAACTTTTTATTTTCCATCAGCAAACCTTATTATATCCACTTTGTGTACTGTGTTTGGTTTATATTTTAGGGCACCTAGTTTTTATAGGCCACCCAGATAGGCTTTTATGTTAGTGTCAAATATTATTCAACACACTGACACATTGTTATCACCAGAATGCATGTGCATATCCAGGTCTATACTGTAAAACAATTCCTGCTAGCTTTTTTCCAAAAACAGAAAAGAAATAAAGAAATAAAGAAATAAAGAAAGAAAGAAAGAAAGAGAAAGAAAGACAAAAGCACAGCAACAACAACGACAACACCAACATCAACAGCAACAACAAAAAAAAAAACCCAACAAACAAAAGACCTACTAGTGGAAAGTGTCCATTCTACTATTATATGACAAAAAAAATCAACAATGTTTGAGTAAAGCACTTTGCAATTCCCATCTTAGGAAAATTTAAATTAATACAAAACATTCTTTCATTCAGTTGGTACATCTGCTTATCATTTTAGTGGGGGCTATTTTGAAAGCTGATAGAAAACGGAAATGTATGTTTGAAGCTATATATTCACGTGGAAATATTGATTTGGAATTAATATTTGCAGTAAGATAAACATTCTTAGTAAAAGTTTTAGAATGTTTTCAGTAAAGTATTTCCATAGAATTTTTGGTTACATCAAAAATGTAACTTTTTACTTTTAAGACTTCTTTTTCCTGACATGAGTAAACCCAAACGTTCACTAACTTTTTAGCTACGTTCATGAATTCAGATGCTTTAATCATTTGCTTTAGAGGGATGCAACTTGGAAATTTGAGCTCACAGGCATGAAGGATTATCTCTGTGGTCTTGGGATGTCAGAGTAAAAGACAGGAAGAAGACAAACATAATGCTTATCTATCAGAAAGGGAGTATGGAGTGCCCAGAAACACGAGACCCATTAGTCTTCAGGTCTCAGAAAAACTATTTGAACCAATCCATTTTTAAAAGGACTTGGAAGAAGGGAGGGGTTGCACAACAAGTCCTTGTTTTTAATGAAACAGAATCATATCAAACCTTCTCCAGTAGCATAATGGGAGCCACCAAACTCAAAACTGCTTTGGAAACTACAGTTCTCTCTCTAGAACTCAGTGGCCATATAGTGTCTTTAATGAAATGCCAGTAGAAACAAATTTAATCACTAATTGGACTCTCACATGTATTTCTTAGCCCCCAATAAGCCTAAGATCTTCTCCGTGCCACGTGATTTATAATGTTGGATATTTTCTTTAATCCAGTTCAGATACCATTTGCTAAGCTTTTCAGTCTTTCTTAATGATGTATTTTTTTCTGTGTTTGATCTTTTTCCCACTTTGTTCTCACATTGTATCTGAAATTACTGATGACTCAGCAACTTTATTGGAAGGAAAAACAAGCAACTACTTTCAACATAACTTTGGATTGTTAAAAGAAATATGGCAAATGTGTGTAGCAACACCTGAAGGCTTTTACAACAGAGAATAAGGAAATATAAATACCTTTTTAGGCATGTTTTGGATTCTCAGACTTCCTAAAAAGTAAATTAGTGTACCAGCATCAAATCTTTATGCTAACCTAGGGAACTTACAGTGTTGTCCTGTATCTGCTCCAAGCTGAAATTTTCTTGCTCCATGCTGAAATGTTCTTGCACTTTAGAAAAAGGACTATTATTAAGATATTTATGAGATGTTCTATCTCTCAATTTTCCAGAAGTTTTATTTAAACTTCATTTTTAAAATTGGAATTATGAGTCATCTGTGCTCCAAGGTGATCCATGAAGTTAAGAACTGTGCCCTACTTTGCACCAGTTTTGCCGAATAAGCTTGAGAAACTCACTTTTTAAAAAAATAATTCCCAAAAGAACCTATTTTTAACTTCAAAATTACCAGAAAATCATGTGTCTGGGAATCAGCATTGTTCCCTGGCATTGTGTCTGGGAATCAGCTTTGTTCAGACTCAACTGAATAACACTTTTTGAAAACTAAAAACAGCCTAACCCCTTTTGCAGCAAGATCTGGCAGCAATGTACTAATCAGCTAAGAGTGCAGAGGCAAGCTTCTAACAAAGACAGCTTGTCTCCTCAGAGGTTTAGGCACTGCAATGAGATAACTAAGACATGAATTTATAACCTATTAAATTGCATTGCATAAAATTCTGTCCCACTTCAGTTCCCTAGTTGCTGTTTCTTTACTGTTACCAGAAGTGTAAATTAGAGGGAGACATGGCATTCACTTCAACTGGTGAACAGCTCAGCAGCTTAGTCAGTATATCAACAGATAACAGATGATGGAATGGTCTGAAAAAACAAGTAGGCATAGTTAAAGAATCCAGTCTTTCCTGGATCAAAAGGCTAACAGAAGTGCTGCATTTTTTAACTCATGAACTGAGAACTACAGAAAACTTCAGTAAATACAAATTCAGATTTTTCAGAAACAGATGTAGCAGAACTGACAGTAAAATTGGCTGCAAAAGGCTATCCCAGATGAAATTGCAAGGCTATTCTACTATACTGCTAGTGAACAGCAGTGTATATATATAAACTCTTGTGCTTTCTTCAGTCAGTAAAGAAATTACCTTTGATTGAACAGATAGCTTCAGGCTTTATATTCATGTGCAATTACAATGGAAAAAGAAGCAGTATGTGTACAAAAAAAAAATTAACCTATTAGTTTGCTTGGAAGGTTGTTAAATAAATATACTCTGTTTAATAAGTTATCATACCATGCAGAGCTGTATTAAATTTCAGTCTCTTATATAGTTCCACAGAATTCTAGACTGCATATCTTGGCTTTCAGAGCACTGCAGTTAGCATAGGAGAAGTTGCTGTTAATGTGAAGGTTGCTGTTAAACTAAGTACATTACCAACTAATCTTAGCTAAGCAAGAAGACTGCCAACAGGTATTTTAGAAATTATTTACCCAAACAGTAAGAATATTTCTACCCCTACAGGCTCGAAGCTGTTGTTTGTGCATTTCTGCTGATAGCAAAGATATATGAGCTGTAAGACTCATCTGCGCTAAGTTTCCATCTACTCTTCAGTAATGCTTATTCCTGTACCTTCGTTTGTGTTACATTTCTTTTATGATCTGCTAAAGGAGAAATGAAAACAACTGAACTATGAATCAGTGAAATAGCACGTTTTCTTCTTTTATATTATAAGAACTTGCACCTTTTTTTTATTTACTAGTCAGTAAATCTAAGCACATTATGTGCAAGAGAAATAAACATTGCCAAAACTTTATGTAGGAAAACCATTAGGAAAAAGCCTGTGATGGTTTGCTATTGCTATTTAGCAATTGTGCTTTGTCTATGTAAAACCTGTACTCAAAGCACAAATAATTAAATCTGAAAGTATCTAGGCAGTCTGTGCGCTGAGATAACTGTTTATCAAGGTGACCAGAATTGTCTCATAGGTTCCTTGTCTTCTCTTGGCTGTCTTCTACCCGTCTGTTTTCATACACTTGGGGCATGTCAGGTTTGAGCAATCCTGAATCTGCTCTCTGATGCTTCAGGCCAGACTCCTGGATCACAGCTGTACCTGGAGCTGCCCCTGAGCAGCACCAGGCTGCTTTATCACCAACCAGCTCCCCAGGAGCAATGCCATCTCTGCTGGGCTTGTGCACCACGCAGGACATCAGGGCTCCCAAGCTCTAGGACAAGGGCTCTCAGCTGCTATAAATGTGAAAAGAACAGCCAAAACAGGGCCACTTCATGAAGTGCCATCACCACTTAATTTCCCAGAGGCTTAGCTGATTTGAGAAACTCCATCTCACTGTGCACTTTGCATAATTGCCTTTCTCAGGAGGTGCTTCCTCTGCCACTGGTCCGATCCCTGGCTAACTTGTTAATTACATTTTTTTCTGCTGACAACCAGGACAGATTTAGCAAATTCCTTGGTGTCTACAGACAGTAATTTGAAAACTACTGATCATTACATTCACTGCTAGCAGAGAAAAAACCTTTATGCAGCCTTTTAATTCGGGCCTGCTGTAGACACCAAGATTTTTTCATCACTGGAAGTCTTTTCCCAACATTTACATTAAATCTTTCCTAGCAATCCCACTTACAGATTATTGATATGTTTATTGTGCTACATTTTTCTTCAGTTTAAGCAATCTTTAGCAAATAGTGAATTCTCAGTAGACTATAATGGAAATTAGCTACTTCTAAGTTAGACCAAACTTTACATGGGTATTAATATGCAGAGCATTCCCATTCCTATGTGAGGATTAAGAAGACAAGTAGTAAAAGTTTGTAAAAGTTGTAGTAAGGGATTTCTAAGTCTGCTGAATTACATTTAGAATGTAATTGATCTTTATAATTCAAATTATTATTCCTTAAACCTTTTGAATTTAATTTAGTTACTTCTCTGCCTTTCATGCATCACTTAATCACTTTTTGGACAAAAATAGTCAATGTAAAAAAATGCATTTCATGACCAATAAAAATGTAATTCCATAAAGATTGATTAAACTTTTGGGAAATATTCCAATCTATTCCAATTTTGAATACCCACAGCTCCTGCTAAAGTCAGAGTGATATATGTCTGTTCAGTACCTCCAAAAATCAGGCCCAGCTCCTCCCCTCTTCAGTTCTGCAGTATCATTCAGAAAGATTGTGCCAATTTTACTGAGAGACGCAGTCAAGGACTCAGTCATACTTCCTTGGGAGCAGATGCTGGAGCTGGAATGAAATACAAGTAAACTGAGTTTATTCCCTCCCAAATTAAATAATAAATTTCACAGACGTTTTTCAGAGGACTTTTAACCCACTTTGAGTTTTCAATTAGTACTGCAATACTGTTAGGAATGTTTATACTGGCCCAGACCTGTCATATAGACCACTGCCTTATCTGCAGGTGGTGAGTGGCACTGCAGGACACCAACTCCTCAGCAACAAAGGAGAGATTTTCCAAGTCCAGGTTTTTAAAAAGTATGTCAAATCCTGTGTCACAACATTCTCCCTCTTTCTTCTAGCACCTTATTTTAGCATTTGCTCTCATTATTGTGACTATTTTTCATATCTGTATCTGTTAAAATACTTTTATTAATCCAAAAGGAAAATCAGAATACTGGAGATGGGAAGGACATTAAGTCTGTGGGAGCAGTGGAAAATTCCCTCCTTCCAGGGGAGGTACCTGGGCATTCTCATGTAAACATGAATGTTTATTAGCCCATTGAACTTTATGTTTTGTGGGCTTCCCCCACCCCTGGTGGATCAAGACTGCAGCCACCACTTTGACCAATGGACATTGAAATTGCAGCAATAAAGTCTCGTGGCTAAATCCACAGGTGGTGATATCTTTCTACTCTTATCCTTTCTATCTCTTTCTTCTCCTTACATATTTTCTTAACTGATATCTTTCTACTTTTATATTGCTTCATTTCTATAGATAATAATAAACAAAACAGCAACGTACCTCCTTTCCATTGCAACAAAATTGTTTTAAAATAAACTATACATATCTTATGGGAATATCTTCAGAAGTCTCATAGCTTAATTCCACTAAGTCTGAAAAAGTATTTCCTTTGCAAGTTTTAAATTTGTCATATTTCAGAAATATACTTCTTTATTCTCTTTTTTATGAGCTGAGGAGAGCAGAATTTCATTATCTGTCATCTCTAAATTGTTAGTTTTTTCATTTTGTCTCCTTAACCCTGCACAGGTCTGCCTAAAATAGACATTCTCCATCCTTTAAGAATAATAATTAGAGAGATTTTCAAACACCTAATCCAGCTATGACCTTTCTCTGATTGCCCTTTAATTTAACAATATTCTTCCTTACATAGCATAATAGACCCCTGTGCAGTAGTTCATGTGAGAATAATAGTACATATTAATTTCTATTTTCTTCTTTATCCACCCTGCTTTCTTGTCTACTTTCATCAGCAGAGGCACTGTGAGCACCATTTCTCTTTAGACTACCCCCAAAGTTATGCAGATACCTCTGTGTATACCTGTTATGCAGATTCCTCTCACAAGAAGAGTGGTTAGGCACAGTGAGGATGAGTTTTAGGTGTCTCTCTAAGATTTCAGAAACACGTCCCAGCGGCTGTGCCAAAGGCAGTACAGACCTGTCCATGACAATGAAGGGGTCAGTGTGGCTGCACTGGTCAGATCCAGCACGTCTCTGATCCCTTACTTCAGGCCACTGCACTGTTGTCCTATTTCCCTGCAGTGTATGGAATTCAGCATTCCTTGACCTTGCACACACTTCACAACATGTTTTATAACCATGAATTTGACTATTCTAAATAACTGCCTGTCATCTGCAGATTTGACTAATGAGCAAATCTCTTCCCCTTCCTACATATTCTTTTTATATAGAATTTAAATTAAGAATGCTTGGGCATTCAGCTGCTAACCTTATGTCATGATTGGAGTGGAGAAAAGGTGAGAGACTAAGCTAAAAATGTATCAGATCACTCTGAAGTAACCAAGGGCAGTTTTACTTATTCTAATGGTAACACTTTGGTGAATATTAGGTTCTTCAACTTTAAAATATTATCTTCAAACAGAGAAGGCATGAGATAAAAAGTCAGTATGACTTTTTATAAAAATGAGATAAAAAGTCAGTAAAAAGTGTCTTGTGATATCATCCAAACCCATGATATCACAAGACACACCCAGTCTTGAAAACTAGATGTACTTGGTTTGAAAAAACATATTCAATTGTAGGATAAGGTTATCAGAAGGAGATTTTTAGTATACAGTTTGTAGGATTAGCCCCAAATAATGTCCTTGACTGAGATTGATAATATTCCTTTTGGACTGAGGAGAGAGAATGCCAGACTTTCTTTACCAAAGAAAGGGATGAGACTGAGACTGATGCAGGAGGAAAGCTCCACATAAATCATTCAGTAGAGCCACAGCTGAAATGAGTCGAAGTAAAGGCTCTGTAAGGATGGGAGGAAGGCAGGGAAAGCTGCCACCACCAAGGGAGAGAGAATATGCCATCTTCTTATCAAAATGGGAAAAAAAAAGAAAGCAGGGAAATAGGTAACAGGGTTTAAATAGATCAGCTGGTGCAAGAGAGCACAAAAAATGACCAGCTGTTTGGGCTATAGAAGTTTATTGCTGCCAAGGGAAAGGTGAATGCCCTCTGCTGTGTCCTTTCTCCCAGAGAGGCATGCAAGGAAAAAATCGTGTGAAAAGGTTAGTCAGAGCCTTAGTGATGTCTTTCTGCTGTTATATTTAGCTTATTTCAAGTACCTCAGACACAGACACTAGTTAGTACAGTAAAATGAGTCACGATGGACTGCAATTAAGAGACTGAAACCCTTGCAGAAAATCAGAATCCTGTTTGTGTGATCTATTAGCCTGTGGGATAATCTCTTAAGAGAAGTCACACTTACCTAAAGGTGCATGGACAACCAGTGCAATTGATGGAAGAGTGTGCAGGAAGTCAATACTAACTCCATATTAACCCAAAGGAGTGCAAAGGGGTCTGAGACTCCTCCTCCTGCTCCAAACTGCAAGCTTGGACTTCAAGCACTCCTCCATGGAGCAAGATGTGAACAAATATCTTGTCTGTTCCAAACCCCAGACAATAGGTACAAATGACTGAAAATATATGTTCTCTACTCCTTCTTTACATGTTTTCATGTTCTACAGTTTAAAAGCTGTTTCTTCCCCATGTTTAATACCACTGTGCTCCAGCTAATTCTCAGGAGTAATTAAGATCTAGTTCTCCCTCAATCTGGGCTTCTTCAAAGTAGAGGAATCTCTGGCCATAGATGAAGTCTTGAATGTCAGTTTGTAGCTTCTTAAGCTCCAACTGTATTATTCCAGCCAAAGTGTACTATATGGAGTTATTATTTAAGGATTGGAAGAGAAAAAGTGGTATTAAAACAAATATAAGAAAGAACCAAAATTCTATTTTCCTCCCTTTCCAAAATCCTTACTAATTTTACAAATAAACCAATTTGATGAGAAAAAAATAGCTCATTGAAATTAATATGCATCATTTTGTTTTGCCTTGCCTGTATAGATTGCTTTCAGTTAGAGTTTCATTTGTTAAGGAAAGTGTCCTGATAGAGCCTTAGTAAAGGAAAATCCACTCTTGCACTCACTCACTGCATTATTATAGGCCAAAGTAAGCACAAAATATCTGAAGAATGTTTTAGGGGGACACAAGGTTCATTACAAAAATAATCCACTGCAATATGATAAAACATGAGGTAGCTATTCACTCTACCATGGCGCAGATGAGGACTTTATTTTAAACCCACAGCAGATTGAATTTTTGCATGATGTTTTCTTTAAACTGCCTTCCTTAATCTAGAAATACATTAAATACTCTTCTGCCAGCTGTGCTGTTTTCAGCTGTAGCAAACTGACGATTAGTATCCTCCTGACATTATTTTCTACACATGAAATAAAAAATTACTGTCACAGGATTACAGAAAAGGAAAAGATCTGTGTTTTTTCTTTTGGTTTTTATCTTATCCTTGAATTATTTCCATACTTAACAGGTCTCCTACAATTAAGCAGACTTGCAAATATGGTGGGTGCAGAAATACAAAAAGCTGCTTTTGCCAAGATTTAAAAAAAAGTCACCAACATTTCAGTCTTACAAATTTGTGGAAATGCTTTCCACAGTCACCTAAAATGACTATATTCAGTGTGAAAGCTTGTGATGTTCTGTGATACACTGATGGTCAAATCCTGCCCACTGACTTCAGAATGCAAAAAGCATTTTTGGCTATGTCTGTTCTTCATTCTCAGCCTCCAAGGTCATTTCAAGAACTCCCTGTATCAGCTTAAGAAAGAGACTGGCTATACTTTATGCTTAAAGATACATTTTATCCTGACATACTGTTGACAAGTGCAAAGTATTCAATCCACTAGGATTTTTTCTTTTACTTTGATATAGATGACAGAGAAATCAAAACCACTGAACTAAGTACAACAAAAATTTTATTTTTCCATCTCATTTTTAAGTATATACTGCATACAATTTTTGATCTTAAGTGCAAAATATAAATCACATGTCTACAGGATGCCAAAATCCCTTAGTCCGGTTTAGCTACAGCTATATTAGTAAGCAAAACAGATCAGCAGAAGTGGGTCTGTAAAGTAAAATAGCTGATGAGGACCTGCAATCCTTCCTGCCCATATTGCATGGGGTTTTTCTGGATCAAACTTGCTGTGTTCTGCTCTCACAGATTAACTGCCAGGTCACCACTGGTGACCTCCTGGAGTGCATCTTCCAGTTAAGTTCCACACAAAGGGAATCCAGCTCTTGTGCTCTAGGGCTGCTCCACAGTGCAACCCAAAGCAGAGTGCAGGAGTACATTTGAGAGGTTCACTGAATTCAGGGGATGATCCATGGATAGCCTGTTAGCTTTGTTCCTCCCTCAAAGCTAGAACCCCCTGGAGTGCTGCTCTGTACTTAGTTCTGAGGATGAATTCTCAGACACAGCAGACTGCACTGAATCCCACTTTCCTTCTTAACACATTGGGTGGCACTACAAGAAAACACATTATTGTGGCACAGTCCATCAGGAGAAGGCTTCTGCCAGAACAGATTGCAGAACTGCTTTTAGCCTGTCAAACACTTTCACCTTTCACTGCAGAATAGATGGTAGGGTTTCAGGTATCTGTGATAAAAATTACTAACCCTGGGTGAGACCTTGAGCACACATGGCTCCCTGATATGGATTCTTTTATCCTAGAGAAGTTACAGGTTGAAGCCCTTCACTGCCCACCACTGCTCACCACAAAAGCTCAGTACAGTGACAGAACACATATATGTCCATCATCTCTGACTTCAGCAGCTGCCAGAAGGAATTTGCAGTAAGTAGATTCTCCACGACTATTGTCCTTGGCCATTTTGCTGAGTCATCAGTGACTCTGGCAGTAGTTTTGCAGTGTGGTCACTTCTCTGTTTGATTGTAATCCATTGGCTTTCTTCATAAGTGTCATCAAAAAGCCATCAGATAGGGGTAGGGGTTTTTTTGCTCTTACACCTAGAGGCAGATCTGAGTCTACTGACCTTGGAATGAGGTGCTCTAAATTTCAGTATCATGTTTCCCAAGAGAAGCTGTAACTCAAGCTGCTGAAATACCTAAAGATACAATTTCTCTAGAGAGTCACTGAACAAGCTTCATTTTAACAGCAAAGTGACACTACTCTGGTTTATCCACACAGACTATCTCTTCTTCTAAAGACAGAAATGTGATCTTCACCTAGATCCCTACAAATACTTCTCTTGATGTTATCCTTTTCCTTCATATCAGGAAAAAGGTCCACCTCAAAGCCACCCCAAATCTTTCTCAAATGCAGGCATGTGGAGAAAACCGATTTTTCTGCTTTGATTTTAGATAAGAAAGAAAATCACAACTTAGAATAGGTTGTCATTTCTTCTTTTAGATGTGGTCACTTCAGCTCTAGTACTAGGGTTAGGATAACACTCCTTACTCTACTCCAAAGGAAGAATACTAGATGTAACAGATTGGTGGTTTGTACTTCATCAGACTGCAAGCTGGCAAATACACTTTAATCCATTGGCACAGTTCCTACTTTTCTACCACTAATCCCTGCTCAATGTCGCTGTCACCTGGAGCAGTCACTGATAATCTGAGAAAAGGTAGTTTGTTTGTGACACAAAGGACAGGAGACAGAATGGATATGCAATCTGCAGTGCAAATAAGACAGCATCTCACTGATAATACATGCTTGGCTTCCAAAATTTTAGGAGCGAAAGAGAAGAGCTGTCTTTAGCCATTTTTCCTCCCTAGAGGAAACCAGTCTGCATCTGGAAAGTGAGAAGAAGAAATGAGAAACTATGAGGCAAGTAAAACAATAACATCACAAGCAATTGAATATCTGAAATAGCTGCTAGGTACATGGTCAAGACATGAGGAACAAACAGGAGTAACTCAAAGGCTTAACTAATTTGTATAATTGGTGTCACAATTTCCTAGTGGAATGTAGTTAAGTATACAGAGAAGCACCTTGGGACAGGTGAGAAGTACCTGAGATGCAGTGGTAGAGGGGTTATTTATCAAGAGCACTTTCTGAACTTTGGGAAAATCATATACAATGAATGACAGTTTCAATGGTTCTGGTTGGGATAGAAAGAAGAGATTTTAAGGCAATATCTCCACTGCTAAATAAATGAGGTTGATGGATACAGTTGTTTAGAGACAACCCCAGGGAGGCAGACTGTTGGTGACTGGGGACACGACTTTCTTTTATGCATTTTGGAACAATCATATTGTGGCGCCCAAAATATTTGCTGCATGTACTGGAGACAATCTTCTTTGGAAGGGAAGTTATTAGGACAATAGCTATTTTAAAAACTGTTCTGCCAGAGGCAGAAAATACTTTGGGTTATAGAGACAGTGTTTGATCAGTGAGAAAAAAAAGGGTCACAAAATATTGACAGCACTTTGAGAAAGCAGATGTCAGTGGAAAGAATTTATTATCAGGTCTTTTGCATGGATAATTTGGGGTTGTTTTAAAAAGTGAAAGACATTATGCCAATGATAGAACTGAAACTACCTCAAAGATAAGGATTCTATTAGCAGATATTTTGACTGTATTAGTAGCTGTTTAGTGGTCTGAAAATGGAAAAAGGACCTGCACACAGAATGAAAACAAGGGCATATATCTTAAGGATACAAAAGAATTGTTCAGATATGTGAAATTCAGCAAGGCTAAGGCTGAGTTGCAATTAACAGGGGATATAACAAGCAACAAGAAAAGATTCTACAAATACATGACACATTAAAGAAGTGAAAGGAAGTATTAAGGAGATGAAATAATGAATGACTCAAGGAAGGCCATCACATCCAATGCATTCTTTCAATTTTCAAAGAGATGTTAACTATGATCCAATACTTAATTAAATTACATTTTTAAAGGAGATAGGCATGTCTTCCTGAATATGGGTGAGGACATTGAAAAGGATAGAGATTTTCAATTTGGCTTAGTTCAATGAGTTTCAATTAAGTATCCTTAACAAAGCGACCTCTGCAATCTCTGAATCATAGCACTTACCTTGGAGAGTTGATGAAGAAAAGTAGAATTCCCTGAAGAGAAACATAGGGCAATCACAATGTCATGCTTTAAAAAGGGAAAATATCTCTGCTTGGGAGGGTACAAACCAGTCCTTGAACTGTTCATCTTTGAAAAATTCTGAAGCAATTTTTTAAAATTCATTTCTAAGTCACAAAACAGTAGGATGGTAATAAAAAAGAGAAAACATGGACTTATAAGGAACAAGTCATGTCAAGTCGATGTAATTTCTTTCTTTCTGTGATTACTGGCCTAACTGAATAAGGGGAAAGTCCCAGCTGTGACATATTTGGACTTTATTAAGGCTTTACTAATATCTAGAATAAATTTAAATGTTCTAGTGGACAAACCAGAGAACTAACTTCTAGATGAAATCATATTCAGGTGGGTTGAAAAAAACTGTATGTAACATGATCTATGAAGGGAGATTAAGGAAAATCACAACAGTTTTGTCTAGCAAAGAACTGGAACAATGAAATTTTCTAGTATATCAGATTTTTTTATATGCAAACATCCATATAAATATATATTTGAGGCAAGATATATTAAAGTTGAGACAGAAAAGCTTGAATTGCCACATAGGAGATTGGGGCTTGAGCAAGTCTGTGTTGTCCTGTACCTTTCCTAGAATGCAGAGGTTCACAATAAGGCTGCAGCATCTTTCACTGTGATCTTTTTGTGCACGACAAAGAGTAAAGATTGGGATGGAGAGTCACTCCTGAGGTCCCAGCAGACTGAATTTTCCCTGTATTCCATCACACAGTCCCCAGGGTGTAAGCTGTCCTGAGTGTTTTGTTAGACTTAACAAGCATTTCTCAAACTGATAGCATTCTACATGACCAAAAGCAAGGTCTGGCGAGTGGAACTAACAGCATGTCAATACAATGATTTAGCATATTCACTGAAACACTCTGTGTGCACAGTGTCTCTGGTTTCCTGTTGCAGAAAGAGAAATATCCAGTGAGGGAGAATCCAGAAAGGAGTCAGCCAAATGGAAGAGCACATGATATAAAAATATGACCTATTTCAGCATCAGCCTTTCAGGGTATACAATATAGTCAGTGGTAAATGCTCTCAGTTTTTTAATATTTCTGAGACTTACTTTAAAATGGTAGGAAATAAATTATTAGAAAACTAAAATTGAATGCACTGATTATCTAATTCCTGGAACAATAGTGATAACCTACCATCCAAGCAGCTTTGTTCCCGTTACAAACCTCCTCATTCCCATGCAACAATCTCCAATGCTCAGTCATTTCAAATAGCAGCTGCTTGAAACTTCCTTCCCATTTTGGTGCTTGGGATGGGGTTTTTTGGTTTTTGGTTTTTGGTTTTTTGTTGTTTGGTTGGGGTTTTTTTGTTATATTTTCCTTCAATTAGAGCATTTGCGATTAATATTCTGATACCTTTGTTTCTTCTATTTATAAATACTCTACAGATTTTACCAAATTATTTCATTATTCAGATTTGTTTTTACTGAATTATTTCTTAATATAGCTCTTTCCTGTATTTTTCCACTAGAGCCTGATATTCCTGTAAAAAAATGGAGTTGATAGAACTGGAGTTACGAATTACCATTCAGACTGTTATATAAGGTTTCATTTTTGTAGAAACCTTACAAAAATTGCAGACAAACAATAGAAAAATTACATCTGATCACCACATACTATACTTTTTTTTTTTTTTTTTTTTGGTGACAGGTATTTATGACTCACTTGAACAGTTTACAAGAGCTTTCTGATTACTGCATCATTTTCGAAAAGATTACCAGAGTTTTGGATCACACTGTCTAGTAATTTAAAAAGAGGGCAGAAGGAAAGGAATGAAAATGAGGATGGAAAATACATCCTTTTAACCAGAGTTCTAGTACCTTTGCAAAACATTATTATCCAGAAGGATGTGAAGGGACAAATACATGTGTTAAAGCTTGAAACTATCACAAATAGGAATTACATTCCTGCTAAGAGCTGTGTTAAAGACTTGGCGATATACTTCATTCATCTGCTCACTTCCTGGTAAGAAACCAAGACTTGCTGTTGTATGTTTTGCTTTTTTTCATCGCTTCCCCAGTTTTCCACTTGTCATGTGGTTCCCTAAGGGTATTTCTCTGCCCCCAGGCTGCCCCAGCTGCAGCAACAGGGGAAGATGGCAGTTTTGACCATGAAGGGTCACCCACAGACTGGCCTAGGTCAGAAAAGGTTTGTGCCCCAGCTTTGAGGAGACATGCATCAGTCTTCCAAATGCTAAATTAACTGAAGCCACCTGTGACAAAATTAAGTGGTTCTTCTCTTGGTGTTTCTTCACGTTCCTTTATATTCTTTAAAACACAAAGCAAAGGATTAGCCTAATATATTCAATTTAGCAGAGCTAGAAGACTCTGAAGGACTTTCTTTTGTCACACAATTCCCTTTCTTAAGAAACAACCCAGCTTACTTTAGTGAGTATATCTATAGTATATCTATTACATTAACAGTGGGGAAAAAAAAAAAAAACCAGAAAAAGCCATCCAACTTACTGGTGTTGAAATGCTCACATTCGTCCCCTGCTTATATTTACCAGTTTATCCACTCCTCACCACCTCGGGGCAGCATGCATTACATTTATAGATGAAAAAATTCACTAATATTTTCTCTACTCTAGGAAGTTTCCAATGTACTCATCTTGCATTGTCTCTAGATAATAATAGTTTTGTCAGCACCAGTGACTAGCATGTGACAGGTTATTCCTTTGAAGAGCTTCTATTCAGACTAGCACACAAAATCTTTACCATTTCTCAATGACATAAAACACATGGAATAGCAGATGCCATAGCCTGGAAACCAGCATAATACAATAGTTTTTCTGGTTTTGTGGTAAATGAGTGAAAACACAATAAAGAATTAAAAGCATTTTTTCACTTACTTCAAAGATAATTGAGGTAATTGTATGGAAGTAAATGAAAAAGCTTAATTAACAAAATGTATCTCACTGTAAAAAAATATATAAAGGCAATATTTTCTCTGAAACAGGCAATAAAAGCTTAAAAATAACTTAGTTTGAATATGTATTTACTTTTTCATTGCTGACATTCTTTTTTTTTTTATTATTGACTTATTCAAAACTCCAGATGTTCTCTGATATTCAAGAAAATGTGCTTTTATTCAGCCAGGTTCAGACTTGAACCTAAGAGGTCTTTGTTTAAGTTAACTTTACATTCATTATGATATGCCTCCTACCTTTGTGCTCTGAAAATTGTACTGAAGGTGGTAAAACTGAACTGAAGCTCTCATGGCTTATTCAAAGAGTTAAGCAAGTACTCAGAACATGTCCAACATGCAATAAATGTTCATGGACCCCTGGAAAGCAAACAAACACAACGTCTGGCTTGCAGTTCCACTTTCATGTGGGATCTAATCCATGCAATAAGCTGATGGTGACCTAACTTTTTGACCTATCTGACAGTGCTCCTCTTTTACAATCTAAAATGGCAAGGCTCACACAACACGTTCCTAAATTCATAAATTTTTAGACCACTGCCCTGTACTGAACACTGAAATGTTGCCACCACCACATATCCACTGTAAACATAAAAAGTCTGGAAAAGGAAAACAAGCAGGAGCTTTGAGGCAGCTCAGGCTGTTAATAACCTCTATGTTATTTTATGTCACATAATGTTTCTATAAGGATCCATTTCAGATTTTTAACCCTTTATACGATCTGCCTCATTATAGTAATCACTAGCACTAGATAAAAGAATGTTTTGTCTTAGTCATTTATCACAAATATAAGTTTTATTTATTAGCACAAAACTTGAGAATTAATTCCCAAAGTGTCACATAAAAGAGGGAACTCATATTTGATGTGACTGTGCCCCTACTGTGCCTACTTCAGTGATAAAGAGGAATTTGCTTCTTTTCTATTGGCTTCCAACCTCTTACAAAATAAAGCTTTTAAGTACAAATATGAATGAAGGTGACAGATGCTGAACATTATGAAAAGTAAGTTTTGTTGGACAAAATAGTAGAAATGCTTTCTTATACTGTGCAAATCAAGGAGTTAATAAAAGTTTCATTTTGTGAAGAATCAAATTTTTTGGTCCAGAGGACTACTTAAAATAGCTGAAATCTAATTCTGTGTCTCTTTCAAGAGCTGAAAATGTAATAATTCTCCAACAGCACCCATGTTCAAGCCCAAGTTTGAAGTCAGACATTAGGACCTATTAAACAGAAGGTGCAATTTCAAGAAGTGGAATAGCTCAATGGTAAAAATCCAAATACTTTCCTTGTGATTTTGTACATATAGAAGGGGTGTAGTTTGTTTAGCATGCTTTATCTGAGGACCAGGAGCCAGGACATAATGAGTATGGTTAGATTTTTAAACAAAACATGGGGAATGTTGGGAAAGAAGTTCTTAAAAAAAAATATCGTCACTCTTAGCCAGTTGATTAAAATTTTATGAACCTAAAGCCGTAGAATGTTAGGGAATATTTCTATTCATTTCAACAGAATTTGGTTCTGCCCTGCCTGAAACAAATGCTGGGGGGGGGAAAAAGTAAAAATTCAATTTAAAAAAAATCCAAAAGTGACCGCTCACATAGTTTAGCAGGAGACAAATGTGCTTTAGAGGTAGCATGTAACAAGCAAAGAGAACATATGGCCACCGCTGCCTGTATTGAATTCAGTCATTTCTTATAAAACCATGACATATGTTCTTCTGCTTTGCTGAGTAGCTAAATGTCATTATCTCATGGTGCTTTGAGGTGGAAAGCCCACCAGGTTACAAATGGTCATGATATAATGAAGGATGACAACAGCTAAGTCAGAGTCATGCAGTTATTGTTATCTTTGTAGCTTACTTCCTGGTTTGGTTTTGTTTTGTTGTTTTGTTTTTTGGGGGGGGGGGGTTTTGCAGGCATTTTAGGACCATTAAAATCTTTTAAAAGATTCTTTTCTTACAAAACTCTTTAGTCTTTTGTTAATAATTGAATTCTAGTTTGAAATTTTTCTCAGGAACAGTTGGAACAAGTCATGTTGGGGCTTAAATTAAGACCTGTTTTAGCCAATTATTTTTACATATGTCCCTTTCTAAGCACACAAATACTCATCCTAAAAGAACTTTTCAAACTGAGTGTTTTGCAGATCACTCTGCTAAGATTAATAGTCTCCAGCACAGTCATATTTTGAATCCCAATACTCACACCCTAACTTTACACACACATATATATGTGGCCTTATAGAAGTTAAATAAGAAGTAAGACTCCATGCCTTACACTGCCCTTCAGATGCTGTTGAACAATCAGAAGTGAAGACCTGGGACTGTTGGAAAAGCCTTAACATTAATATTTTCTCAGAGCAGAGGAGGGCCTTTATTGAACACACTGAAATATAACATGACTGCATTGTAACAAGAAACATGGAGAAGAAAACCTAATTTGTGCTGTATTCATGAGGCAGCATGAGCCCCTGTGCTAACTGATGTACAAAATGAAAAAACTCATTGCTCCAAAAAGCTAATAAAAAAAATCAAGAAGTATACTTTTAGTACTCTGAGATGGAGAAAATGTGATACAGTATGATCATATACTATAAAAGTTATATATATATATATATATGTGAGATATTATATTTATATGTGTGGTAGGATCTATTAAGAGACAGTCTTTGAATAACTAAAAACAAATATTAAAACAAAGATCTCTCCACTAAAATAGAATGAGAGGCAGTTTTACAATGTTAATTTGCCAGTGCAACAGCACACTTGCAGACTCTTCTTCAAGCTGAACATATTTTAATGTTGATAATATTTACCCATCTGATCCTACAGGGAACATTGACAAAAACCCAACTGACTATAGTGTGAAGCCTTCCAAGAGTGGTCTGGACTTTGTCCAGCTGTCTTCCATTATTTTTCTAGAACTTTTCAGATTTCATGTTATAAACCTAATTTTGGAGCAGTATTATACAAGTTTATTTGATTTCCTGCACTTGCTTCTTGGCAAAGAAAAAGGAACCAGTATTGACAAAGATGGCTTGTGTGTATAGGTGATTAGAAGACAGCACATCAATCTTATTCCATCATGATGAAGTAATATGCATGGTGGGCACAACTGCAACCTATGAATAAAATATTTAATTTGAACACCATGAAAAATGAGACAAAAGTGAATAATGCAGCAATTTTGCATAAATGAATGAGTGAGCTTCCATAAAAATCTGAAGGGATTTTATTTTGTAGTGTAAAAAAACTGCAATAGGATTTGTTATTAAAATAATTAAATTGTTTTTTATATGCAGAAGGGGAAGGAACAGAGAAAGCAAACAGAATGTAGGAGCTATTCAGACTCCATTCTCATTAGGAAACAAAATATTAAATCAATATCTTGGGTGAGATCTTCAATATCTGTAAATCAAAATAGTTTTCATGGGCATAGTAGAAAGACTTTGCTTTACTCTACCTGAGGATTTGGCCCCTAACATTTTGCTGTAAGTAGGAAGATCTTTAAAGTTAAGAAACATTTAAGAAAAAGATTAATCTTGTAACATAGCACACATCTACAGTCTATGGATGTCAATTAGATACTGGGTCATTATCCACACATAAGAAGATTTTTCATTCTGATAGCAACTCACTCTAGGCAAGGTAGTTCCAAAAACTGGAGAGAGCGAGAAGTCACCAAAAGCTTGTTTCAACAATTAGACAGAAGCCTTTTAACTCAGCCAGCACAAAGATGCAAACCCACATTTCGTTTCTTCAATGTGATTAATGCCCTCCTTTAACAGAAGCCAAGAAAGCTCAGACACCAGCAGGAAAAAAGAAGTTTTACATTTGCATCTTCTAACCGCTGAACTTTTAACCTAAACTCCCTGCCCTTCGTGTTGGCCCAATATTTTGCTTTCATTGCTTCTCACAGCATTCAACATTCATGGTATTAACTGTGCAATTCAGAGAGAAGATGCTTCCAGCACACATCTTCCATGGGAAAAGCACAAGGACTTGGGGTTGTGCTGGAAGAAACAAAAAGAAATATTTTTAAAAGGAGACACAGGATCTGTTCATGCTGATATTTGGGGTCAAGCTTAAGGGTAGTTCTCAACTATACTGAGACATATAAACCATCCTGCTGCAACACTGCCCACTTAATGCCACCAAAATTGACATCTTTGACACCCAAAGTAGGCCCTCTGTCCAAGTCAACATGCAGTCTACTATTTAAGCTAGTCCTTGACAAAGAGAGAAAGTGATTTAGAAGGATTATGAAGCAAGAGCAGAGCATAGAGAGATCACTGCTGACAGAAATCTGAACTTATGACCACCAAAACAATTTGAAATATTACAAAAAGCATCAAGCTTGTAGAAAAGCACCAGTAAGATCAGTCTAATCAGGTGGGACAGGAGGTAGAGAGAGTTTAACTGTGAGATGGACAGCCACAGGAGGTGGCTTCAGAATAATCTTCAGGTCTACCTTGCTTGTCAGACTTGAGACAGTACCACTGTCATACAAGCAACTGGAATTTTATGTTCTAATCTACCCAACTTTGCCACATATCTGTAATCCATTCTGTTCAAAGATTATTTTTAGAAAGCATTTAGAAAATAACACAGGGGTTTTTTGTTTGTTTTCCTATTTTCTCAAGGATCACTGAGCAGCTGGTGGACATGCAGCATGCCTCATGGATAGCTACCATTGCCTTCTCCACAAGAGCCCCAAAGGCAGAGGAGGAAGAGGAACTCCAGTGATAAACACACAACAGACAATCCTAGTGACAGAAATAAGAATGAAAGCTGCAATCTGTTTTTTTCCCCCTTCCTTTCACCTCCAAAGATAAATTTTATCTCCAATTTTCTCCTGAGAGTATCTTCCATGTAAGATGAACTATAAAAATGCAGTTATTTCTTCTTGCTACTGTGTGAACTCAAGAATATGTTTCTTCCTTTGTTTTAAAGAATGTTCATGATGTTACATTGTCAAAATGAAGTCTTATATCAGTCAAGGTATAAAGAAAAAAAAGCTAATTTTTCCTTTGACTTCCAGATAAATCATTATTATACCACATACAAGATCAAATTTGGTTTAGGTGCATATAAGAAGAAATGTGTTAACAGTGTAACATATGTATGCCAAATTTCAACAAAGAGGACATTTGGCTAACAAGTCGTAAGCTCCTCAAAGATGCAGATCAGCATTATTTCTATCTTATTTAAGGGAAGCATTTGTTTGGGCAGCTGCTGGTCATAATCTGAAGTTCTTTTTAAATTGGCGCATTTAACTTTAGTTTACTAACTTTATATGGTGTGTCTTCTTAGCTGCCTAGCATTCCCTGTGCTCATCCAAGGTGCCAGTCACCTTGACATCTGTATGAGTCACTGCAGCGTTGAAATGTGCCTTTGCTTTCCTTCAGGAAACAAAGAAAAATTACAAACTGTTAGTAACTCAGTGGTCAAACTGCTTTCATATCATTGTTTGGATTAGAAAAAGCTAAATAGAGTTTTTAGACCCGTTTGTACTTCCACAATCATGTGCTTTGTCCCATACCTCATCAGTCAGTTCTTTGGAGTTATTTAGAGGAGTTTCAAGGCTGTTCTAAACAATATTTCTAACCTACAGATAATCAAAATATTTTAAACATGCATCTTTTTCATTAACTACACTTTCCTCAAAAACCTAATATCAGATTAACATTGTCATCTTATCATTGAGAAATATACATGGGTATCTTTAGCTGGCCTGTTCATCTGGCATTTATTTTTATTTAATGCTCTGAGACAGGTGCAAAGTTAACATGTTAAGAAACCAGGAGTTACTGTAACACTGGTAGGAAAAAAATCATAAAAATACAGAGTTGCATTTAACTTCTTTCTATGAAATACAGATATTTTTATTTATCCTCTGTAATTATCATCCTCTTGTTAATTATTATATGACTGCAAAAAAAAGGCGAGAAGTCTTTTTTGCAATTGAGTTAATGAAGCTACATTTCAAATAAAGCTGAATTTCAGTATTCAACAGGCTCTCCAAAACTGATCTGGTCAAGAGAGCAGTTTATAGAGAGGACAAGGAAGCTAAGTTTGAAACAGCATTCACATGGAAGCAACAGCATTATTTGACACCAAACTAAGGGCAGTAAGTAGTTCAGATGAAAACATCAGATTCATTAGTGCTTTTAAAGATTCTAAAGTTGCACCTTTAGATACAGCAGTTCCACATCACCTTAGCAGTGAAGCACACATTATAAAAGAGCCTTTCCCCACCTACTTTCAACTGCAAAAGTCAAGTTCATCCTTAGTGACTTCTCTCCATGACCTAGTTAAGCATAGTTTGACTGATTTCTAGTTTGATTGCCATTCTCTTGGAGTGAGAGCAAACCTGAAGCTCAGGGTGAGTCTCAAGAAGCAGCTTCTCCCAGAGTCATGCAATGAGAGGAGAATCTTGTGATTCATTGAAAAATCAAAGCTGAGAAGTTCTGGGTCCCTGTTTGGCTACCTGTTTTGTATGCCTACCTGTACCGAGTGTGGATGTCCTTACAGTCACTTGCAGTTTGTAGAAAAAATGCAGTTCAGGCATTCATGATTCACAGCAAGAGAAAGCAAATTCTTCCCAAGACCATGTATTTGGCATCCTGTCACTTATATCACACACTTCTGACATAGATAGCCTATCTTCTGCCTGCTGATAGGGAGACACAGAGTTGAAGTCAATGAATCTTTCATACAGGAAACTGCAATTCATCACTAACATAATGTGGAACAGCCCCTACCCACTGAATGTGTGATTCTCTCTCAGGTGAAAGGATGTCTATTTCATCATTGTGTCATGACTTTTATTTTTTTAGAGACAGCAATGATATTTTTAAATAAGGAAAGAATTGATTTCTGCCAGTAACAAAAAAAATTAATACGGAAAAACATACTCAAGAGAATAGCTGTTATTAACAGCCTTCTCAGGTTACTTATTTCTTCACATCTAATGCAGCAGGATTTCTTCCAGACCAAAGTCACAAGGGTTACCCAGTCTACATAAAGATGCATTGCCCCAGTCCATCCCATCTCACTGAGACATCCCAAAACACTTCACCCAAGACCTGATACTCTCCCTGGAGGAACATGTTTTCCCCCATAGTCAATACAGGAGGTCAGAGATATGTAACGATGGGAAGTTATCTTTTTGACTGGCTAATGGAACAAGGACCAGATACCTTCATAGACCTATTTTACAATTGAAAGTATTTTTACATTTTAAAGGGCCTGCACAGCAATTTCGGAAGCTTTCATATGGAATAAGATCTTTGCTTGGCCAGTTGGATAGTCTGATACATGGTTCATAATCCAAAATAATTATCCAATGTCTCTTGTCTGTAGAGTGCACAAAGATAGTAAACCAGCAACTGGATAATTGCAATCAAAATATATAAATACTTACAAGGAAGACATACAGGGAATGCCAAATGACATTAAGAATGGAGTTTAAAGTGACAGTGCCAAACCAGCTAGCTGCTCCCACCAAAGTTAGCAGAAATGTTTACAAGAGCAAGAGACCCAGAAATCAAACCATTTAGCAAGATTTCAAGGATTAATTTAGAAGCCAAGCAGGACTGGTTTTCACAAGCAGTGCTTACTTAGGTTGTTCTCCAAACCTCAAAGCAACCAATAGAGTACAGCTGTTGAAAACAGGACATTTAACTAGAAAACTCAATATGTATTTAAACCTCGGGCAACCAATTTAGAAAATCTCTATCCTTTATTTTCTTGTGTAAAGTAAATAATACTAGCCTGTTTCAGCTGCCAAATGCACAGCAGGAAAGTGAGACCCTCTTCAAAGTAAAAGTTATCATCAGCAAAATATGGTTGTAAAATTTATGTGCTCTCAAAACAAACCTAAGCATTTTACAAAAAATTTAGAGAAAACAAGAAAAGCAGAATGTAGAAGGCTACAGAATGAAGGCAAACACAATTTTAAAATGGAATTGGAAGCTTGGACCAAAGCTACGGTCTTTGGGCCTCACTGGAATTTTATTTGAGCACAGCAGTGACTTTTATTACTGCTCTAATACACAGGAATGTGTCCTAGAGAGTGCACTGACAGCTATTATCCTCCTGGGTGTAGCAGAGTAAGACAACCAAATGGCTTTGCAGGGGAACTTGTTCGACTGCAGCCAGTGTGCCTCAACAAACATGTATGCAGTAAACACCGTGGCCTGTTTACACTATCTTGAGTCTTTCACACACAAAAGGCTAGAAGAATATAGTTCTTATTTTTGCTTTCATCTTACATGTTGATTTTTTATCTTTGTTACAGAAGTTGTAGCTCAAAATCTGGGGACGTTCATTTCCTCTGAAGTGATAAATGGCCAATTCATAATGGGGCTTGTTTGAGAACCAGCAGTCAATACAGGCACTAAAGTATGGTTTAGATGGCTGTTCTGGTTTTTATCGGCGTGCACAGACAACAATAACACAAAAACACCAGTATCAGGGTATTATGTGGTTACCTCATGTCTCTTTACTAAGGGACACTGCCCTTCATCAGTGTCATCAACAAATCAATTGGTCACTTAAGAAGATGTCTGTAAGTGCTCATCTTGTCTTTTGCTTGAAATGTATTGCAACCATTTTTCCGTTACATTTCACATAAAAAGGATTTGCTGAAGCTCTGCAACTGGGATAAACCAAAGAACCGATTTACTGAAATAGCCTAGAAATGGTTTAATATTGCAGTGGAGTCAACAAAGCAGATTTTTAAAAATATCCTTCTGACAACAAAGGAAAAATATCCGTTCCAAAGCTATGCGTAAAGGGAATCTTTTTTTTAAAAGTTTTCCCACCTGTCTAATGGGGAAAACAACATTCACCTGAAGGGCGAAGGGCTTTGAGATCTACAAAGACTTCAGTACTAACTGTATTTTCAAAACTGAAGTGACAACCAATGCTATAAAATAAAAATATCTTCACCTTGTCAAACTCAATAGAAGAAAAAGATGAAAATAAATAGGAAAATAATGAAGCAATGCTTAGTTCTTCTGCAGACACTCAGTTTTCCTGCATCCATAGCTTTTGATTCCTTAAACAAAATTTCCATTTGCCAATTTGTGACCCACCAGAGGTATTTGAAAGGCCTAGATTCTTGGATTCAAAAGCTGTAATTTTTTAATTCTGTGAATTCCAGAGTGTCATGGATAAGACACTGCCTATGTGATGGAGAACAGGTCATCATGAGAATGACCTTCTGAACGTCTACCAGCAGCACCTCAAAGGGCTGGAGTAATGGATCACAAAGTTTGAAAGTCCTCAGCAGAGAGCACTGAAGCATTCAGCTGAAGTGTCAGGCTACCACACTACTACTCAGCTGACAGCTCTCAACTCACCTGGGCAGCAAGACTTCAATGTATTGTGTTTACTTGCACTTCCAGTAGTGGTTTATAGGCTTGAAGCTTATATCCTCTGCCTTCCATGTGCACAAGGCTGCACCATATGCACACTTCCCAGTCCACAGTTTATAACTAAATCATTCCATAGCAGGCTGTCGTTACATATATGTCTTCTCACACGTTGTTTGACAAAGGCATTTTCCCTTTAAGGGCAGCTTTTCCCCCATTTGATTTGCTTCCACTGAAAGTTTGAACTTCAACACAACTCTGAGTGTTGTTCCTAAGAAAGTTATAAAATAAATTCAGAGACATTGCCAAAAGAAGTGTAGTCGAATAGTAAAACTCCTTGTTTTCATAAAGCTATGCAGGGTTGCCTGGAGAAACCTTATCACTACTGCATAAATATTTTGGTCTGGTACTGGAGATCAGGAAGCACAAGCAATAACACATTGGGTCTTCCTGAAGTCAAAAAAGCCAGGCATTGTCAAAAGATGAAATGTCACCTCTTGCAGAAGCACAACTGGAATGCTCATATTAAACTCAAATATAGCCAAGAGGATGAAGTATGATATAAAACCCATAAAAATACTGGTTAGCAAAGAACTTTTCAGAAGGGTGTTTAGCCCTTCATTTAAGGGAAATATCTTCTTTTAATAGTACTGTCATTGCGTAAGATTTCCCACATGCTCATAATGGGAGAAATCCCACACAGTATTTATCTCTGCCATGTAATATGATCACAACAATGGTAATCCATTCATCTTAATAATATTTCATAGATATCATCTGCATCATGGAAAACCTGAACCTGGGCCTGGGGTTCTGTCTACCCCGTGAGCATATCTATGACTCCAGTTCTGACGTCCTGATCTGAAGAGTTCATAAATTACCCCAACTGACACAGAAAAATTCTTTCTAGGATTCTATATCTTTGGCTGTTAAACCAGCCATAACCACACTGCCTTAAAGGCTGTAAATATGGACATGGATTCCATTTTCATGAATGACAAAATAATCTGTATTGAGGCAGCTTAAAATGTATGGGGTGAACTACTTGAGCTCATCAGTTTCAATGTAAACTATGAAATTGGTATGGTACCAGCTGGAAAAGTATCTCAACATCTCAGAAAAGGAATGTAGATGCCTTTCCTAACAGGCAGTTTTCACATTTGCCCATACCAGTCATTTCTAGAAATATGGTGCCTTTTCAGACACTACAATAGGCAGTGAGTGTTAAACAAAAAACTCTAAGGGGAAAGTTGTCCAAACTGGAGCTAAAGGTCTAGCAATGTTTCTACTTCAACTTGGACACATTCTTTGTTTTCAATAACCTTTCTTTATTCCACAGATGCCAGCTGAATTTGTCTGTGCCCTTAGAGAACTATTTTCCACAGCAGATCACAAGTATTACATCTTAACAATGACCACCAGATTTCATGAGTCAAGGCACCATTCAGAGCCCACATGTAATGCAAGGACTGCAAAACCACCCAGTAGAAATCTATCCTGCAGAAAGGAAAGGAGAGTTTGTGCTTATATTTCTTTGGACTTCAAAAGTGGTTTATCTACTTAGTGATTATTAAGTCAACTGGAATAGCAATGGAAGTATGATTAAATACTCAGTATTCTTACACTCACTTTAATTTATATCCTTTTCACATTTGCTCCTAACATAATTTCTCTACAGTTTCGTCACTACCTGTTTGGCAACTACAAAATAAATGAATTAAGGAAGTAATTAAAGAAAAATTGAATTTACTTTAGAAGAAAGAGAAAGAGTTTACTCTTCTTAAACTGGTCCTTTGATGTGGATAATTTTCAACACTGGGACCTATTATAGATAGAAGGATTATATTAAGTTTTTTCCTTAGAGTAATCAAGCCCCAGTGAATCTTCTGAAGAAAACAAAGTGTTAATAATAGCAAAGAGCACAAAACTATTACATATAAAGGGCCAAAATCTCTAGCATAATGAAATGAGCAGAGCATGTCTGCAAATTGAGTCAAGGTAAAGGCAAACATTTCCATTGCACATGACTTTAATAGAAGATAAAGAGCACTGAATCAATAAATCACTGAAAAGATTATTATTTTGTACAAGCTGAAGGTCAGTGCAGGTCATTCCCACTAAAGCAAACAGAGTTTGTTAATTTAATCCAGCAGATTTGGCAGGGAAACCAAACAGGAATTTAATCAGCAGCAGAAGGTGGTGAACATCTCTGAAAATTGAATAATCATTGTGCCAGACAGTCAACATCATTACAGAAGGAAAAAAAAGGAAAGAATAAAAGTGTCCCCTTTTCATACTGTTCATTAACTTCTTCAAACAGGTAATAAATGATTTAAAACATCTGTCTCTGGAAAACAAAAACATTACATATGAGAGCAGCCAGTCAATAGTTTAGCACATTTTTAATGACAATTAACTTCTCTTAACTATAGCTCTTCCTTCTCCTGTATTGTAATTCTGTCTTTAAAAGCTGTCTCATAAAGTAGTACTGCTATTGCTTTAATTTAAAAAATATATTAATTTACTTTTTCAGCTCTTATCAGCTCATGGAAAGAAAAAAATCAAACGCTCTCAAATTTTGCAAGAATTGTCCAAGATATGATGTTGACATTTGAGGCACTTTAGCACAGTATATGTCAGCATTTTGTTTGTTTGGGGTTTAGATTATTTTTCCATTTTCATGATACTGTATTTGCAACAATGTCATCAACATTCTATTTTAGAGATGAAACTTCTTCAACCACAAAACACGTTTTTAAATCAGTCTTTCTGTTTCTACTTGTATCTAATTTAATATTTTTCTTCCCATATATATTATAGACTCACATCATAAGAGGATAAATTCTGCCCTTAATAAGCAGAAATTCAGGTATGCTGATGTGGTAAAATAGTCCATGTCTTTCAGTGACAAAGGACTTAATCCTTTTGGTTTATCAAAGAAATTCATATAACGGAAATTTGGATTCTAAATTAAAATAAATCATTGACTCTGTACCCAGTAAAGTTACATTAATCTGTAGAGACCTCATATTAACAGTACTGAAATTTCAGACTTCTGCAAACATAAAGAGAAAAAAAATCTCAATTGGAAAGTTTTTTGAGACAATATTATACAATGGAAAAACCAGTGGGTCAGAATGACAGGATTATATATTGATACTTTAATATCTACAGGAGAGAGATATTATATCTCAATTTGTCCATAAAATTACAGTTCATAATTTGCATAATATTCATGATATACAAATTTCCAGCAAATTTGATCAATATCCTAATTTTTCAGTTTTTAGGAAAGAAAATCTTTTTTTATATTTTTTCTGTTAATAGCAGAAAAACCACTTCTTATTCCAATCTGAAATTGGTAGACATTTAGGCCCTTGCCACTCATCTTAAATAAAAACCCCACTATGCCCACCAAATAACTTTTTCTGAATCAAGGAGACATCCAGCCACAAGCTAAAATATTCAGGTTTTTCACCTCAGTTAAAATGAATGTGAGTCTGTTGAAATAAATAAGAGATTTATAGCAAACATTTCATATTTACATTGCTAGGATAAGAAAACTTATAAATTCTGAATGGATTTTACTGGCTTGATCTGACATTTCTGTTGGTTAAAAGGAAGCTAGGCAGAGACAGTTGCTAGGTTAAAAATTCCAGGACTTCATTAATTCAGTGCTTATTTTCCCTTGAATAACAGAAATAGTTATGCTGCTAGGGACAAGAAATAAAATGTGCTGAAATCATCTTTGATGATGCTCAAGGTGTGAATCACCTCTTTCATCTAAAGCAATTTAAAGTACTGCAAGCATCTTGCTAGTGCACGACAGAAATAAGATTTCTGCATAACTCTTTGGCAGTATCAACCAGCACACAGCATAGCTGAAATACAGCCAAGGATGTGGAGACAAATTTCAAGGCATTAATAATTCCTGAAAACAGAAACCTTTTAATCAGCTCACTTAAGGGAACCACAATCAACACAGTACTGTCATACAATGTAATTTTATTTACGTGTGCTGAGACAAACTTGGGGTATTGCAGCATTTCAGAGAAACCAGGAATGTTCCTGAGGTTTTGCACTCAGAATGCATTGTTTCCTTACATTTTTTCATGCTGTGTTCCACAAAGAACCCGAATCAAGTCCACTGCTGGTTATGCATGGAGACCTCCACAGCAGAGGCAAAAAGCATTTCAAAGACTCTGTCTTGTCAGAGGGCACGTCCCACAAATGATTTGTAGGATATCTCTACGTTGGCCTTTTCTAAGGAAATAAGACACCAAAAACCTATCAAGTTTCACTGGAAACTGTGCACCCAACTTCTGTGGAGAAAAACTTTGGTTTTTCATGTGGCAAGTTCACTAAAATGCCTCGTATTACCATTTTTGCTGTAAAAGAAAAATATATGCTACAGAAAATGCTTTACTAGCAAACTCACCACTTGCTAGAAATTCCTGGTGATTTGCTACACTATGCTTGCCCTACACAGCTTGCCCTTAACAGCTATAATCAAGTTAGACCTTTATATTCCAAAATGTGAAGGCAGATGCAAGCTTGGTTCCAAGAGTATCTCCTATTAGTATGCACAGTTTAAGATGCATGGCTTTGCAAAACCAGTATCTGTGAGTAGAGAGGACTCACCAGGTATTTTCAGTTCTATCTCCATATAAATATGTGTCAATTCAGTGCTGTACTTCACTATATTTGCAGAGAAAACCTTCCAGGTAAAAATGGATAGTTTGAATTTTCAAGAAAGATTTTGACTTAGAGAGTCTTAAAAGATGGTGTGTAAGATTATTACCTACATTTTCTGCCTGAAGTAAAATATTACAAAAATAAAGCTAATTTTCAAAGTTGTTTTAGAGATAAATGACTCATACCTATCAGCTGTGAAAAACCAGAAAATTACAACAGAAGAAAGGGAGCTGCAATGAATTTACCAGAAATGCCACATGGTTCTTTTATAATGATGCTGATATTTTAATCCTAGAACATGTGTTTGCAAGGTTCCAAATGCTGGCTGAGAAATAAAAGCCTGCTAATTATCTTGCTTTTTAAAGAATGCCAATCATTCTTCAATAGACCTTTTTAAAATTTATTAACTGAATAACAGTAAGTAATAGATTTCTTTTAATTGTGATCAGAAAAACATTTCTGAGATGTGGATCACAGCCAAGAAAATGGTCTCTTAATTTTATTTAGTGGGTTACAACTATTTTGCAGCATTCTAAACCTCTGTGTATTTTCCCCAAGTATGTTTTGCTGATGAGATCTAAGGTTCTGCTCATGACAAAGAATTTGAGTCCCAGGTCACCTCTGTATCTAACAGCACACAGCAGAGCAAAAGGCTAACACAGTCCATGGGGATTCAAAGCTCAGTGAAAAAAATATCACGTCAGTAGATTTTAAAATCACATTCCTTAGAAAACAGGTACAATAAAAGCAGTAGTTGTGCAAACTCTCAGTTGTTTCACCACTTGAAAACAATGCCTTCAGAGATACTCTAAATCCATCAGTCCTGAGTCTTTCGTATTTGTTTTCCAGAGAGATAATGATTTACCGATTTTGGTACATACTATTCAGAGCTGAGTGAGAAGAAAAGTCTGTAGAATTGGTTATACTGCTGTTGGTTATAATTCTGTTCTCTGAAAGCCAGAAAAAAGCATAATGTAAAATATATTTGATTGACCTATCTCCTTCTTTGAACAAATTATAACAGGCTGCTATCATGCTAATTTTCCAGAAATAGAACATGAGTAATCTCAGAACTGGGATCTTAAACAAGAAAAATACAGACAGATTATCTTTATTATTTTGGAGCATTGAAAAGTTTGCCAGGATATCATACACTGCAGAAAAATATAGAGATGATGAACCATATTTCAGACAAGGGAAGAAGGATATCAATGTTGAATTTTTAGCCATCTTTTTGAAGATTATGTGGAATAACCTGTTTATATACATTAAAAGAATTATTGTGTATAGGTGACATGGTAAATTCAGAATTTTGAAAAAGTTTAACCCTAGGAGAGGATCTTGTAGAGCAAGTCCTTCTGCCAGTGAAATCATCTCAGCACAAACAGGGAACAAGGAATACATTTGCATAGATTTTCTTTAACTTTTTTCCCAGACTCTTATCTGTTCATGGGGAAGGAATTTCCTAGATGCCCCTGTGAACATCCATGGGTTGGACTCAGTGATCTTGGAGGTCTCTTCCAGCCTGGGATTCTGTGGGATTTTTTTTTTTTTAAAGGCAGTAAAAGGTGACCTGTACAGCATCTTGCTCCATAGGAACTTAGAGGAGTTTTCCATAAAGCTAGTACCTTGTGTCTTTGGAATTGTGCTGTGTGCCCTCTTGTTGCCTTGCCCTCAAGGTCCTTTGGTCTTACCTTGTCAAATAGCATATCACAAATATGCAGTAGAAAGCAAGAACTTGGAAAAAGCAGAGTTCTGCTTACATGTGAAAATAAATTATGAGAGAAACTCTGCTTCAAATGCAGCTGAGAGAACAGAGCACAACTAATGTCTTGTTCATCTCTGGCTATACAAATAAACCTACTAAAACAGGCAAAAACTTCAAGGTATTTTTTCATTTTGCTATGAGCGATACCCCTTCTCACTCTTTAGTTTTTCCCAAAGGTTCAGAGGCAATCTCGCTGTGGCTAGCACAGGTCCTTCTCCTGGGAACATTTTGCTATATTTCATAAACAAGATAAAGTTTGGATGTTTTGCAAACAACTTCTCTGGATTGGGTCAGTTTGGGCTTGGCCAATTGGGCCTAGGGGGAGGTCTCGGGCTGACCAATCTGGGTGACCTCTGTAAACTCTATATATATGGAAATCAAAATAATAAAACTCTCTTCTCTCTTTCCTTGTCTGAGACCTTGGGTCAGTCCTCAGCTAGCCGCTCAACAGCGACATCTCCCTAGTAAGATAATACCCCTGTGTGTCATGTATGAACTACTGAATGAGTTAGAGTAACATCAACCTGCCCTGTTCTCCTACAGTTCCCTAGTGACTGATAAAATCAAAGCTTTTCTCTGTTTCTATCTAAAGGAAACTATGAAGCACTGAGATCAGTTGGCCTTTCATGGCAGACTGTTCACTCTCTGTAATTTAATCTATAGACTTGACCACATGAATAAAAATGAAGCTTTAGAAGGTTTTGAAAAATATATTAGCTTCTCACAGAATGTAATGTTGAAGTACAGATAAGTGGTCTTTGTGGAAGCCGAATTAAGGCAGTACATGGTTTTGATTTTGCATATATCCTTAGCTTTTCCACAGAACACGGACTTTTCCAATACTATGTCTTAGCCTTTTATGGTAGAATGAACCTTTCCCTGAACTAATGTACATTGTTAATAACAGCATTTTAAAGAAATATAGTTAGAGATGTAACAATTTATTTGATGCAGCCAGATAAAATTTCCAACTATTCCAATTATATCATGTGAAGAATTTACTAATCATGTGGATTGTATCCCTCTTTCCACTGTGGGTGTTTAAGCAAAATATAGGATTGGTTCAGGAACTGGAAAAAATTATTTTCAAGCTGTGAAATGAACACCCTTCTTGATGCTACTTATCACTTTGAATGAAACATTAACCAAAAACCTGCTCAATGTCTGTTAAATGGAGACAGTATTAGCAAATGGCATACAGGATTTCTCAAGATTATCAACATGTGCCTCTAAATGAGTTTCTACTTTCAATACACATAAAAAAGAAGTCTGAATTCAGAAAGTATTACCATCTTCCTAAATATGCCAAGTCCAGTGAAGCAGCAGTTCCAATCTTTAATACAATCTGCCTGTGTAGAAACAACTGCTAGAATGGCAGTACCCAGCAATAAAATTTTACACTGTACAATTTTTCAAATTCTGACCCTCTTTACTAAAAGCAAAATGGCTATAAACTGGATAAAAGGGAAGTGGGATGATAACATACATTGCAAAATATATTCACTGGTCATGTTAAAACCAGCTGGGACATACAGAGTTGCTTGGAAGAGGTGAGACAGAGCTTTTACACTTAAAACTCTTTATTCTTAGAAATATTTGTGCTGTTACACAAGGAAAATGGAAGGAATGAACAACTATGAACACATGAAGAAGAAACTGAGCCACCAAAGAAATGGATGTAATGAAAGAAGTATGGAAACAAATTGAAGAAGGTCACAACAGCTCTGGTTACTGCACCCTGTGAGTGCAATTATGAAAATAGGCTTTCCCATGAAAGGTCCTTACCTCCCAATCATTCTTCTGAGCTGTGCCTATGTGAAAAACAAATAGCTGCTGCATACAGTCTTTGGAGCTCTATGTGCACCTATTTCTGCCTCTTTGCCATTGGTTCCCACATCCTGTAGGGTCCTTTACTGAAATGTCTTTTATAATACTGTGTCACTGAAAAAATTAGTCTTTCTTCTCATTGCCTTTCTTTGATTTTTTTTTTATTGCTTTGATTAAACATTTTAAATTACTAATCAGCAGACAACCAGCCCATTTAACCAACTGTTAAGGTGCTCATTCTTCCTTTAATTTTTTACCCGGTTTACTGCCATAAGCAATATTTAATGAAGCTCAGTACTCCTTGATAGATAGCTGTTCAATATCATTTCAACTTTACAAGCAGCACTTCAAAGCATTCTTCTGAAACTGGAGAGGTAGCTACGCCCAATCCTTTTTGCCTACCTTAGGAGAGAACTATGAAACACATTTTTCCTGTAGAAGGTTTTCTTGTGGTCGTGCTGTGAACAACTCTTCTCTATGTCTATCATCTGTTATAATAATTGTGTTCCTTATAGAGTTGTTGTTTGTTTCAGGCTTCATTTATATACTTATTTAATTTACACCTGTTGTATATGCAATTAGGCAATTATTACTATATTCTGGATGCTAGATTCTTCGTTGGCTATTATTATACTTTGTCAGTTACACTGTGGAGAGCTGGAAATGCATCTCTTTTGCTGAAGATTTATTTGCTTCATCCTTCTAATCTAAAATAAAAGTTACCCCAATTGCAGGAAACTAAGATACAATATGATAATGGCTATGTATTACAGAGATACTTTGAAATGTGCTAAACACAGAACATTTTCTGAATGGGGTGAACATAAATTCACATCCAGTGTCTGTTTTAAAGGGAAATGTGATCCAATTTTCTGTAGCCACCTCTCCGGCTCAGGTGTGTGAGCCTTGGGAACAGTTTCTGTTTCTGAACAGCTGTTTCAGAGAGACCTAACACGGGAGAAAATCTCATCTGTAGCTCCTTCTCTAGTGTTTTCTACCAGCTGTCTTCAACAACTCCCACACGTGCTGTGTTATAAACCCAGGGGATGTGACAGCCCTCATTTCCTATGGAAGCAAATTAAGGACCTTAAGAGGCTCTTGAATTCCATTCCAGCATCTGACTTTGCAGCTTGGAAGCACTGGATGTCACAACTCTCATCTCCCTGCATGTGGGTGTATTTATTGAATACTAATGGGAGATGGCTTGAAACTGAGAGCTGAAGAGAGGCAGGCAACCCATCGAATTGACATTAGAATTACCTCCACTTACCTTTGTGTTTTTAGCAACAGAGTAGCACAAGATGCATCTATCTCAATCCACTTGAATTATGAGGATTTAATTTTAAAAGATAAGATGAAAAACAGCACTTGTTTTGATCTCGCAGGAGCACACTTCAATCCAAGGACATTTTCTTCTAAACTGTTTAATGAGTGAACAGAACTTGATGATCTTCTGAACATACCACACAATTCATGTGCTTAACTTAACTTTCACCCTGAATCTTTTCACACACAAAACACCATAAGCAAAGGCAACAGGGATTTCTGACCATGTACAGAAATCAAGTTATTTGTCACGTGAACTAAAAAAGGTTATTTGACACCAGGCAGAATCTTAAAAAAATAGAACTCCATGTGTGTGTTATTCATGTGCTTACACAGGTATTGCCTTGCTCAGTATTCTAAGGATGCTCCATTTATAAAAGTCTCACAGCCTGGCAAACCTTGATTTCGTACAAAAGCAGTGCTATTTTGGTACACCCACAGTAAGATCAAAGTGCACTGTAGATTATCACTGTCCAGGCTTCATAACTCCTCCTTCTGCCATAACGGAGCATATTTGTGAATCTTCTTTATTGTTTCAATTTAAATTTTCTCAACCAATTTCAATGCAATAATCCTGTATCTTTTAAAAATCCTATAACTTGTTTTCTAGCATTAATTTCATGAACAAAAGTTGAAGGATATAAAATGCAAAAACAATTCTATGATATTATTGGCTATGATTTTATTGGTCCTACAGGTTCTCTACAACTTTCTTCTATTTTACAGTCAATACATCTTGCAGACCACTGAGTCCAAGATATTGGAAAACTTTCCCAAATAATGCAAATTATTCCTGATGTAATGAAACTGTTTTACTCTTTTCTCTGACCAATAAAATTCAAATTTACATATATCTCTGTGAACAGATCATGACACATTCCCTTTATGACCTCTAATTTTGTTCATAGCTCTTAGAAGCAGCCTAGTTTTATTCAACCATAATTAAACTCTCATCCTCTTTTCAGACATCCTCTGGCATCCTACTTATAATTAACTACCTCTTGAGTTATTCTCTTCTCTGACTTTCTTTCCTTAGCACTTCTCCCCTTCTGTTCTCCCTGTTCACCATTTGTTTATGTCTTTCTAATCACTTAGTATCATTAGAAGTATATTCATCATTTATTTTTGGAACCTTTTTCAAGATTCAATTTCATCTATCAGTTTCTATCTGTCACATGAAAATTGAAAGCCTTGTTAAAGGCATCAAGTTTATTATTTTATATAGCATATCTTTTATTTATCCACAAATTAAATTAGAAGTTTGACTCCTGTTTAATGAGAAACTTTTAAACATCCTGCCACCAAAGAGCTACAAGGTGTTTGACAGTATTATGAAGCTGATTTCTAATGGCATTAAGGATGAGATCTTGAATGTTCCTGCTGTTAACTTCTAAAGGCTACATACCTGAGATGGCCACCACAGAAATCTGTTCAACAACTGTTTTTCTTGCCATGGCAGGCAGATTTCTTTATATTCCCAGCAGAGTGGGGACCTTTGAACCTGCACAGTCAAACACAGAAACTAGGTAAGACTTGGAAGTCAAATGTAGGAGGACAGCCCAGATTTAGAGCACAGAGATGACTACCACGGTACAACTGAGCTCAGTAAGGTTTGAAACAGTACATGAGTAAATTGCATCTCCAGTCACAGGAGAAAATACCTTTGATCTATGAACATGTCAAAGACAGGATGTTGCATTGCAGGAGGAAAAATAAAACGAAAAGAATATTTTTAACTGTGGGAAGGAAGAAGTCCACTGCATCAGAGTTTCCACACTGTTGTCAGTTTTTCCATTGCGCTAATTGTCTGTGAATGTCCCACTATTATTAAATTAACTCCTGAGAGAGAAGCACAGCACACAGGAAAGCTGAATGCCACGGGCCTAATTCTGTTCTATTAAGGGTCTATAATATTACCGTGCCCATGGGGTTCCACATACCTGAATAAGAGAAGGCCCCATTGGCCATAAAACCAAGGTTTTATTCCAGTTCTGTTCCCAGTAATGTACAAAGACAGCAAAACACCATGCAGCAGGTGGCTGGAGTATGCATAGCTGAAGTACATCCACAACACCCACGTTATCTGAATCTTGTGTTTTCCATGCAGTATCTGTTACAACACCCATCTCCAAGAACAGATTATATACAATGGAACAAACTCTGCATGTTTCTGGAAACGTCTGAATTCCTGTTTGTCCAGCAGTCCAATGAGACAAAACCAGTGAGCAATTGTATTCATGGAAGATTGAGAGCATGTGAAAGGGCAAGCAGCAGTTACCATAACACTGTTATTTGGGATACTGGATCATTTCTTGATCTTGAAGCGGATAAAGAAGCTTAAAAGCAAATACATTGAGAAGAGAGACCTGAAATGGCCTGGGAACTAAAGATCTCAGCAGACAGCAGATGGCATGAGACTGAAAGTTGCTAACTGATAAATGAGAAGGAAATGTTTTCATAACAATATTTAACTGAAAGTTTGTTCAAATAGAATCCAGAATGTAGAGGTGCGGCGGCCAGAGCAGGCCGATCCTGAGTCCCCAGCCCCAGCGGTCAACGCTGTCCACGCCACCGAAGAGGAGGATGCTGAAGAGGCACTCTCCTGGGGCTCAGCGGAGGCCGAAGTTTGAGCCGCCCCCTCTCCTCCCCTGGAAAGTTTTCTCTTAGTTCGTTGGTTTAAAGTTTTGCTTCCCCACCTTGGCCCCTCCCTTGTTGCCACCCCCTGCTAGAACCTTCTGTTGTTGCCGCTTCCCCATTGGTTGTAATGTAATCCCTCCCCTGTTGTGTATGATTTGCTCCCCCACCTGTCCCTCATCTGTGTACTGGAGCCCATTGGCTCCGTCCCTGCTGTCCTGCCCTCGGAAACCCCGTACCCTCCCATATAACCCCCTGTCCCTCTCTCGCAGTGGCCTTGTGGTGTCACGCCTAAGGACCCTTTGTGCTCTGCACCAGGCAGCCTTGTGACCCACCAGGCCTGTGAGTTCTCCGATGCTCTCCCCGCTTTGCTGCACCCAATAAACCGAGCCTTGGAGACTCGCAACTCATCTGGACTCTCTTTACTTTTGGGGGCCGAAGCCTTGTCACTGCCTCCCCGCCTCAGGAATTTCCTCCTTTGCCGTGGGCCATCGGCGGACGACCCGAGGCCGACCGAGGCTGCCGGGGGACGGAGAAGGAGAGCAGGGCGGGCCAAAGCCAGGACCTCAGGCAAGGTCCCTGTGGCCTTCCAGGGGCCTGTGAAGCTCCCAGCACAACCCACTACTACACCAGAAAGCTCCCAAAGTCATTATCATGATTTCTCTTGCATATCTACAATCTACTAAGTAAACTTTTGAGTAGCAGCACTCCAAAAACTAGTATCCAGCTAGTAAAGGAGCCTCAGAATCCTTTCTTTTCTGGTCCCATTTAACTCCTTAAAAAAAAAAAACCACAAAAAAAACCCACCAAAAAAAATCCCTCACCTCTAAAACCTACAACAATGCAACATCGGTCGTAAATTTAATGGAAAAAATAAAGTAGTTTTGGAGTGAATCCTAAGGCAGGTTAGTGTGACCTTGATTTTGGGCAAAATACTGAGAGCAAGGAGCACGGGATCCAAGCTGTATGATCTCCATGGAGCACACTGGGATGAAGACCAGATAATCCTCTAGAGAAACACTAATGCCAACCATACAGAAATCAAGGTGTTTTAAAGGTCGAAAATCAGAGAGCTCCAATACATATTTACCATATTCCTTTGCTAAAATAAAAAATTGAATGGGAAGAATTCACAAAACCCTCTCCATTTGAAACAGTGGATCTAGAGTGGAGACAACCAGTGGATGGACTCAAAGAGGAAAAAGGAATAGGAATAAAGGAATGTAGCTGACAGAACAATCTGTAGCCAGAGGATAAGATCTGGTAGGAGGAATTTTTCATTGGTTTTCACTTTATCAACAGAAAGAAAAGGCATTCCTGGATACCCAGCAGGGTGGGACAATGACAATTGCACAATGTGTATATTTTAAAGGATGTTGTGAAATCTAAGGCAAAAACTGAAGAGGCTGTTTAATAAATCAAAATGGGACTGTTCCATACAGCTGCATAATAGCAAATATAAAACATCTAAATATAGGCAAGAAAAATTAACAACTCAATAGTATTAATGGCCTTGTAACCTTAAAAATTAATACTTGAAGCTAAATAAAAAATGATATAAAAATCCTGCATGAATTTACTAAAGGTAAATCATGCCCGATCCCTTCTTCAATAAGATAACTGATTTTTAAGACTAAAAAGATATGGACAAACTTGTTTCCAACAAATTTTCCTGTGTTCACCCTGTGAGAAATCATCAGTTTAAATGAAGACTGGGACTACAAGAATTGAAGATAGGTAAAAACCTGACTGAAAATAAAACAGTGAGTTGTTGGGAAAAGAACTGTTGTCATTGTAGTGGAGTTTCTCAATCAACAGTCAGCATTAATGACCACAACAGAGTGACATTTTCTAACTGTAGAATACTATTTAAAATTTTATGTTTGGATGACTAGAAACTTGCACAGAAAAAAATTATGCACTAGGAAACAATTAGAATTTACATAGAAAAAGGTGCAAAGACCCACCGTCAGGGCATAACAAGTATTTCTGCCATGACCTGGGAGCTCATTGGTAGGGAAATGCTAACAAGGAACAAAAAGAACAAGGGAGTCTTGAACTGTTGGTTAGTTTTATGCATTATTTGCCTTCTGTTGCAATGCCTTCATGGAAAGCACAGAAATGATCCTAGGTTATATCAGATGGAGTCTGCACTCCTGTGGGAATATGGAAAATTACTGCTGTATTACCAGATGTTACTGAGAACTTATCTAGCTGGACATCTTTCTTTTTAAAAAATATGAACTTAAACTGGAAGGATGCTGAGATGATTTGGAGGTTAGAGAAACAAGTACTACAGTGAACACTATAAGGATTTGGCCTGTTTATCTTTGCAAAATGAATGTGAGGAGTGAAAAAGATGGCTCTCTACATTAGAAGGATAAACACCAGAGAACAGAATAATCAATGTGGACAAAATGAATCAAATACACTGGAATAAAGGGATAAAGAGTGGTTATGAACACATTAGGAAATTCGGACAGGTTTTTGCCTGCAGAGGAGATGGTTAAATTCAGAATTCAAAACATATCCTTCTAATCAAATTCTGGTTAACAATATAAGGATACAATGACTTGTGTTTGGATTTTTGCTGCCTACTTCATGTAAACCTGGGGAATATACTGCACCCATCTTATCTAAGAGTCACTGAGTCCACAAATAGGAATTCTATCTCCACAAGGACAACTGATTAAGCCCTTAATATATAAAAAGGAAGTATTTACATTTGAGAGAGAATAAGACTTACACACATGGGGTATCAGGAAACTCATATTTTTAAAAATTCTGATATATCAGACTCCTCTAATTCTTCAACTGAGTTAGCACTCACCAGCAAGTGCTCTGCTTTGTTAGCATTTTTTCCTAAAAAAGACTACTGTACTATGACAGGAAAACTACTTGAAAACTTTGTGGGAATAAGATTCAATTCCTATTCAATTAACAGAGCACTTTGTGAATCTGCCACCCAAAAAAATACTTTTAGCATCCTTTGGGTGTTAACCAAACCCTTTTTTTTCTAAGTGTAATGGATAAAGTGTCGGTGGCATATTTCAAATACCATTGTGTTCACGTCCTGCGGGGGTTGTATTTTCATTTAAAATTCTTTATGTATTTCCTTCTCTGAGTGTCAAAAGGTTGTCAATGTACCCCCTTACTATTTATTAAATATTTTTAGCTTTCCTCTGTTTTTATCTTTGCTTTTTTAATCAAACCAAACAAATTGTGTCAACTCAAGAAAAAAAGCATTAAACATGAAAACAGATAAAAATATTCTCTCAGTGATTGGATGCCTGTATATTGAACACAGAACACAGTAGTTCCTCTGCACTAATACAGCACACACTAAACCAAACAAAACCAGGGCAAATAAAGTCAGAGAGAAAAATGTGCAAAGTGAAGAAGAGGCAAAAAGGATAAAGAAAAGAAATATATGGATTTAACTCCAGCTGTTTGTGTAAGTCTCCAACTACAAAATGCATTTAAGAAATTCAAGGGGACTAAGATTCTTTTGCAAGTGCTGTTCATTCAGTATTCTTTTTCACATCTCACAACCACCAAAAATTTGGTAAACTGCCTGCTCTATACTGTATAGAGACACCATTTATTAAGGTCAACTACATGTATTAGAATCACACTGGTATCAGACCTGAACTTTGGAAGACATAGCTTGAACACAAGCCTACCTGATATTTCTTTCCCTACACCTTCAACATCAGTCAGTTGGTTCAACTTCTAACTCTTAAGGCCCTTGAAGTGGCCAAGGCATTAAAAGATTATTTCTGATAAAATAGAATGAGATATACACGATGGTCAAATAATACTCTTTTTATCTCCTATGTTGCTCCTTTTCATTCTCAATGAGCAAAGTGTTTCCCCACAATTCTTGTTACAATTTATAACTTTATGTGTGTCTCTGTATACTGGTGCATGTGTGCACGTGTGTGTAAAAATAATCCATATATATAGATATATAATTTTATAATACATAAAATTAGTTCTGTGTCCATGTAAGTATAATTTTATAATTTTATAATAGTTGTCTGTGTGAACTTTGTTGTGTCAGTGGAAGCTAGCACTGCATAGTTGGCAGTCTGTAAAAATAGTATCACTTTCAGGAAGAGGATTTGGGTATTTCAGTGACATAAATATTTTGGGACTTCATTCTGATGTGATATATCTAAACATATCACCTTATTTAAGAACATGCTAGACTTCTTGGCAGCTCAAGATAGGTGGAATCCAGGCCTCATCTACTAACAGATATTTTTGGAGGTGTATATATACATGTGAGGCAGCCAGGCTTTTCTAAACCTTTCCCTTCAAATTTTAGCTTCAAACCTTTTCCACGTGGGATGAAGCTTAAACTGATATTGATACACTAATCTGGCCTTTATCTGACAGGTCTGATGAATACTGGAGATTAATTAAAATTCGAAGTCCAGTATCATAAGTAATGGAACTAGAGCACAATGGCATTACATTTGTGATAGAAAGTGGGTATTGTATGGCCTGGTCTATTGCAAATATGATACCACTACAGCTTTAGAAGCCAAATAATGTCAGGGCAAGGGGAAGAAGGTGCTTCTCATTTTTTAGAGTATACCTAATTTTCTGAAATTACTACACAGGTTGTAATCTCCTTGATCCTTACTTAATCTTGGTAGAAATAATAATTTCCATCTTTCTTTTCTCAGAGAGTCTGAGAGGAAATACCTTCACTTAACCAGTTCTCAGTACTGAGTGCAAAAATGGCACTGATTTTGTGCACTGGTTTTGCTGGGGTAGAGTTAATTTTCTTCACAGTAGCTAGCATGGAGCTACTTTCAGCACAGCATTTTAGATTTGTGCTGAAAACAGGGTTGCTATTGCAGAAGTGCTTCAGTTATTGCTGAGCAGTGCTCAGACCCCTCCCTCCTTCTCTTCCCCCCAAACTTATATGCTGAGAATGACACGTTATGGTCTGGGATGTCCATTGGGTCACTGGGGTCAGTTGTCCTCTCTGTGCTCCCTCCCAACTCCTTGAGCACTCCCAGCACACTCAAAGGTGGGATGGGGAGCAGAAAAGGCCTTGACACTGTGTAAGCACTACTCAGTAATAACAAAAACATCTCTGTATTATCAGCACTGTTCCTAGCACAAACCCAAAATGAAACCCCACACCAGCTACTGTGGAGAAAAATAACTCTAGCTCAGCCCAAACCAATATATTCAGTTATTTGCACTATCATTAATATCCTAGATATTTCAATGTCATTTGCCAAACCTGAAAACTGCATTTCATCTATCCTAGAGCAAACAATTTTCTGCAACATTTGCACACATATTATGTACACAGTTCTCAACACATTCCCATAATTTCAAAGCAAGTCTTCATGGGTTTTAGAACAAGACATCATCTGCAAAATATTTTTTAATTTGTCGCATTCATGATATAACTTAGAGAACGCAACAGAATACGGAAGACTAGCAAAGATTTTTCCTCTTTAGTGAAAAAGATCCTGAAATCTAATTATCTATTATTTGCCCTAACAAGGGATTAATATACAACAGTTTAATCTCATTCTTAAAAGGAGCACTGAATCCTTTTCCTTCAAGGGTTAGGAAAAAAATCCCAAACAACCCTATCTTTTTTTAGTGCCCAGCAGCAATGCTACAAAGCATTCCTTCAAATTCCTACACAGCACAATTACAACTATATTTATGAGTTGTCCATCTCTTGCCAAAATAGAATAAATCTGACCTGATTTATGTGTCTAATTAGAGTAATAAGAGGTTTGGGGGTTTTTTCAACTTATGAGCCAAGGGCTCTGGCAAGAATCTTTGTGTCATAATACATCAAATAAATTGAGCAGTAATTTGTGCCGTTCACAGGTACCTTCCAAACTTCTGTAACGAAGGTTCTTCAACTTCCTTAATTGTTACAACTCTGTTGTAAATTCTGGTTTTGCTTGCCAGAATTTGTGGAGAGCTGGGAGGTACAATGGCTAATTCTAGCCAGCAGGTTGACTGTACTGGCACCCACTAACCATTGCCATTTTCACCAATATCACTCTTCCTTGATTTAATCAAAACATTTTTGTCTTTAAAAAATGCCACACTGGCAAGACAAGACTCACAAATTCTATGCCTATCTATGCATAAAGTAATGCTAGATTTTTGGAATCCATGATGACCTCCACAAATGATATGAAGACTTCACTAAGTTTGTGTTCTGTAGTTGCAAAGAGACTGAATTAAAGGCTTTGGGGGAGGGAGGGGTAGAGTTACAAAATAAAAGTTGAAAGCTACTGTCAAACTGAGCTCTCTGACTTAGGCACAGCTTCAGGCCAAACCCTCAAACAATCTCATTTGAGGATAAGAGGCAGGTTAGCTGCCATAATTTGACTCTGCTCCAATCCCATTGATCCTAAGGTCAAGTAGACCAGATGAAAAAGTCTTGCAGGAATTTGCTTCATTCCACATTCCACACATTTTTTGGTAAGATATCTCCATGGTCTGCTGCCTTTAGGATGGTTGTTCACTGGACCAATTTCTGTATTTAATAGGCTGCATCCCAACTCCTGTGGCTTACCAGAAAAGCACACGTGTTCCTTAAAAACATTATTTTGTGTGTAGATTGTCCCAAGGAAGCTGCTTCATATATATTTTTTTAACATTCAAAGAGATTATAAATCCCCAAATTCTCAGCTTCACCCCAACTTCCCCTACAATACTATGTGAGTATGAAAGCTTAAAGAACAATAAAAGCTATTTATGAAGACAAAGTTTGCACAATTAATCACAAACCTGTAAACTGGATTGCAAATAGTAAATAAACTTAATAATGCACACCTAAATTTTAAAAGCAAAATGGTTTCTTCATCGGTGCTCAAGAAACTAAGATCAAGAAATTAATAATCACCAAAAAAACTCTGGTTGCAGAAGCTAAGGGTGCAGACTTCATCAAGTTACTCCATCTGCTGGCTGATTTCCTCCAATCCTGGATGATTTCTCTTAGCTGTGTATTCTTGTCCCTTTTTAATGCAAATGAAACATTCAAAGCTTGATCAGTGTCCTTTCAAAGCAAATGAAATATTCAGGGTTGCCTTTGATATTCAAAGCACTTCCTGGAATCCTGACTCCCTCTTCTCTCTCTCCATTTCCAGTTTAAGAAGACCTTTATATTGCAATTTTAACATATTCTTTTTTCTACAGGAGGCACAAGACAAATGTTTTAACACTTTAGTGACTTTACCAGCCTTTCTATGTTGCACATCATAAAAAGTACAAATTATCTGACAAATTGACTAATCTTGCAATATTTTCTTATGATGTGTTTCTGTTGTTCCAGGGAAAACATTCATGACATGTTAGAAATACGGATGTTCTACTCTCTAACAGAGTACTCAGAAGTTTTGCATGTTTTCCATCCCTCCTACATTGTAACCTTCCTACTGAATAGTCTTCCCTGGACCCTAAACAGAACTCTTCATAGCAATTCTACTTCTTCATAAGTCAGTGTCTTCCTGTACCTTGTATTCAGTCATGCTAATCCAGGATTCATTTACAGCAGCTTCATGCACCCCCTTTTCAGAATTTGTCCACAGGTACACAATTTTCTCTACACCCTTTTCTCCATCATGCTTTACATATTCATTTCTGAATATTACCTCTGCCACCCAGACGGGCAGTGAATTTTTTTTGCACTGGGACTATCCATTATGGCATATCAGTATGTCTGTATTTAAACTGATTGCTCTTCTGGTTTATTCATGGTGAGGAGAGAGTGTACAAGTAAATAAAAGTACACCTCTAAAGAACCAAATGTGAAAACTGGAAAGTCTAATTTTCTATACTAAATGATCCCAATCTACATATCTTCTACTTTATGTGAAGGTTTTGAGGGAGATGTAGCTGTAAGATCCAGGCTTTTGTGGTCCCCAGTATGCTTCCTTGGAATTTCAGTTCTTGCAGGTCTTTCAGTTTTGCTATTCTGAAGTAGCAAAATGAAACAGGGAAAAATATTTGCAGTCTTGAATCAGGATTAGGCAAAGCAACAACCACAGTTTCCATTCCAGAAGTTCCAATTGATCAAGGCAACAACTGCTAAGTGCAGACACTAAGTGCAGACATAAGGAGGCTGCTGGAAGTTATCTGCTTCACTAATAAAATAACAGCGCATTAAATTAAATACACTTGCACTTGAAGCTGTCTGAGTGAACGCCTAGGTTTCTTTGACAGATGAATTACACAAATTACTTTAGTGTTTACTCATAATAACCGGCAGACTTAACAGCCACCAACCATGGAATGAGGCACCCTGTCTTGCTTGGTCTCAGTTCAACTAAGCCAGGGATCAGGCCTCTTCTGATCTTCCTGCGCTGCTTTTCCAAGAAAATGTGGAAAATGCTCCCCTTACAGGCCATGCTCCCTATGCCTGGGCTAGAGATGAGCCAAAATAGGAGTCACCACATTTTTCTGTGGGTTTCATCAGAGGGCCCAGATTCAAAACACCACAAAGACAAATGATTCAGCACACAGATAACAGCTTCACAAATATTTTTATCAGTTTATGTCCTGACAAGGTTGACACCAACACTCACAAACGGAAGACTGGGTCAATGTTTCTCTACAAAGAGACTTGTGTAACCCAAGCTGAGTATCATGTTACCTCAGGGAGGAAAGAAATGCAGAGCACAGACAGGAAACTGAGTCAATATCCCTCCAGAGCAAATTACAGCTGCCCTCCCATTTTGGAAGCCACAGAGAACAGTGAGACAGAAATATATATATTGCCTTGAAATGAATCCCCTTAGCACATAGCTGGAGCAGCACAATAAAATGTAATTTATGTCTGTTAGCAAAAGCTTTGAGTTAGCACAGCTCAAAAAGTTCCAGACAGGAACTTTTGAGCAAGAGAGCACTTTTGTTCAGATAAAGCCACTCCTACATTTCCGTGCCCTAAAGAAGGAATGGAAGAAACTTATTGTTGGAAAAGAAATATGGGGAAATTAATGCAAAAAAGGCACAAGGCAGATCCAGTGATGGCATTTATACAAGAACTTGGTACATTGCCTTCCACACATCAATAGGAGTAGCACCTATTCGATGGTGATATTTCTTTTATTTACAGTAATAAGACTATTACATTTCAGGCACATATCAACAACTTGCTGAATTCTGACTGTAAGACTCAACATTCTGTGTAGTTCACCAAGCCAAATTGTGCAGAAATAATCTGTCTGTAAGAAAAGGATCTACCAGAGTAAAGACAGCATATCCAGTTCACATAACAATACCTTTCGCTTCTCTTTGCAGCTCCTCTTATGGGATGCAGTGCATGCAATGACATTTAAAATGGGTTTAGATACAAAAGATATGTTAAATATAAAGATAATACCATGTGAATTTTATGTTCAAGTCAGTATTATAATAATATCTAAGAAAAAGTTCTTGGCAGACTAGTTGAAGGAGAAGATACTGAACTGAAGTGAACTGAACTGAAATCCCTTTCCAGTGATTTTATTTTCATTTTGTGTCGGGAAATTTGCATAATTAATTGAAAGCACCATCAATGAGACAAATTAAAAGAATGCCTCTTTTTTTTTTTTTTTTTTTTTTTTTGCCACGGAGATGAGTGTATTCTCTGTTCAGTTTGGGTGAAACAAAAACCTCTCTTTAATACATACTGCTTCCCATGCTTGGGAAATGTAAAGGGCACATCCTCTAAACGCTTCATACTTGCATGTGCACAGATATGCCTGTATTTATGTAGGTCGCAAGTTTCTTATACATACATAACTAGTTCTGTCTCAAACCAACCAATGCTTTGACTGAAAGGATTCATTTCAGCCTTTTCACATCATCATATTTTCTTTACTCAAAAGATCAAGTAGATTACATGTGAGTGAGACATTTTCTATTCCTGGAAAGGTCAGTATCTCTGACATTGTGAGAGTTTCATCTTATGAGTATTGGACACTGATACACCTGTCCATCACCAGTCCATCTGTCCATGACTACAGGCAAGTATTCAAGCAGTTCAGCCTAAATATAAGAGTCCTACTGTATCAGTGTGAACTCACCAGCTAATATAGTCAGGCCAAGACAGATTAAGTAATGATAGTAATTGCAAAGATCATTGGAGATCTTCAGACAGAGCATAGCTATGGAGGATTGACTAAGGAGCTTACATACCTAATACTTAGCCCATTTTCACACCTTCACCTGACGTGAAGCAAAGGCATCTCACATCCACCTAGAAGCAAAGTAAAAGAAGCAAAGGGTGAAAAGGAGAGTCAGCATCAGATAAAATAGGTGTGAAAGAATGTAGGCTCAGGTTGTTCTAGTTTGTACAAGGTGGAGTAGCCTAATTGGCAGCTCTGTGTCTGAGCTTGCTTGCCTGCTTTGGCAGCATAAAAATAAAAAGTGGGGAAATACCATGGTCTCAGGATGTCATAAAGGGTGCTCTTTATACCAATTGCATTTGCTCTCCTGGAAAAAAATGCACTTGTACTTCACTAGGAAAAAATATTTTTGTAGCTAAATAACATATGACTGCATCACATAAGATTCCCCAAGCATCACTGTTCAATTGTCCTGTGTATATTTCTGCTAACAATCATGCATACTCTATGGTCCCCAAATGCTGTCTTATCACCAGCACATCAATCATACCAACTCCAGAATAATGTAACTAAACTTCTGAAAGTGAATTATCATGTTCTGCAAAAAGCTCATCTTCAGGTACCAAGGTGTATTGCAGAAATAAAAGCTGTTCAAATCTGCTGCATGATAAAGCACTACAATTCTAGTATAGTTTTCCAATTTCCTTTTAGTTAGATCCTTTAAGTTACACCTTTCCCTAGTGCAGTCCTTTAATTTAAAATTGATTTTCTCATCAAAAAAAGTGGCCTAATTGCATAAGACGCTCCACAGCTCAACGAACAATTAGTAGTATTCAGCGTGTTTCAGTCTCAAAGCAGCAGATGTCAACAGCCTTGCAGATTTCAGATATACAGATCAATGACACCATCTGAAAACTAGAAAGAGCTGGGTTTATTTTAGTCTAACGACTAACAACAATTTAGTAGACATTTTGAGCAAAATGCATGTGAAAAGAACACATAACTTCCCACTTAGAAGTTGTATGTTCTTTTCATTCCAGTCTTTACCTTCATCTCCCTAGGCATAAGAAGCAAAAACTTTTCAATAGGAAGAAAGGTGAAGCCTACTCTATGCTCTCAATGTGAAGTCTTATACCCAGGATATAGGAAGAAACATGAGAAATTTGACAAAAGGGCTTAGTAATTGTTTAAACCAGAATTAAAAATGTTAAAAAAAAAATTAGATGCTCCCGTTGGCAAGGAGGGATCCAGCCAAGATAAGCTCTGCAAAAAACATACCTTGCTGCATTAAATATTCATAGTTGATAGCTCTAAATTGTTCTTTCTTTATCCCTCCTATATGCTGCTTTCCTGGTTACAATATTATTGGCTGCTAATTTTATTTTTGTCCTGTGATAATGTATAAAAGTTACTGTGAAACTAATGTGACCACACTGTGAGTTTAATGTGCACCTCTTGCTGATATTAGATGGGGCTGCAGGGCAGGCCTGCTTGAGTTTACTGCATGGAAATTCCATTATGTAACAAACACAGCTAAAGCCGATAACAGCTTTAGATAAATATCTAATTGAAGATATTTTTCTGTCTGCAGGAGAAAGTAAAAAGCATTCACTACATAACTTGAGAGGGAAATAAACAGCATGAACTAAGGAGGATAACCTGAAAGGAGATGTGTTTTGTACACAACAGGACAAGCTAAGTCATCAGCCCTCTGTGTAACAAAAGTTGTAGACAAAGATTATAATAGGACAATGATAATAAAAGGAGTTATTATTCAAAGATTTATTCAAATCCACCATTACCCAGAGATTCTCTATGCCCCACTTTGAAGTTACAACAGACACTGATAAGGGTTGCTACCCCCTGACTGGGCTCCAGCTATTTCATAAAAGCTGCATTTACTTTGCAAATCCCCTGTCCTTTCAAGTTCCCAGTCCGAGGCACAATTTACAGCATAGTCGAGCTCCTTATCAGGGTTAGATCCAGGCATGCCTCTAGTCAGCCCTCAGCACTGCAGCTTTCACAGCAGGAAACCTAAGCACAATGGCCAAATGGATGCTATCAGCCAAGCACAGCAGCAGCCAGTGCTGATTCTTGGCATTACTGATGCTGATATTGTGTGTGTGGCAGTAAAGAAAATTTGTCTTCAGCACAACTTTTATGTATTCTGAGGAAAGCTGTAGCTGAAATAATAACCAAACTCTCAGTTTAAAGTGCAGTAGTACTGTAATATTAATGGGACCTTCTATATTCTGTAACATGCAGGACTTAACAGAGCCATGCTTTAGATTTTTCATTTTTATGTTTGGAACTAAAAGGGGTGCACCTAATGAGCAAGATTAAGAACAATATGTAGTTGACTACACTCTTCCCAAAGAAGTTCACTAAAATTCAAGGACCACTGTCTTTTTGACATTTCAGCTTATATATATAAATTGTGTTTGAAGCAGCTCTAAAAATATCACAGATTGCTTTCCTTTTCTGAAACTGTCTACATGAATTTTCCTGGTTTAATCTATTTTTTTCACTACAAGAAAGTCCTTTACACTCAAATATGAAAAATTTATCTGTTTTCATCCACATAAATCTCTTTTCAAATTACTGGATTCTTTTATCCACCATCTAAAAGAAGATTTTCAGATCTCAGTGACCTCATGCAAAAGCTTTAAATTTTGGAGTTACTTCAAGTTTATATGGAATAGTAGCAATGTAACCAATACTTCTCCATCTTTTTTTTAACTGAAGGATTGCTTAAGATTTCTGACGAAAATCCCCAGAAACTACACCCACTGTTTTTTGGCAGCTGGGAAGTAGGTGGTTGTTTTGTTGTTTACAAATCATTATGTTACTTTCATAACTATAAAGGAAAAGAAATATTGTTTGTCACCTGCAGTCTGTCTTCCAGAAGGCAGCAGGTTTCTACACCACTAATTGCAACACACAAGACAGACAACTTTTTAAATATATACTTCTTAAACTAAAGTCAAATTTCAGAATATGACATTTTGAGTCTCATCCAAAGCACAGTATTTTGTCTTTCTTTTTTTGTAGTTCCCAGCACAGAGCTATATTTTCCAATGTTTACCAAAGTCCTCTATAGATGCTTTAAGTAGATTGCACTTGCTCTCCTCTAGGTATGAGCGCCATTTGCTGCAAGGGTGCTGTCAGGAGCATGGTGGCATTTCCTTAATTCCACGAAGGAATTTAAGCTCATTTCAACACTGACTTTCCTCCTGATGGGGAGAACCAACCCCTTTGTCACTTTCCAGCCTCAACTGGACATGCACACAGCACATCCTTCCTCCATCTTAGGGCTCTATACATACAGCAGTGATAACAGCAGTACAGGGGAGAGACTGAAATCAATGCCATTGAGAAAGGCATAGATTCCCTTGGAGCGAAATCTGACTAGAGAGCTCTGCAATTGCAGGAGATCCACAATAAAAAGTCTCATCTCAGGGGAGCCGAATCAACAGTGATGCAATTTTTTCTATACCACACAGCACAGAGGGAGCACCACATTTACACACACAGAGCTAATGCATGAGGTTACAGCCATCTCACATGTAAGTCCACCTTCAGGCATTTCCAGCACCCATTCCAGTGGGAAAGCAGCTTACTGACTACAAAGCAGATGTGAGTTTCTCAGTGGCCACCCCAATACTCCCAGGTAGCTACTTAAAACTTTTATATGGCACCTTTACTCTGATTGATTAGCGCACTTACAAAAAAAAAAAAAAAAAAAAAAAAAAAAAAAAAAAGTATGTAGCTCAAAAGATGCCTCACAGCATGAACTTAACAAAAATAGCAATCTCCATGTGTAGGTCTCTGCAAGTATTTAACTATATGTTTATGATGTCTCTATCGCCTTGATTTAATTTCATCTGTTCAGGGTTCATCAACAGTTTGCAAAGAATTTAATTAGGACAAGTTAGCTAAGTATTTGCAATTGCCATCAAAACTGCACAGGCATTCCAAACTGAGCTAATCTAAGAAATCTACAGCTGTGAGTCCTTGGAAGAACAAGAAACTCAAACAACAGAAGCTCTGTGGCATCTTCATTTAATAAATTCAGAAAATCTATTATTCAGAAAGAGATGTGGTTCAAGTAAACACATTTAATGTATCTCACCTCTGTGGCTTCCCCTGGTTGTCTTGAATTGTATTGAGAAGAAAAAAATTCTTAAATACATATACCAAAAGCTGGGAAGGCAGGAAAAGCATTTTCCCATTCCTGGTGTGAAATTAAAGGATTGCTCTCAGTAAAGTAAGGATTGATTTTCTCATCCTCAATGTCAAGCTAATTTGTTTCTAATTTTAATGGGATTAACCCACACAAATTATCCATTGGCTTTTAAGAATACAGCATCTTAAAACACTGCACCATTTGTAGGTTCATCTTCCAGCTTATTACAGGCTTAAAAAATAGTGAGACCTGACGAACATCATGTGATGCCAAGTAAATCTGGGCTGCATGGCATGAAAATTCCTTTGCAAAGAAATTTATCACACAGTGATGCAGCTTCCCAGAGGACAGGCTGTCAGTTTTTTAAGCTGTCTGGATCATACATTCAGTAGGATACTGGCTAACAGCATTATTTAACCTCTTTTCACAAGGAGGACCACTTACAGCTTTGAAAAGGTGCTCACAATGCATTCTAATTTCCAGCCAAATAAAAATCAGGCTAAATCTTGAATATTTATTTTTTAATTCACATTTCCCACTATTTTATTTGCTTCCTTCTTTATTTGTATGCTAAAGACTTAGTAACTTGTTTTAAATTATTTTTTTCCAAGATAAGTTTTTGATGTCTTATAGACCAAGTGATCCATGGATTAAAAGTTGTGAAAAGCAGCCATACAAATTAATGAAGCAATCTTTCATTATCTACATTGGCCCTATTTTCCATAATATATGTGAGTAATGTTCAGGAGAAAATGCATTGGAAAATACACAGAACTTACAAAAGACTTTTACAAGAATTTGACCTTGCCAATGGGCTAAACCCAGAAACAAAATCTGAGTATTTCAGCAATGACATTAATATACATGCATGTGTTCTTCAAATTTTATGTTTCTGTGCAAATGAGGAACAATTTGAGAACATAAAAGGAAACTAAGTCCTAGGGTAACTCTATTTGAGAAAGAAGATATCAGTTTAATTATTATTTTCTATAGTGCACAACTAGATTATTTAGCTACAGTCATAAATAGTAAGTATAATAAAGGATATAATTTTTAAAGACAAAATCAGTTTCTGGTGCAAAAGAGTGCAATGTCACGTGTTACTTGACTGGATAAACATTTGGCAGGCACAGCAGAGGCAAGGCCATGGATGATGTGCCCCAAAGACACCAGAGAACCAAACAGCCCCAGGGACTGCAGCCGGCAGCACAGCATGCAGAGATTTCACCACGGGCCAAAGAGGGCAAGTGTTGGCTTCTCCTTTGCTCTCAGGCAGAGCCAGGATCGGGAGAGCAAAGGAAAGGCTGTTTAGACATGTAGATTGTGCACTGGGAATGATGGATGGGCAGTGCCTTGGGTGTTTCCATTTCAATCCGAGCCACCCGAGCCCTCTGTCATCTATTCTCTGGCCATTAGACAATGCCAAGGCAAAGCCATTCTTTTCCTGTCTTGCACACAGTGCACACAAGTCAATAGCAGACTTTTATCAAGCAGTAAGTTACTTCAATAAGTCAAACTGCTTTTGGAGTTTTAGGGTACATTAACATGCAGCCTAACTGGCAACCTTTTTAACAATAATGTTCTTAAAGCTTAGGCGAATTAGATTTTTCTTTTAAACTGTTTTCTAGCCAAATGTAGGATTGTGTCTTTTGCGTGTCTTCACTGCCACCCTGTGGTCAAACTTTTTGTTTATGGCTTTTTTAAATTATTTTTATATTTTTACTTTTTAAAAACAATACACAAATAGCAATGTAACAAACAATCAAACCCTCCAAACAAAAAAAAAAAAAAAAAAAGTATATCCAGTATGTCCAAAAGTATATCGAGATCAGAATGTGCAAGATGTTACAAATAGAAACTTTTCAGTCTCAACATTTTCAAAGTCTAAACTAAGAAAAAAGAAAAAGAAAAAAAAAAGAAAAAAAAACAACATAAAGAACAAGGAAAAGGTCAGACAAGAAAAAAACTCAAGTTTATTTTATTCTGAAGTCAGGTACAGAAAGGTTCATTGCTGTTGATTCACAGCCCTCCTGGGGTACTCTGATTGAGCACAAATTTATAAAGTGTCTCTGGATATGCTGAGCTAGTGTCTGCTTGTTTTCTCTCCATAGATCAATATCTCTCACTATATACTTGTTTCTACTGATATTTAGCTACTCTTTCACCATTATTAGAATTCACATTTGTTAATGTACAGCAGAATCCTATTTCACAATGAAGGCTGCTTGTTGTCATAGAAAGGCATACATAACTTTTAATAAATTATTATTAAAAATATATTAATGTAAAGTTTAAACTGCAACAGCACTTAAAATGCAACTGGAGAAGACTTCACTGTATAAAGATACATATATATAAGGGTTTATTCATGACCAAAGTAGTTATAAGTCCAAAGAAAATGCACAATATTATTTTATTCATTGATTCCTCAAGCAATCTGTAATGGTCTTCAGCATTGTGGAGTCTCAAAAATCATGGAACTGGCTGCAACCTCTCTCCACTTACTTCCTGTATTCTCAGAAGAGAAAGACAAAGAAAGACCAAGAGGATGAATGGCTATCACCATCCACCCTATTATTTCCCTGCACTGAATGGTTCTTATGAGACCAGCTCTGACTGGTAATACTCAAAATAATTGTAAGGCTGTTCTAACATGTGCTGTGCAGTGGCAGAGCATCAGACGTTCCTAATCCCTAACAGCCTTTCCTCACAGACACCACCCAAGTTATCCACTATTCCCAGGAGACATAACCCAAAATCTGCTTCCAAGTGAAACCATTTTACATTCCAATGAATCACAAAAAAAATCCATGCAAGAGAGATGAACATTATTTTAACTTGTACCTCCACAAAAGAGAGTCAAATATCTACCATATGGTGAGACCGACTGGCTTTAGGACATAGAGTACACCTGCTCATTTTTTAAGGGCTTAACTCTTCATTCATTAACAAAATGTTAGACAGACAGGAAGCCACATGGCTACTGTCTGGCTTCCACAGCGTGCATGAATTAATTGAAACCTTTAAGAACCCAGAACACCCTGAGCACAGATACACCTTGTCTATTCAACGGGGTAAGAACAAGGAGCATGAGGGAGAGAGGTGTGTAAACCTGTCAGAAGAGTATATACAAGTAACAGAAGCATTTGCACTTCCGTGCTACAGACTTAGCAAAGTCTCAGGCTTACAATTAAGCACATCCCAAAACTGGTAAGTCTCTGCTGTATTATTTATCCTCAGTGACCTCAAAATATTTTCATAGATACCAGGATGAAAATCCTTATGTTATAGAGGGTGAACAGAGACACAAAGCAGTGATCTTTTCCAAAGTCAGCCAATAAGCTGCCGAAAGTGGCCAAGAAGGAATTCATCAGAGTCCTACTCCAGGATGCTTTCCTCCAGTTTGCCTTGCCTCTCCCACCAACCAGACAACAACCCCTCTAAAAATGCTCCCTCAGGACACTACCCACAGGCAGTGTGCCAGCTCAGGGGACAGACATTTGGTTGAGAAAATGGATATTCTGAAATAGCTGGGAAGCATTGCTGTGTTGAGGTTTGTATTTCTGCATATCTTGTCCAGATAAAATATGAGCATCACAGAAGATATCAGTCTGAAATCTCCCTCCAGCATTAATAATCACTTTCATGCTCTGGGATTTGTCAAGAGCTTTGACGAGCAGTATATGCTGGCTCATGTGTTGGCATCTTCCTTTTCAGCACCCTTGATAACTTGGTGAGTTTCCATTCATAGTGGATTTATGAAGTAAACATCTATGGTAGAAACAATCAATGAATAAAAAAAATTAAATAACCTCAGTGAAAATATTCATTTGCTTTACTTCCTATGTCACCTTGCTGTCTCTTTCACAATAAGTTTAGGTCTCCCTTATGAAGTATTTAGTTACAGAGATTTCATTGCTTAATTCTAAGTGTTTATTACTTCAGGAAGGCTGTTTCATATCATCCTGTTAGTTTAGGAAATAGATGCTTTCACTGCGTTTTTATTCTTGTTGGACATGACTTAACCCATTTCAGTAATTAAAACAGATTTACTCCTGCTATAAAAACTATAATTGATACAACATTTTAATTCCCATTTGTTGCCGGGAGTGCTAGTTGTATTCATGCTCAGACTTTGCGCCTTGCTACAATTTGACAGCAGCTTAACAAGTTATCGAACACCAACTGAATTATGGTAACTTTATATGTTCCTGTTCTTAGTGCACAGCAGACATGAGATATTGCAGCAAAACTTAAACTAAAAAATACCCAGGGAGCAAAAAAAATACCCACCCTTTTATCTCAGGTGCCTCTGCTGAGTGTCAGCAAGGCACTGTGCATGTTCACCATGGAAATCACAGCTACTTTCTTATCTATGGTTCTGCTTCAGCAGGAAGCAAGCACTGAATCTGACACCCACCTGCATTTTGGAGCTCTTGGTGTAAGAGCTTCTTGCAAAGGACCAGATACAAAGTCTAGTGAAGTCAGTGGCAAAATATCTGCCCTCAACCTCAATGACCTTTCAGTCAGGCTTTCACCCCCACAAAAACTATGTTAGCTTAAATCACTAGCGGAATGCTTGGCTGCTGCAAGCTGGAAGTTCTTAGGACTGTATCAGGATATGAGCATGTTTTGGCATTGTAGCTAATTTAGTAATACTACTGGGGGTGAACAAAACAGAACTCCTCAGAGAACCCAAAACAAAATAAGACCCAACACTGAGTATTTGTTTGTTTCTTCTCACCCAGAGCCTTTCTTTATCATCTTAGAGGACTTTGTGCAGTTTTTTCTCAAAATAAAGTCACCCACACCTAAGTTTCGTGTTTCTCCCAGATAAAACAGAACATTTGAATTAGGACAATGGAAATTACTTCTTCAGTTTATTTTTGGTCCTAAACGAGAAAAAATAAGAAAAGCAAACAAAACAAACAAGCAAACAAACCCACACTGATACTCAAGTTTTACTCTTCAGGCCACAGAACATAGCCAAGAATGGAGGGGGGAGAGTAGAAGCTGCTTTCCAGAAACAGAGTAATTCACATTTTCCAAAGTATGCTCTTCTGAAGAGGTAAGGCTGTCTCAGGGAAACAGCTGGCCATGTGGGTAAAAGTCAACAGCTGGGATAAGGAGAGGGAATATACAGGAAGCTGTTGTTTCTTCCCTTAAACCAAAATATAATTTATGTGTTTCAGAGAGATAGCTAGATGAATTTGTGAATGAAAGTAGAGGTGGTTGGCATGGCAGTAAGGGGAGAAGCTATTCAATGAGAGAGCTTTGTCATTTCCCATGCCATCAAAACGCAAAAGCCTTTCTAGCAGAAAAACGGTTTCATAGCATATGGATTAACTTTGCTCCTGTGTATTACAGTATAAAGCACTGCTATTCAAGGGTAAAAGTAAAACAAAGAGCATTTTTATACAAATTTAAAGGACCACAACCTCCTTCAGTATGGAATATTCTGCTATCCAACACATGAATTAAATTGTCCCATAATTTACTGAGGAATTTCCACAGAGGACATTCTATAGGGTTAAGCCATGTTCTTTTGTGATGCAAAATAAGGAACAATTCCACCAACAATAGCACAACACTAGTGTCAAGCAGATGTAATGCTGAATCAACTCCACAATAGTAGAATTAGACATCACGACCAATCTTTTTCAAATTACTGGTTTAATTTTAAATACAAGACAGCTTCTTTCTCTGCTGCAATGCAGTCCCATTTATTCCAACTCACATGCACTACTCTACACCAAACAGCTTCAGTGTTTCATTCAGTACTTCTGACTACAATATACGCACCTATAACCACAATATATATCTACAATATAACCACATTTTAGAGCAGGAAGAAAGAGTTGTATGGGGAAAGAGTATTCCTTTTCTTTTATGTAATTCCTAGCCCTTTTCTTAATTACAATTGTAGGTATACACAGCTAGCACTGATACCATATTTAACTCATTTATGAAAATTCTTGCAATGTCTGAATTTTCTGTGTGAATTTGCATTTGAAACTAATGTATTACCAAAAGAACTTATTTCATCACCATTTTATTTTGCTTTGCTGATCTGTTAAATGTGTTACACCTCTCTGCTATTCAAAGGCATTATAGAAAAGACTGACCTGTCCATTTTTTTCTGGGGTTACTAATAACTATGTATGCTTTATACAAATTAACTGTGCAAAAAACATACTGAGACAGAATTTGGGTTTTTTCTTCACCAGTAATAATAGGGCAGAACTCAGTATGAATGTAACCCAAATTGGACAAAATTATATAATTTATTTTTATGACTTTAACAGTGCCATTATTGAAATGTAATGAATCCTTTCAACTATTTTTCTACCAGTGACTTTTAGATAATATAGAAACACATAATTTGAGTTACTTTTAAACAAGATAGCCAGGATAAGTAATGAAAATCAGGATTTTCAATTTCTGTCAACATAAAACAGCACCTGTGAGGCCAAAATTAAGTAACACTCTAGACTACAAAACACAAAGAATACTAAATTACATCTATTCAGAGCACTTTATTCTAACTTTCCCCTCTAAGCTGTGTTTTGGGACTTGATATTAGGATGATTTTTGTTTTGCTGAAAGCTCTAAATTTACAAGAAGTAACAGTTGGGAATGATTTAGTCATGAGTCAATCAAAAGGAATATCTTCTTACAGAAAAAAAGGTTTATAGTTTACCACACCAGTTTATTAAAGAACATTCATTAAATACCACTACAGCAGTCATTTAGGCAAGTTCCTTAAAGACACTAAGGCATCTCTAAGCGTATCAGCCTACTTCAGTTTTTTAGGCGTGCAAAGCACTACAACACCCAAAGGTTAGATAGCTGCCTTGCAGAATGGAATTCATAAAGCTCCAGACAGCTGTTTTAGGCAAGAGGAAGAAAGTGCTTGTAATCATAGGGGATCTCTTAAGTGAGAGTAAAGGGTAACTAGCAACACTCAACCCCTTGTAGATCACCTGAATATTTAGGAGCCTAGTTCCTGTCTTTGAAGTCTCTACTTTTCTCATTAACTGTTGACTGAGTAAGTCAAGACACTGTTGTCAGCTGATGCAGATTAGGAAGGAAAAAAAAATCATGTTGTAGTTTATGCCAAAGCCAGGATTTTTAAAGATCCATACTGACAATCAGGGAACCATAATAATAAATCATTTTAAGAAAACTTTGTTTCCTTAGCTTTGCTGCTCTTTATGAATGCTCAATCTGGGTTTCTCAACACTGTTTCATCTTCTAACACTTTTTAAAATTAGATATGAGACAAGACATATGCAATTTTTCTCCTAAGTAGTTTAAAGACCTTCTGGCTTGACTCTCATCTCTTTGTGAAGCAGTTGCCAAGCTTAAATTTGTCAGCCTGCAATGATTAAATCCATGTCAGTGTCTGTCTTTGCTTTCACTGCACTCTCCCTGCCTCCATTTTCATTGAGATCTCAAGTAGAATTGGCAGAGACAGAATTTTCAGAGGACCATTAATGGTAAGTCACCTTAGGACAACAACTCCAGTAAAAAATTGTGCCAAAGTAAGTAGCAAAATAGCAGAACACCAGACTTCTACTCTAGACTTCAAGTACAGACAATAACCAAACAAAAAAAATGACCCGAAAGGAGATTTCTGAGTACACTTCCTCTGATATGAATTTAAAGTTCTCATCAAGTTCTTGTGTCATCACTCAACCTCTATATTCAAGTTAGTGCACTCTCACGTCCAGTTCCCGAAATCATCTATAGTAATTAGGGTGGAGTTTGATTTCAGTCTTTTCACAATCAATGCAATCTCAACCACAGCCCACCAGGAATATTTCCTTTAAGTTTAAATGGAATTTCCTGTATTCCAATTTGTACCCATTGCCTCTTGTTTTGCCACTGAGAAATGGCTGTCTCTTCTTTACTCCCTGGTATTTACACATAAATAAAATGTCCCCATGCCTTCATTCCTCCAAGCTATGGAGTCCATCGTTGGTTATGCCAGATGCTCCAATCCTTTAATTGTCTTTGTCAGCCTTCACTGGACTCATTCAAACATGGAAAGCCCAGACCTGTACGCAGCATTCTAGACGTGGACTGACAGATGAGGAGAAGGATAGCTTTTTCCCTCAACCCACTGGCAATTCTCTGCATGCTGCTGCTCAGGAGATTGATGGCCTTCTTTGTTCCAAGGGTGCTCATGTTCATTTGATGTCCTCAAGACCTCCAAGGCCTTTTCTGCCAAGCTTCTTTCCAGCTGGTTAGCCACCATCCTGTTCTGGTGTATGGGTTTATTTCTTCCCAGTGCAGGACTTAGCTGAGCTTCACACTGGCCCATTTATCCAGCCAGCAGCAGCAACCCTGAACGATAGCACAACCATCTGGTACATTTACCACTCCGCCCAGTTTCTGTGTCTCCTGCAAAGCTCATTTCTGACAGGATGGCTGTTTTTCTCTGGAACCTGCAGCATGATAGAGCCTGCTGTTCTTGCTCAGCTTGAGTTCCCTGTCTGTTACAGCCCTGCCTCATTTCCTGCTCCAGTTATTTTTTGAGTCCCTGCTCTGCTTCTAGAGTAGACCAGTGCCCCAGGCAGTGGGAATAAGTCCAAACAAATATCTCATTTTAGATGTAATCTCTGGGATTATTTCTGACAATTAACTTCAGCTATCTAGTGTTGGTTTTAGTGTGAAGTTGGGCACACAGAACACGGCTTCTGGATGACAAGAACATTTTAATTTTGAGCATGGAAAGTATTCTTGAACAGTCAGAATCTTAAACTAGAAATCCAGTATTAAGTTTTGGATAAAAGGTCTTTTCCTTTGTACATAAGAAAACCGCTCAGATTTAAAAATACTCTTGTTCTAAGAATTCATACTTGATATAAAATATCAATATTAGCACTTAAATTGTTGAAAAATAATTCCAAATCTAGCAAAATATCCAATTTAACAAGTTCTAATTAGCACAATTATTTCCATATTGAAGACATATTTGTAATTATGTTGTCAGTCTTTGCATGTGAGCAACAATTCCCTTACCAGTCAACCAAAATAAATGTATTCGTGCAGTAGCTCCACATAAAAAGTATTTTCCCAAAATTGGATGGTAGACAACTCTGCTCTATTTAAATTAATTATGGTATTACTTGATTAAAGCATTTAAGTAATTTCAAAAGTACCAGCAGGTTCTGTTCCACATTTGTTTAGATTGTATCAAATTGGAACAGCTGTGTGACAAACAGGGTTTTTTTAAGTACCTCAGTACTCATAACACAGTCTTTTAAGAATTTCTCCCACCTGCTCACTTCACAAAGACATCTTAGTAAACAAGAAATTACTTATAAATTCTGACAAAGCCTATTCCTTGTCTTTTTTCAAATCCCTCTTTAAAATTAGGGAGCTGTTGCTATTACAATGGCAGGCAGCAGTTATCACCATAGCCTGACATCCAAGCTATCATTCTCTCACCACATCCTTAAATCCGTGTTCAGTTTAGCTTCCTCCCCGTGTGCTTGCATCACCTCTCTCCTACTGTTTTGAATGTGAAACCTACATCATGGCCTGCAGAGGTGGCAGTGCCTGTGGTGTGTGTTTGTATCGCATCTAACGCCAGGGACTGTGGTTTGTAGACAATATGGTGATAGGCAAAAAAGCTGTAGGTTTTTGTAGTAGGTGTAGTGCCAAAAAATCCTTACAAATTGTAAGGATTTTAAAATATGGTATAGGAACAAGATTTTCTGGGAAATTGCTGAGAGAGAAGACCTGGGAAAGAACATGATTGTGGGAGGGATCCTACAACATTTTGACAATTTTGTGGTCTCACCACATGCCTTTGTAACTCCTCCTGGGAAGTATAATGATGTTACAATGCCATTCCTAAACCACTGTGCTGTTTTGGCTGGGGTAGAGTTCATTTTCTTCACAATGGCTGGCATGGGGCTGTGTTTTGGATTTGCACTGCAATCAGCGTTGATAACAGAGAGATGTTTTTGTTACTGCTGAGCGGGGCTTGCACAGAGCCAAAGCCTTTTCTGCTCTTCACACCAACCCACCCGTGAGTAGTCTGAGGATGCACAGGACAGTGGGAGGGGACACAACCAGGACAGCCCATCCCAACTCACCCAAGCAATATTCCAGACCATGAGACATCGTGCTCAGCATATAAAGCTGGGGGGGAAAGGAGGAAGGGTGGATGTTTGGACTGATGGTGTTTGTCTTCCCAAGTCACTGCTGCATTTGATAGAGCCCTGCTCTCCTGGAGATGGCTGAGCACCTGCCTGCCCATGGGAAGTGGCTTTGCTTTGCTTGTGAACATAGATTTTTTTCTTACTTATTAAAATATGTTTATCTCAGCCCATGAGTTTTCTTACATCTATCATCCCAATTAACTTCCCCATTCCACTGGGGGATGAGTGAGAGAGCTGCCTGGAGCTTGCTTGCTGGCTGGGGTTAAACAATGACAACTACAAAATCCATCAAAGAGCTGTAGCTACGAGCAATAAGCCACACTTTCTCACAATATATGTTCCAAAGCATTTTAATTTCAAAGGATACTTGTATAAATACTGTAAAACATTATCTTTTTTAACAATTAGAGATAATGAATACTCATATATACCACAGCTGAAAATATATCACTGCTGTTTGCTATTGCATGATCAGATTTTGGAAAAAATGTTTCCTGTAAAAAAACCCCTGCATGCCCAATATTCTGTCTTTGTTCAGTAACCCATTTCCTGTGAGTCCATTCCTTCCCCTGTATCCTTTACATTTTAAAGCCTTGAAGTGCTTCAGGGCTTTTGTGGCTTTGTTGTTGCTGTTAATCTGTATGTAAATTACCGTTATTTTTATTATCACTGGTTTCATTATTATAAGTATTTTAAGGCAGCCAGCTCTATACTCCAGTGACATGTGTGTGGTAAAGTCCTGAAATCAACAAAACACCACAGAGAAGTACCACAGCTGCCTCAAGGGATAACAGTACAATTTTAGATGTTATGTAAGCAAAAGTGACAAACACACTAGAAAGGGCAAGCATTACTTTAAGAATATGTGATTACACCCAAAGAATATTGCTATGTCTGATTCAATCAAATTTTTTTCTTAAATATAAAACAAATTCTTCTGTGTTGCTTCCAAGAAACAACATGCATTATCAGAAAGGAATGCTGTGAAATGTGTTTGTTCAACAAATTAAGAATGGAAGAGCTTTCTGTATTTGTCCATAAATTATATACTTGAAATCCAGAATGCAATTTTTTACAGGGAATGCAAAAGTAAAAGACTGCTATTCTCCTCTGAGTTGTTTTTCAACTCATTTCATTGAACTTTTACTGTAGCAGTCATGTGGTCTTTACTTGTACTTTCAACAATGTCTAAAAGTATCACTGTTAAAATAATTCTATGAGTGTCATGTGGCTTTGTTGATTTCTCATAATTCCAGAGAAGTAGTACATAATTTTGTTTCTTACACACATTGGATGAGATTGAAAAGCCCTCTCAAATAATCTTGAGCCTCTCTGGTTTTAGTCTGTATTTATTTCCCTCAGCTTTCTGTTACTTGGCACCAATGACTTAAATCCTCCAGAGAAATTCAACTATTTCAAGTAGCTTGAGTGCCACTTCTTTGAATAAGAATTTGTGTGATAAATCCAGGCCAAGTAAGAAATTTGCTTGACTTTAACAATGTTACTCACTAAGAACAGCTGGTCCTTTACTACATATTCATTCAGCAGGGAATATAGCAGTTGTCTACTTATCTGATCTCTTTCTGACATATTCCCTTGGTTAAAGGAGCTTATTAAATGGCAGTAAGACAAATATGTTTTCTGATGTCTCTGTTCTCAAATGGCCTTAGTCCACAAGGGACAAGCATTCTCTACCAGCTGCATCTGCAACTCCTACTCACAACATGAACACAGGGCACTTGCCAGCTCCATTCCCAACTCCTGTTTAGGAGTCAACACTGCAGTTTCTTAGGCTGTAATTTTCAGAATCAGGTTAGATTTCATAGCATTTCAAAATGAATTTTCAAATTCTTTCATAATTCTCCAAGTTTTTACAAGGTTCTTTGCAGCACATATGCTGTTCCTTTTCACAGACTGCTGAGTTTGGAGAGTCTGAGCAGGAGTCTTCTTGTCATCTCATGTATTTTCATGGACAAAAACATTAATGCAGTTAAATTTTGTGTTCCTTGTCCCATCAAAGGAAGACCCCTGTCAATACCAGATCAAGTCCTAAGCTGCATTAGGAAGAACTCTGCCAGCTGGTCAAAGGTCCTTCGACTTTCCTCAGCCCCTCTGAGACTCACCTCCATTGCTGTGTTCGGTTCTGGACTCCTCAGTACAAGCAAGACACAGATGTACTGAAATTGCTTCAGTGCAGGTAATCATGAAGAGGATTAAAGGACTGAAGCATTTCTCCTACACTGAGAGACTGAGAGAGCCAGAATTAATCAGCCTGGAGATCAGAAGGCTCATAGGAGCTCTAAACATTACATATGAATACCTGAGGGAGGAAGAGAATAAAGAAGATGGAGCCACACTCTTCCCAGTGGAGTTTAAAGGAAAGACAAGAAGCAATGGACACAAGGAGGATTTTCAGTGTCTTCTCTGTGAGTAACTTTTCCCCTAGTATGCAATGTGAGCCTCCAAACGGCCATTTGTGATCCTTGACTGTTTTAGCACTGCCTGGCACTACCAGCAAGAGTTGGGCTTCCTCACCTTTGTACCTTCCCTTCAAGTGTTGAGGGTTGCTATTATGTCATCCCTTAGTCTGCTCTTCACCAGACTAAACAAGCTCAGTTCCCCCACGTGTCTCCCCAGGGAGCATGTGCTGCAAGCCCTTCACCACCTTCATAAGCCTCCAGTGAACCCCTTCAAATCCCATCCTGGACACTCAGTCACTATTTAAACATTTCTACCCAGCTGAACCAAGCCCATTTGCACTTGGTTAAATTACAGGGAATGGTTTCCAACCTTCCACACCAGTTCCCCCTTTGTAGGATTATTTCTGAGTCACCCAAGGGCATGCTGTAGTCATCTTGCTGACACTAATACTTACACTTAGCTTACTCAACAAGTACAGAGCAAGACTGCTAGTATGATTATATGTAGGTCTGCGTGTTACTGGAACACTGAACCACTTTTCCAGCCATTTGGCAAGTTGTTCTCAGAACTCCTAGTCTAAAAAGCCGTTGCAGAAGCAGATTAATTGTCCTGACCACAGACTTCTCCATGTACAAACTCTGATGAAACTGTTATCAAGATTAAAGAACTGTCAGGCAATCTTGTCAATGATGCAATATTTTTTATCTCCTGAAAAATGTAATCAAGCATTCCCTCGTGTTCTTTGTCAACATGACACACAGACTTTGATCAGAATATAGAAGGAATAAACCACAGACGAGCTAAGACAGTGTCACCAGAGTATTTTTGTTCTCTGGAAAAAACCCTGACACACTTCAGCAACCACAAAAGTATTATTCTTTCTTTCTCAACTCCTACAAGAGATAAAGCATACTGACACTCTTCTAAATCCCTGGAGCTAGCCAAACCTGCACAACTTTAAATTCTTGTCAGTGACATCATGCCCATTCTGCAAGTGCCAAGAGAAATTATCTCATTTTGAATCAACTCCTGATTCCTGTGGTGTTTCCTACCTTCAGCCTCAGACTGCTTGCAAAGCACATCTCATAAACAGCAGTTCAAAGCTGTGAGCTTGCAGTGGTATCACCTGGGTGTAATGGCCTGCAGGAGAGCCCTGCAGTTCGCTTTCCAGAAACCATTCTAATACAATGGGTACTTTGAGTGACATGGAAGTCATGCCTTAGGGTAACCATGAAAGGAAAGATTTCACTAGCATTTGAATCTATTTCCACTCTGTCAGCACCCACATAAAATGAGCTTTCCATCTTTATTCACAGACAGGAACCTAAAAGTACTCAGGATGCAGACTAGAAAGGGGATTGGTTGTCCAGAGATACCTAGAAGCAGAACACCTTACCAGGTACTTATTTAATAGACAGGTTCACACTCTGGCTGGCTTTTCATCTCATTCTCTGAGAATGCGTACGCAGATTAGTTCTTGTGTGTTTTATAGAAAGGCTAAGGATACCTTAAGGATATTCTATCCTTAAGATAGTATATTCTATTCCTAAGACAGGATATGCAGATGCTGCAATCTCTCAGCATCTTGAGCTATCTTTTGGTCTACAAATGTAGTTCCCGTAACACTAGCTTACACCAGGACTTCTGAGAAGTGCTTTGCCATGGAGCTCACTAGGAACATGCTTTTAGCCCTTTGGACTGCAAATTCTCCTTGGCCGGGGTGTAGGAAGGGCCCGGCACACCCTGCCGCAGGCAGCCTCCTCCCCTGCGCTCCCACCGCCAGGCGTCACCCTGCCGATGGGAACGGCGAAAATCCCAAACCCACCGTGCAAAAACAGCAGTAGGGAAGGAAATCAAACGGCACTTGGACAAAGTGAGAGCATATCCAAATTAGCATCCCTTGCAAAAAAAGTAACTAATGGAAAACACGTGGAAAATGGCTTTTATGCAAAGCACAGAAAAACATGCTAATTAAGGTAACTTTAAAACAAATAAAAGTTGATGTTTTAACACAGGAGACACAATTATTCTGTCTTCTATTCCTTCTAAGGAAACCTCCTCTTTTCTTCCCGATGTAGGATTCAGCTAGAGTCTATGTCCATTTAACATCTACTGAAAAGGAGAAAAAAACATCTGTTCCCAATATGCAAAGACATGGAGCTTGGCATCATTTCTGTGAAGACATCCTGAGGAGGATACAATGAGCTCTGCATGAAAACACTTCTGAGATGGACTGACCATGTGTTCTTCAACGTCAGTAAGTCACTAGATGTCAAAACATTCACTAAAACAGAGATTTCACAAGATAATGATGGTTCACACTATTGTGTGACTACAGTATCAGGAGACAGCCGCCTTTTAAAAATCGCCAGCACAGTGGAAAAAAAATTTAGGGGGGGAAGAAATTTAAGTGAGGAACACTCGTATGAGAAATAGGGATTAATATGGCATTTTGTCGGGCTAGGAAAGTGACACGTTTGGAGGAGGCGGCAGGGGAGGACGGACTGAGAGGAGAAGGGTTGCCGGGATCCAAAGGGCCGCCGGCCGCTGTCGGGCCCGGGCAGCCCCGGAGTGCCCCGTAACCCCACACTGAGCCCCGGCAGGGGCGGCGGGGCTGCCGGCAGCAGTCCGGCTGGAGGAGGCGAGCGCTGCCGGGGAGAGGGAGCTCACCTCGCCGCCTCCTCCTCCTGCCAGCGGCGGGGCGGCAGCAGGTGAATGCGCCCTTTGTCCGGCCGAGGGCCAGCAGAGCCAGCGCCAGGCGCTCTCGGGGCCGGCCGGTGCCGGAGGGGAGACCCCGAGGCCGCGCAGTCCCGCCGCCCTGCGCCGCTCGGGACGGAGCACGGCACTGCTGCTCGCACCCGCGCGGCGGAGGGGACCGGGATGGGCGCGGAAGGCGGGGCCGGGCGGGGAGGTGGAGGCTGCGGCCGGGCCCCCTGCCTCTCATCTCCTCAGAGTCCGGCGGGCGCTGCGGTGCTGACCTGGGTCTGCCTGCTCCTCCGAGCCGCGCCGCCGGGCGCTGCCCCCCGCGGACGGAGCCGAGTCCGGGCCGCCGCTGCCGCCGCCCCCAGCGGGGGGACCTGCGGCGGGAAGGAGAGGCCGGGCTGCCGGGCCGAGGTGAGTGAGCCCACCGAGCGGACAGGGGCCGGCCGTGCCCGGGGCCGCCGGGGAGGTGTCCGAGTGTGCTCGCCCGGCCGGGCTGCGGCGAGTTCCGAGTCGGGCCCCGCCCGCCACGCGGCCGGGCCGGGCCGGGAGCCCCGGCGGACTCGGGCTCCCTGAGGGGGAGTGCCCCGGGCTCCTTCGGGCCGAGCAGAAACGCCGAGCGACGCTCTCCCGACTCCCTCTCTCCGGCTCCCACCCTCCGGGCTTTCTGTCTGTTTTCCACCGTGCTCAGCAGAATTTTTGAGGAACGGGGAAAGTTCTGAGCTCGCGTGCCGAGCGCTTACAGTGCCGCACGATGCAGCGGGCGCTTGGAAAGCAGACACTTAGGCTCAGCACTTCCATCCTGTCATTTTCCGGTAGTGCCCAGAGAGAGAGAGAGAGCAGGCACTATCCCGTGCCTCTTCCATCACCTCCTCGTTGCTGTCATAAACTGTTTATTTTACCCATTTTCTTTTCTCGTGGAGCCAGCCCTGAAACCCGTCAGGCAGGAAAACCTCTCACTGACTTGAGATGATGTTTTCTCGGGGTGATGTCTGCACAGTGTGGATCCCTGATGGTTCAGCGTTACAGTGAGCATGCTTTCGGTACAAAATTTAGTGCCGTTCTCACAGCGCTGGAAACTTGGCTTTCTGCAGCAGGACGTCCTCCAGCCTCTGACAGCTGCCTCCCAGAGCAGAAGGGGTGTGCACTGAGGATGGGCGTTAATATAACTGTTTTCTTTCATAACAGTTGTGAGTTACATGACTAACTGTGTTTCTCACAGGACTTCTAATCTTTCTTCAGATGTGTTCCAGAAAGACACATACTCTAGATTACTTCTTTCTGGCAATTTATAAGGCACCAACTAGTGAATTTTAATTGCTCTTTATTAAGGGTTTTCAAAGGCTATCACTGTGCTTTGTTACTGGGAAATAATTTTGTGTTAATTTTGTGGTATCAGAAGGTGAGTGGAATATAATGTTATGACACTTGAGTTTCCTTGCATGCAATCACATGGCTGAAACCCGTAGTTCCCTGGATGACCATATGCATTCATTCACACACACTTTCCTTTCTGTATTGTCTTTTGCTGCATAAAACTTTAATGCTGTATTTAACATTTTATTAAATATTGCATCCCAAAAGAACCAATAAATCAGCTTTTAGGATCAGCAGCTAGTATTCTAGCTCACGGATTTTTTTTTTTCACATCATGATATAATTTATTACATCCTCATCAATATGAACCTTCAACTAAAAGCTAATACTGGACTCTTTGTTTCTAAATTTTCTTAATGAAGAGTGATAGCAGCATGAGAACTGGGTGAGTCAGGCTTTTTCATACAGAGCTTCCCAATCTAAATTATGCTTTTGGACCTCTAAGTCCTCTAAGTGTCGTAGCCAGAAGGGAGGCCTCAAAAACAGTGACTGCCATTCATATTATGACTTCCTTAAAAATAGATGTGGAGTTCACTATATTTGTTACTGGGTTTTTTCCAGGTAAGTTGACCATACTAAGTTCTGTTTGTAAACTATTCTTTGCCATTGTAACAGTTAGAAATTACGTATATTGAAACATGTTGAAGTAGAAATTCTAAAATAAGAGGTTTTATGAAGATATGTGTTTCCCCAAAACTTGTGATAAAATCACTGGGACAAGCCCTAGGAATAGGGGGAAAAACCAGAAATGTGCCTTCATCAGTCCATGCATTCTTGTGTGCAGGATATACAAAGGATAACCTTTACCTACACCATTTGCTGGTGTAGGAAAGGGTTAACAGCCTGACCTTCAGACAGAACTCTTGTTGACCCTACTCTGCAACACTCATCTGAAAGGTTATGCCCAAAGGGAGAGCTCGCTACCAGGAGGGAAAAATCCAAAGAGGAATACTAAGGAAAAGAATACTTCAGCTTCAGGTGCCTGGTGGCCTGGCAGAGAGCAAACCCTCACAGCAGACAGGAAAAGACTGTAAGACTCACCCACTGAAGGTACCAGACATAGTAAAAGAAGTAAAATTGTCAAAGTCTGATTGGTCCATAGAATTTCCCAAAAGGTTTGTGGACATAAAAGAATCAGTAGTTAGAAAAACAGTTTAATATCTAGTAATTCAGCTGTTTGGTAGGAAAGTACATGGAAGAGTCATTTAGTAATTTTCTTAAAGGTAGTCACAGAAAGTCACCCTGTGGTACAGCACTCTGAGCTTCCAGTGGTGTGGTGCCAGTGCCTCTCCTCCTGCTGTGTGATGTACACCTTGGAAGTCCTTGTTGCAGGGTCCTTGCAGTACACGCAGTTATTTTACACTCTTCAAGCTACTCTTTCCTTCTATCATAGGATTTTCATAAACATCTCTTTCTGTTTATCCATTCTCTTCTTTTTTTTCTTTTCTGGCATCTGATTCCTTATTGTCCTTAATAGCTTAGAACCATTTCTGCTGGTACTTGTGGTGACGAGTATTGCCAAAATACCTTGGAGCAGCATGAGTGAAGCTCCAGTTTCTTGAGAATCTTGAAGGCTAGAGCCACAGAATGACTGTCAGGTAGACCAATCCTGAACCCTGAAATATGTTAGAAATAACACATTTCCATGGGCTTCTTGCATCAGGAAGTCTTATGAACTTAATATAATCCATCTTCATAACATTCTACATGTTATTTCTGTAAGCTGTTTCAAACTAATTTGTTGTAATTTAAAAGCTTTCTTCTTGACTTAATTAATTTATTCCACTGTTGACAGGGATATTAGGCTTAAATATTGTTTTTCATCAGTGATTTTGTTCTGTTGGTTCATGTTGTCTCTTATCCTCTGCTTTACTCAGAAAACAAGCTGAGCTTTTCTATTCTCAGAGGACAGACTTACCTTTCCCTATTTGACTGTACTTTCTCCAGCAAGTGTGTGGAGGATAGGGAAGAAAACAATTTGAGGGAAAATAGGCCTCAAAGTTCCAGTATGGCATTTCAAAACCTGTTTTACATCCTGTGTTTGTTTTGCAGGGAGTTTCCACAATGGAGAAGAGGGAAGGTGGCAACTGTGCCATTGATCAGAATGCAGGTCAGAACATCATGCCGAGAAGAAATACAGGAAACTTTAACTATTTGGTAATGTTTCTGTGAAAAAGCAGCTCATATGTCACGTAGAATATTGCAGTCTTTGATTCCATTTTTTCCAGAGACAGTGTTACCGTCACACTGGCATATCATGAAGATTTCTGAAGTGCTGTCACAATATTGACTTGAAGAGATAAAAAGATAAAGAACATCTCATTCAATTTAATCACAGTCCATGCTAAAAAATACACAAAGTTTGGGGCAGCTAAAAACTACATGAGGGTAGCTGTTAATTGTATCTTGCTAGATGAGCAAAACTCCATAGAAATAATTTGGGATTTTTACACAGGAATATAAAATTTATCTTTGGAGTAATTTTCATGATAGCACATTGCACTCAGGAAGTTTTCCACATGACACAAAAAAAGGCCCAGATAAAAATCCTTTCTTGCACATATTATTTGGGCTACATCATTAAGTCTATAGCTGAAATTTGACATTTGAAATCCATAACTTATATCATAAGAAGCTGAAATGATGTTTCACATAATGTAATCCTTCTTTCCTTGTAGTGTAGTTATCTTTCTGGAATTAAAATCTATTTTAAAGTCACTGCAGATAATGAAGAAAGGAAAATCTACAAGTGCCTTGCTGAAGTGCTGACAATGCTGTTTGAAATGTTATGTTTCCAAGTTACCTTGTCTTTAATAGTGCATGTGTTTTGTGTGTGGTTTCACTGCAGTACATTGTAAAAGTCATGATGGCAAATACTGTCATTACTGACATTTTTAATCTTCTCTTGAACTCACTTTGTATTTCCTTTCTGTCCCCTCCAGAATGTGGATATGCAGGTCGCCAATCCATCAGAAGCAGCTGCACTTTTTGATTTACATCAAGCACACCATTTTGGTGAGTTTGAATACTCTTCAGAACAGCACTGCAAGCAGGATCTGTTCCCTAAGTGGCACTTGCCAATGAAGATAGCATCTGCGATCTCATTATTAACATTTATTTACACTTCTATGAGAGATGTCATATATCCTTTTATAACCAGAAAGGAGAATGTTTTCTATAAAATTCCAATCCTTGTCATAAACAAAGTTTTACCAGTGACTTCAATTACCCTTTTAGCACTAGTGTATTTACCAGGAATATTAGCTGCTGGTTTCCAGCTGTACTTTGGCACCAAGTATAAAAGGTTTCCCCAGTGGCTGGATAGATGGATGTTATCAAGGAAACAATTTGGACTTCTCAGTTTCTTCTTCGCTACATTGCACGCCTGCTATAGCCTGTGCTATCCAATGAGAAGATCTTACAGATACAAGCTGCTGAACTGGGCATTCCAGCAGGTATGATGGGCACACAAACACCAACCCTTCTGTACTCAGGAAATCCTTGTTTTGGTCACTCAAGCAAATGTGGATGGGGGAAAGCCATTTTCATTGCCTTTGTCTGATTTTGAAGTAGATTCCCAGAGAGCACTGTTAAGGGATGGAGCAGGACCTAGTTGCCAAAGCCTGTAATAGAGATTCGAGTCATCACAGCTGTGCCAGTGTATATTAAATAAGTAATTTTCTTCATTTGGGATTTTTTTCTCTCTGTAAAATGCACAAAATTGTATCTCACAGGAACATTTAAGTCTTTGGCACATTATTAGCTTAGTGTAGATTAATCTTCTCTGAACCAAGGAAATCTGTCAACAAAAACTGAGCACTGAACACAACATTTTTAGATATCTTTGCAAAAAGTGAATCAGCCAGCAGTGAATGAGTGCTGAACAACATGACAGTAATCTGTATTTGCACCAACTAAATTTGTGAATACTGATGGCTCACAATTGGACTGATGCACACTACCTTGTTTAAAGATAGAATTTCAGTGATGCTTCCAAGTCGTGAGCAATAGTTGGCTTCCAACATCCTCTGTGATTAGAGAGTTCCTAACGGTCACCTATCACCTTGAGTGCTATAAGTATTGCAGTATGAGGAATATTCTAGTATAAGGTATAGACTGCAAATGTATGTTTTTATTACCCCCGAAGTCTAATCTAGAGTTTTATTAAAAGCACAATATGATGATGTCAGCAGATGCTTAAGATTTCTGTGAACAGTCAAACTACCTGTTGAAAACTCCAAAATCAGCCTTACTGGTAATCTGATTTGAATGGATTACTATAAATTGCCTTGAGATTCCAGTCTTCAAGATGCAGAAATGATCATATTTGGGGCATATTATGCCATGGTGATCACTAGCAGGATCAAAGTGTTGTTGCAAGTAGTTGTAACTAGGAGAAGCTTTGACATCAGTTTATTAGAATCATTAATGTAGCAAGTTGTGTTTTTTCAAAAAACCAGAGCTAAACAACTACCCTGGCAGGATACTTTTATTAAGAATGCCTGCTGAACTACTTCCCTGAAGGAGTGCTTTTAATACATCACCTGTTGTTATAATCTCCCTGATACGGTATTTAGCCATAGGTGGATTTTTTTTCTTGTCAAAACCAAGATTTATCCTGCTGTAAAAGCAGGTTAACAGGCCTCAGAATCAGGCCCTCCTGGGTAAATACACTGATGAAGTCTAAATTCTTCCCTCTAAAGCCTCACCTTTGCTCTGCAGCTACTAATGAAGTCTTTGTCATCAGAAGTAATAGAAGTAAATAGTTACATTCCAACAAACCAAAATAATGTGTTTCTTTGCTTATTTCTTTAATATTATGGTGTAAATAGTGAAATTACATTTCACACAAACAGCCAAGTGGGCCAGTTTGTAATTTTTAATATGGTGCTCTTTTGGCAGGTCAAACAAAAGAAAGAAAATGCCTGGATTGAACATGATGTTTGGAGAATGGAGATTTATGTGTCTCTGGGAATTCTGGGACTTGCATTGCTGGCCCTGTTGGCAATAACATCAATTCCATCTGTCAGTCACTCTTTGACCTGGAGAGAATTCCACTACATTCAGGTGCGTATGAATGTCATTACTGCACATCATTAGTCCCATTTGTAGAACTGTGTGTTATCAGCTAAGACTTTTAGGAGTTAGAAATACCAAACACAGAGGAGTTAGTGAAACCAGTCTGAAAGTTTGTTCTGTACTCTTTGTTAATTGGTTTGTGAGAAATGTTCTTTTCATTCACTCTTTTGTCAGGAGAACAGGCTGTTGTGTTCAGTGTATAAAATGGGAAGAAAGGACAACTTTAAACCACTTCTTTTCCTCCTCCTGACTTTGTGACCAGCAGCAGTTGTCCCTTCAAGACCTTTTTGTAGCACTGGTGCTGAAGACATTTCAGTTATCTTCTAGGCATCTTATCTTTCTGGAATGCTCTGTGTCCTGCTGAACTGGAAGTAGGTGGCATTGAACCAGTCAATGCTGTTCCCATACAACACAGTGTGTTCTCAAAGAGACATCTTAGAACAGATGCATAATCAGCTCCAGCTAGTCTTGAGTTTGCTGTAGCTGTGCTTGTTTCCTTCACCCAAGCATCTGGTTTGCTCTCTCAATTCTCTTACATCATATGCAATAATAATCAGGGGTGGTCACACCAGACTTAAGCAAGTGTTGGATCAGGCCCTCAACCACCAAAATCTTAAAATTCAGTAATCTATTAAGTACCTGGCACTTGAAAATTTGATTTGTATTTTAAAAGCAGTTCTGAAGTGTATCACCAATTAGTGATTCGATATTCTGTACACTCTATGAAGTCCATCATTTGCAAGAGAAGTTTTCAGGGGTACAGAGAATATGGACAGAACAGGAGGAAGTCTCCAATTGCATGACTGCTTCCAATATTGAAGGACTATGGTGAAGAAACCCAAAAGAGTAATGCTTCTGTGTTGGACTTGTTTTATGAACAAATAACCTTATTACTCAAAAATCAGGTTCTATACATTCAGCAGTTGGAAAGGCAGAGTTCAACTTGACTGATGAGTACAAGATTGTTACGTGACAAGAAACTCAAAGTTACTAGTAAATTTTCTTTACTCCTGAATTCTGTAAACAACCTAAGCCAAATTTGTTACTTTAGGTAAAATGAAATACTTGAGTTTCCTGTAGTTGTGCAATTGCTTTTGCCGTAGTACTGGACTTACTATAGTTTGTGATTTTAATTTAGCTTAAAATTTTCTTTGCAATTAATCAATTAATCCCTTAATACATCTGCTTTTGGACTCATAGTAATTTATCACAGAATTAAAGTAATTTAGTATACAGATGGCATCTGTAAATTGAGGTATTCAGGACTGAGCGTATTTTAGGAATAACCCGTGATCTCGTCTGTTTTTTAGCTAAGTATCATAGCAATACTTGAAAAATGTGCCTCATCCATTTTCTTTTACAGTGGCATAAAGGGGTACAGTTGGAGTCTTGAATTATAGTTCTTACATTTTAGCCAGTGGTCTCTTTTCTTTGACTTGAGCATGTTGGTCAAGGCCCTTCCAGATTTCCATATTTCCTTAAGAAAGTACTTTTTTTGCCAAGTTGGGAAAAATAAATAGCTAACTATTTTCTTTCTCTTTTCAGAGCAAGATGGGATATTTAGCCCTGCTGCTATGCACTGTCCATGCACTGGTGTTTGCTTGGAATAAGTGGGTTGATGTTAACCAATTCATCTGGTATATGCCGCCTTCATTTATGATTGCAGTTTTTCTTCCTATTGTAGTTCTGCTTTGTAAATGCATACTGCTCCTCCCATGTTTTAGGAAGAGGATAAGAAAGATCAGAAGTGGCTGGGAAGCTAACACACAAGCCAATCAAACCAGCATAACTTCCAGACTGTAGATCAAATATGAACATTTCCTGTCTATGTATGTAAATATCCTCAAGGCTATGAAATTTTCACTTATGAGCTCTGTTTTCACATTTGCTACAGATGTTTCTTTTTTACTTTTCATTTTGACTTCAAGAGTATGAGATACTTGATGCAATTTTGATGTTTTCTAAGACAGAATATGAAAACATTTATTTTACACTTTAATCTATTTAGTGTTTCGGTATTTGATCATTTCTTACTCACTGCCTTTAAAATCCGAGTGTTTCGTTGTCTCAATCCCAATTCTTTTGTAGGCAAAAGCAATCATAAATCATTTCTCCAGATGGCCACAGAAAGTAAAAATTTATTACACCACAGAGCCCAGGAATGCTTTCTGCTTTGCCCGGCCATGTGTGTGCCTTCATTAAATCTCAGAATTATAATGGGGCAAAAACTAGATTCCCTCTTAGCACCTGCAGCCTATGTTCCACTCTGTAGAATGGGGACCTTGGCATATGAGCCAGACAGAAACTGTGTATTTACACCAGGTCTTGAACTTACACAAGTGCGCAAGCAGAATTACAAGGAACTTTACAAGGTAAATATCTCCTGAGGCTTGGGCTCAGTCTGAAAATAGAGTTTATAGAGTCAGATCTCCATCTTATCCAGGACTAGGTGTGTCTCTGTTTACTTGAAACGATAAAACATTTCCCATTTTTTATTCCATGGACACGTTCTTTTGTTTCTGATGCTGGAAATTTTCCATGCTTTTGACCTAAGCCTGCAGCCCTTGACACGTGCTAAACTTTATTCACACAAATTATTCCAGTGGGATAACTTCCCATCAGGTAAATGTGTTTTATTGTTTACTCCAGGGCCAGCACAATTGTGTGACTGGAAGAAAAACATTAAAAATAGACATTTGAATCTTGCCATTGATTTGGTGAGATTTTAATGTAAAATGTTTTCCAAATGCATTTGCTTTTACAGAAATTTTCATAATAATTTATTTATCTCATTAAGTCCTACTTTCCCTATGTTGCACAGGTGTGGCCTAATGTTTTAAATGAATAATACATTTGTTAGTATCTATTTTGAAATATGTTATTCAGTAGTTAATGTTTTCATCAGGAACATTTCTGCCAGTCTGCCTGCTCGGGTTGGCTAGGACGTGGACTGCTGATGCCACCTATTGCTGGAATCATCTGAATGAGAATTGTAATTGGTAATGGCTCTGGTATTAAAACAAACAGGAAAACAACATATGCCTAAAAAAATATGTAATACATGGTGCTAGAGAATTTGTTGTATCTTTGTGAACTTATACACTGAGCATAAATAACAGACAAATTAAGTAGCTATAGGCATATTACATTTTGTATTTTCCTGGTTAGTACCATTCAGTTATTGCAACTTAAAAGTTGGCCTTTTTATTTGCTTGTAATGTAGCACTGTGAAAGTAACAGGGGACATGGTGGCCTGTATAATATGGACTGAAATCTGTGGCATTGTATATCAAACCAGTAATGCATGGCAGAGCCAAAAACCATACAATACAGAAAGCTGGACTGCAATGTTAATCTAAGAAGTTTCTAGCAGAGCAGGAAAAGCATGGTTCTCAATGTATTTGCATTTACATTTCTGTGAATGAAATAAATATTTTATAAATCACAAGCTCTTTGCACTTGTTATGGAAGGTTGTGCAAGATAGCATAACTTCATTCATTTCAACCAGTTCATATGAGTGGAATTTCTAACATAAATTACAGGGGCAAACCAATTTCAAGGTCATCACATACTATCCAAACTGACCTTTTATGCTTATCATTCAGCTGGGGACATTAAGCACACTTCAGACTTTTCTCTATAGTATTATCCAGAGGCAAACCCAGAGGTGTCTTCTACAGTCTACAAAAACTATTCAAAAAAATCACATATGACATCCAAACATTCAAGCATGTCTTCCCCTACTGATTGTTTCAAGTAGGAGCCAGGTTTTCCGTGTCAGATTTAGCCATTTCTTCAGATGCTACCATTGAATACTTACAGCCAGATTTTGATACTTCATATCAAGTCTATTCCCTGCTTTGAAGTCTTTAGTAAACTACATCTTAATAACTCACTTTTCAATCTGCAGGCTGCCCAGGAAAGTGGTTGAGTCACTGTCCTTGGAGGTGTTTAAAAGACATGTAGATGTGGTGCGTAGGGACATGTTTTAGTGGTAGGCTTGGTAGTGTTAGATTTATGGTTGGACTCAATGATACAACATAAATAATTCTATGTTTCACTTTCAAGGCATTCAGATACAACAGTGAGGGATGTGGTCCATGTAAGGTCTATAAAAGGCTAAGTAGAAAACACCATTGACAGTATTTAATTTCTGCCTTTGTAGCAGACATGATTTAATTCAACGCTAATTGAGCTAACGTCATAATGTAGCTTTTATGTTTCCGTACCTATTTCAAAATTCAGTGTATTAACAGGCCTATATACACTATTATGTTAATGGAATATATGTGCACATTTTAGGCACTTTTTGTATAGCACTCATTACTTTTATAAAGCTGCATCATTAAATGCTTCAATGTATGCTTTATCTGCCATTGTGTCATCTACATCCAGGGTAAAATGGTAAAAAGGCACAGTAGACTCTAGAAGAGCTGCTGACATGAACAGTCGAGGGGAACCATTCTCTCCTTGCTGGTGAAGGAAGGGCCTGGAGCCTCCAAAGGAAAGAAGACAAAGATGGGGAAAGCAAAATGTACACTATCATAGTGTGATGAAACATTTTCCCTGACAAATCCTTTAACTGACTGCCTGTATATTGTAGCATTCAGAGGTGATTTTGTGAGAAGGAAGAGAAGGCTTTCAAGGGAGACACAAGAGCCCTGGAAATACTGATCAAAGACCAAGAAAATCTCAAGAATATCAAGGGCATTGAGGAAAGGCATGTATGGGCATACTTTTGGGTAAGAATCTATCATTTTAGTGGCAGTGGCTTTAAAATGCCTCCGTAAGGCCTGCAGGGTATTTTTTTCAGTTATCACATGTCTCCAATGTATTTGAGAGACACAGCATTGAAACTCTGGAGATATAAATTGTTAAAGGGGCTTGAGGAATTTTATGCTAAGTTCATCTGGAGAGGTCATATCCAGGATACTCTTCCCAAGAAGTGATAGCAAGAATCATTGCTCGGGAAGCTAGAGCTAGGGCTGTGTTGGCTATTGTGTAATGCAAATTCCTGTTGACAGCAGCATTTACTGTAAACAGTCCCTCCCTTTGGCCACTCTTCCCTGTTCTCTCAGTTCTGCAAGTCTTTAAAGATGTGAAGTTCATCAGAGAAGGACATTGGATCCAGCTGAAAAGTAATGCAGAGAAAAGAATGTTCAGCCAGATCCATCCATGGGTCTGATTCACCTGACAACCATGCACATACGTCAGTAGGAAGGATGGCAAGAGGAATGGTGTAAACAGGCAGCTTGACTTTAACCAGCCCTAAATGCAAGGTTCCAAGTGCTCCTGAGAGTTAAACCTTGTATTATTTCATCCTATTTCAGTAGCAAGAATATTTTCTTGCTTCACTTGTCATGTTCTTAGTTTTCCATGAATAAGTAAGCAAAAATGTGTTCTAGAAGTGGTCATCAAAACCCATATAAAACTAACTGACATCAACATGACTGTGGGCTGTGTGGTTTCATTTGAAGAGATGATGATCTCACATCTCCTCTCTCCTACATCCATAGTTTCCAGTACTGTCCCTTGACAACACAAAATGTTAACTATTTCTGAAATTCAAACTACTTCCTTTTAAGCTGATTTTCTTTAAATGGCATTAAAGGATTAATTCAAAAGAACAAAAGACGAGTTTTTGAAAACACACTGAATCCTCCCCTGGAGAACCTCCCCTGCTGTAGCTGCCGTGTCTGGCAATGGCTGGTCATTGCCGCTGATACTTTTTTCAGTAGTGCCAGGATTTCTTGATCCCATGAGTATATTCTGTTGCTGATGGCAAAATTATTATTTCTTTTCTTAAAACAAGCCTCATTGAATTCAGTTGCATCAGGGTTCAATGTTTGCATCCTTGTTTGAACTTTTCTGTAGATTGAATTTAACATTTGAATGGGTGTAGTGAGGTTAATTTATTAAGCAGGCAGAATAAGTTTTCAGAGATTTTCAACCAAAAACATGTAAAACCAATCCATGAACCAAACTCTATAAACATAAAAAAGACCACAGCTGCTTTCAATAAAGATGATAAAACAGAAGAAAGAGTTGTTTTGTATTTTTTTGTTTATGTATATTTCATCTTCATAGCATGAAAGTATATTGCTAAGATAAATATGCTATGTCTTTGACTTTGTTTAAAATGTGTAGTCTCTATGGGACTTGTAGTATTCTACCACTGCTACTGATAGAAGTATTTGGTCCTTAAATTTCATCTTTTTGGCCTCACCATGAAAAAAGAAGTGAGGCACATGTGGGTTTTTTTGAACTGGATGGTCAAATTTGTAGTTTGCAGCCATGTGCAGTCTTTATATACATGCTTACATTTTATTGTTGAACATTCTCTACTGAAAAAGCATTTTCCACATTAATATCTCCATTACTTGGAATGCTGAGAAGTATCTTATTGCTGGACTTAAAGGAATGGCCATATAACCCAACTCTAATTATTTATTTGCAGGTTTTTTTCAGTCCTGTGACTCATATATAAAACTGAATGGCACTTCTCTCTTGCCTGTACCTGTGCATGTACCAGAATAACTTCTGAACAGTGCATCCCATTCATTCAAACACAGTCTAGGTATCTAACAGTAAATCCTTAAAAAGAAAATAAACAAGAAGCTGGAATTGGGGAAAAAACAAGCCACTTTTCAGAGCTCTTCAAGTATCTCTGCAACTTTTAGTTTAGCAATCTAACCATTGTTTGATGTCTCCCATAATTAAAAAAATTACTGCTTTCCTTTGTGCCTTCTAATTTGCAAAAGACTTCGTACATTCACAAGGATATGAACATCCTAAATTATTTATTCCTGGATAATTAATGACAGACAAAAGGGTATTCTGGGACTATGAAGCTATGCAAAGAGGCATCAACATGGAATCAGAAGGAACAGGACAATTGGAGATCTGTGAAAAAGAGGAAAGGTGGCATTGCAAACACTCAGATTTTCTTATGAGAGGAAAGAGTAAAGGAGCCAAATGGATGTTACACGGTAAAAATAAGTAGGCGTGTAAATTGTGTCTCAAAAAGCCAATCAGAGACGTGGATCCAATTAAAGATTTTATTAATTAAAAAGCAAGCAGATATCAGCCAAACAGCGCTGGGCAGGCTGGGCGAGTCTCCTCCTGCGCCCACAGCACTGCACCGAGTAGTTACAAGTAACCATCTTTTATACTCCTTTGCATTCCCCTCCTTTCGCGTCCCCTCGTGGGCCTTGATTGGCGTCTCCTCGTGAGTCCTGACTGGTCGCTGAGTTGTTTAGGCCGGCGTGCTCTGCGTTGTGTGATTGTTGCTGGGCATAGTCTCTACCGTGGGGTTACGCAGGCTCCTGGTGGGGGTTGTGCCAAGGCTAGGTTGCCTTGTGGCTGCCTCGTGGGGGGGTTGTGCGAAGCTACTTACAAGCACAACAGCTTGGTTCAAAACAGAAACTATCTCTACAAAAGCAGAACTTGACAAAAGTAGAGAACTGCCCTAGAGGGGATCAGAACCCATTACCCTTCTTAAACGATTTGTGAACTACACTGCCCGTGACTTATCACAATTTCCCCCCTTTCTCTCATGTTCATTTAGTTCACAAAATCGTTTTAGAACAGTGGTGCAAAGGGCTGAACGTAGCTTTCACTTGTCTTAGGGCGAATTAAGTAATTTAACTTCTATACTGATAAGTCAGCATCATTGCTGAGGGCTAGGCTTTTATTATCACCAGTTATTGAAATGGTCTCATATTGTGTTTTTATGAGTAATTAAACGATTAAAATACAAGAGCTAACGGAGCTGGGGTACTTGATGCTTGTGGCTCGTGTTCTGGTTGGAGGCTGCGTGGAAGGCAATGCTGCTCATGTACAAACGTCGAGCAAGGATGCTAACAAGCTGTGGTTTTATGACAGCTGTGTGGATGATGATCTAGATCTTTCTGGTTTTGTTGTCTTTGAAAAACACCAATCTGATCTTCACGACTTGAACTCTATAGGTTCGTTTTATGAGCTAAATAGCATTGATGGGTTGCAACACTTTAAGAGTTATATGTTGGCAGTTAGTGTATGCTAATCTAGGGTGTGAGCAATTTGTTGGCCACAACTGAGCACTTAGGTATTTATCAGTTTTTGTTAGTGTTACAGTTTCGCAGTTCTAATATGGACAATGATATTCGCTTGGCTAGTTGCAGTAGCTTTTTCTTGGGCTGGATGCCAGGTACATATAAAAGTTTTTCACACTGTGCCTATAGCTCTTAATAAAGGAACTCAGGTGTAGTTTAAAGCTGGGTGCTTGTAGCTCTATTACTCTTTTACTTTAGACCATTTAAAGGGCTGGTGTGGGTGTGTTTGAATCAAAGTGCTGCAGGATACTGAACAAGTAAAACAGGCTACTATTAAAGCTGTATATAATATGAGCAAGGTTCTAGTGGGGGGACCTCATTGCTTTTGATGTTTTAAATAATGCCCGATTGTTCCCCAATTTGGCTGGCAAACACCTCAGTTCACTCTGCTCTGTGGAAAGGGAGCTCGGAGTCATTATCCCAGGTTTTGTTCCCACTCTCGATTCCCTTCTGCTTCGCCTGTCGATCAGATCGCCTCTGGCCACAAGGATATCCTTCTTCACGGCAGCAAGGGATTTCTTCAGGGAACCCATAGGTTTCCACTCGCCGTTTCCAGCGGATTTTATAACTGTTCTAGTTTTTATGTTTAACTGCCTTTCCTCTGGGAGGTAGGTATATAAGTTCGACTCTGCATTCGCTCCCAATAAGTTCGGCCACTAAGGGTTTGGGTTGATTGGAATGGTAACAGTTCAACTCGGGGTGAATGCCTTGGCCAAAGACCTCCCACCATTCTTTAGACCCCTTTTCCAATCTGCCTAGGTTAACTGCCAATTGTAACATTTGCATTGTGTCAGCTCTTTCAGCTTTATAGCAAGGGAGGCAAATCCCCGATGGGGGTGTCCCTCGCCTGCAATGGGTCCACCACTTTTCCTTGCATACTTTGCAAACAAAGCACACAAAAGGATAACAATTGCAACCAGCATCATAACATTTAACCACATAGTCTTGCGTATATAGACCAAAAGTGTACCCTGATCCATGACTGTGGGTAGGCTTCTTTAGACAAATGTTAACAGGATGCATGCGGGTTATAGGAAAGTTATTGTCTTTTGAGTCTTAGCTTTAAATCTTCAGGCTGCTGTGACGAGATGCTCTGGCACGTCAGATCTCGGGTGAGTTTCTTTATACGGCTGGCGTGAGTCTACCCTCTTTCAGCAGTCTGCTCGGCAGATTCTGTAGTAAGCAACACGATATAAGGTCCCTCTCATTGAGGAGTTAGTGTGGTGGTTTTTTTTTTGTTTGTTTGTTTTTTTTTATTTTAGAACAAGGACTCAATCACAATTTTGTACTTTTGATACTCAAGTATTCCACAAGATCAACCATTATGGTTCAATTAGGACTTTTTATCTAAAACACTTGAATTGTAGCACCTTAAAGAAAAAGTAAAACTTTACTAGTATTGAATGAAGGCAGTTAACACTGTGCTCATCTTCTGCAAAATTATGTGGACCACACTACTTGGTGCATTTAGTTTCTAACTGGTAGTAAGGCAGAATGGAAACAATTCTAAGCAATGCATTTGACTGAACACAATTCCAGTAATAATAATAAAACTTCTCCAGTTATACAAAATCTTTGCTCTTATACATCCAACTGCATGGTATTCAAATTAAATGGTCATTTACAATCAACCACGTCAGTCAGGAATCTGTACTAAGAAAAGAAAACTACCAAAATTTGGTTATTAAGCATCAGTGAGTGATATGTTTAACTCAAAGTTTAACTGTGCTTTTTCAAATATTTAAACAAACTATTAAATCAGTAAACTAAATTAACTTCAGAGTTAAAGCTGATCCTTCCAGCTCACTGTCTGGGTAACGGGGCACATGGAACATCTGCTTCCACAGGCACAGTCCTTTAGCAGCAGGAGCAACCTGAATGCCCTGGATTCATCTTCTCTTTTCACTTTGACACTGCTTGTCAGGTGCTGTGATTCCATTTACTTCTGAAGGGCACAGGGTGTCCCTTCTGTTCACATCTGAAGTGCATTAGCTGAGTACCTATCTAGCTTCTCTTACACTTCTAAGTACTGCCAGAGATTTCTTGGGACAGAACAAATTTAAAGAAACAGGTAGCTTAACCAAGCATGTCCTAAACCTTGTCATTTCAGGCATCTTTGGCCACTATTCTTTGCAACTTGGGCCGTTTTATGCCAACTGTGTCAATCAAGCTATCTTCCAAGAGAATCTTTTCACACTGCACTTGCCTCTCTGACAGCAGCTGCAAATCAATGACTTGCACACCCAAGATGGACACAGCTACTACAGATGAACATCAGTGTATTCTGAGACCATGATTCTTTCTTTTCTACTTAAATTAAGCTTGTGACGTTAGACACACAGATTTGTATGCTAATTTTAAACAACAACAAAAGCATAAAAAATCACAAACTAACGCAGACAATTGCTGGCTTGAAGCATTACTTTTCTTGTAACTGAACAAACGGCCAACAGCAATCAGTAAACTTGTGAATTTCAACACAAATTTAAACCTCAGTAGTCTCTGCTTTTTTCCTTTATTTGTAGCCCAATGCTTAATTCAATCATCAAATCTCGTCTCAACAAATTAAATTCAGCTTCTGATAATAGTAGTACTGATCTCAACCCTAATTTAAATGGCATTTCAAATAGTACAGCTTTAATTACGGGTACTCCAAAAGGCTCTCTTTTTGCCCTAATCACTTGTACCGTGTCTTTAGAAAATCGTTGATCCTTCAGCTCTTGATTCTACAAGGAACTCAAGTTCTTGTTGCTGGGGTCTTATCTTAATCTTTATTAAGGGTTCGGTGGTCTTATGTGACCCCAGCAAATAGAGCTCTTGACACCTCTAATCTTCAGCAAACATTTTTTTCATCGGCAATCCTCTGCCTGCAAGTTCTCTTCAAATGCCCCGGTTTCTGGCAGTAAAAACACACAACTTTGTTCATGTCTTTGCCCTCCCCTTTTCTGTGGAGGGTGTAACTCTCCCTCAGCCCGTAAGCTCTCAGACCAAAGAAACTTATCCCGTGAGCTCTCAGGTCTCGCATGTTAACCCGATCTTGTGGGTTTTCGTTGTCCCAATTGCGCCGCTGTAACGGCCATTTTACTTCACCAATGGGACCCTGTGGACACCGACCATCCCAAACTCGCATACCTGCTGTCTTAATCATACGCCTTTCTTCTGTTGCGAACAAGATGCCTAAAGTTGACTGCAACTCGCCCCGGGTACAGATATTCGGGCCTCGGAATTGATCCACCCCCTCTGCTACCCCGAGAGGGTCCTCTAAAAGATGTCCCATCTCCTTCCTAAATTCGCGGACATCCATGGAGTCCAGAGGAATTGTCACACATCCCACGCCGGGCGCCTGCCCACCCCCTGTTGGTTTACCATCCCCATAGCCACTTCCCTTAGGGGATATAGGTTGCGAGCTCTGCCCCGGGTTACCGGGCCTCGAGAGATGTTACTTTCGTCTTTAGATGGGGGGTTCCCCTGCTCTCCAGGAGATAGTGGCTCTGCCCCTCCCCCCTGCGCCTGATTCGGCAGAGCTGTAGGGGGCTCTGCCCCTCCCCCCTGCAGCTGATCTGGCAGAGCTGAAGGGGGGATGGCACATATGGTGGGGGTGAATCAGCAGACTCTTTTTGCTTATCTTTCTTTTGAAGCATAAACCCCCCTGCTCTTCTTGTATAGGGGAGCCAGAGAGCTGTATAGTCGCTCTCCTCCTGGTTGAATGATTTCTTACTGTTAACCCAAATGTTCAATGCTTGGCACACAAATTCTTCATCTGATCCAAATACGGGCCAATACAAAGAGTCTGGTCTAATTTGCTTTCCTCCCCAGACCACCATACAATAATGTATCATTTTACTTTTACTCTTTCCCTTTTTCCGAGGGTCGTCAGCCCAATAATTGAGTAGCCTTCCCAACGGACTATCAGGAGGGATATCCAGGAGTTTCGCACCCCCACCCATGGAACGAGAGGCCTTGCTTCTCCCCTGTCCCATCTTCCAGAAGTGCCTTCACACACTCACACACTCATGTCTTCCCTGTCGTGGCCTAGTCCCTCGTGGGAAATAGGAACCACACGCACTCGCGTCGCCTCTTCCGTGGGCATCTCACACACTGCACTCCGGGAAACCACCCCGACCACCCAAGACCCTAGTGTGTCTCAGTATCCCAACTGATACTCACACCCCGTTGTCCAGCGTCTTGTGGTCTTCGTGCACGAAATTTCAGGGGTCTTTAACCCTTGGCTGATACCTGGAATTTAGGTTCGTCAGGTAGGGGCGCCAGTGAAGTGCCCCCTCCAGGCCGTCAAATCACGACGGGGCGCCTCCCTTCAGGGGACTCCAGGGGAAGACCCCTATCCGAGTCACGGCACCAATTTCTTGTAAATTGTGTCTCGAAAAGCCAATCAGAGACGTGGATCCAATTAAAGAATTTATTAATTAAAAAGCAAGCAGATATCAGCCAAACAGCGCTGGGCAGTGCTGTGGGCGCAGGAGGAGACTCGCCCAGCCTGCCCAGCACTGTTTGGCTGATATCTGCTTGCTTTTTAATTAATAAATTCTTTAATTGGATCCACGTCTCTGATTGGCTTTTCGAGACACAATTTACAAGAGGCAGAGGATACTGGATGAGATCAATGAACATCATCAAGTTAGTAGGGAACAGAAACCCTTAGTCAGGGAGATGGGTAAAATGGAGGACAATGGAATGACTGGTGAGAAAGTCTGAAAAAACTGAAGTGAATCCTTGAAATACAGGAGAGATGGGAGAGTTGGGTATCTACAGGGAGCTGGGGAAAGGAATTAATAAGTACAAAGAGCCCAGGTGTGTGTAGAGTTTGACCTGCAGAACCTATTAAGCCGCAACCATTTCTCCAACCCTGAAATACCATTTGAGGCATTTCTGGAGAAATCTGTTTAAAATCCACTGATATAGATGAACATCAGCATGGTTATAAGTGGTTCAGTGACATACCGTTTCTGAAGCTTGAGGAACAACTCATAGATAATGCTCCACTTCTCATAATGATCTATATATAAACTGAGTTATTTTCAAATAACAGCAGACGTTGCTGTTTTATTTCCTGGTAAAGTGTACATCATGTACTAAACAAAGAAAAACTTTTACATAAGACGCAATGAAACTAAACCACTCTTAAATGTTACTTACGCAAAATAAGGAACCAGCTGAAACCAGATTTAGATGGTGCATTACACTATAGTCAGAAAATTCCTAGCAACTTTAGAACTTTGCCCTTGTGCTGCTATCACTAATCTACTTCAAATATTAAATCATCACCTTTTAGTTCTTGCAGAGGCAAAATTCCCAGTGAAACCAATGGAACTTTAACTTAGCTATTCAGAGCAAGATTTGTCCCCTACAGTCACAGAAATATTTCACGTCTTGACTCTCTTTGATGCAATTACCAATAAATTGTTCACTTTCTCCAGTGTTTGGGATGGACTTTATCCTGCCATGTACCTTCCATCAAGGCAGCCTTGAAGGGAATAGCAATAAAATTTGTTACCATTCTTTATTATCAGCCTGGCCTGAAGTACTCCATATGACAACACAGCAGCTGAGCCATGCAATCTCACAAAGTTTTATTCATCCCTGTTTAACATCCTTGCTCAGCTATTCCTCAGCACCTCTGTCCTGGTTACAGAGAAGGGGCAGGGCTTAGCCCCTAGTGGCTAAGCTTACCAAGCTGTTTATTCTGTACCACAAACATCATTGCTGGAAGCTGCTTTCAGCAGGAGAGGCTTGGGCACTGGCACCTGGCTGGCTCCAGCAGAGGGGCTGACACCATTAACCCTGCAGACCCATCCCTCTGCCACCCACCAGACCCCTTCCTGTTTTCTCCAGAGCATGACTGCAGAGCTGCAGTGCTGACTGAACAGATCTGAGGTGCAGCTGAGGCAGGGGGCCAAGCAGCATGGAATCAGAACTATGGGAAGCATCCATCATCTTGGGTTTTTACTCCTGGTGGTGAATACCCTTCTGTTGGTAAAACACCTTCTCTTTTGCATACTTTTGCTATTAAGAACAACTGCTGTTGTTACTGTGTGTTTCTTATTCCACTGCTTTGCTCTTTTATTAAGTTCAATCCATAGTCTCTGCTTCATTGTCCCTCCCTTACCAGAAGAGGCAGGGAAAAGGAGTGACATATTCAGAATGTAGCTCCCTGTTGGGAACTACAGCACAATCTCCCAGAAAACTCTTCCACATAATGGAGTTCTTACACCTTTCTGACACCAAGGTGCTAAAAAACAAAGGGAAAATGGGTGGTGGGAAATGCCAATGCCGAGGAAAAGAAAACGAAGTACATAGGGTGAGTAGGAATGAGATACACTGAACTACTAGAATGAGGTGAGGGTGAGTGAACAAAGCAGGGGGAAACAGTCAGCCTACAGAAAACTTGGGAGATGGAAGGGAGGATATGATTTAGTTATAATTTAATGTCCCCTTCCCTCTGTTTTCATGTTCTTATTCCAACCTTATCCTCCTTCATGCCTCCCTTTCCCCAGCTTTGATCCCTTCCCTAAACACCCCACAGTAAGCTCTGCACATTCTTATAATCCCCTTAAAATAGCCAATAATAATAATTTTCAGACAATTCTTTTCCCCTTGCATACCATATCAAGTCCCACATCTCTTTAGAAAAACACCTCTTCGGTTCACATTACATTTAGGGGAAACAGTTTCTTCTCTTGATGACCCTGGCAGGTTTCACCCCAGTGGCAATATCTGGCTATTCCCCTTGGATGGTCTTGGCAGCTGGCAATTTGGCTTTATTTTCATTGATCATCTTGCTGGGGTTCCTTCACCTGTTAGTACTCCTCTGACCTTTGCCAGGTCGTTTTTGCCACAATTAGCCTTTGATAATTTAACCCAACAATACAGAGAAGCACCTCTCACATGATCAGAGTGGGGAGCAGCTGCATTACAGGAAGAGACTAGAAAGGTGGAAGTTTTTCAAATGAGAAGGGAGAAGGTGGAAGGGAATTAAATCAAGATTTACAAAAAAACCCAAAAATAAAGACAGTGGCCAAGACAAGCACAGAACTATTTTTCACCAGACCTACCTTACCAGGAATAGAGAGGATTCAATAGAAATAGCAGGAGAACAGCTTACAACGATTAAGAAAGTGCATCTTTGTGCAGTGAAAATTCTGGACTTTGCTGCCACAGAGGGCTGTGGAGGCAAATAGAATCAGCAGGTTCAGAAGGAGGTTAGACAAATCCAGAAACAACACCCCCTAAAGCAACACCAAAGGAGCTTTGTAGGTATGCGCCTCATGACATCACTAGGGTAAATATGGATCTGGGAGGAGAGTACAAAATACAGTGGCCAAGCTTGCACACTCTTCTTAAACAGCATTTTGTTTTGCTACTCTTGAACATGTAGTAGTGGGTTAGATAGGCTATTGCTCTGACCAAGTATGGGTTCTTAAGTTCCCTTATATCAAGAGTAAATCGCTCAGATTAATACATTCCTCTAAGTTTCATGGCTGGAAAACAAATACGTTAGGAATGACAATTTAAACTCTAAAGAAAAAGCTATTGCCTTGGTAGTGAAAATCTGCTTAACTCTCAGGCTCTGTAGCAACTTTTTGGCCTCAGTTCATATTCGTAGAATTAATGACATAATTCTTCACAGGACTGAGAACTCAATTAGTATTCCACTGCTCTATAAACATACAGATTTTCCTTTTACAGTGCTAAATTGCTATTGGATTACAGTTTCATTTTTGTTTGTCAGGGAATATTTTACACAACCAGCAGGATCCCATTCAGTGAAACAAAATGTTCAGAATCAATTAACTGAAGACCTAATCTACGATAAGGTACATATAATGAGATCACAAATATTTTACATGTTAGATGACATATTTCTACATTTTCACCACCATGATGATACATACTACACAGTGTAGTAGCTGCACCATTACGGGCTGGGGGCTGACCTGTTGGAAAGCAGCTCTGAGAAGGACGTGGGAGTCCTGGTGGACAGCAAGCTGCCCATGACCCAGCAGTGCCCTTGAGGCTGAGAAGGCCAATGGTTTCCTGGGGTGCATTGGAAGAGCATTGCCAGCAGGTCACAGGAGGTGATCCTGCCCCTCTGCTCAGCCCTGGGGAGGCACATCTGGAGTGCTGTGTCTAGTTCTGGGCTCATCAGTACAAGACAGAAATGGAGCTCCTGGAATGGATCCAACCATTGGCTACAAAGATGACTGGGGGACAGGAGCATCTTTCTCACAAAGAAAGATTGAGGGAGCTGAGTCTGCTCAGCCTCAAGAAGAGACAACTGCAAAGGGACCTCATCAATGTCTATCAGTATTTGAAGGGAGGGTGTCAAGAGGATGGACCAGGCTCTTCTCAGTGGTGCCAAGCAATAGGACAAGAGGCAACAGGCAGAAGTTGATGCACAGGAAATTGCACCTAAATATGAGGAAGAATTTTTTACTGTGCAGGTGATCATGGACTGGAACAGATTCTCCAGAGTGTGGAGTCTCCTTCACTGGAGATATTCAATAACTGCCTTGTTGCTGGAGCTGGGCTCGGCCTTCAGCCCACTCAGCTCCGGCTCCGTCCCTCCGGACTAGCACCAGTCGGCCCCCGGGGGCACCGCCTGGTTCCCCGTATGGGGAGAGGACGAGTAGGCCGCCCTGTGGCAGAGGGTCAGGCCCGGTGGCGGGGAGTCGAGTCAGCCTCCAGTCCCCGAGAGGCAAAGAACCACAGAGGTCGAGAGCTTCAAGGTGCTTTATTGATGGGATAGCGGAGAAGCAGGCACCCTAAAAGCTCTCAGGCTGTCCGTGGACGTGAGGTCTGGCTGTCAGAACCCACGAGGCACGAACGGCCCAGAGCAACGGCAGTTGGGGGGTTTTAAAGGGGGGTACGGGGTTTCCAGGGGCGGGTCAGCAGGGGCGGAGCCAATCAGCTCGGGTACAGCCTTAACGGACAAGCAGGGTAGCAAATGATACAAAACCAGGGGAGGGATACAATCCAACCAATGAGGGAGCGAGGGAAACAGAACATTCTAGATAGGGGTGGCAGTTGGGGTGGTAACAGGGGCAGGGTAACTAAACTTCTAACCAGTAAAAAAAGAGAGAACTTTCAGGGGGCGGGGTGCGGGAGGTTACACTTCGTCCTCGGAGTCTTCGGACGAAGCTGCATCCCCTTTGGGGAGCTGCGCCACGTTGACAGCTGGAGCCCTGGGCTCCGGGCTGGCCGGTTCGGACTGGCAAACCTCCACACCATCTGAACACAATCCTAAGCCCTATGTTCTAGGATAACCCTGCTTGTGTAGGGAGGTTGGACCACATGACCCAGGGTGATCCCTTCCAACCTGAAACATTGTGTGATCTTGATTAATTTTCACTTCTCTTCTGCTCTCAAGAAAAACCTGTAGTCTGCAATTTTGTGAAGGAAATTTGAAATAAAAGAAGTAAAAAGGTAAACCACACTAATTTTAGGCTGTCAAATGGTGGTCAAGCCACAATCCAGCCTACGCTTTCCTCAGCTACTTTAGTATTCAGGCAAGTATTTTCGTCTTTTGAATAAGTTTTTCAGTTTTGCAATATCCATGCTTCACTAGGAAGGAGGTGTGTCTGTTCTTGGTTAAGAAGTCAACTGACTGAAAGCTTTGGTTTGGATGCAATTGTTTGCATTATAAAAAAGTCTATTTTCCCCCTGATTTTGGGTCCAACAATTACTGCAGGCATAAGAACACACTTTTGGAACCTACTGTCTCACTTTGTAGATACCTTTTAAGATGAGCAGCCACAAACCAAGAAAAAAATTCTGACCTTCTGTTACTTACACCACAAAGCAAATGTTGTTTCAGGTAGAAATGGAAAGGTCACACATGACTTTGTTCTCCACATGAAACCAAGAACAAAGGTCCTGAAACCCTTCAACTGGGCATCAAAATAACTATGGAAAACCACAGTCAGAGAAAGCTAGGAAAGGTTTCCTTCCTTCCTTAAGCTTCTTTCTGGTGAATAAAATTAATGTGAGAGATCGTAAAATCAGAAACAATCCTCACTGTTTTTCTACTTGGATTTCCTAAGAAAAAGAGGTGTTAGTCTAGATTTTTTTTTGGTGGGGGGAGAAGAGGGGGTGGAGTAGATCTCTTCTTTGGGTGAATCACCCTTACTTTGTAATTTCTCTTGGGAAGAAGGAGATACCTTGTCTAATAAGAAATATCACATCACATCACTTCACATGCCAGTATTTCTCAACCATAGCCTATTAAGTGTGCTCTGTAAAGGCATTTCTTCTCTTTCCTCTATTCTTTCTCTTTTTTCTCTCTCCTTTTCCTTTCCTTTTCCTTTACTTCCTCTCCTCTCCTCTCCTCTCCTCTCCTCTCCTCTCCTCTCCTCTCCTCTCCTCTCCTCTCCTCTCCTCTCCTCTCCTCTCCTCTCCTCTCCTCTCCTCTCCCTCTCCTCTCCTCTCTCCTCTCCTCTCCTCTCCTCTCCTCTCCTCTCCCTCTCCTCTCCTCTCCTCTCCTCTCCCTCTCCTCTCCTCTCCTCTCCCTCTCCTCTCCTCTCCTCTCCTCTCCTCTCCTCTCCTCTCCTCTCCTCTCCTCTCCTCTCCTCTCCCTCTCCTCTCCCTCCCCTCTCCTCCCCTCCCCTCCCTCCCCTCCCCTCCCCTCCCCTCCCCTCCCCTCCCCTCCCCTCCCCTTCCCTCTCCCTCTCCCTCTCCCTCTCCCTCTCCCTCTCCCTCTCCCTCTCCCTCTCCCTCTCCCTCTCCCTCTCCCTCTCCCTCTCCCTCTCCCTCTCCCTCTCCCTCTCCCTCTCCCTCTCCCTCTCCCTCCCTCTTCTCCTTTTTCAAAAGAATATCTAAATTGTTTTAGTTTCTTCAGTTTGTGCTTCTTTCCTTGCTTTTGACTACTGAAATCCAGATCCTGTAGGGTCTAAAAGAATTAGTGATACCTGGACAGTTAGTGAAAATGGGACATCACAAATTGCTGAAATTGAGTGAGTGAAGGAAGAGACTTTAGTTGAGGTGTTTACCATTCATTTATGTTCGTTTAATTAGTAGTTAGGCAGTGGTATATTTTACTAGTATATTTATTTAAACAAACACCCCCCGCTTTTTTTCAACTAAACAATGACACATCTCTCAGAACCATTTTGTCCTTAAAAAGAATGGGTAAGAGGTATAAGTTTTATTTTTAGAGTAATCGCAGGCTGCCATAAGAAAAAGTTAGTTGGTCTGAATGTTCCTGGCTGGGAAACGCTGTATTTTTCTGCTAGGTTATAAAATTAGCGATGTTGAGGGTAGTACGCCAAAACAATATTGTATTTGTTGCCCTGATAGGAAGCAAAATTTTATGTGTTTGTTTTTACTCTCTTGCCACAGGGAAATTCCCAGGGCTTTGCTTTCCCATTGCCAAGAGGAAGAACCAGAATATCTGTTCCATTTGCCATTTGGAAAGTCCTTTGTTATGTTCCATCCCTTAAAGGAAGAAATAATAATACTGCCCTGGACTTTGCTAAAAAAAGAAGAACACCTGCTAAGACTAAAAAAACCTCCTATTTTAACAGATTTTTTAAGATCGTTATTTAACAGGGTATCGGAAAGCTATGCTGATCATAGATCTTTGAACATAATTTGAGAGAACTGTAACTATTCAATTTCATCCTCTCACTAAAGAGACATTTTCCAGTTTTGCTGACAGCTTAAGTTTATAAAAGGTATTTATATACCCTTGCTCTCATGCTAATACCCATGCAAAACAGAGCCCTCTGTGCTTTTCTTGCTTGAACAGATCAGTTACACAGCAATGGAAGGGAGGCTGTAGTTGTTTCAGTCCCAATTTCAAATAAGAATTGTCAAACTGCAAAATCCCAAAAAGGTAGAAGGAAAAGATAAGAACACATTAAATCCATTGCACAGTCTTGATTTTTATTTTTAAATGTACTAGACAACAAGTTAGTGGTGTCTGTTAAACAGCCTGGTAAATGACCATGTCTCAAAAGTTCCCTCATTTACCCCTGTGACAAAGGCTAAAGTCAGGTAGGTTTGCACATAGCAAGAGGAGAAACAACTGGAGAAGAAATGAACAGTGTAAGTGAGAAATGACACTGAATGATATATCCATGGTGTCGTGGGTTAGGAATGAAGGACCATGTCGCTGTTGAGCGGCTAGCTGAGGACTGACCCAAGTTCTCAGACAAGGAAAGAGAGGAGAAAAGGAACTTTATTGTTTTGAATTCCATATATATAGAGTCTACAGAAGTGCCCCAGATTGGTCAGCCCGAGACCTCCCCCTAGGCACAATTGGCCAAGCCCGAACTGACTCAATCCGGAGAAACTGTTTGCAAAACATCCAAACTTTATCTTGTTTATGAAATATAGCAAAAATGTTCCCACGGGAAGAACCTGTGCTAGCCACAGGACCAGGGTCAGAGCTGGCATGCCCTACATAATGCAGGCTGGAAGACAGAACATGTGACACATTCCCATGAAAACGCAGCTAGAGAGCTCACAGGCCAAACAGCTGCTCAAGGAACAGGCAACAAATCATGGATCGTTAATCATGTACCTGCATAAGAAAAAAGTTCCCTCCTTGTTAAAAAAATAAACACAGATCTAATGCATCATCTCCTAAAGGTTAGTCTTCTTGTCAAGACATGATGCTGCAGTAATAATGTAAAAAAATCCCACAGGAAAGCAATGACAAACATTCAGATTTATAGCCTTCTTATTAAGGCTTTAATTCAAATAAATAAAGAATTATAAGACTGTGACTGATTCTGTGTAATGCATTATCATTTTGAGGTGCATGACTAAAATTCCCATTTTAATGTAAATACTTTCCTTGTAACAGGAGTCACATAGAGTAGCATATAAAGAGAATCAGCCACAAATACTGCAGGAAAGAACATTCTGCTTTTTTCTTTTGATACATTTCTCGGTCAGACTAAAATTTTTGTGCTCATACTATTGTAGCTGTACTGGCTACCAAAAACAAGCCTGCGATAACAACTTTTGATTGCAATAGCAAAGAAAAGGAGAACGTTAGAAGAAGAAACTGGACAACTGAAATGCTGATTCTCACCATGGAAAGCACCAATTCATTTCTGAGTAGTCTGTCAATGGATTCACCTTTTGTTTCATTCCGTGGAGTATCAACTCAGTCCTGAGTGTCCGGGAGCTGAAAATGCAGTTTGGAAAATCAAGCGATACCATTTCCATGCATGTTTTCAACATCAAGAAAATTACTTATCTAATAACTGGAGAGGGGAGTGAATGGCTTTTGAACTACAACAGAAAAGTGTCACAGTCATCTTTAAAAATTCTACAGCATGGTTGTCATGATTATATATTGAAACAAATTAATTAATTACACGGCTCATTTTGCAGAAGTTCTCAGTTAATGCACTATAGAAACAAGTCGGCATGCACATACAAAGGATGAAAACACTGTTCAGTGTTTCAGTGTCATCATATGGCTTATTGTCAATCACCTCTCCATTCATCAGTTTTTGCTGCAAAATGAGAGACACATCTTCATGTGGATTGGTCAGTTTGAAATGCATTAAAAACAAAGGATTATTCAGAGTCATACCTTGCTACACATACAGCACAGCTTAATTAAAGATAGAATTTATTAGGTAAATCAGAAGATGTTAAAATCAGAAGCTATGTTTTTTCAGGAAAAAGCTCCATTTGTCTTCAACTGGAAATCTCCATGGCAAACAACATAGAATTCAGATCTTGGGGTTTAGCTTTGCTTTCATGTGGCTGAACCATGTGTTTCTCATTCTGCGTAACAGCGATACCAGAGCACAACTTCAACCTGCACAAAGTATACTGGGCACACAGCAAACACAGGGAGTGACCTCCCCACTACCCATACCTGGAAAGCTGTTCTGGGCTGCAGGGACATGCAGCACTCCCTCAGAATTGGTCTTTCATGAGAAAGAAGGGTGGTGAAATGCAGGAATAGGTTGCTCAGAGAGGTGGTGGATGTCCCATCATTGGAAACATCCAGTTAGGCTAGATGGAGCGCTGAACAACCAGAGCTAGTGGAAGATGTTCATGCTCATTTCAAGGGTGTTGGACTCTATGACCTTTAAGGGTCCCTTCCAACCCTGCCATTCTGTGACATACCAGGGTACAACTCCTTTCCCACAGCCCTTCAGCTGGCACTGGCTGCAGCAGCACTCCTCTGCCAGGAGAGGATAAGGAAAGGTGGCTGGTGGTGGGCTCCTGCTGAAGAACAGCCTGAGGCAGGGCAGCTGAGGCAGGGCAGGGTCTGAGCGGTGTGTTCTGCTCTCTGGGCCATGAGCTTGCCTGGAGACCAGCCAGTTGTTCACACTGTGTCAGCAGCACCCCGGGTCCAGCTCTGCCTGTGCCAGGGGTGTCACACAGGCCAGAGGGATTCGGGCTGGGGCAGAGTGAGTGGCCAAGGCCAAGGCCACTGCAGGGCCATCAACACCCCTCTCTTTCCCCACACTGACCACCGGTGCTGTCACAGAATCACAGAAACACAGCACTGTTAAGGTTAGAAGGGAACTCTGGAAAACATCTAACCAACCCCGTCAAGGCAGGGTAAGCTGGAGCAGGTCCCACAGGAAAGCATCCAGGTGGGTTTTTAAAGTCTCCGGAGGGAGACTCTTCCACAACCTCCCTGGGCGGCTGGTTCCAGTACTCTACCACCCTCAATGCAAAGCAGTTTTTCCTCATGTTAAGGCGGAACTTCTTGTGTTTTGGTTTATGGCAATTGCTCCTCATCCTGTTGCTGGGCACCACTGAAAAGAGCCTGGCACCATCCTCTTGGCACCTGCCTTTGAGATATTTATATGCATTGATGAGATTCCCCCTCAGTCTTCTCGTGAGCTGGCCTAGCTCCTGGAGTCTCTCCTCATAAGAGAGATGCTCCAGATCCCTCATCATTTTTGTTGCCTCCCCTGGACTCTCTCCAGTAACTCGTCTTCCTTGCACTGATGAGCCCAGAATGGACTCCGCACTCCGGATGTGGCCTCACGAGGGCTGAACGGAGGGGGAAAATCACCTGCCGGCCACACTCTTCCGGACGCACCCCAGGATACCATTGGCCCTCCTGACCGCAGTGACACACGGCCGGCTCGTGGTCAGCCTGTCACCCACCAGGCTCGCACGCCTCCGGAGCCGCGCTGGCGGTGGCGGCACGGCCGCAGAGGGCGGGTCGCAGCGGCAGGAGAGGCACCGCCTCCGCGCCCGCCCAGCACTGCGGGGCCGAGTGCGAGGAGGAGCGGCAGCGGCGCGGTGCTCCTGGCGGGCGGGCGGAGGTGAGCGGCGCCGGGGCGGGACGGGACGGGACGGGACGGGCTCCATCCCCGCCGGGCGCTCCTCGGCGCAGCCCGCGGGGCTCTCCCTGCCGCCCATCGCGGTGGCGGCGGCTGCGCCGCAGCTCCCCCGTTTCCGGGCAGGCTCAGGCTCAGGCACCGGCAGCGGTGCGGCCCGGCCTCGGGCAAGCGCGGGGGCGCTCCGGTACCTGGCGGCGCTCGCAGCCCCCGCCCCGCGGCGGGCGGGCCTGGCAGCGCTGCCCCGGCTCTGCCCGGGGGCGGTGGGGCCGCTCCTGTCACGGGCGGTCTTGTCGTTGCAGCTGGAGATGCCGGGCCGGACCAGGGCCCCGCCGAGCTGCTCCGGGCTGGATCCCCGCTCCGCGCTGCCGCCCAGGGCGCACCGGCCCGCGCCCGGCCTCCCGCCAGCGCCGCGCCCCGTAAGTGCCGCCGAGCGGGGCTCGCAGCTCCCGCGGCCCGGCTTGCCTTGGGTCGGGTTCCTCCTGCAGTGGTTGTTCTCCTAGGAGCAGTTCTTCACGTGTGTCACCATCTGGCTGACACAGCTCTGTGATGCTCTTTAATGTCAAATCTATGTCGCTTTTATTAGTTTTTATAACTCTGAAATCAGGTAGTTTGTGAAAGAAGATTGGTTTTGTTGAAATCTGGTTCTGAACAGCCCACCTCAGCTGCTTCTTATCATCTGCTTCCCATTTATTTACTAGTTGATTGCACAATAACTTGAAAAATCTGTTCGGGGGCTGATTTAGCCTGAAATCAGGCTAACAAGTCTGTTTTCTTAGGCCTCCTCCTACTCCCTTTCAGCAATATGTGATAGTCTGTGTTGTACTCTCTTTGGTTCTGAAGATGTCACTTTGGTCAGCATTTTAAGCAAAAAGAGCTATTTTCTTAAGTGTCTGCTGACTTGAAAAAATCTTTATCTTATCTTTAACTTTATCCTTTACTCTTAACTTGCCTGTTTCCACTTTGACCTCACCATCTGTCTCCCCGTAAAAAGAATTTCATTAAATACCTATTCACAGTTAACTTTTCTGCTGAGGGCTGAAATAAAGAAGACATTCAACAATTCATCCTACTTTGTATGAGTTATAGCTTGTTCTTTTTCCTCTCAAGTTATTAACCTTGTCTTCTATCTTCTGTCTTTTATTGTATTTATAGAACTTGTTGCTATTTATGTTCTTCACTAGTTACAGTTCACTTTTTAACCATCATTGTTCTGATTTTATCCCTACATGATAGCAGTCTCTTTATCTCTTTATACTGTTCCTTAGCCATACACACAAACACTTTGTTTGTTTGTTTGTTTGGTTTAATTCTTGTGTGATTTTTTTCAGGTCATTAAAGCTCTCCTGTTGCAGTTAAAACAGTCTTATACACGCTTTCCTGTGAATTGCTATTGTGTATTTAATATAATCCCTTTCAGTAACTGCCAGCTCTCTGCTGCTGTACATCTCTTGGATTACTTGTCTAAGAGTCATGTCAGCCTATTCTCTGAGGGTTTTTTATTAAGACTTTTAGTTTGATTCTGCTACTCACGCTGTATTTTCATTAGAACAGGCAGTGAGAAACTTTGGCCAGTGGGCCAAATTCAGCTCACCAGAGCAATTCTTCATGTCTTATCTGCCCACTCTCCTAAGGATCCTTTGGACTAAAACTGAAAGTAGGCTGCAGCATGCTTAAATGGTACTGGTAGCCCATTTCCTTATGGTGGTTCCCTTTCAATCTCAAAGTTTTGCAGCACCTTCTGGTTACATGGCATGAACTGAAATGAGCCCCTGTAATCACATGGTGAAATCATACATGTTCTGTCATATCCAGTTATATCTCTTATGTGATGTAAATACAGCTGTTCTCATGTTCCTGGGTGCAAACCCATCATGATACAGAAAATACTGGTGGTTTGGTCATGTGTTAAATACGTTCCAGGTCACATGGCAAGGAAGAAGTCAATGCTTTTTTCAGTGCCTGCATAAAAATCTTCGTGCTATGTCTCTGCCAGAAGGATTCACTGTTAGAATCTTTTCTTTGAATACTGACTTTGTGGTCACTTTCACATACTGCTTTCAGTCTTCTGAGTCCAGTTTCAGTGAGTTCTTACCTTCTAGTCAAAGCTGAAATGAAAAGTGTCCATTCTTCTAGTAGTTTCCTCCAATTTCCAGAATACAAAGCTACTTTTAATTGTGGGAGGTTGTTCACCACACATACTTTATTCCTAGCCAATGGCTGGGTAATGTCCCCAGCTGATGATTAATTACCCTTATTTCAGCTCTTGGATGGTAACTCAGGAAGAGGTTCTGTGAGGTCTGTTGCTGATTGCTCCCAAGACAGCAATCTTGAGGCTTCTTTTTGCTCCTTCTTAGCCTGCTTTTCCTCATTGTTTCCTTCGTTTTCAGAGTTTATTCGTGATCTACAATTGTATCAGGTTTACCTAGCAAGAATTTGGTAGCAGGAGGGGGAGGAGTGGGTGGTTTCTGTGGGAAGCTGCTAGAATCTTACCCTGTGTCTAATGGGGCAGTGCCAGCTGGCTCTGGGGTTGGCTCATGGCTGCCCAGTGCTGAGCCCATCACCAATGATGGTAGCACCTCTCAGGTAACATAGGTAAGAAGGGGTAAAAAAAGTACTTGCAGCTGCAGAAAAGAGCATGAGAATATGTGAGGGAAACACTTTATGTAGACACCAAGGCCAGTGAAGAAGGAGGAGGTGCCCGAAGCTCTGGATTAGACATTCCCCTGCAGCCTGTGGTGCAGGCCGTGGTGAGGCAGCTGTCCCCCTGCAGCCCATGAGGTTCATGGTAGAGCAGAGGAGCCCCACACCAGTGCAGGTGGATGCCTGAGAGGAGACTGTGACTCCATGGGAAGCCCACACTGGAGCAGGCTCCTGGCATGGACCTGTGGAGAGAGGAGCCCACATTGGAGCAGGTTTCCTGGTAGGATGTGTGACTCCATGGGGACACACACTGCAGCAGCCTACTTCTGAAGGACTGCACTCTCTGGAAGGGACCCACACTGGAGGAGTTCTGAAGAACTGTAGCCTGTGGGAAGGACTCACACTGGAGAAGTGTGTAGACTCTCCTGTGGGAGGATCCTCATGCTGAAGCAGGGGAAGGACTTCTTTCCCTGAGGAGGAAGCAGCAGCAGAAACAGCATGTGATGAACTGACCATAAACTCCATTCCCTGTCTTCCTGCACTACAGAGGGGGATGAGATAGAGAATCAGGAATAAAGTTGAGCCCGGGAAGAAGCTTCCTGGGGTGAGGGGATGGTGTATTTTCAATATTTCTTTTACTTCTCATTATCCTGTTCTGATTTTGATTGGTAATAAAGTCAGTTAATTTCCCCAAGTAGAGTCTGGTTGCCTGTGTCAGTAATCAGTGAGTGATCTTTCCCTGTCCTTATTTCAACTCATGAGCCTTTCATGGTATTTTCTCTCCTCAGCCCAGCTGAGGAGGGGAGTGATAGAGCAGCACTTTTTAGGACACCTGGCCTCCAGTCAGGATCAACCCCCCACAGCAGTGCAGAACCACTTATGTCATAACTGTGGTTTCATGTGAAGACTTCCCTCCTGAGAGTTGTTTTGTTGTTTATTAATGTCTTTGTTACAGCTTTGTTGCAGTTCTATGACCAAGGGCAGTATTTCTTTTATTTTTTCTGGGAGCCTTAGCCTCTGTTCTTCTGCAAAACATCCCTTAGTACACTGAATTTGAGTCCTAAAACTATCTTCCCTTTTATTATTGCATGAAATCTGTTGCTTCCTGCCATTAGCTTTTTACAGCAGGCTGTCCCATGTGTTTGTTTCCAGGATTTATCTTACTTGCCTGGATAGAAAATTCTGTTAAGCATATTTGGGACCCATGGCCTTGAATCCTTTACCCTTGCATCCACAGTTAATCCTTATACATCCATGGCCAGACCTAGCAGTCTGACCTAGAAATGTCATTAGTGATCTCACAACTAGGTCTTGATAAATTTCCCATGTTGTTTTTGCCATTGGATCCATGGGTAGCAAATTTTCCAGGCTGACAGGTGAGTGTGTCAGATGGATGTTTGTCATGGTGGTAGCCATGATATTTACAGCTTTGAAATGTTTGCATCCCTTTCTTCATGGCAAGAAGAGGATATCACAATAATAACCTGAATAAGCTTTTAATGGAATTTAGCTTCCATGAACTCACTGTCCTCATGCTGATCACAGGCCAGTGCTCTGCATTCTATTATTTTCCAATTTTCTGTATGTGTTTCTTCTCATTATTCTATTGGCCATTAGTTTTAGGACTATAAAGTTATCTTGTGATCCAGTATTCCAGGCATTTTCCTATAGGAAATAGGAGAAAATGAAAAAATGTTATTATGTAACTGTATTATTGAAGTGCTTGAAGTATTTTTATGTTTCTCATTTCTCCTTCTATTAGTGACACGTTGCAAGACAAAATTGATTAGCACATACTATATTAAGGAGAAAATATAATACGAAACTTAGAAACAAAGATTTTGCTTCCAGAGGTGTTAATGGATTCTGAGGTCTCATGAAATTGTATGATGCTGATTTTTCCTTCTGTTTTCTCTTTTCTCTTTTTTTTCTTCTCTTTACTTTTTTTTTTTTTCCCCAAAGAAATCATTGTAGGTTTGGTGTCTTGGAAGTATGGAATCAATCTCTATGATGGGGAGTCCCAAGAACCTCAATGAAACTTTTCTACCAAATGTTGCCAACGGTATCAAGGATGCCAGTAAGGTCACAATAGGCATCATTGGAAGTGGAGACTTTGCTAAGTCCTTGACAATTAGACTTATCAGATGTGGCTACCATGTGGTCGTAGGAAGTAGAAACCCTAAACATGCTGCTGACTTCTTTCCCCATGTGGTTGATGTCACTCACCATGAAGATGCAGTAGTTAAAACAAACATCATTTTTGTAGCCATACACAGAGAACATTACACCTCTTTGTGGGACCTCAAACATTTACTCGCTGGTAAAATTCTGATTGATGTCAGCAATAATACAAGAGTAGACCAATATCCAGACTCCAATGCAGAGTATTTGGCCTCACTTTTTCCCGATTCCCTAATTGTCAAAGGATTCAATGTCATTTCAGCATGGTCACTGCAGTTAGGACCAAAGGATGCCAGCAGACAGGTAAATGTTTTTATTTGTATTAATTTAACTTTTTTGTAAGATGAAAATGACAGGAACTGAATGTAACAGACAGAACTCATAAGATTTACCCTGCCTGACTTAATATGCCTAAAATGTTGGGCCTTCAGCTTATGTTTTAGTAGCCAATAAAACCTTCAGAGTTCAGTTCATCCCACTATAAGACATACAAAGTAAGTGGTCTAATTCTTCCCTGTTTGCCTGTTTGTCTTAGAAGATTGCAGAGGAAATGTGGATACTAGCTTAGACAACTGACCTTTAGATCACTACTGACAGAGGAGAAGAGCTGAGTCTTAATATTTCCATAGAAAATATGTTCATGTGTATCCTTATGCTTTATGCAAGGACAGAGATGGTCTTTCCCAGTATATTTTAGTTTCAGTATTGGGGTGAACTATTGAAAGAGATGCACAGAAAAAAGAGGTCCTTATACCAGAGCTTGGGAATCAGCTGTTCTAAAAATGCTTGCATTCAATGTAGCAGCAAAGTCATTAAAAGAAATTACCTAGCTTTTAGAGTGCCCCAAAATCATAAGTATGCAGAAACAGAAGGAGGCACATATGTTTCTAAGTGATAATTCATTTGATCCAGGGCTGCTTGGGAACATGATGTTCAAATTCCTTCCCAGTATGTTCTGCAAATCCATCCTGCATATAGAAAAGGCACCTTTATGTTTTTCATATTTTGCTGAAGTGATGTAAGGGATTTAAGCCTGTGCAAGCATCCAGTCCTTCACAGCTTTATGAACTGTGAGAGATAACATAAGAAACAACTGATGTAACATGACTGCTGGAGACTAAATTGAGTTTTCTGACGCTTCAGGTAGATATTAAATGGAAAGTAATTGATATAGAATTAGCATAATTTGGAAAAATAACCTCACCATACTTCAGAATAGCACTACACTATAAGTAATTCACTTCAGTCAAAACAGAGCATATTTGCTTCAGTGCAGGTGATCGGCAAACAGTGTTGGGCAAACTATAGCCCATTGTAAATTTTCAAGGAACCTGGAAGTACTTTGTAGCAGTACAAAGTACTCTTTTGTTGTGTAATAAACTAGCCTTTAGAACAAGTTCTTATTTGGCTACTAATTTTTATCTTTTCTGTTAAATATTCAAATAAGAAATCTGTGGAAATTTGAGTTATGAAATTAAGCTAAATTTGTTACCCATGGAGAGATTACACAGTTCTCTGCTTCACATTCTATGTATGCTATAGTTGTTTAGCAGTCATCATTCAAGATTCCTGTATTTTTGAGAGACTTAGGATTTTCTGAAATGCTTTTAGCTGTTGCTTCAAGTTAACCCAGTCCTATAGACATTTCAGTATGACAGGATCAGTGTGCAGATTACCAAGACATCCCCATTATTAAGTCCAAGGAAAAGCTAGATTAAAAGATCCAAGAATAATGGAGATTTTGATTAAAATATCAAAAATTTTGTTTTGATTACTCTGTTGCTAAGTCAGTGTGCATATTTGCACTTTGGCTAGATTTTTATGGGATTGTATTGTCATCTTGGTTATATAGCTGGGATAAAATGTACCATTTTAGCAGTTGTGTTGTAGTTTTGATTTAGAGGCCCTTAAGGATTTGGTGAGATTTGTTGCTTTTTTGTTTACCTTTGAGTCTCTTTCTCTGACTACAGACAATTCCCTTGACTTTCCCAACAGGTCTATATATGCAGTAACAATGTTCAGGCTCGCCATCAAGTTATTGAGCTTGCCCGTCAGCTCAGTTTCATTCCTATCGATTTGGGGGCGTTGTCATCTTCAAGGGAGATTGAAAACCTGCCTCTGCGACTGTTCACCCTGTGGAAAGGGCCTGTACTGATTGCCATTAGCCTGGCTACATTTTTCTTCATCTATTCCTTTGTCAGAGATGTCATCCATCCATACATGAGAAATCAGCAGAGTGACTTTTACAAGATTCCCATTGAGATCGTGAACAAGACTCTGCCAATTGTTGCTATAACTTTGCTTTCTCTAGTGTATTTATCAGGGCTTATTGCAGCTGCATATCAGCTTTACTATGGCACTAAGTATCGGCGATTCCCACCTTGGCTGGACAACTGGCTCCAGTGTCGAAAGCAGCTTGGGCTGCTCAGTTTTTTCTTTGCCACAGTGCATGTGGTGTACAGCCTCTGCTTGCCGATGAGGAGATCGGAGCGGTACTTGTTCCTCAACATGGCTTATCAACAGGTGAGACAATCTTTACTTCCATAAGCCACAAAAGCCTTAGCTGTGTGCTTATGGCTCTGGAATACAATAGATGTGTTTTCTTAATCTTTTCTACTGCTTTTGGCACAGAATGTTATGGGTTATCTTATGTATAGGTGGTGCCAAATAAGGAGACTAAAAGAAACATATGCATTTTGCTCACCTTGTGGGTCAATCTGCAGTCAAGTATGTGTGGTAGGGAGAATCAAGGACATGTCTTACTGAAATTGCTGATAGCAATATACAAGGAGAATGTAGGATGGAGGACAGGATAAGAGCAACAGCAGGAAACTTTTGAGGTATGTTCCTTTCTATGTAGACTGAATACATGGGGGAAGTATGTATATCATAAGTTCATTTACAAATATGAAAAGTCTAAGGGTACATATTCTAATCATGCTTACAGATACTTCTGTGTTAAAAAAAAAATAAGAAAATGCTGATATTTTGTAATGTTTTGGACCAGTGGTAAAACTTCATTCTTTTAAAATTCTGTGAACATCATCTATTGCAGGCAATAGAAATTGACTCACAGTTCCCAGGAACAATTGGTCTTGCATAACCCTGGAACATTCTCTGATAAATCTGTCATCCCCTAGAAGAGGGTCTGATGCTCCTCTCTGCCAGTGAGGCAGCTTAATGTCACCTTTAAAGTGGCAGAAAAGCAGCATTGCCAGAAAAACAGCATTGCCATTCAACACATAAAATCTGTAGAAGAGATGTGATAGAACAGAAAGGAAAACAAGATAAGGAAATAAAATGAAATGGAACAAATTAACAGGGAGTGTCACAAACTGTGAAAGGGCTAGCATCAAAAACTGAACTTAAGAGAAAGGAAGGGCAAAACTGTAATAGGCAGCAAGAAACTGTTCACACTTGGAATTAGTGATACTAAAGGATTCACTGATAATTTTACTAAGAAATTATCTTAGTTTTAATGATATTGTAAAACTCTCACTTGCTAATATTTCTAGTGAACCTCTTTCAAGACATGTCATATTGCAGTAGTTCACCTTGAAGTGGAAAAAATAATGGAATATCTAAGCTTCTTAGTTGTTAAGGTCCTGAGTTGTTTCTTTTTTCTGGTAAATCTCTCCAGTGAGAACCATCTTGGATATATCTGATGTCAATATTGAAGGAGAAACAAGTTTGAACACAGCATAGAGAGCTGAAGGAAAGTCAGGAAATGATGCTAAACTATTTCTAAATGTAACAAAGTAAAAACAAATTGCAGGTTTATCCCATTTATGTTACAGAATTTAAGTTTGCAGAGTCTGAAGAACACACCTCCTTTTCTACAGTGTATAAGAATGTGCAGAGTTACCTGAATTTATAACAATATTGTTGTAAATAAAATATATTGTTGCATTGTCTTTTAGCATTTAATCTAAATTGTCGTGTTTAACATATTTTTAATTGAGCAAGAGCCAGTACCAGCCGTAAGGAAATAGTTGGTTTTCTCCCAAGACATGAGGAAACCTCTGAAATATTTTACCCCATTTAGTAGTAGTCCTGTGACTCTGAACTTTAAGTCAGCAAAATTAATTCTGTTGGTATTTTTAATATTCTTTCGAATGAAGTTCTTCCTTTCTGCTCTTTCATCAGGTTCATGCAAATGTTGAAAATTCTTGGAATGAGGAAGAAGTGTGGCGAATTGAAATGTATATCTCCTTTGGAATAATGAGTCTTGGATTGCTTTCTTTACTGGCAGTAACTTCCATCCCTTCAGTAAACAGTGCCTTAAACTGGAGGGAGTTCAGTTTTATTCAGGTGAGTTACTTTTTTAATAAGGGGGGTTTGGTGTTAATAAGATTTCTTCATGATCATGATCACAAACAAAAGCTCATTGCAATGTGACAAGAGCCTATTTTTTCCCTCTGTCTATGGTAATTTAATAAAAACAACAATTACTTAGCAAATATATTACCATGAAGGCACAATAAGCATTTCATAAGTGTTGGAACAGGATTTTTCATTTTACACTTCTTTATTTTAAATATCCAACATAGCTAAGACCAAATGATCACTGATCTATTCCTTTTCTGTTATTAGAATTTCTTGCTAAATTCAAATCAGATAAATTTGGACAAACTTGCTAAATGCAGTGATACTGAGTAGATACTTGTATAGGTAGATGCACACAACTATTAAAATGGAAGACTTAATTTGCCCTGCAATATTTTTATTGCAAAGCCCTCTGATAGCCATGGTGCCATTGATAAAGTTTTGCTTCACCTCCACTGTGTGGGACTTGACACGACTCTGAACTGCATTATTCCCATTAGCTGAAAATACCCACTAGTAAAATATGAAGCTTTGCTAATTAAAATCACAGGCCTTGGAACACCATCTGCTGCCTTCCTTCCCCAGATAAATATCTACAACAGGCAAATCTAACCAGTAAAAATACTGAGAAATACATTGGCTTTAATAAACAACTCAATGCTTACTCCTGCACATAACTGGCAGTAGTTTTAGGTAGCAGTCAGGTATAAGAAATTTTACTAGGATTCAGTCTGGTGAAAATTTCCTAAGCATGCGCCATTTTGGGTTTTATTATGTTTTGTTTTCTGACTTTGGCTTTTGTACTGTAGCCTTAACTCAACCTTTTCTGATTAACTTTTTTTTTTCAGCTTAGCCATTGTAATAATATTGCCTAATTCTGAGTCCTGTTCACTTCAGAACGTGGGCACTGACTTTAAAGTTCAGGGCTTGAGTTGCACTTCATAATTTACAGATGTTTTAAAGAGAGTGTTGACAATCACTTCAATGGCTATGGTTGTTTGAGGTCTTCTGTCTGTAATGTCTTCCCGTCCCTTCTGATTTCCATTACTGGAAAACTGCAGGTAGACCTACAAAAAGTTTGCTGAAAAGTTTTTCAAAATGGGGCTACTCTGACAGCACAGTTTATTCACGGTCATGGTTTTGAGCCTTCAGAGGGACTAAATACTCAAGTGTATTGTTACAACATCTCTGCCATCTGGAGTTCTCTGTGTGGGACAATAGTACTGCTGTTGGGTGATATAAAACATTAGTGCAAAAGGGGAAAATATGTATTCACTTGTGAGTGACATGATGCCTTTATCCAGTAATAACTTCCAGTCACAAACACAGCATTTATCTTATTTTTCCTTACTCATATTTCCAAATTTCAGGCTTGTGTGACTGAGTCAAAACCCACACAATAACCACAATGTATCTACAACTGCATATTTACTGCAGTTATTTCCACTGTAAACTAAGTTTAAATAATTATGAATAATATATTTTATTAATAATATAATTTGAATAATTATGAACTGTAATGACCCATCTGTCAGTTTCTTGAGGGATTTGTTTGGGAATAAGTTGTTTGCTCTGGATGTATGTTACAGTTCATACTACATTATATGCAGAAGATAACTGATATTGGTAATGAACTATCATAGTTTGCAATTTTTCATCACAAAATTATTGAACTACTAAAGATTTTCTCAAAGTTAATGAATATTTACTTTGTCATTAATTCTCAGGATGTAAGTTATTCTTCATTTAGTTACTTGTCAAAAAAAGTCATCTTGCTTTCTTCAATCAGAAAACAGACTTTCAGCAATGGCTTACTAAAGTAAAAGGAGTCTGCATTTCTGCAGAAGTTTCACTGTACCCAGTATGCAAGTAGAACAGATAAAACATTGTAATATTTACTGTCTTCGATATTTTTCTTCTACTAAAGTGCAGTGCAATGAAGGAAAATTGAACTTAAATTTCTTAATCTTCTCTAAGTCAGGGGGAGAAACAATGGAACTACTAGCCCATCATCCTAATGCTGCTTTTTTTTTCAGCTGGGAAACGTGGTATGTCTCTAGCTTTAGTCCTGAATCTCAAATGATTTGCGGCAACAGTTGCTGAACTTGTTTCACATCTGACAGATGAAGAATCAGTCAGTCAGCACACTCAGACAGTTTCTCATCTCAACACTTCCCACTGAAAACAACACACTATTGTTTGCCCATCTTAGTAAATGCAGTTTCATCAAAATTATGGTCTGGCCTCTTCTAAAGGGTTTTACCACCAGAACATACTTAGTCTTGAGTCCTGCTAGGAAAATCTGAGTTTATTAACATGTATGGTATAGGCTAGCCTTGTTCCAGTAGTACAGCAGCATCTCCCCAACCTACAGCAGTCCAAACAGACTTCTAACAGAGTCTTCCTAAAGAAACCCCAATTTTCAATGTTTTTGCACAAAAATCATTGCTGTCTTTGATACCTCAAATTATTTTGGAGGTGCCTCCATATTACCAAGCCTGGTTTCAAACACAGGTGTCAGCAGCCCCAAAAATTCTGGCCTGCTTCATAAAGAAAAAAGGGCTTTGAGAGGACAAGCAGTGCGGGTTGCACTCCTTTGCTCAAATGACGGATATAAACAAAGTGAGATGTGAGGAGGTTTAATAGTGCAAATGGAACTTACTGTGTCAGTCCTAGAAGGAGCTAAGAGACCAGCAGAAAACTGGAATTGCTATAGTACAAGGCTGACCACTATACAAAACAAAGGTCTGATTAGTTCATCATGATTTGGAAAGAAACCCTCATGACGCCAACACAGAGGAACCACAGAATGAGACAGGGATAAAGAGTTTTCTCAGTAGGAGATCCTAAATGATTGAAGCTTAGTATGAAACTTTGCAGTCGCCTTAACGTGACCCAGAGTTGAAGTTCACTGAGAAAAGCAGTAGGTAAGAAAGCTGGGTGTGATAAACTAATGCATGAGTTTTCTTAAATGCCGCTTCAGTACTCTTCTTTTTCTCATCTAAATATATTTGGACAAGGAGCAAAGGAAAACATGGGCAAGAAATACAAAAGAATTCATGTTTTGTCAGAGCAGGCAGAATAAACAGCCTAAACCAACACCCTGCAAACAGAAAAAAAGGCATTTTTTGAAACCAGTCCTTGAGTGTTCACGTAAAATACAAGGAAATGGAGAATGGTGCCTGCAAGCTGTGCGGCACTGGGTCCTTCAGTCTTGTGCAAGAAGTTAAACTTTAAATATATAATGTAAACATAAATGACTGCTACTTTTGTTTTCCAGTCTAAGACATCAAGTCTAAAACCCATCACTTAAAAGTGGCAATGGACAGAGCAGATTCGTTTTGAAAGCTAAGCTTCATGTTTTTTAGCAAAAAACAACACAAACCTGCCATTTGTGTAGGAGGAAGCTGACCTTTTTGTAGATATTCCTTTTCTCTGCTAGCACAATCCTAAAGATTTTTGGAGACAGAGTTACTAAAATACTTCTGTGCATACACTTTGAGGAAAAGCTGTCCCGCCTTGGTTCTCCCACAAAATAGGATACTTTTTCCCCAGAGTAAAGAAGACTGAGGCCTGAAAATTTAGCAAGATTATGGGTAAGATTCCAGTCAGTTACTACAGACAGTTTATAAGTTTAGCAATATCCTATTAGTGGGAGAATCTGAAGTATATCTTGCACAAATGTAGAATTTAGAAGACAGCTTTTGTATATATGAATTGCTTGGAGCTACTCGACCATTGTGAAGGTAGAAATTCCTGATGCAGATTTTCCCCACAGTTCATTTTTGTCTCTATATATGTACATCTTGCTGGTAATATTTTAGGGGATTTTCTTCTTCATCTTTACAGCTCTTCTAACTTTTGTTGGTTCCTTTCTCAAACAATGCCAGTTTGTCCAGTTTATCGATAGTCTTAGCTGGGAATTTCCCATATTGGCTAAAAGCTGACTTTGATCAGGAAGGAAAAGAAACAAAATAGGGAGGACTTAGAGAAAAGCTAAAAGATTGGGGAGTCCATAGGAAATGTGCTAATCTATTACTCAGCATTCAGGAAACACAGTATTACAGAAGATAAGGAAGCAAAGCAACCAAAGATATTTCTCTCCTTTTCCCAGCAGCTGTCCCAAAGCCCAGACAGAGTTCTCAAGATTTACAGCTGATATTGCTGCTCACTGTTCAATGTGAATTTACCAGGGAAGAAATTGTATTGCTTCTTGCTGCTTTCAGAAGTCCTCTGCTCTTAAAGGAATTAGCTTCTGGTGCCTGGTAGTGGTAATTAAGGGCCCAGTTTTAGGACATAGCATTGGTAGCTAACAGAAGCTCCTATAGGAATGTCTTTGTTAGTTTTTTAGATCTGTGGTTGAAGTTGTCCAGTATGCAGGGCAAAAAAACTCTCCAGACGGCAAAAAAAAAAAAAAAACTTAATAAAGGTACATCGTATGTTTTTCTTGTCCTTGTGTTAAAATGTACTGATTTACTTAGCTTCCATTTTGACCATTAGATAGAAAGACATATATAGATGTCTCAAAACTATAGACTGCAAATGGAATTTAAATAAGCACTAAAATAAAAACAATTGGAAATGATTGTATATTTTCCTTCCATTTCTTTTTTCAAGAATTGTTAAAGTTCTGATCAGTAATCCTGATGAAGAAATGAGGGATATGATTCACTTGTGCCCTATTCCCTGCTGGCAGTGATATAACAATGAATTCAGGACAGTCATACCAACAAAAGTCTGCAATAACATATTAAAACATCAGGTTTAATAGTATTGTTTGTTGTCCAAACTTCTTACCAGAAGTTCCGTTCAGACACTGCATATGCCATTTTCATATCCTCAAGTGTTTCTCTAAATGTTTTGTTTACTATGGGATATTTTGGGAGCAAATTGGGTTTTTTTGAAAAAAAGTATGCAGCATATCTAAAGCTTAACAACATGGCCCTGAAACCATTGGCAAAAAAGATACATAAATATTGGCAAGTCAAAAAGCTTGGTACCAATCCCGAGAAATCAACAAAAGTATTTTCCTTTAATACCATTATACCTGTGAATCCTTGCAAATAGTATTAGCTCAGACATTCTTCTTCCCCTAGAAACTGCTTTAACTTGAAATAATAGGAATTAATTCTTTCACTACTATTGACTCTTAGGCTGCATTTTTCTTTGCTTGTCTGTTTACTGGAATTAAACCATACCTGGGTAGCCAGTTACCTTTCTTAATACTCGTTCTCTGTTGCAATGATTTTCTAAAAACATTTCCCAACCAAATTAGTCATTTCATCAGTTTTGGCCAAGAAAGAGTTTTTCTTCATTTGATCACCACCAGAAGTCAAAGCATAGCAGTCTTCTTTTATCATGGTTAGGGAAAGTTAAGGTTAATGCATTGTCAAGTCTGCAAAGTATTATGCCTACAGGGTCCTTAAAGAGGCAGATTCACAGAACTGGTGAGTGACTCCTATTATCACCACCTTCTGTGGCAAGCTCTAGATTATGTGCTGAGAGGTCAGCCCTCTGCAGGCTGCTGTGGGAACTTTCTCTTTCACCTTTTATCCAGCACTGCCTGTTTATGGTAAACTGCACCACTGCTTTGTGCTATTGTGCCCAAGCCTTGCAGTTCAGATACTCCCATTCCCAGTCAGCAACTGATGGAGAAGGTAAGGATTGGTTTATGCTAACATCAGACAAGTGGATGTAGGCCTTTGTGAGGAAGAAGTAAGCTGCGCATCTCAGAGCAATAAAAATATGCAAGTTTAGGCCAAATCTCTTCCAGCAGAATTGCATTGTTCTATAATAAGGAATCTTGGAAGTGATCTATCCTCATAGTTAAGAAATAGGAAACTTAATTTCCAATCACAAGGGATGTTGTTCCAGTAACTACACTTGAATTGTTCCTCATTGGCATACATATCCTGAAGTTGACTTCCATTACTTATAATTTGGGCAGGCATGATTTCAGCTTTGGCTAAGGCCTGTACATGTTAGCAGAGATACTATGCTCAGTGCTCATGAACTTAAAATCACATATTGCTAATTAATTGCAGTGAATAAGTAAGAGATTTTAACTTGATATCTACTTGAAATGTTAAAATAATGTAAATAATGTATTAGAGCTGTCAGGTGAAGGACCACGTACTATTATATCTTTTTTTTTTTTCCTGTTTTCTCTTTCTTCAAAGTCCACGCTTGGATACATTGCTCTGCTTATAAGTACTTTCCATGTACTGATTTACGGATGGAAGAGAGCTTTTGAAGAAGAATATTACAGATTTTATACACCACCAAATTTTGTTCTTGCCCTTGTTCTGCCTTCCATTGTAATTCTAGGTAAGATCATCTTACTTTTGCCATGTGTAAGTAGAAAACTGAGGAGAATTCGAAGAGGATGGGAGAAAAGCCATGTTATTGAAGAAGTAAGTGGGTCTGTTCCACATCTTTCCCCTGAAAGGATAACTGTAATGTGATGATATTTGTTAACACTGTTGTACATGTTTGGGCTTGGGTTTTTTTGTCACAAACTTGCATTTTTAGGAGTTTAGTTAAGCAGGAGTCTTTGTAAAGTCTCTTGCTTGGCATACAGTAGAAGCTGTTAACCAAACGATAAGAAGTTTATAACTAGAAGACTACTACTTCTGATAATTACAAAAATATTTTTGTTTTGGATTAAAGAGGGCAGATGATTGTGAAATAAAACATTGTTAATGTTCCTTTGCACAGTTATATCACAACAGTATTTTATTATAGCCAGGCCTTTCAGACATTTCTTTGTCTTGGAGCATATGTGTCAGAGTACTGTTTATTAATACCATGTTTTCTGGGCAGTATTTCTTCTATTAAAACCACATTTCTGGGTTAATGAGTTTAGAATATAAAGTAAATTATTTAGGAAATAACCAGGGTTTGAAACAAATTAATTTGTAATGTTCACAGAACCATAGAATCACAGAATGGTTTCAGTTGGAAGAACCTTAAAGATAATAAATTCCAACCCTCCCTGTCATAGGCCTTGACAACTTTCACTAGACCAAATTGCTCAAAGCCCCATCCAACCTGGCTTTGACCACGTCCAGGGATGGAGTGTCCACAGCTTCTCTCGGCAACTTGTGCCAGTGCCTCACCACTCTCACAGTAAAGAATTCCTTCCTAATACCTAGTCTAAAGCCACTCTCATTCAGTTTATAGCCATTCCATTTATAGCCATTCCCCCTTGTCCTGTCACTACATGCCATTGCCCTCTGTAGCTCTCTTGTAGGTTCCCTTCAGGGACTGGAAAGCTACAATTAGGTCACCCCCAAGCCATCTCTTCCAGGCTGCACAAACTAAATTCTCTCAGCCTTTCCTCACAGGAGAGTTGCTCCAGTCCTTTAAACATCTTAGTGGCCCTGCTCTGGACTTGCTCCACCAGGTCCATGACCCTCCTGTGCAGGGACCCCAGAGCTGGATGCAGTGTTCCAGGTGGGATCTTGCAGAGCAGAGCAGAGGGGCAGAATCCCCTCCATGGCCCTGCTGCCCACAGTGCTCTGGATGCAGCCCAGGATACATTTGGCTCTCTGGGCTGGTCATGTCTCTCAGTGCACATGGCTGGGTCATGTCCAGCCTCTCACCCACCAGCACCCCAAAGTCCACCTGGGCAGGGCTGCTCTCAATCCCTTCATCCCCCAGCCTGTATTGGTACTGGGGGTTGTCCTGACCCAGGTGCAGCATCAGCACTTGGTCAAGTGTATTGCACATGTACAGTAATATTTATTTGTGTGTGGTTTTACACTGTTCCATGATTTGAATATGCAAACCCAGTTTCAATTATGGTGTGATCATACATCTTGTAAGCAAAGGGTATTGAACTAATACCATTTTTTTTCCCCCAAAGTATTGCATAGGATTTTAGACCTTTGGCATCTCTTTATTTCCATACATCATATAATGAAGATTCAAAACAGTGCTATACGTTTATAAAAAGATATGTGTGCAAACTAGTTTCTGATTTTCAATTGATTTTAAAATATGAGGAAATACTTTAAAACAAAAAGAAAAGCTGGTAAGTCAGCAACAATAGAAATATATTTTCACTGTGAAACTTCCAGTATGTTGGAAGCATCACAATACTCATGTTCTGTATGTGTCTATACTGGAGTTTCAGTTATTATATGTGAATTATCCAGAATGTGTCTTAAATTCTTAGTATCTTTTTGTGCAAATCCAAACTTCTATTTTTATATAAAGGTCTAACTTTTACAACAAGTGTCTCTGGGATATGCCTGAAGTTTTGAAAAACCAAATTATTATTCTTATACTTAAAAATTAATTTATCTCTAAACCTTGACATTTGTGTTTCCTGTTGGATTCTAAATAATGTTCACAATTATTTATTAATATTGCTACGTTAGTAGTAATTACTCTAACAGAATAGCCAAACTCAACTCATACCTTCAGGGTACTACTGCTTAATTAGCAAAACTTTTATTTCAGTGAATCAGAGTGTGTATTTGGTCCTAATTTTTTTTACTTGTATGAAAGTATATTTTTCTTATCTATATTTGCACTGTTTAAAATCTCTGATTTTCTTAGCTGAACCTTCTCTTACTGTTTTTTACTTTGGAAGAATCTGTCATAGTATTGTATGCCAGAAATACACAGAATTAAGCTTGAATTTATCCTTAAACATCACTGGTCCTGTAAATCTCATTATCTCTGCTTGTAATGAAACCAACAGCTTCACAGAAAAAGAAGATTCTAGAATCAAAATCTGCCCCCAGTTACACCAACCTAAGCCTAAAGGGTTCATGTTAGTTGTTCTTAATTTCATTTCAAATTCAAAATATCCACAGTAATTTAATTTTTATTCTAGTATCCAAATTCCCCAAATTTACACATCAAGCATGTGTATATTCTGGGTTTGTTACAAATTGAGAGGCAGTTGAACTTTCTTTCATTTTAAGCATGTTCAAATCTAGACATGAAAAATAAAATACTTGCATGGGTTTTTTTCAGAATTAAAGCATTTTTATATGTCTCTAAACATGTTTTATATTGAATGAGAGGTCAGTGGATTATTTTTGAAAATGGAGGTTTGTGAAAACATTTTTTGAAAAAAGCAACTATGTCGTGTGCATCAACAGAAATTTGATAATTTTTTTTAGTTCACAAATACTCAATTTCAAGTAGTTGGAAAGCTCAGATTTATTCTCCTTTTTAAGCTGTGGTTATGGAATCAATTGGAAGGAAAAGAATTCATTTTATTTCACCATTTTTGGAAAAGTAAATGATAATAACAGCTATAATTGGTCAGGCTAATGTCCTTGAGACTTGTCTCTCATAGCTGACACATAGCAGATGCTTCCAAAAAGCAAGCAGGTGTCCAGTGATTTTTTTTCCTAACATAACCTCTCAGCCTCTTGGAAATCAATAATTTTGGAGTTATTTAAGACAGGTGCTGCCTCTGGACTACCGTATTTTCATAGCTACATCTTCCAAAAATTTATCAAACATTTTAGAAATTTGAAACTTTCCCATTTTTTTACAGAAAAATAAAGAAAAAGGAAAAAGAAGTTCAATAAATCTATCAAATAAATAAAAAATATTTGTATTCTTTCTTTTTTCCAAAACCAAATCACTTTGTTTCAGGGTACTTATTCTATTATTCTTCCCCCAATACACAGCTATTTTAGAACACACAAAATCTTGGAGAATTTTAACAGGATAAATACCACACTATGTTCTACCCCAGTCCTATGCGTGAAACCTAATTAAAATGTCTAGAATGGGCTGCTATAACTGAGAGCAAAATTTTATACCTCTGAATAGATTTAGGCAGAAAGTGTTACTGTTGACAATTTGACCACATTTCAAAATTAAATATCCTGCTATTATTTTATAATAATTTTGCACTTCTGTAGAAATGTAATTAACATTCATGTTCCCTACAGTTATCTAATTATTTTGATGCCATGGAGATAATGTTGCAGAACTATGATATTGTACTAATTTAAAATTGCTGTCAAAGTCCATAGCTATTGTACTGTAATGCATCCACTGACAGTATATACAGAAATGTATTGGCCCTCTTTCCTATGCAAAAAATTACTTCATTAAATTTTTTCAAGAATGATCAAGCTGCTGAATTATAAACTGCCAAAGGTGTCTGGAGAGAATAGTGATAATTAATTCCTTTTTTCAAACTGTGTGTAGAAAATAAAAAATTAGTTTTAATTTTATACGTTACTTGAAAAGTTGAAATATTGAAGTATTAGCACATTTATAATATTTTTAGATCAACTGTATGAAGACATTTTGTGAAATATTTGTGCTACAGAAATGACATATGGTTTCCTATTAGGACATGTATTTATTTCTAACTGGAATAGGATGTTGACTTGTGATTTAATATTTTGTAGTGTTCTTTAAGGGCCAATTCATTCTAACAAGACACTATTAAGTCTGAAGGTAAAACGACACTGATGCATTTAGCAAACTTTATATCCAGCATATGTTTTAGTCCCACAGGGGATCTTTAATCATGTGACCAAACACATTGATTTCTATAGGACTCACCATAGGACTTCCCATTGGAAAAATACCTGAGGCTAATTGTTTAGTTTTGATTGCCTAAATATAAACAAATAAATTCATTTTGACATCGTAGTTACTTAGGAGGATAAATACATATTTTGAGGAATAGCCTGCTATAAAAATATTTTTGTGTAGCTTTATATAAATTGCTTAACTGCCTAATGAAAATAGGTAATGAAATAAGCTTACTTCCTCTTACATACTGTACAGTTAAAAAAAATAGTGCTTAATGTGTGATACAGATTGTACACATATTATAAAATGGAGACCTCTGTGTTTAGCAATGAGTTGTTTGTTTTCTATGGATATTAAGGTATTCTTTCTTAACATTGTCTAAAATAGAGTTCTATTACAGGTTCCACATGTCTTTAATTTTATCTTACAATTCTATTAACTGTGGCAACTATGTACAAGTTAATTAAGTACATATGTTCTTGAATTATTTATAGTTGCTGAGTTACTTAGACATTCATTATTCTGTAATTGTTTTGCAAGTTCTTTAGCTTCTGGTAATGGTTACCGTGAATTGGTGCAGCACTTAGTTTTTGTTCCAACATTGTGAATTATATTATGTGCCAACATGAGAAAGTACATTCATATTTTTATTTGGCATTAATTGCCTATAAAATAGTATGTCTCTGTGTCTGTATGGTATTAGCTGCCCAGCTAGCACTAAAGGAAATTTTTAATTAATATAAGGCAATGAGTTCCCAAGTGGCTATAAATTTCACAGGTATGAATATAGTTAGGAAACAGCTTTCCTCTGAAAGTTAGATATATCAGGTGTGTAAAAATTAGATAGACTTTTTCAGTATAATATTTTCATATATGTAGTGGTAATGGATGCATATGCATAGATCCTTGCAGACAGTGCATCTCCTGATACATAAGGTTTTGATTTCTTGGCTGTTCATCCTGTAGTATTTTCTATCAATGTAATGAGTAAGGTTGCAGTACTGATATTGTATCACCCTATGATACTGCTTGAATTAATTAGAATACAGCCTTTAAAATAAGTGACACATTTACCTGACTTGAACAATGATCTCTATCATTATATATTGTTTCTTATGCCTTGCTGGCAGTGTCTTACAGTGAGCATAATATGTCTCCCATGTGTAATATTCTCGTTGTAGTTGTGTTTGTCGGACTGTGTGTGCTGTCTCTCTGAACAGGGCTATTATAAATTATTAGTAATGCTCTTATCTATTTTTCCATAGACTGTGTTTTACACAAAAATCAATAAAAATCAATGTAATGTATTTTGCTTTTTGTTCTGTGCTTATGCAGAATAAATTTTAGTTTGTGTTTCTTTCTAATACGTGGGTGCTCTGATCAACATTTTCTCTGAGAGATAAAACTTGAATATGGGCTTATAAAAATATTCTAAGGGCAACTTATTTCTTTTTCAATGTGTGGAGAACAGATTTTTCACACAGACATCCTGGATAGCTATATCCCTTATCCTACTCTAAGATATTCTCCATGCTTTCAGAACACAGGAGTGAACACTACAGTACTATCGACGTATATTCAGTCCACTTTTCATTCAGCAAAAAGTTTGGCCATGATGAGACTGCTAGGCACCAGTAAGTTTGCCAGGTTTCTGGTTGTGTGTATGAAAAAGCATTACTCCTTTAATGAAACAAACAGGTGAAGCACTTTGCAGTCCTTCATGTGGAAATACAGAACTTTATTCTGTATTTCTAAGAAGCTTATGCCAGCATTAGAGGAAAGAGGAAAACAATACATGAGAGGTATAATCCTGCTTAACTGTACATCAGCAGCACAAACTGTTCTGAGTTCAGAGAAGTAAAGATGCATGGGTCAGTGGAGCTGGCAGCATTTGCATTGCTTTCACATTAGATTACATAGCCTTCCCAGACTCCCAGATGGAATATAGGTATTTCTAAAATTCATTTAATATCTGTTTGTGCCATGCCTAACATAACAGTAACATTTTGGACCTTGAAGTCTGTCTTTTCTTGGCTTTTATTTTTTTAATCTCCCCATTTCTGCTTGTTCTACTGAATGTTGTTACCATGCCAGCAGCTGGGTACTGGTGTAAGCAGACCTACACCTTAGACCAGCCTTACCTTGTACTGTACAAGAGTATAAGTTCTGTGTCCCGTGATTAACTGCGTTTCCTTACAATAATAAAGATCAGTGTGAAAGTTCCTCTCAATTCCATACCACCCAGTGACCTGAACACTATAATTTAATAGTACAGGCAGGTAAATCCAGATGTTGGAAGCTCTCTTGACTTTACAGGTTTAACGTTAACTCTACTGCCAGCCACTTCACAGCTCTTTTCCTTTTTGTTTCTGTGAATATCAAACACAGGAGGTCTGTCACGACAGACCAAAAAAAAAAAAAAAAAAAGGAAGTCAAGGAGTCAACAGACTTGAATCTAAGGAAGACTCCGATTTCCGTACTTTAAAGACCTCAATGTCATATTTGATAAAGAGTGCAGTCTGGACAGAGTCTACAGGTTCAGTACAGCCAAGGAAAGGACATAATTTGACTAGAGCTGAAGAGCCTCATTGCAGCACGTGAAAGGTATATACTGAATAATGTCCTTCAAAAGCTTGCAACCTGATTTGTAAAACAGCCAATAGAGTGGTAGAGAAAATAATTCACTCAGCAAAGTCAGCAGGAGATTAATGGCACACCTAGATATGTAACCTTGATCTTCTAACACGCAGATGTGTCCTACACACAGAATCCTGTGGTTTTATGAAATTTAAGTTTTACCTCAAGAATAGAGTTTGTTGAACTGTCTTCACACCAAAATAGTTTGTCCTCAGTCAAAACAGAAATCCTCTTTACATTGTCTATCTTTTTAACATATAGCTTAGCATTTGTAAAACTTAAAATTTGATATTCTCATAAGTAAGGCCTTGGTGTCTCAAATATTTTTATTACCAATGGAAGAGGTAGATGTGATAAAAATACTATATAAGCCTCTTTGGGGCAGAAAACTTTTGAGTAAATATTTTCACATTTGCATGCTTTTGAGGATGGGCATTTGCCATTTGCCAAGGGCAGCAGAATCCCTGTAGCTGAATTTGCACAATGGAGCTTTCATCCCAAATTTTCAAAGCTTCATTTTGAAGAAGGTGCACAGTGAGTAAATTCAGCTTTGCAACATGATCTTTGGAACAGTGAGCCAACAAATGGCATGTGACCTAAGCTTATAATTTACAGACTAAGTTGCCCAATTTAAGTATATTCTCTATACATTTGTCATTCAAAACACAGAGCAACAAAACTTGAGACCACTTAAGCTAAAATAAAAATAAATGTTAGCAGGTTTTTTTATATAGGCTTTAAAACTGTGAGTACGTATAACTTCAGTTCCTATCTGGCACCAAGAGAAAAAATATATATAATCCAGTTGCGCAACTAACTGCCTGCAGACATTTAAGCATTGTCAGCACAATTAATTTCAGATGCTTAATAGAAAATCTTATTCCATCCAGTGTAAGCCCAAATAGAAAACAGAATGTTCACAGAAACAAATACTTAAGTAGAACATGGAAGGGCCAGCAAAATGGTTAATAAAGAATTGTGTCTACATGGATGGATGAAAAGTGTCAAATACTGTAAGTGTCAGCTCCAACACTGGCAACTGCCTGGTGCCATCAGGCGAGGGCACTGTATAATGTCCCACAGGCCCTACCTTTGTATGACCTGTGCTCCTGTGATCACAACGTGTTATGGATGTCAAAGGGCACATAGCATTTTCTAAATTAAGAGTCCCATACTATGCTAGACTATATTTTTGCCATCATTTTGGAGTTGCATACGGGATGAATTTCTACTAAATACAGTGTGCATGGGTATTTGTGTGTATACACAAATACACAATATTGTGTACTTTCCCTTTGATGAAAAGAGAATTCTATAGCATATGTGAGTATTAAACATGATTTTATTTCTGCATTATTCTTATTATTTATTATTCTTATTATTATTCTTCTTATTTCTGCAGAAGGCAGGTATGAAATGGGAGGGGTGTAGCATATAAGCTGGGGAAAATGAAAATAAGAACTGTATTGGTCATAGTTGGAGCCATAATGGTGTCTTTATTGATTGTTATCAATCACTTCTTTTCATATTAAACATGTCTGGAGGTTTACTCAGCTATCTTACCATTCAGTAAATCTATTCACATATTCAAATGTTTGTTTGGAATCACTGTAGTTAATTATTTGCTAATGAAAACTGAGGTTGGCATTGACAGTGCCTGCACTCGAAGACTTTGGATATGTGCACATCCATCGTGAGAGGTGTGCATCTTGTCCACAGTGTATCCAGATCCTAGGCAGGGCAGCTGAAGTGAGCAGTCCTGTAGAGTACTTGTGAGCACACCAAGAGCTGTGTTGTCCTTGAATCTCAGCTGTCAACTGAGCGTCGAGCAGCTGCTCGTTGTTTGCAGGTAGAACATACCCACATCCCTTACGCTTCTGTCCCTGCCTTTATTGCTTTTATCTATTGTTCTATGCAGAGAAAAGGTTTCTCTCGCCCTCTTCCCCGCTGCCAGGCTACCACAGGCAGCGCTTTCCTGTCTGGGGTTTGTCATGGTGGTCTCTCCTGGAGGGTTTTTTCATTATTACTTGTTACGGATCGACCATTCTTCCCTTCCAGCTCCCCAGCCTGTGGGAGCCGCCGAGCCTCTGCACCGCACGGGGTGGGGAAATGGTTTTCTCGCCGAGGTCGCGTTCACAGCTAAAGCCCGCGGAGTGACTTTTCTGGCAGGCTGGAGGAGGGCGTCAAACTCGGGGAGGCGGCAGAGCTGTGGCAGCGGAACGAGGCCGCAGGGACCGGGCCCCGGCACCGGGAGGAGGCGCCGCGCTGCTGCCACGGCAACGGCCGGGCCGCGCTGCCGCCGCGGCGGAGGCACCATGGCCGCGCTGGCCGCCGCGCCCTATCGCCCACGGGCGGCTTCCCACTCCTCGGCCTCCAGCTCCTCTCGCAGCGACGGCCAGCGGCGCAGGAGCGGCCCGAACGCCGCCCAGGTGAGCTCCCCCTCGGGCAGGGGCACCCCAGCCCTGCCCTGCCCTGCCCTGCCCTGCCCTGAGAACAAGCCCCGGTTTCTGCTCCGCACACAGCCTGGGTTTACCCGTCCCTCGGTAAATTCATTTGGTATAACGCGGCCGTTTCACAATTTAAGCACCTTAAAAGCAAAATCTCAAAATTAAAAGTGAAAAGGTTAAAAGTGTGGCTTTTTCAGGATGCACCACTGAGATCAATGGATTTGGGTCTCGTCATCAAACTGCTCGAAAGTTCTGGCTCATTCAGTAACCCTGATACCTCAGTAAGTAACCTTGATACCTCAGTAAATAACCGTGATACCTCATTCAGTAATCCTGATTGCTCAGTAAGTAACCCTGATACCTCGCTATCTCAGTTACACGGGGAGTAATGCGGCTTAAACAAATGCTTTATACAGTTACTTTAGCACCCACCCTGGGTAAACTCGGATGGGTTTATTATATCCAGCACAGGTGGCTGGAGCTACAGAGTTCAAAGCTGAGTGTTTCTTCTGGTATTTGAATGCTTCTGCAGATGATCATTGTAATTAAAAAATTGTGTCAGTTCTGGTTTTATATTAAAAAATACGTAGAGAAAGAGAAGATCGCACAAGTATGTCCATTCAAAAACTAGACATGCAGAATTTCTAGCCTTTTTGAGAATTTTAGAGTACTGAAACCTACAATTGGGAAACAGATATTCATACAAATTTATTGAAGTTATGTAATGAATTTATGGAATTGCCCAAGTTAACTGCTAGCAGTTCTCCAGGGAGGTGAAGAAAATTTGCTTTACAATGAATCCCAAAGAATGTGAGAGAAAGAGTCCACACATTCGAACAGGAGTTTTTATAAGCCTCTTCAGTTACAAGAAAACAGATTTCATACTTAGAAATGAGGATTGATCATGGAGTTAATCCTGCTGCAAAGCACTCTCAGAGTTTCATTGTGTCTTGTAAATTTTTTAATCTGATTTCCACTTTCATTTAAACTTAAAAGGGGATAAGCATAATCATTTAATGTTCTGAGGCAAACTGCAATTAACTGCTTTTCATTCTTTTACTTAAGAAAGATTTGGAAAAAGAGCAGCTGAAAACTCTCAAGAAGGTAGTCAAGCATTTTGAATATGGGCTTGTATCCTTTTTGCCACTGTAGAATTCTGAAGTCATGGTGTTTTATGTATGGTAATACTCTGACTTTTCAGCAAAGTATTTGATGCTGTACTGTTCTTCCCCGTGGTGAACAGGTATGATCCATGTACATTCTCATCACTGGCCTCATTGTGTGCACACAGCCAAGGTTGGTAGGTTGGCAAGATTCTTGGATAATAAATTCATTTGTCACAAAATTCAGTAGAGGGTTCTCACCTATACAGTGGCTCAAAGTGTCCAAAATGTAACTGGTGTGCTTTCAACTCAGAATAGAAAAGCATAATAATTGCCACTACTTAAGAAACAGCAGATAAAATAGCAATGACTTCCAGTAAGGCGACAATTTAAAGAAAAATGAAGTCAGACTAATTTATCAGTAACTTTTTCATATTTACAGTACAAACTGAAAGGCTTCCAATAATGAGAAGTACTAGGGAGGGTGTGGGCATATGGAAAAAATGTGATTAATTTCATACAGTTCAGGTAATTGCACAGTGATTTAAGGTATCACATTACTTCACAACTGAGTTGTGTACTTAAAGGCAGTTTTTGTGAGTCAGTGGATTGCTGGTACTTTTCAGTCTCAGTTATATCTTCACTTTTGATTTGTGCCTCTACCCTAAATTACATAATCTCAGCATGTATTTGGGTCCAGATTTTCAAACTTCAGTTAGTCACTTGGGGCTAGAGTAGAAAACAATTTAATTACCATAGGGCTGTCTCAGAATTTAGATCTGACACTGTGATATACAACCTGTTCATCCTACATTTTTAGAAATTTAGTGCTGAACTTCCACTGAGTTCAGCTGAGAAGACACCTAAATCGGGTTTGCAAAAGTTGTACTTCTGTAAAAGTAAGGCTGCTTCAAAAAGCCTAAGTAATGACTCACATGCTTCTTTTAAACTCCTAACTTTGGAAGCATTGGTCTTTTTTTTTCTTGGTTGTGTCTTTGAAGTGTGATGAATACAGTTTTCAGCTATTTCTTCTGATTTGTAGTGGTACAAGCTGATTTCCTTAATTTTTCATTGAAAGCCCCTTGAGGATGTAGCACAAATTAACAAAATTCTTAACCTGTGTGCAGAAAAAGTGAATGAACAAGAAGCTTTCACTGAGCCTTTATGTGAACTTATTAAATTATTTGGGTAAGTACCTCAGCCCCTCTTTTCAAGAATGAGACACTGCTTATTAATGGATTTATATATTTTCTAAGGCAACTAACATATCTGTACAGCATCTATCTACAAAGCACCTGTGTCTGCAAGGTATCCATTGTATCATCCATCCTTTTCATCAACTGTCTTTTACTTGTGTCCAATTTCTGTTGACATGAAGGAGAGACCCATTTTAGCAGTTCAGTATCTGTGCAGTTACGTATTACATAATTCAAAACTGTTGTACTTGGCCCCAGTTTGCTTGGAAGCAAGGTTCCCCAAGGTGTCTTATTGCCTAGGTCATGCTGCGACTGGTGGCCTTGAAAGATTCAGCTGCTAAGTAGTACTGAGGTATGTTTTGCTGTTTCAAGTGAGCTCTTAAGTGAGTTTAAAAACATAGGGTGACACAAAGGCACTTTAATACCTGAAGGCAAGCTTTACAAAATTACAAGCCATATTACAGAAGAGAATGAACCTCAACAGGATTTAGGATTTATATTTACTTTAAAAATGTATTGCATGACCTTTTGGTCATCTTTGTTATCATACTGTAAGTAATCTGTCGAATAAAATTGAGGTGTTATCCACAGTTGTCAGTAGTTTCCTCCTCAATAATTCAGTAAAGTTACTCATGGTTTGCTTGTAGCTACAGTTACTCCTACAGTTACTTCATTTCAGTTGAAGAGAATAAGGAAGAAAAAACCCCCTAACCACCGGATAAAAAATTAGTGGAATAATAAAACAGATATTCAAATACATTTTTACATAGCTTCCTCTCAACTGTTAGGTTTAATAAATGCAGAACTTCTCAGCTGAATCTTTTAGTTCCCTAAGCATGCTCAGTTGTACTGCTTTTCTTTGCTGCCACACAGTGGGGAATGAGGAGGTACATCCTGGAGTTCAATTTTCCTTGGTGTTTGGTAGAAGCATGACAAAACTGAGAATGAGAGTATGAAGCTGATAAAATGTAGCTGTGGGACTTTTCGTCTGTTAGAGCAGTTCAGCACTAATTGTGGTTTCTGCAATGAATATATTTTGGAAAATTGCACCCTTGGGTTTTGCTTTAATTTGTGTACCACAGTTCACTACTACTTCATGTAACAGAGAAGCCTTTAACCAGAAGCAGGGGCTGGTTTTTTTTTTAAATCCAGTTTCAAATACATAAATTTCTTCAGTAAAATATTCCACTCTTTCGTTACTGCTTCTGTTTACCTGTCTTTTTCCCACTTCTTTTTCAATGTCTTGTTTCTCCCTCCCCTGCCTCACCCAACATTTCTTCCATTATTTGCTCTCTCCCTTCTTTTTCTCTGGCAGTGTTTACAGAGGTAAACCTACTGGAAAGCTGCTTCTACAGTATGTGCTGCAGAGACCTTAGCATAATACTGTAATGTTTACTGTTAGATAGTTTTTAGCACTTACATATTTATGTCGTACCTGAGTATTTTGAGTATGTTATTGAGTATTTCTTAGTATCCTGTTTTTTAAAATAAATGTGTTGTTGGGCTATTTGGAGTCAGTTTATTGGTTTTACATTTATCCATTTTAACATGTCTTGCCCAGAAATATGATCCATTTTTTTCCACCTCTGCACGTGTCCGTACATAACCTAGCCCTGCAATAGCCTGATAGTGTCGAAGTTGAAAGATTTAGTAGTCCACGTTTAAATGGCATTTGTTTATTCAGCATGTCTTATTGCATCATATCAATTATGAAAATATTATCTATGAACATGTACCACTAATTGCCAACATGTAATTGCAGGTTGTGGAGCTGGAGCTTTCAGCGTAGAATCGGCATGGCAAAGAATGCATTCATCCTAGTAAAAGTGTCCTTATCTGCAAAAATGATCAAGAAATAAGAGAAAAGCTACTGTACTTTTCTGGTGACTTGATTAAAGCATAGTTGTAATATTTTTTAATTTCATTTTTGCAGGTTACCTTTTCAAAAAAAGAAATCATCTGATGAACTAAACTATTCCAGAGAAGTTTCACAATCCATTGCACAACTGGGTGAGTGTAACCTGATATGCCACAATAAAATTATTATTATGCCACAATAAAATCAACTGTATTATTAGCACAATTTTAATTTCTTGTTACTCCTAAGTAAATGTAGGGGTCTTTTTTCAATTATTTATTCAGTCCTCTCTGCTTTTTAGTATTAGAAACAATTTTTACTTTGCTCTGCAGCTAACCTGCAGTATAGCTACCAGAATTATCTCTCAGTGTCAAAAGCTACATGAGAAAACTTTACCAGTACAGATGAAGAACTAAACCTGTATATAGCCTGTTTCATTTCATTTTGGTCTGAGAAATGGGTATATTGCTATAATCAGTGAAACCTGGGATACTTGGAATGTTGCTGCTTGTTTGCAACCAAGTGGAAGACGCAGGTGATAAACAGTGATAACTCCTGACTCCCAGCTCAAACCTTCAAAACCCAAAAGCCTGAGAACTTACAAAGGTGAAGTACAAGACAGTTTAATGCCATGCCTTACTAAGAGTAGTAGTTTCTGGCTTCAGCTTCTTGTGGCATCTGAGCCATGAGCTTCTGTCCTTCAGAAATCTCTTTTCAGAGTACTGTTGAGAAAAAGGTGTCAAAGTCATGTCTTAATGTCACTGGACCTCTTAATACTAAAATATCTCTTTATGGCCTTTTTACATCTTTTTGCATGTCACATTACATTACATCATTTTACGTCACATTACATTTGCATGTTACATTACAAATACTGTAAGTATTTTCTTTGTAAGTCAAAGGATTCATAATAGAGCAGGAGCAATAATACAGCTCAATTAATAGTAAGACATAAATGGTGGAAAGGTAGCACAATCAGCCTGTCACACATGAAAGAAATGTCCTTGAAATGGGTAAAAAAATATTTTTAGGAGTCTTTGTTTTCACAGATCTGAGTAGGCAGCAGAATGACCACCTGATTGCAGATGGTTCCACGTTCTCTTTAGAGTTACAAGTCCAAAAAGACAGTAAAATGTGAAAGATGGTTTATATTATTCATATTAGGCACTGGTAGCTCTAGATTAAATTCTCTTTCACTTGTGAAAAAGATCACTTTCTATGCTCCCTTTATTTCATATCACATCTGCTTAGAGGAAGAGTTTCTGACACGGTAGTGATGACAACAGCTTAGTGTAATAGCTTTCCTCAGAATTCCACGACTTCTGGAATAACATCCATTGTCTTACAAGAATCTGTAGCCATAAAGCAGAGAAGGTAACTTTTTAATTAAGTTTATGCTACTTCTGTAAGACCCCTTTGTCCTCTCCAGTGTGGGAGTCTCTGTCCCTCGAATATTTTATAATGAAACTTCGCATGAAATTACATATTTGTAGGGTCTGTGACCAAAGAAAATGACATGACTAAGTGCTGTAAAAAAAGGAATACTGTGTTAAGAATGCTTTCTAAAAAATTTATACAGTCTTCAAATTTCATTTCTTTCTCTTTCTGGCAGGTTACTTGATGAGAGTGCCAAGCTCTCAAGTTAAAGTACAAATCTGTAAGTGTGTTATTAGCTTTTATAATATGGAGCCACCAGGAAAACTCCTTCCAGGTAAAGCACAGTATTTTTATCTTTTTTATAAACCCAGCTACTTTGAAATGCCTCTTTTAATTAGCTGTTGATTAACTTTTCTTTATAACTATAGTTATTGTATCTCATATATTAAATGCATAGCATTGGCAAATGTGCAATTAACATGTTTATATAAAGGTGCACACTCTAATCTGAAATAAGTTCATCAGTGTACAAAGAATTAATTACTACAGTTATGGAATTAGCATTAAATAGCATCCAGAAAATGTTAAGTGATACAAGATCTCTGAAATGTGGATAATGGAGGGAGAAGAAATGTAGTTAGGATCAGAATTATAAGAAGGGAAATGCAGTTTTCGGCTTTTTATATGTAGTCTGGAGAGATGCAGCTCTGGTTTCGCTTGTGTTGTGAGGGCTAGATCTGAGCCCATCTTTATTGGATTTAGTTCATATTATATGGACACAATTGAGCATAGGTTTGAATAAGTTGTGTGACTTGTCTCTGCAGAAAGAGGCTGTGCATGAACTCAGGCATGATCGGAAGCCACTATTATATAATGCCCTTGACTCCTACGATGGTGCCAGAGACAGTCACAGATCCCCTCCCAGAGTGGCACAGCATCACATGCTCTGAGACAGCACTGGATTTATAGGCAGCCAAACCTCAGGTGAACATTGCCACAGTGTGGCTCGAGAGTGCAGGTCAAGGAACATGCTTGATGTCAGTGTGCTCCACTGCTGTTTTCCTGCAGTGTGGCACTAGTTCTGTGCCCTCTCATAAGTTTTGATTTATTTTAGGAGGCCCAAAGAAGCTGCAGCTCTACAGCCCTTTCAAAATTCTAAAAATATGAAAGCATTCAAATCTGTTTTTACCTTACAAACAAGACTCAAATCCTGCAAGCAGCTATGTATGCATTTAGTTCTGTATCTGTAAATTGTTCCAGCAGGATAAGTGAATGTTATCTAGCAATTTTATTTTTCTTCTTCAGATTTAGAAAATAAGATATGTTATCTTGAAATTAAGAATGTGTTTCAGTCTTATTTTTTAAGTCAAGTATATAATCTCTAAGCATATATGGAAATCTTGCCAGAGTTTCACCCTGCAGTTCTCTTATCTATAAAGTCATATCAGCTTGGAGCCTATCAGAGTTTATGCTTAGTTAAAACTCATTTCACCATGTGCATTATCTGTATTTATCAGTCTTGTACTTCATGATGTTTGACACATGCACACACACACACATATATATTTAAGCTGCTTAAACTTTGTTTTCATGAGTTATTATATATAAATATAAATTTATTTTCTCAATGCTTCCCCTTCCCCATAATTCAGTAATGAAATACAGGTTTGCATATGCATGGACAGAAGTAAAAACAGGGACACATTAGAAAGTCAAGATGATAAATCCAAGTTTGGATTTGCCTATTTTAAGTAATATGATGATAGAAGGCATTAATTCTCTAGTGAACAGGCTACAGAAGAGAACTAGGTTGTGCACCAACAACTAATGCATGACTGAAGGCAGTTTTTCACCTCTACAACCCTGCTTTTGCTTTCATTGTCTAAATTCTAAGAAGCAATTAATTTGTTTATATAGCATTTAAGTCTGCTTGAGGGTGAGTCTGTTGGATATGTTTTAGGCACTATTTGGATGTCAGAAAAGCAGCTCCTGTGTATTGGATTGTTTTTCTTAACTGCTTGAAATACGATACTTGATTCTGAATCCTTTCTTGAGAATGGATGAACATTTCATGAAGTAATGAAAATTCTGAGTAGTTACTGCATTCTAACTACTGCATTATAACTAAAGCTATTGTGTGTGCAGGTTACCAGCCAGCAAGTGCAAACTATAAAATCGAGATGGCTGAACGAGGAGGATTAGCAGAAACTCTCTCTTTGTCACTGGCATTAGTTGAAAATCAGCTTACTGAGAAGTTGTGGGTACTTAAAGCTCTCCAGCGTCTTTCCATCTCTGGTTAGTACCAACTGTTCTTTCAACAATCTCATTACCATTGATCTTAGATCATTTGCTCTGTCAACATGCCTGAAACAATTGCTGACCTACAGAGAATTAACTACTCAGATTTTCATTATTTCAGGAATAAATTGTGGACTAATGATAAAGGCCCAAGCAGCCAGCAGGCTCTGTTTGTATTTAAATGGTGCTGATCCCTCAGGACAGCTGGTGTTCCATTCTTCAGATATCCTATGGAACCTGCTAGAAAGCACCTCAAAAGAAGAAGTTGTTAATCAGCTCAGGAGCTTGGAATGTGTATGGTAAGTACAGGGAGCATTTTATGAATTAATGTTGTCATTTTGGAGACATCTAAAGCATTCTGTTGTGTGGCATTTTGTTTGGAATTAACTGACAGAAATGCAAATGGGTCTCTAATTACAACTTCATTAAATTTTCAGTATTAATAGTTGTTGCTGTTATAGGGCAAGAACAGCTCTGCTGCATAGTGCAGGAGGAATAGCCCTATCTATTGCTTCGTACCATAAGAAAGTTAATTTCAGCATTTTCAAGCTCCCATATTAGGCTCAACAGGCTGGTATTCCTTCACTGTTGAAATGTTTATGTTATAAAATTAGAAGGAATTTCTGTGCCATGATATACAAGGTTTATTTCTAGATCCTCTGCTGGACTAAATAACAGGTTTTTCCTTAGTGAGTTAGACTGCTTTTACTGTTTAAAATGAGACTATTTATTCTCAGTAATCATTCAGCAATGTCCAGTTCCATGTTTGAGTAAATACTGTGTCTTTCTATTAATTAATGATAACACAAACAGTGGAAGGTTCAATTTTTAATACATGCATCTTGCATATGTGAATAAATTGGACGTCTAGTGGTACCCAAAAGAATCCATTTCATAATAAAGTTTTAAGTTATTTCTCTTGCAGTTAAACCCTAAGGCTTTGAAAAGTATGATGCTGAATGAGGATTCATACACGTAGAGGTGTCTAACATTAGAATATCAAATGAAGAGGTAAAATGCATTTCATTTTCTTTTAAGTGCTTTGCAAGAAGCATTTGTAGACCTTCTCATGCATGGCTTCCGGCACTGCGATCGTCAGCTCCGGAATGACCTCTTGGTGATTGCCACATTGCTGGCTGGAAACCCTGCCGCAGCTATGATTGTAAGTATTTTGAGTTGTATTCCAGAGCCTAATAACTTCTCCTTTGCTATTATAGGCTCAGTATTCTTCCCTATTAGCGTTATAATTTTTTTCTACTGTGTCTCAAGCGCTTTTTATTTTTCTTGGATTTGCTGAGCAAGAAAACATTTTTCTTTCTGCAATTGTCTTTACCTCAAAGAGACTTAAAATCTGTAGGTTATTAGCCCAGAATACTAGCATCAACCTTATTCAATTCTTAGGAAATTGCATTAACATTGTTTATGTGCAAAAGAGTATGTTAACTCGTGTATTCTTGTACAGATTCTTCAATGTGCCATTCTCTTTTAATGAGTATCGCACTAAATCTCATTTGTTGTTTGAAGATGTAGACTATATTCAGTGTGTGCCTCATAACCAGGAAAAAAAAGGGTTGTTGAAAAATCAGCTCAGGAGCTCTAAGTAAGATTCTGAGAAAATAATTACTTAGATCCAGTTAATAAGAGGCACATAAATTCTTTTAAAGGCTAGGTCACATAATGTACTACCATGACTTGCCTACAATGTAGATGACTCATTCTTTTGTTATATTCTAGAATTTTTATGAGAAACCTGCAGAGAAATTAATTTTTTATAGATGTTAATATTCCTTTACTCTCTTGTTTTACAGTTCAGATTTAGAATTTCAAATGAAGTTGTGACATACATACTGAGTAATTAAGTAATCAAATCCCTGGGGATCTATTGGCTGTTCAGGAATTCTTTCTGCTTGAATAGATGTTTTCCAATTGGCTGTATTACTAAACAGATGTTATCGTCTGTAATGAAGGTTACAGACTTTTCATTCAAGCTTTTCATTTGACACTAACTAGTATGAAATGTCTGTTATACAATTGCAGCAGCATATTTGATGTCTAAAACATTCAAATTGTTTATCTGGCTGTGGAAACAGGACATTTTTTTCTATAAGATAAGTAAACAAAATATGTATTTTTAATTCCTTATACTAAAAGGAAGAAAATTTTTTTCTATGCAAAGAAAATATTAAAACAATTTAATTTAGGTTCTGTACTCTCACCCTGTCTAGAGATTTTACAAGGTATAAATATCAGGTACAAAAAACATTAACATTGCCATTTACTACTGCCTTATAGATAATACTAGAGAAATTTGCTACAGAATATACCCTTTTTTTTAATATACTATCCAAGCAACTTCAGAAAAGTCAGTCTTAAGTGTTACATAGTTCAGAAATCAGCACAAGAATCTGAGCCTTTGAAAAGGAAGACAGTTTTCACATCACAAGCAAACTGTAAAATATATTAAATATAAAGCTCATAACGATATTAATTATTAACTCTGTTTTAGAACAAAATTGTCTGTTTGCTAATTGCTTACCTCAGAAACAAAACTCTTTTGCCTCCAGTGTGCTGCATAGACACCTCCAGGTCTTGGTCCTATCCATGGCTTTATTAGACATTATTGTTTTCTGTTAGCTCTCTAGGAGCTATGATTTACCGGATTTTATTTTCTGGGCTTTTAACCTGTGATATTGGTAAATGCTTCTTGCCCATACAAGCAGTGGTTTAGTTTATGTTTAACTGAACTATATGTTTAGTTGTACATGCACTGAAGTTGAAGTGTGTTGGTGTGTTGGTACGCTCAACAGAAGCCACAAAATCATGTGTAGTGATGACCTTGATGTAAAATATGAGCAAATGCATTTTAAAAAACACAACTCTAAGAGTACTGAGAATATGTTTTTCTTGTGTTAGATTATAGCAGTGAGTACATGTGTTTGGGACTTCCCCATAGAAGTTCAGACTTGTATTGAATGAAACAGGGGTTTAACTAATTGTACCCTTAGGACTGCAGTTAGTTATTATTGTATAATGTCCAAATGGCTGATTTCTTCTTTGATAAAATTTTATTTATTCTGCCATGGGATACATTATAATCTGTGTTCTGAAGAAAAAAGCAAAACCAAAATTAAATCATGGGTCTTAATTACAATGCAATTTATTTTAATTAATGTATGTTTTTTGAATGCCTATTAGGAAAGTGGATTTGCAGAGCTCTTAATAGTACTTGCAACATTTGATGAAGGTAAGAGATTCCATACTGCATAATTACACTATTTTTGCTTTTAATGATGATTTTTTTGTAACTTATTGACAATTTCCTTCATAGTTAAACTTCAACATCCCTTGGTAAAAGGCTTTAAACTTACCTACTCTTCTGAGGACTTTGAGATGAAGAAGTTACTACTTCATGTACTGGGAGTCTTATCTAAAGATCCAACTGCTGTACAGGTAAGTTAGAACAGAACAGACACTAAATAAAAAATAAAAAAAAAAAGACAAAGGAATCACAAGAATTAGTTATCTGTCCATCTGGCATAGTCCAGTACGCTGAAATTATCTGCTCTCCAAATCAAGAATTCATGCATAGCTTCAGCCCAAGTCCTGCTGTTGGAAAGCAGCATACAATTTCTATTTTAGAAAGTTACAGACTTAGACCATGCTAGGAAAATTGCTGACAAGTGACTGCAGAGCATTAGTGAAATACACCTGAAGAACAGAATAAAGTTTAACAAACCACAGTCTGTGGGAAAGATACAAAATATAAAGAGAGTTTGCCTGTACTTGTACTGTTCATGACATAGTTTCTTAATAAAAAATAATTTTGTTAGTGTAGGATAGATAAAGTTGACTCATGGCTTTAGATTTTTCTTACTGGCTTGTGAAACCTGTAAACTGTCTCTCTTTTTCTTTGTCTGGACTCTGCAGCTCCTCAGTGAAAATCATGTGATGCCAGCTTTGCTTTATTATGTAAAACCAAATCAAAAGCCTGGATTTCCTGGCTGGTCTGCTGCCCAGTATGAAGAATTGCAGCTTCACGCAATTGCAGTTTTAGCTTCAGTGGCTCCTGTGTTAGTAGATAAATACTTGTCCTACCAAGGCAATACTCTTCTCCTTGTGTTCCTGGAATGGTGTACAGGCCAAGGTCAGTAGGTGATCATGGCTTTCACATACAGGTAACCTCAAAACAGTTAAACTGAACTTACGTTCTTTGACAGGAAAGCAAAATGTAAAACTCATGATGTTGGAATGGTTATTTTTCAATAGGTCACTTAGGAAACAAATGTTTCCAAAAAACAGCCATCTTTTTTTTTTCCAACTGAAGGAGAAGCTATTTCCCCTTTCCCTGTGTACTGCTATACTGATATTCCTTCATGTATGTGGGCAGACAAACACCTCTAATGCTTGTGTTTTAAGCAAGCCAGGCCCTTTCATTTTGGCAGGAAGTCCAACCAGTAATTCGTGCCATGAGGCAGGACGTGTTAACTCAGAGCTGTACACAATAAGACAGGTTCCAGACTAAAGCTGGCTTGTGGGCATCAGATAAGAGTGTGGGCTAAGGATAAAGATACCTAAGAGCACTCAGTTTTGTTGACCGAATTTCTGAGGATAGATACTTTTCTTCAAAAAATGGTTATGTCTTCCTAGGAAGAAATTTTTATTTGGGTTGAATGGAGATCAAAAGATTGATATTAAATATCATGCTAAAGAATGTATTGTGAGTTTTGAAAACTGCTCATGAACCTAGTGAGGTTAAAAAGTGTATAATAATTTTAAATGTTCACGAAAGTCATACATTTCTTATGCATGTAAAAAGTATAGTCCTACATAGGCTTAATACTAGATGGTTTTAAACAAGAATTTCTAACTTCGAGGGGATTTTAGGGTTGTTGTTGTTGTTCTTGTTGTGTTTTGGGGGGGTTTTTTTTTGTTTTTATTTTTCCTGAGCACATTATTATTCTGAACATACAGTGTCTGCCAAAACCACTATTCTTTGTGATTGCTCCACAGAGCCTTTCTTTGGTCAAGGTAACAGTTTCCATGGAACAGGTGGCCGTGGCAACAAACTTGCACAAATGCACTACGGCCTCCGAGCTCTGAGACGTGTTGTGTCCCTCTGCGATGATGCTGTGAACATTAATTTGTGTGACCAGGGAGGAATTAGCCAGCTACTGGGTAAAGTACAATTTGTACTGCTGTTCTTTAATTAGTACATTTCTGTTGACGCTAAGAACGTTCATGTGTTTTTGTGTGCTGTGCTTTTAGCGTGTTATTCCTTTGACTGCTGGAAAACTAAAAAACCCTCTACCATTTAATCCAAGATGTAACTGATTTGATTTTAATTTTTTTTTTTTTACATTTCAACACACATTAAATGAGTCAAGCAAAACAGACAGCTTTAAAAGTCTAGATGTTTAATTTCAGAGTGAAAGCTGCCCCTTCTCCCTTTATGTAACTGCATTTAGTACATTTTGTTTTCATTGCGGTAGTCCCCAGAAACTCCAGCCCATGAGTATTTTTCCACCTAAGTCTGTTAGTGTTGTTTTCCACAACTCCTCTTTTGAGTGGAATAAAACTAATAACAAGGTACCATTATATGAAGAATAAAAGCAGAATAAAACTGCTTAACCACTGCTCCTGCAATTTTGGAGCATTTTCTTGTTCAGTAACCTATTGTTAAATTTTGGGTTCAGTTTCAAAACAAACTGGTTTAAGTTTCTTTTCTTTCAATAACAAAGTTTTCAGTACTCTGAAGGAAACAAAACAGGAAAGATCCTTTGGAATTCAAGGAGTATGTTCTAATAAAAAGCCTAGAAATTAAGTATTTTATAGCCTCAGTTGAACTCCAGTGAAAACTCTGTGGAAACCTACAGCTTTTAGTGAAAGCAAAATTAACACTATGCCTTACATACCACAATCAAGTAACTTCCTACTCGTAGGGGAGTTTTGCGTATGAATGTCCTCTTTCACATACTGGTTCCAAGGCTGATTTTCTCAGCAATGGTGGTATTTCAAGTCTTTACTACATTTCCACTGCTTGTACAAATGTTTGTGAAGCTGCAGAGTTGAGTGAACCAGTAAGTTTGTTGTCTTTTTTTGCTAAGAGTTCCTTAATTCAGATCAGTTCCCTGAATTCTTTGCACTGGCACAATACAAGGGGCAGCACAGAGTCTGAACAAGGGAGAAGTCAGTGCAAACTGCTGTCATTAGCTCTGTCACCAAGAGTAAAGGCCATGAACTGCAGCATCAGAGTGCTGCACTTCTGGAAGCTGTTGTAAAAACACAGGAGATAAAACTGAACTTGTTTAAAAAATCCCTTCATGTAAATTTGAGTTTTTTAAAAAGCAGCAGCTGTAATAGAATTTTGACTTGTATATAAGGGCATTCATAAATATATATAATATATCAATTTACAGACATCTTAAAGTATGCAGCAGACAAATCTAAAGAGAAAGAGGATGCCATTATACTGGAAATCCAAGCTGATATATTACTTATTTTGTCTGTTCTCTGTGAAAATGATTTCCACAGAAAGGTATGTATTTTTCTACCTTATACTGTGCATAAAATGTCAAAACATGTCATATTTTCATTTAGGGGACACTGCTTTTTTCTGTTTCAATTCAAAAGCAGATGTCACCTATGGTTCAAGAACCACAGCTCATGGTTCTTGGCACAGGTAGAATGCAAAACCAGAAACTCAGAAATCCACCGGCAAGTGTTGAACCTATTTAATGATTAATTTACATTATTTTGAAATTGTTATATGAAAGTGTGTTAAGAAAGGAATTAGCACTTTGGAAAAACTGAAGATTTTTTTCTTACGTATAAAGAGTATATCCTCCCCTAATGAGTGGGCATGCTTTTATATTTATATAAATATATAAAAATATATATAATATATAATACATTTATAATTATTACAATATAAATAATTTGTATTTCCCAGTTATCATTGTATTTTCTTACATGTAGCTATTTAGTAAATATTGCTTAAGAAACATTGCTTTAATTAACATTTCAACAGGAACTCTTCAGCGGTCAAGGAATTGGTATACTTATCTCATTCTTTAGGATGGATCCAAAGAAGTTATGTAGTGGATTAGGCCACAGTTGTCTCCTCTTCAGTGCACTCGACTGCTTGTGGTTAGTGAACTATTTTAGAAGCAGTAACTTGGAAAAATGTCAAGTCTTGTGGTTTTTGGGTCTGCAATGCTATGACCTTTCTCTGCACATATAGCCCTTTCTTCTATTTATAATGTATAAAAATTCTTCATAAAATTTGACTAACTTAAAATGATGCAAAAGAAGAGACAATAAGTGCATGTAAGATTTTCTAAATATTTATTCAGTATGACAACCTCACTCCCCACAAAGAGTGACCTCCTGACATGCAGAGTTACTCAAGACTTTCTAAGAGAGGCAGATGGTTAGAGCGTGTAAATAACTCAAAAGAAGTAAACAGAAGGCAAGAATAGACCAATATTAGCAAAAAACTGTAAGCATAAGAACTGTTGGTAAACTGGCTATATTGGGCTAGAAATATTTTAAAGATTGCCAATACATAGGAGGAAAATAAAAAGTTAATTTGTTTTAAGGCAGAGGTTGATAAATACATTGAAAACCAAATGTGTTTGCTGGGAGAAAATACTGATATAGGAGATCTCTTCAGTTTCGCTGTTAATGACTATAGCTGAGGAAATAAGGAAGCAACAGCAACATGAATGCTGGCTTTATGATGATTTTAATCTGGAAAAGCAAACTGTTGCCAAAATAAAGTCTTGCTTGACTCACCCCCTTGATTTTGCTGGCAGAAATATTCACACAGCCCTACAATAAACCAGATTAGGGACATGATCTGGTTAAATTTTAAGCTCTTTTACTGAGTTAGTTTCAATTAAAATTCATTGAGAGCCTGCCAAATTTCTTGGGCTGCTTCAAGGAAGGTGTGCCACCTGCAGGAGAAAGAGCAGCCAAGCAGGATATATTATAAGTGTAAATGGAAAGACACATGAAACATGATTTTTCTACTCCCTGAAGGTATGAAGCATATTGCATACCAAATGTTAGGCAATTCAGCAAAATAAATGAGGTGGTTGTAGAATGTTCTGAAGCATAAAAATGTTTCTACACAAGGAAAATTATTGTTGTTTAAGGTCCTGTGTCATTGGATGTGGCATTGCAGAGGACTCCTTTATTGAGAAACAGGGCATTTTTCTCCTTCTGGATTTGCTGGCAGTAGGTATTTTTATTATTGGCTTTGTAGAATGAAAGAGTAGTAAAACAGCGTGGAAAATTGCATTATTTTTGTTGCAGTATCTCCTAAGATTGTCATACCAAAAAACCCCACCAAAAACCAAAACAAAACAAAAAACCAAAACAAGAAACAAACAAAACAAGAAACAAACAAAACCAAAAACAAACCAAAAAACCCACCAAAAAACCCCCAACCAAAACAAAAAAAAACCCCAGCGTATTTAACCCTGAGACAGACCCAGATATCTGCTCAGAAATTATTGTATAGTTTCCCTGTATCTTTTTTTTTTTTTTAAGTACATATTTTGCAGAGGGGGGTTTTAATGTGACGAAATTATGCTGGTTTTGAAAAGAAGACAAACTATGCTCTTAGTTTGGATGACATCTCTGTTTAGAAAAGCACTTCAGTTCTTCATATTGAGGTTAGTAAGAGCAGGGTTAGCATACACTTGATGGCTTTAAAAGTTTTTGTGTTTAAAAATATTACATTACTTTGTTCACATATCTTGTGTGTATAGCTACTTCTGTGCATCTTGGACATAGAGCTGGCACAGACATTTCACATCTTAAAAAATAAAAATGCACCTTCCTTGGTTCATTCACTCCTCATTCTTACTGGTTTTACTGTCAGCCCCTGATGTCCTTGCAGTGCAAGGCTGCAGACCCTTAGAATAACAGAATCCTAGAATGGCCTGGGTTGGAAGGGATTAAAGACCATTTAGTTCCAGCTCCTCTGGCCATGGACTGGGACACCTTCCACTACACCAGGTGGCTCGGAGCTCCATCCAGCCTTCAGGGTTGGGATATCCACAGCTTCTTTAGGCAAGCTGTTCCAGTGCCTCACCAGCCTCAAAGTAAGGATTTTCTTCCTAATACCTAACCTAAACCTACCCTCTTTCAGTTTGAAGACCTTGCTTCCTCTCAGCTGCTGCTAAAAGATCTGGCCACAGAACAGAAGATGTGCTGTGTGGTACTGCTCAGTGTTGCCTTCAGAGTCTGTTCCTTACAGCAATAAACCCTGCTAGCAGTGTGTTCTCCAGCATGTCATCCTGGAGGCATGTGCACAAAACCTACTGTGTGTAATTCTACACACAGGAATGTGCGTCTTGTATGATCCTACAGTCATGCTTCTCATGTTCCTTGATTTATGGAATTTTGCATAGCAGGATTCCTGAAACCAAGGATTTACAAGTCTATACAAGAGTTTTGGGCAAATACTAGTGATGAAAAGCTTGCAAGTTACTAGATTACATGTTACACAATTTCTCTGAAGGCAGACATCACTATGTTTTGAACAATTTAAAATTTTCTGTACTTTTCCCTTGACCAAGTTAAAGGAGAAGAAGCTGAGCCGTGTAATTCTTGGAATCTTGGTTGAATTTTGTGGCAACCCTAAAACCACTTTGCACATCAGTACCTGGCGAGGGAAGAGAGATCAAACAGCAGTTAACCTTCTAATACAGTTATGGAGAGAGGAGGAGTTGGATTTGGGAGTCAGACGTGATCAATATGGAAGGATTGTTGGTAAGGTTTATGATACATGTGAAACTGTGAGCAGTTCAGTAAAATAATGACGTTATTTGCTTTTATAGTCTGAATCCTGATGAAAGTAAAGAACAGCATTTATACCTCTGCACTGTAATTCTTACCAAACCTAAAGTACCTTCCTTTTAATTTATTTTCTATTTCATTTTATTTATTAATTTATTTTCATTTCATTCTGGCCACTACATCAGCTGGGAATGAACCAAGTATAGAACAGAACCATGACCAGCTTTTCTAGTGCTGCACAGTTAAACTATTTAATTGCTTCCACAAAGCGCATTGTGTTTTGTTATATGTTGTAAAACGAAGTGAGTGTTTTCACGAATTTTTAGTCATGCCAATTAAAATTTCATGGCCCAAAATATGTTCAAATTCCAAGCCAAATTATCAAAATCATTTACATGGTGTCCACAAAGTAAGATGGATTTCCTCTTAAGTTTGGGAACATACTACTTCTTCATTATTCTACTCTGGTTTTGTGTTTTTAAATTATTAGACATTAAGAGACCTCTTGCTACCAGCTTCCAGAAACAGCACAAGATCGTTCCCCTGCCTGCCAACTGTCCCACCTTTGCCATCATGGAAATTTCAGAGAGCATACGGGCAAAAATTTATTCATTATTTTGCAAGATAGGTAAGACAAATGAATTGCCTTGTCAGTGTCATATTTGTCTTTAAATTGAACTTGTTTGCTGGTGATCAATAAAGTCACTACAAAAAAAACTAAGGTCAAAGGAAACATTGTGATGCATTGTCAATACTCTGTAATTAATAGAAGCTTGCTTGTTATGTTTTTAAAGTCCCTCTTGATTGGGATTTCAAGACTTCCCCATTACTTTGCTGCCCCTACCACTAGGAAGAGTTTTCTTAGGTCTAAACCTAAACATTTTTTAAAATTCTCTCTAATTTGTTTTCCCACACAGAATATCTCTTTCACGTATTTTAAAACTTCTGCATTTATTTCCATAGATTTAGAAAGACATTACTCACTGATGGCATTTTCTAACATAACCACATAACCTCTTTGTATTCTTTTTTTTTTTTTTCTGTATTCTTTCCAATTGATTCAAATTCTTTTTGGGCAGTAGTGTCCTGAAACTGAACACAATGTTCCAGCAGAAGCCTCACAGCCAAACAGACTCTACTCATCTTGTAATTAAACATTCAGACATTAATGTAACAATTGCTGTATTCCTTGTGGTGTGATATTGCTTGCTCATTCAGCTTAGAGTCTTGTACGGTCATCTACCATCCTGGATTTGTACAGATGGCTATTCCTACATTTAGATTTTTTTTTATTTGTCCTTACTGAATTAAATTGTGTTTTTAGATAATTTTTCAGAGTGGCAAGGTTAATTTGCATTTTAATCTTTTCTTTCAAAGTGTGGCAGTCCCTCCTAATTCTTTGTTGTTTGCACACTGAATATGAATACTCATTATACCCTTGTCTTAAAATGTAGACTGAAGTCAAGATAAGTGATAAATTCTCCCACATCCATGACCTTTTTTATTCTGTCTGTAGACAAAAATTGGGTCTTAGTTTTCACTAATTCATGTTGGATATTCATTTTTTTCACTGTTAACATTTAGCTGCATAAACATTATTTGTCTAATTATTTGTTTCAGGGGTTTTTTTAGGCTTATTTTTGTTTTCATGTCCATCCTCTGCAGGTTCAAAGACAATCAGTAATTGTTCTGAAATTGCTTCAGCCAGTTCTCTGGTTTACCTAGAGAATGAACTGGTTTGAAAACATCCTTAGTGTCTAATAATCTGTGTTGTAACCCAGGTTCTTACTAATTTTAGTAGTGTTAATTATAGTAAATGTTGGATCACAGCTAAATTCTTCACTAAAACAAAAAGGCACAAGATTTTCTTCCTGCTTTCTCCTATATTCACAGATATCTTCCATGTTAGTTATATACGTTACACTGTCTCCTATGAAGTACTGAAATGATACAAAAGTAGATAGTAACATATGGAAATATTTTTGTAGTCTTTTCTCAGCAACTTTCTCTTACTATTAAGCTCCATAACAGCCTATAACACAATGATCTAGAAAAGCAGTGGGAAATGTCTTTATTCATGGTATTTCTTAGCTTCAAAACATGATGCAGTTCTACTCTAGACAGATGATTCTTTCGCAGTTACCACACAGATGATATAATGAAGTCTAGCAAGAGATTTTATAGACCATATTGGGATTTTTTTTTACTTAAGCGCAATTATCATTCAGCAAAACACGTGAATGATAGTCTCAGCAACCATACTTCTCTACCTTATTCTTTTACACATATTGGAACCATTTTTAAAAGATGAAGTCATGATGCTCAAGGCATTATGCTGAAGACAAAAGTCTACAAGATGGAGGACACCCTCATAACAAAGCACTAATGTAATTTTCCTGTTGGCTACTTCACAGCTAAAGCAAACTGTTTACATACTGAACTGCTGCTCTAGAAACCGTGATCTGTAGACTCAACTGTTTGTCTGTTTAAACAGAAATCAAGCCCTTACCACTGAAGTGTAACATCCTGGCCTACAAAGGGATTGGAAGGCTGACAGAGCCATTCATAAGTAAAGATTTTAGCATAGAGAGAATGCATTATGGAGAAACAGGGGCGTTTTATTAGCAAAAACCTGCTCAGGATCAAGAGTGACTGACTGGTGTATGTGTGATGAAGATTTTGCATGTGATTATATGACAAATAAGATGTGGTTTTTAAAATATTTTAAGATAAATTCATCAAACTGATGTGATTAATATTCTTTTAGGTTTTGAGAATTTACCTGGCTTGCCTTCTAAGGATTTTATTACACTTGCTATTATACAACGTTATCTTGACTTTAAAGTGAGTATAGTTCAAGCAAATATTAGTACTGTAACTGCATTCCCAAAAATAGCAAGTATATCTCAGGACACAACAAACAAATAATCCTGCAAAAGCTGTCTGTCCCCTATGTCACAAGTCACCTATAATTTCACATAGTGAAAGCCAGTATTCACCAGCAAAAGAAACAATCCCACCTTCAACATTCGACCAATCCCCGCATTCTTGCTTCATGCTGCTACAAATGTTTGTGAACACACTTAAAATAAAACTAGAAACTGATGCTAATTAAAATAACTTAGGAAAAAATAGTTTTGACTATTTGCCAGATCAAGAGAGGAATGTGCCAGGAGTAAGAAACTGGGAAAGGACGGGAGAGCAGGACTGTGTCTTTGTGCAGTAAGGTCAGTTTAGGGGGACACTATTAAAAACTTCATTAAAAACACATTCTGATAAAGGTTTTTGTGTACTTTCCTATCTTTGTCCCCACGTGCAGCCCATCCATCCATCCATTCATCCATCCATTCATCCATTCTACATAAAGTTAAGAATGGTGTGCCTATAGGAAACTAGAGCAGGATAATAAGCTTTGTGAGAGCTCTCCTGCTCAAAAGATGCTTTAGTTTATGATAATTTTATGCTTGGGAACAAAGTCTGTGAGAGCTTGAAGTGTTCAGGAAGTAGCAAGACTCAGTCTTTGGTTGATAATTCTAGCTTCTGTTGATAGCTCATGTTGCAGTTTGCTCTAATAATGTCTGCAATTTGAGATTTTAAGAAGTCAGCAGTAGGACTCAACACTTCACTCTTGTGATTTGGTATCTTGGAGCTATCTCTATTTCTTCTGAATTTCTGTAGTTATCAGCATTCTTGTTACTCCTCTTTGGAATAAAGTTTGGCCTTGGGAAGGTGTAGGGAGGCTTATCATGAATGAATTTGATATAGTATTATTGCAGTCTAACCTTGCATAAAAATTCTGAGAAGTCAAACAACAATAAGGAGAGAGACAGATGGTCTATTTTATTTTAAATAATTGGAACTGAAAAATGACATAAATATCAAATAGTGTGGTGTATGTTTCACACACAGATTGGAGAGGCTTGGAGTGAAATATGTGCAGAAATAAAACAAGAATTCAGGCCTATTGCATCAGATGAGGAAGCCTTGGAAATTATTTCAAAGATGTCAGAAGATACTGCAAAAAGTGTTGTTGCTCTGCAGAATGAAGTGCTTGAAAGTCAACACCACGACGACATCCAAGCAGAGGAAAAAACAAACAAAGAAGTAAGACAAGGACTACTTAAATAAGGAAAGCCCCCCGAAGCTTTTCTGTCCATTTTTGTTCAGATTTTCTTACTATGTTATGTTGAGAATCCTGTACATGTGCACTGCTTGAGAACGTTTTACTCTGTCTCAGCAGCAAAATTTTAACTTCAAAGTAGGTTAATGTCAGTTCTCCCAGCTTGTATGATTTCCACAGTATTTAGCGAGCAACATGGAAAAATGAAGCAGCATCACTGGTGGTGTATCAGCAGTGGGGTAATGAGAAATGATCATTATGTTATTATAGGGTTGCACCCATGTTCATCTGCAGCAGATAACAATACAAAGTACCTATTACAACTACACCTACTTCTTAAAATGAAATATAAGTCTCTATTGTATGATCCCTTGCTGAATATTTGCAGAGCTTTATTGCTTCAGAAAGCAGGGCTTTGTGCTTCCCAGAATGCTGAGAATGAGAAGGTATAGACATTTTCCAGCTTTGGCTATAAGGCAAACATTTGGTGGTTTTGCTCATCTATTGTCTCACCCTCTCCTGCTCTCTGAGAAATACGATCATTTGGTCCAGCAGTCTGAAATCTCATGCTAGTGTTTTTGAGGGATTATCATGGATTATGATGACTGCATTTTTGTCACCTGAACTGAGTCTGTCTTTTATTCAGCATTGGAGAGTAAGAATATAGAGAAAGTATTCCTGAAAGAGCTGGGCCTCTTCCAACATATGTCTCCAACATATGTGATGGGAAAGAGGAAAATTAGTTAGTGCAAAGTAAGCGTCTCTTAGTTTTTAAAGTGCAAGTACTTTACCACAACATTATCATCCAGTCTCATGTGAGAGGGATGAGCTAAGGTGGCCAAAGGGGTGTAGGTGAACATTCTTTTCAAACAGCACAAGCAATGAAATCAGAAGAGATCATGAGAACAGGATTGTGTTGCATCCTGTACATCTCATTTATATTTACAGTTCCAAGCTACCCATATACAGACAGGATCGATAAATAAATCTTGGAAAAATTTCATGACTCGGACATCAGACTATGAGGCACTAAAGGTAAGAAATCTGATGGAGAAAAGAATTTACATTCACAATGTAGTTATAATAATTGTGAAGTTCCAAACACATTTCCTAAAGAATTATGAGGATATTCAAGCAGAAGTGTTAGTAAATTTTATATTCACAGAGACATAGGAGAGGTAACCATAAGATGTATTGGAAAATGCAGTCTTTGATTCTTCTGACTACAATCCCAAACTGGAGCTCAACATTGTCACATGCAATTTAGGAGTGGGTTTATATATGCATATTTCTTCAGAAGCCGTTGAAACAAGTCTGTTCATTCTTACTTTATTTTTTCTAATACTTCATTCTCTTTTTTTAGTACTGTAAACATCTTTCAAAATGTAACATATTTTATGATGAAAGGAGTTTTTCCTAGCAATATTTGTGCTTTCCCAAAAGAACATAGAAATATTGGGGTCCTGGTTTGGCAGACAGACTAATTTTGAAAATTAATGAAATCAAACTTAAAAGAAAAACTTTGGCAGCTAAATTTAATTTTTCTTCATTTCCCAAAGGAGTTGAAAGCAGAACAACTTTCTTTCTATGCAAGCACCTCCCTGGCCTGTGGAAAGATCTGTGCTAGAATTAGAAATTAAAAAGGGCCAGAAAAAGGACTTGAAGAACTATAGACTCATTAGTTTTACCTGAGTCCCTGGGAAGCAGTTTTAGGCACACGAGAAGGAGAATGGTAATGGCTGTCACAGATTTACCAAGGACAGATCATGCCTTACCAACATAGTTGCCTTTTGTGATAAAATTACTTGTTCTGGAGAAAGAAGATGGTGGATGCCTATTCCCTTGGCTCTAGCAACATTTTCAGCATGGTCTTGTGTAGCATTCTTGTAGTCAAAATGGGGATATATGGACTAGATTGCATACAAGTGGACTAGAAGATGTATGGAGGAGAACTGGCTGGACTGATGGGCTCTAAAGGACAGTGGTCGGTGATTAAAGTTTAACTAGCAGTCAGTTTTGAGTGATATCCCTTGGAGTTAATTACAGGGTTGATAATATAGGGTTGATGTAATATTTTCATTAGTGAGTTGGCTACTGGATCAGTATCCATCCTCATCAAGTTCGAGGTGTGAATGCCTCATCCCTGGAATTGTTAAGGGCCAGTTTGGATGGGGCTCTGAGCCACCTGGTCTGGTGAAAGGTGTCCCTGCCCATGGCATGGGAGTTGGAACAAGATAAACTTCAAGGTCCCTTCTAACCCAAACCACTCTGTGATTCTGTAATTCTGTGACACTGAGCTGGAGGAAGCAATCCATATGCTGGGAGGTGGGGTTGCTGTTCAGAAGCTGGATTGATGGGCTGACCAAAAGCTCATGAAGTTCAGGAAAAGAAAACATGAAGTCCTTCACCTGGGATGTATGGAGATGTGTGTAGTGATGGTGTGCCTGGAGGGGTGGCTGTGTGCTGTGCATGGGGTGAAAGCTGATGGTGAGGCAGCAGTATGCTCCTGGGGCCATGAAGGCTCGCAGCACCCATGGCTGCATTGCACAGAATCCAGTCAGCATGTCACAGCAAACAGGCATTCCCTTCCCAGCCCTGCAATGCTACTCCATTTGTTCCGTTTGCAGGTCTTCAATGCAAGAGAGGGTCACAAACCAGAGGGAGAGTACTTGCAATTAAAGGCAAATAGAATTATAACCTCATTTATTTTGTCTGTTTGTATATTTTCAAGCTAGTGCAAATTACACAATTAATGCAGATTAAAACAATTTTACCTTTCTTTGACTATCTTCAGAAAGTAAAACTCCTTCAGAAAACATTAATACAGGCTTCCAGGTCTAAAGCAAAGATTGAAAATGAACCATACCATTCTACTGATATTCCATACCTCCAGACAACAGTAAGTAATCCTTAATGACATTCTTTTATTTTCATTAATAGGTAAGTGGTTTGGGGTTTATTCTGGCTGTATATGTGCTGCTGCTTACGCTTTCTTTAATAATGTTCATGTTGACAAACTTCAAGGACATAAGAAAGAATCTGTATCTTCTGCAAATCACCACTTCCCATTCTGACATATCCTTAGACAAGCAGTTGGCCAGAATGAGATTCAGATCTGCAAATTGCTCTGAAAAAGTTTGGGCAAGATGGTCCCTATGCTATGTGACATGTACCTCTTGTGAGACAGCCACTCATGAAAAACTTGCTGAGGTCAAGACCTCCCCCTTTCGTTGTTGGGTACATCTGTGCAATCTCTGATACATCCATAGAGACCTGAAATTTTTTTAATGCAACAATCTTCTTCCCTCCTTTCTACCAAACACCCTCAGCAGGGAGAGATGAAGATTAAGCTAGGATGGTTGTTGCAAACCAGTCAAGTAATCAAACATCTGAGCCACATGCACTCAAAGGGTTGCGTTTTCTTTTTAGTAGGTCACAATTAGAAGACAGAGCTATCACTAAGGGATATTTGTTCCAAGGCCTGAACCTATTCAGTATAAAGAGTAGTAATGATTCTGGAAAGGGTATGTCTATTTCAGTCTTGGAGTTTTTCCTGGAGCAGTAGTTCTATGCAATTGCATTCTGAGGGAAAGAGGGCCTGTTCCTTTTTTTTTTCCTGTGAAGTAATAAGTAATAATGTATAGTGAAATTCTGAGGTCAAAAACTGTGGCTGACATTCTATACAAATCCAAATAACATTGTACAGCAAATATCTATTGGAATAAAAACTTTATATTCTTTTTTTTTTTTTAATTCATAAGATCAAACATGAAGGCAGAAATGCAGAGCACATAAAAGTACCCACTGAAAAACATCCTCTCCTTTCTTTTGTATTGATGGGAACAAATTGTGAATTTAGCATAAAGGATAGTTTTAGTGGCCTTTGGAAACCTCAGCAGGCATCTCCACCAACTGAATAATATTTTCAAAAAGCAGTTCCATGATTTAACACTCATCTCATTTTAAATGCTTGCATGAAAGTCAAGCAATGTATTTATTTTGTATTTCAGATCGCACCTGGTCGCTCAGTAGCTGTGGAAAGTACACCTCGTCAGTACACTGATGGGACATTGGCTGTTACAAACCATGCTGTCAGAAAGTCCTTAGTTTGTAATGGAGCCTTGAAAAACAAAAGAGATAAAACGTTGGACTCAGTCAATAAAAATCTGTAGAATAGATGCTGTTGCAAATCTTGCTATATTAATACATAGTTACCTATATGTAGATAAAAGATAAAATCAATTTGTAATGCTTTGATAAGTTGTTTAGAACATCTTAAAATTGCATTTTCCCTTAATTAATATAATATGGAGATGTTTTATTAATAAAGTCCCTTATACAGTATGGTATGAAGTTAAGTTAGTCTAATAACTTTGTTAATATCCACCATCAGTAGGTCCACTATTTTCAGTTCCATCTTTTGCTGACACATTCCATACATTGCAGTTTAAGTATCTTGTTGGGCAGGGTCATAAATCTTCACATGAATGCATTCAATTCTTTATTTTCCTTGATACCATACCCATATGGTTTTTGTCCAAGTCCATTTGGTTTCTTAAATTGCCACTTTTAGCATCAGGACTTCTGACATCTCAGTTTTCATCTAAACACACACTGAGAAGCTTGTTGGTGCCAACAGTTTCTCCCAGCCTGTTGGAGAGACATGCTGGAATGCTCTGTTCCATTTGGGTTGCCCACAGCTCTTTAACTGATTTTACTAATCTAATTAATTGTTGGGCTATTAGTCATATTGTCTCCAAAATGAACTCATCTTCTTCCACCCTAGCACCTCTAGAATACCAACACAAACTGGTGAGCAGCGTACCTTTTTGTAGATTACTCCATTTCTGAGCTATTTTCTTTCTTAATTTGGGCAATGTCAGAATTTGCTATGTTACAATGGAGCAAGATTGCCTGAGGCTCTTAATTTTCAAACCAGTTGCTATCCAGTGCTCTGGTATGAATTTCCGTGACATTGCAAGCTTTTATGCTGTGACATACAAACTGGCACTTAGTCTGTCATTTTTGCCTGTAAGCAACATCTTGAAAAAAGCACAAACTTTTGCTTTTTTAACTGCCAGATTGAAAAAAAAGGAAATCAATTTGAGCTAAACATATTCCAACTCCCTTTTTTTCACTTCATGAGAGAGGGGTGGGATAGGTGTGTGTATACGCATGTCATAAAAATATGTTTGTCCCTCTAACAAGACATAGCAGTGGTGGCATTAAAAATAAAGGCAAATAATTTTGTTTCAAATTTGACTACTTAAATTCTATAAAAAGAAGAACCCAAATAAAATAATTAAATAAAATAAAACATGCATATGAAAAATGGTATCTGAAGTTTAGAAAAATCTCTACATGTGTGTTTTCCAAAGATCAGAACGATTTTCTTATGGGCAGATCTGTTAAACCCTTGTTGGTGAAGAAAGTCATCACATTGTAAAGTATGAAGGTCATATAGTATAGTATGTAAAGTAAGGAGGTCATATAGTACTTAAAGCTAGAGAAATTAAATTGAGCTATGCTAATTTAACTTTTTATGCTGTCCCTTTGCTGACTGATAATTTTTAACTATAGTTTAGTTTCATTATGACATTTTCCCAAAATTTTCTGTATAAAGTTTATTAAACTAGCCTCTCTGTGTACTTCTTGCCTGCCTTCAAGAGAGGTTAACTACGATATATAAAGATTCTCATACTGAAGTCCTCTCTGTCAAGTAAAGGATTGCTCAGTTATGTATATGTATATTTCCTTGACAGCTCTGCAGCAGCCTTGCTGCTTTATTACTGGAGAATATATGGTCTGTTATCTTTTCACAATTAAAACCAAATAATACATATTTTACTAGGAGACCAAAGACTGTGACATTTAGAGGTTTTTTTACATGCTTGCGCATATGTGAATGTGCGGGTGACTCATTACTACTGGCAGAAAAGCAAAGGCTTATTAAAAAAAAATGTAAAGGACTTACATAAGTCCTTCTAACTTCTGAGCAAAGGCTACAGCAATACACGGTAGCCAAAGTATGGATAAAGAACTTTTAACTGAAAATCAGTTTTGCTTATGCAAAAGCTTTAAATCAGGCACAAAGTAAGCCCCACGGCATTTCTCCCCCATCTGTATTGTTTCTGCTACAGACAGCCTGACTGCAAATAAGCAACTGCAAATGCTCTTGTTAATTGAGCATTATGTTAACTAATAATGACTGGAGAATGAAGGGGACAGAATTTCCCCAAATACTGACATTTATACTTCATAAATCAATACTAACACAAGGCTTACAGCAGCACAAAGACCATTAGATTTTGTCAGCCAGCCATGGACCATAGTCTCTGGCTGTTGCAGGGGGAAACACACCACACAAGAAACTGGGCTTGCTGTCCCTGCTGTTACCCAGGAATGGAAAGAGAGAGGGTGCTGGTGGAAGAAAACATCCCATTCACTGTTAGTCCCTCATGTTGACATCCCAGGAGTAGTCAGCTGTGGCTTTCCACTGCTCACATAGATGTCCACTATAGTATGTCCAGCTGGAATTTGTTTTCTGCTGCTGCTGCTGCTTATGGTGCTGTGTCCCTGTGGTTCACAATCACCTGCCTCTTTGGCAGACACTGCAGGGTGACCATAGCAATTGATTGTTCAAACATTCTGGAGCCAGTTGTGGTAGATGCTAAGCACTTTTGTGTCATACAGAAAACTAATTAAAACAAAGACTGTCTGAAGGAGGATGAAGCTTTTAAAACTGCATAGCATACCTTGCTCTGGCATTCAATTAAAAGACCACTAATAGAGGAAACAAATGTTAGTATACTATGACACTTCTGTAAGTGATCAGTGTAGGTGAACACGGGGAATTTGTTTATGTGATTTATGAGAGTTAAAACATTTGTTGCAAATGCAGTGCAGTACACAGCTTTATAAACTGGGTATTTCTGGGACAGGTTTGATGATGGCTCTCAAACTGCTGCTCATCATAATGTATCAATTCCTGAAATTGCTGTGTTTGGGTGGATAATAACTCCATCTGCTCAAAAAGAATGTTTAAAATATTATTTCGGTCAGGAACTTGAAGTGATGTTCATAGGTCAGAAAAATCTCTCGCTACTTTTTAACCCTCTCCAGAATACGGCAGGAGACGTATTTTAGAAGATGCATTTATTGTGTTTACCTAAATGAGTATTTACAAGTCTATGAAACTTGTTGGATATTTTACAAACTGTGTATGAGCTAGGCATCATGTGGGATGTATTTCTTGTTACTTATAAAGGTTTATATGCTGTTACAGCATAAATACTCTTTCCTAAAATAATTAAAACCACCTGGAATCTCATGAAAGGCTAGTACATAACAGGGACTGAACAAGCTGCATTGCCCAAGGAGTAAAGCAGAGAACAGTCAGCATTTCTCAGGCTTTTTCATGCTCAGAAGAATTGGATTAAGTAGGTATTTAATCTCCTTGAATTTTATCTATGCTCAATGGTTTATACTGAGAGCAGTAGTGGAATCCCCTTTTGAAGTACTTGGTGCATGAATCCCATCTCAACTGTGATGTTGCCTGCAATGACAAGGATGGACTGCATCACCTTATTTGCAGTCTTGTGTAAAGTCTTGTTCTTCATGTCATGTAGTAGTGGTTTTTCAAATAACATGTTAATAGACAGGAAAATTACTGCTATTCAGACCTTACTGCTTAGAAAAATATTTTAATTAATCCATAGCTTAAACTAAGCAATGATAAGGTACAAAACTGAGACTGCACAGGACATTACAATGACTATAATCCTTCTCTTTAGCTTAATGTCACACCTTTTTTTTTTGCAATTCTTAAAGTTAGTAGCATGTGCAAGACAACGTATAAAACACATTTGTTTACATTTTCTCTGTTGCATAATGTATAAAAATATATTGAGTTTCCATCAAAATTAACTTTTAAAAAGAGAATTATTGGAAAAGACAAGACTACAAAAAGAGGACTTTAAAGCATGTAGACTTTAAAGCTTACATGGGAGAGCAAAGGTGTTCACTCAAAACACAAAAGCATTTACACATGCAGTCAGGAAAAGGCAAGCTTGGTAGACTGCAAGACACAAAAGCAAAAGTGACAGTGTGGGGGTTCATGTACTTATGCGTTTAGGAGTGATTAAGTACTTTATACAAAAAGGAAGGGAAAGGGAAAGGGAAAGGGAAAGGGAAAGGGAAAGGGAAAGGGAAAGGGAAAGGGAAAGGGAAAGGGAAAGGGAAGGCAAGGCAAGGGAAGGCAAGGGAAGGAAAGGGAAAAGGAAAGGGAAAAGGAAAGGATGGGAAAGGGAAAAGGAAAGGGATGGGAAAGGGGAAAGGAAAGAAAAAGATTAAACCATGCCAAAGGATTTGTCCAAGCATCTACAATATGTGTTGTGATTTTGTGCTCCTTCGTTTTGATGTTGCCTTAGTAAGTATCTTCATTTTCTCCCCTTTTGGCCTAAAATGGATTGGTGAAAGCAGATCCTGCAAGATTATAAAACAAAAGTAGTTATTGGCCATGAAATATGTTAGAAAGACTATGATTAAATAATCTTCATGTTCATTCTGAAAACCTAAATCATCTGACTTGGTACAACAGAAAAAAGTCTGTTGCTGAGAAGGATGGGGAACAACAGATCTAGGACTGATTAGTAAGATGTAAAGTCACCTACATGATCTCAGTTCAGACTCATCCCAGATCATGATGACCAGAATCTGTCACTGTTTAATGATTCACAGTGACCATGAGATCACATTATATGTCAGTAGTTTTGGTAGGAAGAGTAGGGCTCAAACTGTCAGGGATTTGAGCTTCCCTTCTACAGAGCAATGATTCCCCAAAGCTGAGACTGAAGTCCTAATACCAGGAAACTTATAGTATTGTAATTCTTTTATTAATGTACTGTCATTTATTTGCACACAGTGATAAACTGAGAATGCAGCACACATTTCCACACACTCCCACATGCATACCCAGCATATTTAACACTTTGTTAAATGTAGAAATGTAGTACCCTAACAACTAGTGACTTGTGTATTGTGAAAGTAGCTACCATTGAAAGATGCAAACACTTTTGACAAGCAGAGACAGAAAATTGGAAATTAGTATATTGAGTTGTCTAACCTATCAAGGATGAGGATAGAGCATTAGTTTAGTTTAATGTTAGTACTAAATGCTATAGTTACCTTCTAAAGTTCTATGTGAGTACGTGGAAGAATATTCAGGAGATGTTAATTGTCTTCTGCCCATTCCATGGGATCTTGAGAGCACACAGTCTATATACATATCCCAGAAGTTCTGGGCTAAATCATTGAAGAGTTCATTGTGCTTGGGCTTAGGGGATTCCTTTAGGAACATCATGAAGTCCCAGAGAGCAATGACTGTATCTGCTACCTTGAGTTTCTTCATTTCCACCAGCCCATGGGATGATACCTCCCAGCACTGATGGTCAATCTCACGCAGTCTTGGAGGAGTTTCTTTTTGATACTCTAGATTGGCATAAACCAAATTCAGTATCAATACACAGCCCAGCTGAAGATACAATCTTCGTTTCCATGCAAATTCCATACTTCAAGAAGATACCTGAAAAAAAGTGTATAAAATCACAGTGATTCTGACATTATGTAGTTCATTGTCACATAACGTTCATGGGCACCCCAAAAGATTATTTATAAATTTATTCAGAAAAATACCTTTTTTTCAAACCATGGAATAAATACCAGTCAATGAATTCTAATGCTGGAAACTAGGTTTGTACCTAGAAATCATTAATGCCATTTACAACATGAAAACCTGAAGCAGAAAGTTTGAAATAACCATAGCCTATGCCAGAACTGCTCCTTGAGACCAAGACCTCTTCCCTTAAACTCCTGTGCTTGGATTGTCAGTAAAATCAGGTTAATAGCAGATGCTTAAAGAGTCTTAGTGGTATGCTATTTTAAATTACTGCAAACAAGTAACAGTTACAAACATTCAGTCTTTCATGGAAAGTCTGACTCAGAAAGATGGTAATGAAGGAGTAGTAAACCAGACCAAACAAAGGCAAATTCCTTTCTGGCTTATATTAGAAAATTAAGTAAGGTTTTTTGGCATTATTATTTCTAGTATACATGCAAAACACAGAAACTATCTGGAGAATAGATGGAAAGAGCAATAACACAGGAGGCACAATGAGAACTTCAAATGCTTCATATTCTTTACTTTACATTAATTCCTCCTGGGGAAAATGCAGTCTTCCTATGATGTGTATTCCATATCCTTGAAATAAGTTGAGACAGAACAGCACTAAAACACCTACAAATTTTTTTTTTTCTCAGTCCTTCCTATTAAGATAAAGTGCAGTGGGACAGGAGAATAAACATAAAGAGGAAATCAAACAAACAAACAAACAAAAAAGCACAGGAAGAAGCCTGAAGAAAAAGAAGATGCTCAAAACTCTCAGATGGTGCCCCTTATTTTGGTATCCTAAATCAATTCCATGTCAAGTAGTTGGTGCCATGCTTATTCCCACAGTTTCCAAGTCAGAGTGTAAAATATAGTTACAAAATTATGTGAGGCTTTATACAGGAAAAAGGCAACATTTTGGGAAACTGCAAATTTTACTGGGAATTTGGCCAGAATTGCAAGTGTGCTCTCCCACCCAGAATATCTCTGGGTACTGTCAACATGAAAAGTTAGACTGTTATGTCTTCAAAGTTCTAACACGCTGACATTCTTTCTGCAGCTCCTAGTGATGAGAGAATAATCCATAGATAATACAACATTTATGTGAAATGTCCGTAAGAATAGAGTTGAGGTGGCACCATGGAGTTCACAGTCATACCAAATGGGGTCAGAAACCAGGACAGCTTGAAATAGGCCTTTTTGCTATGGTCTCAGGGTCCTGTGATGATTTTTGGTTTGAATGTGTAATCACACTGCTGCAGCCACCTGAGGTCCCTTGTCATGTATTGCTTTACTTCAGCTTCAGAACCCAAGGAATTCAGAGAGACAGATACCCTCCAGCCTAGCTCCTTCCTAAAACCCTGGGCCAGCTACATTTCAGCAGGCAGCAGGATTACCTGCCTCAGCATCCCGAGAGCTTATCAATATCAATTAAAGTTTCTCTGTCATGGGTTCTTAGAAAACTGGCTCCAGCAAACAAGTAGGGATGGAAATGCTTCTCTTCTCACTCTCACTTCACTAAGCACCAGCATTCAGAGGAAGGACACACTGGCAATTTACTAAAAAGTAGGAAAACGGCAGCCAGGAAAACACTAACATTTTGAGTGGTTCTGATTTCATGTTTTAATCCAGCTAAAAACTGAAATGCTAAAGGTCCTTTTGAACACCACAAACAGGAGCAGAGACTGCAATAAACCTCACAGAGACTTTGAACTAGTAACACCTACTATTCAGTACAAGAGAGATGAATTTCACAAAGGCAGTAACTAAAGAGCCACAGCAGAAGTTGTACTTACAGTGTTTCTGCAAGGAGATGGAAAACAGTAGCCTTGAAAAACAGAAGTCAGCCACTTGGAGAAAAAGAAAGAAATTCATGAGAGGGCTGCAAGTGCCTGGCAGCTGCTGGATGCTCCGAGGATGCTGAGGTTACAGAGCACTCTGCACTGGCAAAGCAACAGCAGCAGCAGCAGCAGCAGCTGAACTCAGGTCGGTGGAAGGTGGAGGGAGCTGTGGCTGTGGCTGTGGCAGCCCCACCTCTTTCTGCAGCAGCACCCTGTCAGCCCAGGCTGGGCTGGAGCCTCACCTGGAGAGACTGCCTGCCTCCGGGGGTGGGGGTGGCTCGGGTCAGGGGACAGGAGAGGCTGTCACGGGGAGGAAAACACAATGGACAACAAATCTTTCTCCTAATCAGGAACATGAACACTCTCATTTAATAAACTCCCATTTCATAAACCCAGGTTTCCATTCATGTTCCTGTTTGCCCACCAGAACCTGCAGAGACAGTGTTCAAAGTAATGAAAAAGAACAAATATGTAGTAAAATTGAGTCTGTTAGGGTTTCACAACATGCTTTGGTGGAGCTCAACGTGAACAGTTAGTTCTTTCAAGTGGAAATGTTGTAATTTCTGTATAAAAACCAATATATACAGCACTTAAGCACAAAAACAATCTGCTCTGAAATGACAGTGTTCACAATAATCAGGTATCTTCTGGAAGCCTTTTCAGCTAAGCTATGTTAACACTGTTTCAAAATCTTGCTTCAAAAAGTAAGCTGTGTTTGAACCTACACAACTAAATAGAAGAAAATATCTGGAAGACTGGAACAGAGTTAGCTTATTTCTGAACTTGAATCTTTGAAAGGAGCTAAAGCTCTATTGCATGTAATTAGTCCTTGAAATTCTAAGGCAGTGTGCATAACAAAGGGATTAAAGCATTAGGAAGTCTTTACAGGGAACCTAACTTTAAGAGAGCTCCTTCATATCATTTATAAAAATAGCATTCGGTAAGTTTCCAAGTTAAGAAAATTTTTGTTTGCTTTATGGACTATCAAATTTATTAGTGTTGTCAGTCTCACAGTGAAACTGCCAAAATTTCCAAGGCATTTAAAGGCACGTAAAGAGGTGTGTAGTAACACAGCTTGGCCATGGCATCAATCCCTTGTCATTTCATTTCCCCTTGGAACACCTAGGTGTAGTAGCACAGGATACTGGTGCAAACACACTGATTTCATTCTACTCCAACAGCCACTGAAGGCAACCTTGGATCATATTTCTTCATCCTACAGAATTATTTTTATTGCTCTCCTCTTGCTTTTCCTTTTTCTAGTTAAATCCACATTTTTTAATCTTAAAACAAGGATGCTAAGGAATAGATTTTCATTGGGAAAATCCTTTCAAATAAAAATACCTCTTTTTAAAATGCCACCTCGTCAACAATGTTCCCTTAGGAATCTATGTGAAAATTCATTGATAAAATCTTAAAAAATCACCACCCTAAATGAAAAAGGTTCTGAAGGCTGACTTTCATATTTTGTTTTCGTTTCTGATGTTAAGCACTTTGTCAGTCATGCACTGAGGGATCACCATCTGTGAGAGAATGCCATCTGGAACAAGGATGAACCCATGACTTTAAGTTGGCAGAAATCAAAATTATTGGCAAATAATAATCCTGGGGAATGTTACATGAGGTTTGTAGGATGGAAGCATCATAAAGATAGACACTGAGTCATGGTTATTAAGTAAGAGAGTTATTAAAATTTCTATTTCAGAACAAGAAAGGTCAAGGAAAGTCAAGAAAAATTGATCTGTGACCACCTTTGTAAAATCTAACATAGCTGAAAGCTACATGAAAGCTTGGGCTGAATGGGAAAGTCCTTAAAGCAGAGGACCACATACTTTGGAAAGATTTCTTTTTTGAGCTAGTGACTAAATATAAATGGGATTTACAGAAAAATGTGTTGTGTTCTTAATTCTGCGGGGCTTCAGAAAGAATTCCAAAGCTGCAGCATATGCCACATATAAACCCAATGACTCCTGCACCACTGCTTGACACAGAGTTTTATGAGATGTCTCATATGGCTCATAGTAAAAGTGTCTATTTCTGTGATTTTTAATTTTTGAGTTGATATCTGACTCTGGAAAAAATAAAATGTTTCCTTCAAAATTCTTCCAACATTGCTAGCCTTTTTTATAGCATGTGTTTTAAACAGTTGAACTTCAGCTTACTCCTTCTGTTATTGCAGCTGAGGTGCCTCCATCTAGTGGGACTTTATTGTACTGAAGAGTGCATCCTTGGTATTGGTTAAATTTCTTTATCTTTTCCCATAAAACTGTAACATTCTTACATCAATATTTTACAACATTTGGACCTTGGGTACGTTGGTGTTGTTACTTCTTTCAATTAAAAAGACCTTTATGCCAACTTACTGGATGTGTGCACATTCAGAAAGGCAAGGAAAGAAAAATTCACTTTTGTTTTTTAATTATTTCAACTCTACTTAAAAAAAAAAAAAAGCTATGTTGCTAAAATATTTCAGGTTAATTTCTACATATTTCTATTGGAGTTAGCTCTTTTCTAGACTGAGAAAAACAGCACATATAGCACAAATTTCAAAAAACTGCCAGTGGAAGTTTTAGAATTTCTGGGGGAAGAGATTTTATGGCTTCTTCTTGTTACAGTTGATGACAGTACACTACTTAGTAATTTATATCATGAGAAAAAAGAAACAGAGTGGTAAACCTGTGATTTGAGGTAGCTGTACCCTAACAATTTTCAAGCAATCATATACAAATACGTGAAGCACACAGTAAGAATGAAAGAGCAGGAATTGAAGCATTATTTATCATGAAATTCAGAATATGCATTGACTATGTATAAATCAGTTTAGGGACCTTTAAAATGCTATCGGCCTTTTGTGACTGAATTATAGATATCTCTGTGACATTGGCACATTTGTACGTAAACAGGATTGATTCACTGAGGATAAAGAATTGAGTCACCAGCTGCATCACTGCTTAGCAGCTTCTGAAGTAATAGAATGACAGAGTGATGTTCTGCCATCAGGCTTGACAGTGAAGTGCTCACAGCCCTGTTACTGAAGATCAAGTACAACACAACCAATACAAACCAGGAGAGAAAGGTGATAGAATCAGTTCTGCCTGGGCAATTAGAATCTCTTCAGTGGACCAGATATATTTTTGAAGTGAGGTATTTGTACAGTGAAACATCTAAATATCCTCATGTTAAATGATTCTGTTTCAGTAATTCTTAGTATTATGTATGTGTGATGAGCCACTTAAATGTTATAAAGGTTCCAGAAAATGCACAATGCCACCTTTCAAATGAAATGTTTCTTAAGTCGCTGCTGGCATGAGCTTGTCAGCATAAACTTGCTTTTTGTTGAAACAAATCTAGTGTTACATCAATAAATGTAACACCTTCAGCTTATATAGGATATGAGCTCTTCTTTATTTCTGGTTTTTGAGATCAGTTTGTGGATTGATTACATGAGTTGAATTAACACTGGTTAGTGGCTCTGCTGGTATCTCAGGCCAGTCTACACCACACTCTGTTAACCTCCTGCTGAGTGCTCAGGAAGTTCAGCACACTGAGTTTAAGGCTCTGCTCAGTGGACTGGCTTGAGACCCAGCTGCCCTCAACAGTTGTTATGACTAAATTTGTAAGGACTAAATTCAAACAGTGGGTACCACAAAAGCAGAATGAGGCACAAAAACAGGGTCTAATTTGATACATACTTGTATTGGTATCCAAGAAGAGCTGTGACTCGATCCTTGAAGAGCCATCTGCAAGTTACCTGTGCTTTCATTTCACTTAAAAGTTCTTTTGTTTACTTCCTTTTTAAAATTTATTTCTACTGAATGACCACATCATATGCTTTACTGAAGTCACAGTAACACAATCTAACTTTCACATTTGTAAGGACTTCTGAACCTTGCCTACTATTCAGAGGAAACTGACAAATCCTTCCCACATTATGAATCATAAATCTGGACAAAATGTTCTGCTTTTTGTACTATGAATTGGCATGGTTACACAGAACAGGAAAATTTTCCTGAATGACATGGCCTAATTCCCTGCCACCACAAAAGCTCTGCTGTACAATCACCTCATACATTTATCAAGTGCCATATTAAAAACAGAAATATTTTTGCTCCCACTAATTCCATGAAAAACCAGTTTTATAATTCAATTGCAGCAATGACTAGAATCATTGCTGTAATTTCCTGATATACTACTGAATAGTACACATCTGTTTGTTCTTGTGTCTTTGCCCCTCAAATTAAATGGTTTTCATCCTTCATGTTTATTTTCCTGATATATTTATAGACAGCACTTGTGTCTCCTCTCTGGTTTAGTTTCATTGCAGTAAACAAGCTGAGCCATCCTAAGATCTGTTCTTATGAAAGGTTCTCAAGCTCTCTGGTAGTTCACCTAACTTTCCTCTAGCCCTCTTTTAGTTCAACCTTAGCTCAGCTATAGAACAATAATTAGATGTTTTCACAGTACCCCAAATGAGATTTTACCTGGGCCTTAAACAATGACATTAATACCTTCCTATTTTAACTGAAATCCATCTCTTGAGATACTTCCTTGTGGTTTAATCCCAGCCAGCAACTAAGCACAATGCAGCCACTCCGTCACTCCCTCACAAAGAGGAGGGGGGAAAAATTGAAAGTGTAAAAGTGAGAAAGCTTATGGGTTGAGGTAAAGACAATTTAATAGGGAACGCAAAAGCCCTGCAGCAAACAAAGCAAAACAAGAAATTAATTCACAGCTTCCCACGGGCAGGCTGGCATTCAGCCATCTCCAGAAAAGCAGGGCTCAGTCACACCTAACAGTGACTCAGGAAGACAAACAGCATAACTTCAAGCTGTCCTCCCTTCCTTCTTTCCCTGGCTTTTATTACTGATCACGATACCTCATAGTATGGTACATCCCTTTGGTCAGTTGGGGTCAGCTGTCCTGGCTGTGTCCCCTCCCAACTTCCCACAAACTCACAGCTCACTGACTAGTGGGGAGGGGTGAGGAGCAGGAAAGGCCTTGGCCCTGTGAAAGAAGCACTGCTCAGCAATAACTAAAAATTCCCTACATTATCAACACTGTTTCCAGGACAAATCCAAAACACAGCCCCATTCTAGCCCTTGTGAAGAAAATTATCTCAGCCAAAAGCAACACATTTCTATACTTAAGGTGATTCCTAAGTATGTCTCATTTCCAGATTTCATGAGTTTGCTCTTCCTGATTTTATCAGGACTACTACCAAAAATACCAAATAAGACCATCCTAAAACAAGCCCTTTATGCCTGGCATCTTTCTTTTCAACCTTATTTGTAACTATCTCACTTTACAATTTCTCTTCTAATCCCCAAGTTCTCATTCATTCCCAGATAATACCATATCAAATGCTTTTGGGAATTAATACAGCAAATTTGAGCTTTTCCAAAGCTTTGCAGTGAGATTGAGACCAAGTTTCAGGGTCTGTGGTTGGCCAGGTCACTCTTCTTCTTTTCAAAGATTAGCAATTGCAGTCCAAGTTCAGCTCACCTAACTTCAAAGACTGAATAAAGAGAGATGAGGATCGCAGGGAGCTGTTCATGCTGTGGTTTGACCTCTGGAGACATCTATCATCCCTGAATATAGAGGGAGCCTCAGCCTACAAACCCTCAGTTAAATGTCTCAAGGACAAGGCCAGACCCACATTTGCTATTTTCCAGTCATCTTATAACATTCTTAACTGATCTGTTCAAAACACTTCCCCTTAGATTTCACATATTACCTGTTTCAGGACTGCAGACCTGGTCCCCATGATCTGAAAGCACAACATGGGAGTTTTGAATTTTTTGCTGTGGTAATAATTTCTGTTCTGCCATTCACATGAACTTAAATCTTCTGCTGGGTCATTTAGAATGTATAAGGCATACTACTGTTTCCTTTTTAAAAAAAATATTTTATTATGTAACAGAGAAAATGCATTGTTAAAGTTATTTTTATTATTAAATTACTGTAAATGGCAATGACTCTCCTTGGGCAGCTAACACGTGCAATCGAGAATGTAACACATTGTGGAAAAGCTGTAAGAAGGAATAGAAAAATATTTACTCTGATGAGGATCAGTGCTTAAAAAAACCACAAAAAACTAAAAACATGCTCATATTGTCTAAGAAATATTTATCTACAAAATAGAGACTTGTGAAAGAACTTGGGTATGATTTTTCTCCTCTGCTTTGCTCTCGTGAGACCCACCTGGAACACTACACTGTGTAGAGTTCTGGTGCCCCCAGCATAAGAAGGACATCAAATTGTTGAAGCAAGCCCAGAGGAGGCCATGAAGTTGCTGAGAGGACTGAGCACCTCTCCTATGAAGACAAGCCAAGAAAATTTGGGCTCTTTGGCCTTGAGAAGATTGTGTGGAGATCTCATAGTAACCTTCCAGTATGTGGAAGGGACCTACAGGGAGGCTGGAGAGGGACTTAGCAGCAGCTGTAGTGATAGTACAAGGGGGAATATATTCAAACCAAAAGAGGGGATATTTAGGTCAGATATACAGAAAATGTTCTTTACCGTGAGGGTGGTGATGCACTGGCACAGGTTGCCCAGGGAAGTTGTGGATGCCAGGGGATTGGAACTAGATGATCTTCAACATCCCTTCCAATCCAAACCATTCTATAACTCTGTGATTTTCTCACCAATTTTAATCTTCTGACCTTACTGATGCCACAATTTACAAAATAATTTCTTATTCATGACCATTTAAAAAACGCAAAGCACCATAAGCCTTATTAAAGCCATGTATTTTCAACACATACTTATCCTGATAGTTAGCATCATTTAAAGATCAGGTCTTAATTTCTTGAGGGAGAGCACACCATCAATATGACCAACCGCTTCTAAAGGTCCAAGTGCATGGGCACAGCTAACAGCAGATGCTGTCCCGAGCTGGCACACAGCTCCCAAGGAGAGCACGCTGCTGGAGATCGCTGATGTTGACCAAACCTGGCAGCTCCTGCAGCTGTGGCTGTGCTCTCCCCTCAAGTGCTCCTATTGTTGCCTATTTAGGGACTCTCTAAACATGGACAGAGCCAGGTTTGGAAAAACGACATAGTTTATTCTGCACAAGGTGCGAAGCGGAAGGTTTCCACAAATCAAGCTCAAAACTTCACACTATATAAACATTTCAGCGAACAAAGATATCACAGTTCCTTGGCTCTAAGTTACCTCTCTATTAACTAGTATCCTACCTCCTGTTGCTTAAATTATTATTTCCTTTCCTACACTAATTAGTCCACATGCTCGTTTTGTCTTCTCTTGAGCTGGTGGTCCATGAGTTGGCGGTCACAACCTCTCACTGCTGGATTCTAAAGGCCGTGCACTGGCACCAATCCCGTGTAAAGGGCACGGAGCCCTGTGGCGCCAGCCACGGGACAAGACACACAGCAAGGGACCACGGTTAGCCAGGTGACACAGGAGCCCACGCCTCAACAGGAAGAGCCCAGACTGCGCGATAAAAGCCCAGGCGGTCCTTTGCCCGGGGTCCCTCCTCTGAGAGGGACCTGTTTCACATGTAAGGCCGGACACCGTTTCACAGACACCTTCTCATCCTCTGTCACTCTCCGGGCGATTTGTTAGCTCTCTCTGACTCTGGAGGCCTCAGTACCGCTGCGGCCCTTCGGCCCGAGGGACTAGGAGGCCTGGGACACACAGCACGCCCTGCTGCGCCCTGTCAGGGCTAGAAGGAGGGGCGGCGGAAGGCCGCGGGCGGGGCGGGCCGGGCCGGGCCGCGCCTGCGCATCCGCAGGGCCGCACGGGGCGCTTCTCCGCTCCCGCCGTGCGGCTCCGGAGTTCGCCCGCCCTCCTGCCCCGGGTCCGCCCGCCCTCCTGCCCCGGGTCCTGCACGCAGCCACCGGGCTCTGGGCCTGGCCTTGGGCCCGGGCGGCGGCGGCTCCGCCATGGTGCGGTGCGGCGCGGCGGTGCTGCGGAAGGTCAGTGCGGCCGGCCCGGGGAGCGCTGGGGACGGTGCCGCAGGCGGGCTCGGGCGGCTGGGAGGGCTGACGGAGAGCCGCGGTGCCGCTCCCGGGGCCTCTCCGGGAGTTCCCGTGTGCCGGGCGGCGCAGGCTCGTCCCGTCCCGGCCCGGCCCGGCCCGTCCCACCCGCAATGCCCGGCAGGGCTGGCGGCGATGCCCCCGCGGGTCTCCGGCCGGCCCGGCCTGCTGCCCGAGGTCCTGCGCGCCGTGAGGTGTCGCTGCCGGGGAACGCATGCCAAACAGATTGAAAACTCTATTGCAGGTTTACGCTCTGCTTTCTGAAGTTTCAGTTATTGCCACCAAAGATCTAGCCGAGCGGTTTGACACCCGTTTCTATGAAGCGAAATACAAACAGAGCATAATTAAGTGATGTTGAAACTGTTGTTTTATTAGTACAGCAACTTCATAGACGATTTGCGGGTGTATGTGAGAGGAGGAACTGGTGGAATGGGTTACCCCAACCTGGGAGGGGAAGGAGGAAGAGGTGGGGATGTCTGGTTCATCGCCCGAGAAAGGACTACCTTAAAGAGCATTAGGGAGAAATATCCCCACAAGCGATTTGTAGCTGGAACAGGAGCCAACAGCAGGTAAGAATGTGTTTAATGAAAGTTGTTATTTGCAGCTCTTCCAGAAAGCAAAATGTCAGCATCAATTACTAAGCTTGGTTTAATTCCTCCCAGTGTTCGAGCTCTGAAAGGTGAAAAAGGAAAAGATTGTGAAGTCCACGTGCCTATGGGAATTTCAGTTCTTGATGATGATGGCAAGCAGATTGGTAAGAATATTTTTGCTTTATTTTCAGGTATCTAGTATTTGTCACATTTACTGATAACATCCAGTGAATTTCTGATACTAGGATGTTTTAAGGTTACATTTTCCAAAATATGTGTGTATTTTTCTCTGTTTGGACAAAGAGTTGACAAACTAATACACTGTAGAAATTGTTGGGAGAGGGGGGACCTCTTCCAGAAATTAGCGGTAGTTGGTTTGTATCACTACATACGAGTCCTTTGCCGTTGGAAACAAGTGTTATTAAAGGCTGGAAACCACACTGATCCTCCACAGAGCCATTCATGATCTAACGTAAATTATGTCTCTGTAAACCCAAGTAAATATCCCTATATCTTTAGTGAATTATAAGTGCTTAAAAGACAAAGATCCTTGCTGAATGTCAACATTTCAGGTTACTTAAAATATGTATCTGTTTTTTATTCACCAGGAAGATCTCTTTCAATACAGTGCTCTTGGAATAGCTCTCAATGGTTCCTTTGCAGTTTCTCAGAGTTTTTCTTTTCAGACTGTTCAGAATTAAGATTAAATTCACAAATTGTCCTGGCTTGGATGTTTAACTAAATTGGATGTATTGCATGATTTGTTGATTATGTAGACATATTACTGGCTAAAGCTATCCAAATGTTGTGTATTTTTTGGTGTTTGAATTATTCTGACCCTAAGGGAGATACCATAGCCTGCATCTTAATGGAGAAATGTGGAACACCTGTAGGATTTGCTGTAGCCACATCTCTATCAATGCAAATTTTTTCTTGGATTCTTGAATTCAAATGTTGGAGGCTTCAGAACCTCCATCTTTGTCATACTTTGCCTGTCTTCACTTTTCTTGAGGCGACTGACTGTATGACAGAGAAGAATACTGGGGTGTGATGGCTTTCATGTGTTTCCAAACAAGGAAAATCACCATGATCTTGAGGGCACAGTTCTTGCAAGGAAGCATACAGAAAATTGTCTCATAAATTGATGCATTTAAATGGAAAATCACAACTGAACTACTGCCGGGGATAGTGTTCTTTCACTACCAAATTTATTTTCAGGAGAGCTTAATGCAGCAGGAGAGAGATTCTTAGCAGCTCGTGGAGGTTTCGGAGGCTCTTTGGCTACAAACTTTCTGCCTTCCAGAGGTCAGAGGCGAATGGTTCATCTTGATTTGAAACTTATAGCAGATGTTGGCTTAGTTGGGTGAGTACTGTCATTTGAAAACTGATACTAGAAAGCAAAGTAAATTTCAAATGCCATTTCAAAGGAAGCAAAGTAAATCTCAAATGCAATTTCAAAGCAATTTGACAGTTGAAGGATGAATGTTATTGTACATTTGCATTGTCACTTAAATTATTTGCAGTTTGAAAAAAGCAGATTGAGTTTAAAGTTATTAAAACTAATTTTATCATTTTGAAGTAATAATTTTATCATTTGATTAGTGAAGGGCTTCATGAATCAGGATAATATATAATTAGTAATGTAATTGTATTTAGCAGTTGCAGTGATTGCCACAATATTTATGAAGTAAGTAGGAGGTACAAAACAGAGCCAAGGACATTCCATATTGCATGTTTAACTTCATGGCACTGGCACAAGTGGATCCTTTCAGTAGCAATTCCAAAGAGAGTTCCAAAGACTTATGTTGCCTGCTCTCCCAAAAAAACAGCTTGCAACATTGGAAGGAAGTAATTACAAACTAGAACAGTAGGACTTGCATTTCAATGTTGCTGCCTTGTAACAATGCAGATAAATGTATTTTTATTTGGAGAAAGCTTTCAACAGCCTACACTTGTACAACTATTGTTCTATTCAGCATCTGCTAACACAGATCAGCTCTGTGGGCCTTATTAATTAAAAACATAGGAAACAAGGATTGACGATGAGTTTACAGTGGAAATAGTCTAGTTGATATATACCACTAAGGAATGGAGACCACATGGTTTTCTAGTTACAGTTTTCTTTTTCTTCTTATTAGAAATAATTTTGTCAATATAAAACTTACCTAAAGTTACATAATTTTCAATTGGTCTTCAGCAACTACATGACACAACTTTTTCCCTGTTTTGGTCAGTGTGAAAGTACAGGAGCTTTATGACACTGATGCTTCTTTAATCTTGTACTTTAGCAGATAGTTTGCCTTCAAAATGGATACAAAAAATCATTATCAGAGGAGCATATAATTTTCTTCCTGAGAGTATGAATCAGCCTCCAATAGTTTGTGGTTGTACTTTGATCTCTTTGTGTTGGACATTTTTACCTTTTTTGTGAGTGGTTTGCTATTAGATCAGGTAAAAAAAAAATTAGACTTGAGAAAGGCCCATCAGTTTTGAGTACAGGTTGTGATGTGTTAGTCTAGGCTGCGATTTAAACTTCAAAGAACATATTGTACCTCAGTGGAGACAAAGTGCTCACTTGAGGATATGACCAGAGTAACCTTCTGGAATGTCTTTAAGGCTCCTTTCAACATCAGAGTGTATTAAAACTACACTCAATAGTTTCCCATTACATCAAGGGTCATTAAGTTTCTTTCATTTTTTTAAGAAAGATTTGTGTACAGCCCCTTTATAAAGGCCTATAATGTAGTACCAGCCTTGTTAACAGGCCATGGTTCTGCATGTATTCAAGTGGAGAATATTTGGTTTTCACCTGCCTTTGTGTCTTGTGACTGTGTTCAGTTGCCTGTAGGCAGAGTTTTCTTTGATAATGCTGTGATGAATATTTGTGAATTTGACTGGAACACAAGTCTTGTGTGGTCTTTGTGGATGGAGCACGTGCTAAGAGTAAGAACTGTAGTCTATCCTTGGATGTCAGCATTAACTTCAAGTTTTACATGAATCAAGGCTACTGTGACTTCTAAAGCTTGGGGTAATCTTTAAAACAAGTGCATGTTACAATTGCAGTCTTAACTTAGGTTTCCATTCCAATGGCCAGATGTATTCAGTGAAGAAGTTTTCGTAAAAGCTGTATCCCCTAAGGAACACTTTTGTTGTAGTATGCAGATATAACTAGCCCTTGTGAAGCAAAAACATTACAACAGTCAGGTGTGCACAGACCAGCTCCTAAGGCGTCCCTCATGTTCTTTTAGGTTTACTTGGTAACAAAACAGGTTAGTACTAATTTCAGGATCCCTCATACAGCATTGTTGCCCTAAAAACCCACAAAAACTGTGCATGTGTGTCTCTGTATACAGAAAGTCTCTCTCAAAGTTTACATTTGCTTTGCTGTGTTAACTAAACTGTAGCATAGGTATCACTGGTACTTAAACTGTAGACTCATAAACCACGATGTGTATGCCAAAAGACTGTAAATCCAAGATGTATTTGCATGACAGATTTTTTAGAATGCATGCATAATTTACAAAATTAGCTATAGCACATGCCTGGATACTAATGCTGTATTTCTGTCTGAGTGACTTTGAAAGATTTCCCTTAAATCTATTACACATGTGTTTACTTCACTCTCCTGCCTGCATCCTTTGGAAGTATTGTTGGATTTAGAAAAATTATTCAGATTTGATGTCAAAAAGTAAATCATAATGACCTGGGGTTTGTTGGTTTTGTAAAAAAAAAAAAATTAGTCTGGGTAGATGAGTGCAAAAATGAGTGGATAGCATTGAATTTGAAGAATACATTTGGAAATATACAGGTGAAATATACAGATTAAGTATAATCATATAGGTGTTTATTCAGTGTATAAATTCCGACTTTCCTTCTAGGTTTCCAAATGCGGGAAAATCGTCCTTGTTAAGCAAGATTTCTCATGCCAAACCTGAGATTGCAAATTATGCATGTAAGTTCATACTCTTATTTTTAGAGCAATAATATTTCCTGAGAGCAAGAAGTCTTTTCACTGACTTGCTTATAATAAAGATTTGTAATAAAGAATAGGCTTTTTAATTATAAGAAATACTTCAGGGAGATACTTACTGTTTCAGTGTCCAGTTCCTTTACCCACCTCCATTTTTTTGTGTATACACCCCCACAGTGCTTCAAACTGCTAATACAGGGTCTATCTAACATTTATTTTCATCTCAGCCCATTTTATTGCAACTGAGACTCTCTGTGGTGTATTATATCCTCAGTCGACTGAATATGTACTGTCAAATTCCTCATATCTTGTATGCTTTGGAATTTTCTGCCTCTTGCAACAGAGAACATTTGGGGTTTTTAATCTATCCACTGAAAAATGGAAATTTTTTGCTATTTTTCTGTCAGTAAGTTAGGATTAGTTGTCTGATCTTCTTTAATTAATAAGGAAGAGTGCAAGTACTGATAATTCCTACTGACCTTTTTGCATCATTCCCAATTCTCTACAGCCTTCCCTCAGTTGGAAGAGTTCTATCTCACTTTACCCTTTATTGTTTTTCACTGTTTGGAAGATAATCCATAGTCTAAGTAATAATTTTTGTGTCTGAGACTTCTCTACCATCACTATTCCCTTTTTGGGATGACTGGAGCAGAACTGCAGGAAGAGACAAGACTTGGTGAACCACTGGATTTTTTGTGGTCTAATTTTCTTCTATTTTATTGGTTTTTTTAATTCCTTTTCTTTGTTTTATTTTATTCTTTTGCTACTGCACATTTGTTTAATTTAAATATACTGAGAAAGTCCTACAGTATTTAAATGTTTAGTAGCATTAACTTTTTTTTAAAGTATTAAAACCAGTTTTGTTTTCTTCCTGTCCCCTTGCCACAGTCACAACAATACAGCCTGAGCTAGGAAAGATCATGTATGCGGATTATAAGCAGGTTGGTATGAAAGTTCACTCTGGTTGTTAAAGTTATATACAGTGACTATTTATGTCGCTTAACAGAATTTCAGTAAGAGAATGAAAACTTGTAGGTATTTTCATATGTTTATCTAAAATGTGTACATGCTAAATCCAATTACATGGACTTAACAGGAGTTGTGAGAAAAATAGTAAGAGAGTTTCATAGCCAAATACTATATCAGTAATATGATATAGAGCTAATTTCAAGTCACTAATAAATGGCTTCTCATTTTCCCTTACCTCCCTTCTATGCTTCAAATCCTGCCTTAAAATCTTAGAGGTACAAAATCATTTATGTAATTGAGATTGCTGTGTCCTGGTGTACTCTTAAAAGTTTAGGACTTGGAAAAAAATCACTGTTTCAGAGGCCATCCATTATTTTTATTTAGAAGAAGCACATTTTCTACAAGTTGCCTATACAGAGAGCTCTGGACCAGGTGAGTAATTTCCAGAATAGATTGCAAATAGCGGCAGATTTGTCCAGTAGATGAGGATCTACATTAGCAAATGGCAGGGAATTTTGTAATTATAACTCTGTTATCATAACTTGTTATGGCTTTCAAGGTTGGCTGCTGTAACATTTATGTTGTTGTTGTTGTTGTTGCTGTTGTTGTTTTTGTGGGGTTTTTGTTGGGTTGCTTTGGTTTGGGTTTTGGGGTGTAGGTCTTTTTTGATTGGTGGGTTGGGTTTTTTAATTAAAAACTAAAACAGTATGATGTGATAGTGATGACCTGAACAGCCAGGATAGAGCACTGCCTGAGAGGTGAGGCACCTGGGTCCAGTTCCTTTTGTGGTAGGCTGTAGTTCTGGAAGACTGGTGAAGCTATGGCTCTGCCACCTTAATTTTTGGGAACTCTGTTCCACCCAGCTTCTTCAGATAAAAGTTGTCAGATAATTTTGTGGTGCTGGAATCCTTTCTACAGTATCCACTGAAGGAGAAAACAATGCTAAATGAGACTCTTACCAACAGATTTTGGACCCCCACTTCACTTAAAGTTGCAGCAAACATTTTCATTCCTCAAGCTTGAATCTTCTTTGATGTGCTTTTACTTTGTTTTTGAAGCGTGTGATACATGCAGCACTGGTCTCATCACTTTCAAGATAAAAGGCAAGTGCATAGAAGGGTTTCAGATGAGTTAACTACAAAAACATAACCCTCAGATATGAAAAGACAAAAAACTATTGGTTTGCTTTTAGAAACAGTAATGCTAGGGAGATTCAGTAGCTGATGCTAGAAACCTTCATTTAACGAAATTAAGCAAAACTGTGTTTTAAAAGAAGTGAGTCTAGGTTGTCTGGTTCCCTACAGAGATGCATTATGTCTAAGGGATTTTTTTTTATATTCATTTTGTCTGCTTGTTTAGGGTAGCTTATCTTAGAAGGCTGTGCTGCAAATAAGCAGAATTTTTCACAGCCCTTTCAAAAAAGCCCTTTCTGCCATGAATGAGGACCTCTTGCTCTTACTGGTGTATCTTTGTGCAGCAAGAGATCTGAGATTTTCTTGCACTCCTGGCTTTCTTTTCTGAAGCCTGTTTCTTGTCATAGCCAGTGATCCTTATTGTTCGCCATTTCTACCATTTATAGTTTTTATATCACAATGTTGGGTGCTATATAGGAACTATATGGACAAAATATCTCTTTTCTAAAGTCAAGGGAACTAGTGGTTGTGATCACAGGGAGCATCTTTGAGTAAGAGGAAGTAATCTATATTGCAGCTGCTGAAACCAAAACAATGTAAGCCAACATAATTGAGCAAAAATTGAGGTGTCTTTCCTGTATCACTCAAAGGACAATGACTCATTTTTTCCTACAGAATATTGATATTTTTAAAGAGATACGTAGCAATTTGCTAATTTTATCTTAGTACATCGTAAAAAAGAAAGTATGTGGTAGTTACTTGGTGCTGTCTGTCACTACTACTTGGAAAAGATAGAAAAGCAGAAGATCTGAGTATGAATTGGGTTTCAGGTCTCAGTACCAGATCATGAAAACTAGCAGAAACACATTTTCTGCCAGAGTATGTGAGCCCCTTCTGCAACAGATAGCGCACTGGAAATTTTATGGTATGCTGGCTTCAGGCATCATTCAGTTGAATCCAGTTGCTATCTAAATGGGCATTAGATAGATTTGAAGACCTTACCTTTGCTCTTCTTTACTTCTCTGTCTTAGCTTTCTGTGACTTACTGAGTAGCTACTTTGGAGATTTCATTGTTATTCTGCTCTTTTCTGGTCAGCCTCAGCTCTCTTTTACAGCTGTGTACAGCCCTCTCAACCAGCAGAGAAAATAACAAGGTCCCTGTCCATTGTGACAGCCTTTGCTGGGCTCTGGCTGGAAGTTGATTGACTAATCAAAGTTTCATTTGATCTGAAGAGCAGAAGTCAAATTTTTGTATTTTCTTGTGCTCAGGGGAGCAATGTTAAGTGGGTTTGTATTTGGAATAATGATATTCTGTAGCCACAAGGAGCAGACTTTATTTTCTTTTCCAGTGACAGTTTGAATTCTATACAAATGTGATAGCCTAATGTCGTTGTTGAGCGGCTAGCTGAGGACTGACCCAAGTTCTCAGACAAGGAAAGAGAGCAGAAAAGGAACTTTATTGTTTTGAATTCCATATATATAGAGTCTACAGAAGTGCCCCAGATTGGTCAGCCCGAGACCTCCCCCTAGGCCCAATTGGCCAAGCCCGAACTGACTCAATCCGGAGAAACTGTTTGCAAAACATCCAAACTTTATCTTGTTTATGAAATATAGCAAAATGTTCCCACGGGAAGAACCTGTGCTAGCCACAGCCTAAGCTGATTGCCTTTCAAAGTCTGTTTTGTTCTCAGTTAATAGCTAAATTTTGCAAGACTTCTGCTGAGGTGTTATTACCCTCTGTTCTGTACTTTGCAGACAGCTATAAATAAATAGACAGGGGAACATGAGGAGCACCAGGTCTGTGTAATAGCAGCATTTTGTTTAATCTGCTTCTAATGATAGATTGTATTGAATCAGCCAGTGCATCTAGTTTTGTCTATGTTTTGTTTCTGTTTCTCTTTTGTTTCTGTAAAATTATAATCACTGTTGATAGTTTAAAGTCCCTGGGTTTGCTTACTGGAAGTATTTTGTTTGAAACTTTTGTTTTCCTAGATTTCAGTAGCTGATCTCCCAGGACTGATTGAAGGTGCACATGCAAACAAAGGGATGGGCCACAAATTTCTCAAACATGTAGAAAGAACCAAACAGCTTCTGTTAGTTGTAAGTTAAATAAAATTTACAGTTTATTGAAATCAAAGGCAGTGCAATAATTGCAATGTAGTTGGAATTTAAAAAATAATTTTTAATTTGCATGATTTATGATAAATACAGCTGTAATTCTGTTTACAGAATGGAACACTCAAATGACTGATGGTAAATTAAATTCTTAAATAGAATTTATTATAGAAAATTTCCAGTTAATTTAGAACAGTGATGTGTTCCAAGCATAACTAAAACGTGAAAGTGTGGAGTGATTTATTTTATCTTTTTTTTTTTTTTTAATGTAAGATCTCCTTAAGAAGTTTAAATAGCAGATCTTTGAGAAATACTGTATCAGAACTAGCCAGTTTGTGCTTCCAGTGTCTGTGATGTTTCTTTGGTGTGTAGTTACCTTCTGTTACTTGCCCAAGAGTGAACACAAGGACATGGACATTCCAGGGCACAATAGTTGATGGGAGAGTACATTGATACTGTAACATAATTTTATACCACAAAGCTTGTTTTTGTGTAATTTTTTCAGGTTGATATTTCTGGATTTCAGTTGTCTATTAAGACTCATTTCAGAACAGCCTTTGAAACTATATTGCTTCTAACAAAGGTAAGTTCTAATTTTCATATTTGACAGTTGTGGTTACATTTTGAACCAAGAAAATGGCTCGGTTTTGATCAAGAAACATTCAAATGTTAGTGTGTCTTCTGTATTTATAATATAAGGCCAGTTAACATAGAGGATTCTCCAAAATGATGGAGTCTTTATTTTTACCTATCCAGGTAAAACCACTCTAGTTTATGTTGGGCACCACATAATTAATCTATTAAATTAATTAATTTATTAATCTATTAATTAATCTATGCAGCATATGGAATATTTCTTACACTCAAGTAAAGGTAAAAAGACACATCATATTCAGTTCCCCACTCCAGTAGCATTTTAAGAAGCAGAAATACATGAGTACAGTTAAATCCCTGCCTTGATGCCCTTACTGCAGTAGCCTAACAGAGGTGAGACATCAGGCTCTATCCTTGCAGACATTCACTGTTTCCGTATCTTAACTGTGCTTCTCATTAAAATAATATACATTATGTCATTTCAAATTTATCTCTGTGTGACTTAAGTTGATGAATCTTCTAAATTTTGGTATTGCTGTTTATTTTTAATATTTTCATGGCTGTGATTTCCTGATATTAAAATGTTTAAGAATTAGAAAACTCTCCAAATTAATTTTCTTATATGTTTTATAGGTTGGAAGTTTTTCTGAAATTGATTTTGTGTTCATGGATATCAGAATAAACAAAAATCAAAGCTGTCATTCTTTTTTTAAGAGGCTGTTTCAGAATGAGATAGTCTGTTTACCTAAAAACTGTCTTTGAGCAAAAAATGGCTTATTGAAAATTATTTTCTTCTGTCAGACTGCTTTAATGTATCAGCTTTGAGCACCTGGATCAATCTCACAGTGGCCTAAGCAGAAAAGGCTATTTAGGCAATTAAACAAATGAGAGAGGAGATGTAAAATTGAAGTAGCACTTTCTGAACTACAAGTACTTATTAAGGGAAATGTACTTTTCTTTTAAGGAACTGGAGCTGTACAAAGAGGAACTTCTAACAAAGCCTGCACTTCTTGCCATTAATAAAATGGATTTGCCTTGTGCAAAGGATAACTTGGATGAACTTATGACACAACTACAGAATCCTCAGGGTAAATGAAATTCCATCAATAACTTTTGTCAAAAGTAGTAGGATTTCATTGGGATAACTGCATTGACAGGGAGTTGTTTGACAGTGAAGTCAGCTGTTAAATTTATTATTTAAACATAGGTTTAAAATCACTTCCTGCATTTAGTACTCTGTTTATGCACATTAGTAATGGCTTCACTGTTGGGAAAGGTTTGTAATAAAATGGAAATATCCCAGATGATCTTTCGCAGCTATGGTATGGGAGAGTAAGTTTCCAGTCTAGGTGTCTCGAATAAGAATAACCTGCATAGAAGGTCTCCTTACAGACAATGACATACATACAATTTGTCATGTGACTTTGGCCTAAACACATAAAACTTCTGGACAGATTTATGTAGCTTTCCTTCAATTTTGCAATTGCATTGGGGTGAATTGCTTTCTATTTCCTGGAGTGTGTAGAAACCAGAAAGGCTTAAGACCATATTCTCCCGTGTTCTGCAACTTGGGGTTTCTTTGTACTCATTGGAAGTGTATAGAATCTTCTCGTAGCAGCATTAAGAATGGTATCACTGCTGTGTTAGTGCTTGTCTTCTGAGATTTTAGCTATATTTGAAAAGACTAATTAAGCCAATGTGTATATTAATTGCAGTTATGTTTATAACTGCAAAATTAATAAATATTAAATTAATATATAATATTAATTAATATATATTAATAATATATTAATATATTAATATTAATTAATATTAAAATATTTTTTTAATTTATTAATGGGATTTTATGGGCTTTGTAGTGATGCAGTATTTGGAGATTGTACTAACTCTTTCAATGTAATTTTTCAGACTTCTTACACTTACTAGAGGAAGAAGTGATTCCAGCAAATACTCTTGAATTCAGAGATGTAATTCCAATATCTACGTATACTGGAGAAGGAATTGAGGAACTCAAAAGATGTATAAGAAAATCCATTGATGAGCAAGCAGAGCAGGTGAATGAAGAATATCGGAAAAAGAAACTCCTACTTTTACAAACTTCCAAAGAACAAATTAATAGAAGCTAGCATTCCTGGATGGATCCAACATTTTAATATTTTTACTATGCACATGAAGCCTTTGTAGTGCAGACCTTCCATGTAATTGTTTCCTCCTCCATCAATGCCTGGTTCCTTGCTTCCCTCCATTTGTTTAGGCACTTGGGTGGGCACAGTGGGGAAAAGGGCAAGTTTTTCTTTAATTTATGTTCGCTATGAAACTCAACAGAGTAAAGAGCAAAGTATGTGCAACTCAAAGCACTCCTTAAAAACTGATTATCCCTGGAATATTTTTTGTCAAGTAAGAGGAATGGAGGGAATATAACTTGCACAAAGGAGCAGGTTCAACGACTCTACATCTGCCATGGGCATCAGAAGAACCAAGGGAAGTTTCTTATGGAGGAATTTTCCAGGGTCTGGGGCTTCTAAGGTGAACCAGTTCTGCTATGGTGACTGGCATTGGATTGTAGCATTTTTGTTGCTTTTAAGGATTTAAAAGAAAACACATATAAATAGCTGCAAGGAAGTGACTTGTAGGAGCACAAAAAGCAAGACTGATTTGTAATGTTGGAGGGTTTTTTTGACACCTGCTGGTGCCTACTGTAGTCATCTTAGTTGTATAAATCCTGATTCCAAATTCCCATGCTTAATTTGGGATACCCTCCTTTAATGGAGTTGTTGGGTTTGTTAAGTTTTGTTGAAGAAAATGACTGCTTCTCAACAGAGGTATACATTATTGGGAATATTTAGTGTTGTAGATTTTGTATTACAAGAAGGCACACTTATATTTTACTTTAAAAAAAATTAGAAGTCTTCTATTTTCAGGGTGTTTTCTACTTTAAAGCCATTAAATTGATTGTAAAGCAAAATAAGACTGAATACATCAATGGCTTCTTAGTTTGGTCTGATTTTGTTTTTTAATATATGTATCATACCCTGCTTCTTTAAATTTTGTTAAAGCAGTTCACTGAGAAGAAAAGCATGGTTTCTCATAATGCATTTCTTTTATCATTGGTATTGGTCCTTATTGTGATTTTCCTCTAATTTTACTGTGTTTGGAGCAAATGTGTTTTCACTAAAGCTTGGTATAGGCTGTCAATAATTTTTGATACTCCATCTTACAGAATTGCAGAATCAATGAGGTTGGGAAAGACCCATGAGATTGAGTCCAACTGATGATCGAACACCACCTTGTGAACTAGACCATGGCATTCAGTGCCACGTCCACTTTTTCCTTAAACACCTCTACCCTCCACCTCCCTGGGCAGCCCATTATCCTTTCTGTGAAGAAATTTCGCGTGATGTTCAATCTGAATCTGCCCTGGCAGAGATTGAGGCAGTGTCCTCTCATCCTGTGGCTGGTTGGTTGCCTTGGAGAAGAGACCAGCTCCCACCCGGCTACAGCCTCTTTGCAGGGAGCTGTAGAGTGATAACATCACCCCTGAGCCTCCTTTTCTCCAGGCTATTTCATAGCTGAAAGTAACTTTTTTTCCCGAGACTTTGTGAGCACCGCTCTTAACCTCACACATAAAGGGAGGAGTGGGGATGTGTTTGGACGTAGAGCCAGCATGGCTGACTGAAGGTGGCCGCTGTGGGCCGCAGCTGCCTGCCATAGTGAGGTTCCTCTGACCTGCGGTCAGCTGGCTTACTGGAGGAACGTGTATTAAAGGCCTTTCCGGCCAGGGCGGGGGAGCTCTCCGCTCTGCTGCTGCAAGCCGTGAGCGCGGAGCGAGCGGGCGCGGCAGGCCGCCGGTAGTGCGGAGCGCGGGGCCAGGCCCGCAGTGCGCCGGCGCCGCCGCCCGTCCCACAAGGCGCCGCGCGGCCGCGGCCTCCCCTCAGCGCGGCGGGAGCGGCGGCTCCGCAGCTATGGCCCTCGGTGCGGCACCAAGGTGAGCGCCGCGGCGGGCTGGGCACGGCACGCCACGGCACGGCATCGGCACCGGCACGGCGCTCCGCCCGCCGCCGGCAGGCTGATCCCGGTCCCCGCGGCACTTGGCGGTTCCTGCTGCTCCCCTGCGGGTGCGGGTCGCAGTGCGGCAGCCCCGGGCGCGCTCCGGGCGGGGGTCGGCGGTGCTCCCGGGGGTTCGCTGGGTGTTCTCTCCGTGCGTCAGCTGCTCTCTCCAGTCCCGCCGGTAACATAATTACCCGTGCTCCGAGTTCTTCTTGCAAATCCTAATCTCTTAGCTAGGATCGTTAATTCTAAGCAGGTACACCTAGGTTTAATTTTGAAAGGAATTTTGTAGAACGTGGAACTGCATGATTGATAACCGGCATTTAAAAAAAAAAAAAATTGGTGGCACTGGTTCTGAAACAGTCCCTTGAAACGAGAGCTTTGGGCCCGCAGTTTCTGGTAGCCAGCTAACCAAAACTCATAATAAATTTTAAACTAATTATGCTGTTGTGGATAGGTAGACAATTCGTTCATTTATAAATTGTGTTCATAAATTATACTATTTATAAATTGTGTTGATAAACTATACTGTGACCTCTCTCCTACAGGGCTTTACAAAACAGTGATGGTTCACAGACCGTGGTCTTCTCAAGGCCATGCAAGGGAACAGAGCTGGTTTTACTAATTTCTGAATTATGCCTATAGTAAATGCCCTTTTTGTCTTCTTTGTTTCATTTTTTTAATCTTGTGGGCCATTAATGATTTTCCATTTTTTAACTAACTTCAGCCAACATCTGTTGTTACAGCAATATGGATCTTTAGAACAGGAGGTGAAAGCTGTCCCTGAAGTGCCATTAAGACTGGTAACTTCTGTGCATCAGATCTAAGAGCCTTGCACAGTACAGCTGTAAAAGCCTTGGGATGGAAGAAGCTGAAGCCAAGAATCTAATGCAGGCAGGGTTCTATCTGGCCAACGTGTGCTTTCTTTCCTTGGGCAACTAGTCCAGAAGTGGCTGAGGTCCCTAGTTGTTCAACACCATCAGGGATAGACAATAAAATCAGATGGACTAAAGAGAGGAAGAGAAAACCAAAATAAATTCCATATCTGCAGAAATGGAGGGCTTTCTGCATTGGATATTCAGAATATTCCATAGCTGCTCTGTATCTGTTTATGACAACACAGGTTTCATCATTTAATGGGAGGGACTCCTGGGCTGGGCACAGCTCCCTTTGACAGCATTGTTTGCCTGTACTAATTTCCTATGTAATTATGTTGTTGTGGTTGTTCATGGGAGTGAACCTGCAGAGGGATGTCTGTGTGTTTATCTTGGCTTCAGCTGAAAAGTGCACAGAAAGCTTGAAAATTAGTCAATAATGTTAGTGAACAAAAGCTGCTGCTCCAAGCTGTGCATCTGCATTTCTGTCTTACATGGAATAGCATTCATATGAATGAGTTTCAAATCTGAAGCCCTCTTTCTCAGTTAGTGAAAAACCAGGGTTCATGACTCTGTTGTGAGGTCTCTTTCTTGCCTAGATAGTTTGATAGAAGAACTTCTGTAATGTTGTTGTAGGTGATGGAGCCTATTCATATGTTAATTTTATAATAGTTCAGGGTTTGATATGGGTAGTTTAGAATAAACTCTGTCTTTCTACATGTTAGCCCAACAAACTCACCTTTAGGTTGTAGCTTTTAACAGTCACATACTGATATACTTGGAGGTCTGATGCTGTCCAGTAGTAAAGTGATTTACCTATTATGAGCTACAGAGTTGGTCTTGGGACTTAGATGTGAGTGTAGAAAATCCACAAGAGGATCTTTTCCTCTGGAAAAGCTGGACGGCCATTGAAAAAACATTACCAGTATTTCCTGTCTTTCTTTCATTTCCTTGAAACCTTCATGTAGAAGGCAGGAAGGAGTAGAGAACCACAAGTATATAAACAATTTAGAGCTTGTGTTTTGTTTTCTGACATTAAATAATCATTGCACCCTTTCCTTACTGCTGTTTAAGTGCAGCCTTGAACCTAACATCTGAAATAATCATTCTGTATGACTTCCTGTGGATTTTTTGCTAGAAACATAAAATTCAGGATGCAAACTCTGTGTCTTGGAACAACTATAAGAAAGGCAATTTTTTACACCTTCCTTATTTATTGAGATGAATAGATAGAGAACAAGCTCTGGAGAAAAGGAAATGAGGAAAGGAAAAAACGGAGTAGTTTGAGTTTTGTTTTTTAAATAAGAGGAAATTGTAGAAGGTGATGAAGTTGGCCTAATGCAAACATATCTGATACTCCTAATTCCTGAATTGCAGTGTAAATGCTGTTGCTGAAATTGCATGAAACAACTGTGATGTTGACTCATTCTTTGTTCTTTTTCTTAGATCCAGTAACACCTTTTATCCTACTTATAGAAGTTGCTAAGGTTTCTCTTGATTTGGGGACACTGCTGGTAAGTACACTGGAGCCATCTTAATTAACACACCACCTGTTATGTTACTGTCTTCATCAGCGTTCTGAAGCTGTAATTACAGTCATAAATCCAGCAGTATTTGCAGGATGGGATAGGTCTCCCCTGATGGAAGGGATCGTGGATAACTTGCCTATTTGCAGTAATCTACTACTGCAAATGAATTTTCAGAAACAGCAGATTTCTGAAAATGGTCTGTCCAGTTTATTCCGGCTGGTTCTCCTCTTGGAGTATGCCCTGTCTGCATGGAAGTTTTATCCAGGTAAAGGCAAGCTCTTTATGGAAGGGCAAAAGCATCAAGCTTGAGGAGAACAAAATTTGATGCTATAATAGATTTACCCCTCAAGTTCATTTGTTATAGTTCCATTTTCTTGCTAGTTGATTGTGTTGACCTTACTGAAGCTAGGGTTAAGCATACTGTTAAAACAATCACGATGGAAATAATTCTCTGGTCTCCCTACTGGGGCGGGGGACGGGTATCCTGTTAATGACCCATCATCTGAAAAGTTTACTGCCATGAGGAGAGTAGCTTACCCACACTCAGCTATCCTTAGCAACAATATAATGCTATCTGTTGGCAAATAAGGTAGTTTTTAGCATAAATGTGGTTGTCATTATTTGTTTTCGGCAGTGCTTCTTTAGAAGGCTGTGATCAGCACTTAAATAGTGTCCACATTCCACTGCCATTCTTCAGGGTTAGATGGTGTAAAATAGTTGCCTAATGGTTTCTTAGGAAACAAATGGGACTTCATTTATCTGCCTATAAATCAATAGGATGCTGGCTCGCTATATGGCTTGATAATGCTTTTAGTGTGTTTCGAGTATACATGGGAATTCCTTATCTAAAAACTGGAGCTCCCTGGTCATGCAGTGTTTCCAGGTATAGAAGGAGAGTGAGGGATCAGATCCAGTTGCCTTTTTGTTTGCAACCATGTCTGTAACTTTTCTGTGATACAGATATTCAGTTACTTGTATATGCATTAAATAGAATTTCTGGTCATTATGGAATTGCTTTATGACTTTGGACAACTATACACATTGCAGTATAATGATTTGAAAGAAATTTCAGGAGGTGTTTATAACTGAATGGCATTCAGTGAGAGCTTGCAAAGTATTTGTTCATTTTTAGGTACTATGATTCTTAGTGTCCAGCTTCAAGTACATTCTGGGGTGAATGCTCAGTGCCTGTTATTTATTAGGCTTCTTTAAAATATGTTGTGCATGCAGAGAAGGGATAACTTGAACTGAATCTTTTTTTTTCTTTTTTTTTCTTTTTGTTTTTAGTTTTTGGCTTTTTTAAAGACCTGTGATTGAGACTGTTTCTCAGGATCTCTGCAGGAAAGAGTCTATAGTAGGTATGCAGACAGTGGTTATAGGGAAAAGGAAGCAGTATTCTTTAACACTTGCTCTGAAGTGGAAAATGTGAAAGCTGAAAAGCCATCTGCTTTCTGTAATTGTGTGCTTGGACAGTTGATTCTGAAAGGCAGAAGTAGTGTACCAGAGCTACTAGTTACTGTTGAAAAATTCATAGTAAATTACTCAGCAGTGCCTCCACCACTATCTCGCAGCTCCCGTCAACAGTTTGGCCTATATAAAATGTGTATGACTGCCTACATATGCATTCCTTGCCAGTCTAATGATGTAGATTTGAAACTACTCCCATTTACTCACACAGCAGCATGGTAGGACTGAGCATGCACTCTGATATTGTATCTGGGCTAAAGACAGGGAGCCGCCAGTTGAGGACAGGTGAGCTTGAATCACACTCACTCAGTGACTCACTTTCTTCACCTCGACTGTGTAACAAAGTCCATGCAGTGACACAAGGAGAAAGGCTGTGTAGACTCACACATTCAAGTGCACTTCTTTTTCATCTTGAACACAGCGACTTCAGCAGTGTGTCTGCTGAGAAGTCATAACAGTCTGTGAAATAATCTGACGTTTCATTAAAGCGTGCATGTGGTAGTTTTACCACTGTCTTATGTGTGTCAGACAAAGAAGGTGCCAGAGGGTTAGTGCCTACGAGCTGTCATGTAAGTTTATTAACCTGGCACAAATCAACTGTATTTAGTCCTGTGTCCATGATTTTCTTTTATATTTTTCTTCTTTATTGCAGGAAACAACTTCTGTGGGCAAATATGGGCTGCCGGGATGTTCATGCAGCGACCGTACTGGCCTTCCTCAGTGGAACAGCCTCAGTAGCTGGACTCCTTGCAGCAGTTCTGCTTCCAAACTGGAGGCAAATGAGACTCTACACATACAACAAGAATGAGAGGAATGTGACAGTTTACACTGGACTCTGGATTAAGTGCGCGCGCTTTGATGGGAGCAGAGACTGTGTGATCTATGACCCGCAGTGGTATACAGCTGTCGATCAGCTGGATTTGCGTGTTCTTCAGTTTGCCCTTCCTCTGAGTATGTTTACTGCTGTCTCAGCTCTGTTCCTCTGCATGATTGGCATGTGTAACACAGCCTTTGTATCGAGCGTGCCAAACGTCAAACTGGCCAAGTGCTTGGTAAACAGTGCGGGCTGCCATCTTGTGGCCGGCCTCTTGTTCCTGCTTGCCTGTGCCATTTGTCTCACTCCGTCCATCTGGGTCATCTTTTATAACAATTATCTGAACAGAAAATATGAGCCCGTCTTTAGCTTTGACATCTCTGTATTTATTGCCATTGCCAGTGCTGGTGGTCTGTTCTTCACTTCCATCCTGCTGTTCCTGTGGTACTGTGCATGCAAAAGTCTCCCTTCTCCTTTCTGGCAGCCCCTGTATTCCCATGCCCCCAGCATGCACAGCTATGCCTCTCAGCCTTACTCCACACGTTCTCGCCTCTCTGCCGTAGAAATTGACATTCCTGTTGTGACACATTCATCTTAAGGAGACAAAGTCTTGGAAGCCAAGTTCTTGTGCTCATTCAAGCCATGAAAATTGCAGGCTTGATTCTCTGTGCTGCCCTGCACAGAGCATAATCCTTTGTAAGGTCAAGTTTCCCAAGGCACAAAGCCATGGAGGCCCAAGTTCAGCAAGTCTGTTGCTGTTCTGGTCTGTTCATTACTTCCTGACCATCTTTTTTCTTTTTTTTTTTTTTGACTCTGAGCTCATTACAGTCAAAGTTGCTGCTAATGCTGGAACAGTACACTAACAGTATACTAACAGTATATGCATCCATCTTTTTGCTTACTGACGTCAAAGCAGATTTGAACCTCTTTGAAATTTGATAAGCTATTCCTAGATTCTGATCCCACTGTAAGACCCATGCACCCATGCATTGTCCAGATGCAGGCATTGTTCCATCTGTCCAGATGCAGGTGGAACTGGGTTTAAGGAATTCACTGAGTTTCTTGTTCATCCAGACACACATATGTGATGTCTGAAAAGGGTGTTTGGTAGACTAATTCAGTTCTGTGCACTGTTGTTTTCCACTGTATACACAAACAGATACCTTCTTAGGAACTTCTGTAACAGAACTAGTGCCAAATGACCCTTTATTTTCAAAACAGCTATCAGAAGGAATAAAAGTGATTTAACTAAGAATGTTTTTCTCTGCTGTAATAGCATTTTGTGAATTACTGGAGGCTAGAAATTTTTTGTGAATTTTATTTCTAGTCTGTTTTTTACTAAGTTAGCAAATACACTAGATCTTGTGATCTAGATTTTGTGATTAAAACAAAAAACACTAGTATTTTAAAATTCTGGTTAGAACCTTGAATGTTTTATTTGAAGGCCTTCTTAAAAATGGATTTTCAAATGGGATATAAAGTGTTCAGTTCTGGAGAGAAATGTCACTTCAAAAAGGATCAGGAAAATCATAAAGAATTCTGACTACTATGAAGGATTCTTTTGAAACACTGCATACAAGCTGGACCAACATCTCTCTGAAAAGGGAATTATAACCCTGGGGAGAGATTTTTTTAATCTAGATTTTTTTTTAAAGTGTATATACAAGAAACAATGAAATTGTATGTTTTTCAGAGTTGATCTTTATGGTTGATGGACTTTTCATGCTGTAGCTTATTTCATTACTGATTAAGACTTTTCAGACTTGTTCTTCAATACCTTTCAAATTCAGCTATTTTAAAATCCAGTTATTTCCCCTGCTACCACCTCATAAATGCAGAAAGTTTCCTATTCCTATTTTCTGTAAGATGAGATTTTGAGTAACTTGTGAGCTTTACCTACAAGGATGAGGAGTGATCCCCAACCTGGGATATCTTTAAATTATTTTTTGCATTCTAAAATGCAGAGTGGCAGATGAGCCCTAAAGATCAAAGCTCTTCAATATGGGCTTTGAAATTACTTGAAATTTGGTGACAGTGAGTTGAAGAGTGCTATAATTAAGGCAAGTATTTGATTCTCTCAGGTTTTGGTAAATTGAGATCTTAAGTTTAAGGTGTCATCCCAGTAAGGAAAGTTGTTTTGATTGGTGGCATTCTGGAGCTTAGTGGATATTTGCATTTCATTAATCCCAGAATAAATTTGTTTTTCTAAAAAAATAAAATAGAGTTCTTCAATTCCAGTTCAAAAAATTTATCCAAGGTCCTGAAAACCATTTAGTTTTCTCCTCTAGGTGTTAGAAATAGAAACAAGTACTGTGTTGGGCAAATCTTGTTCTGTTAAAATCTGTGAAATAACAGTATCTAAAGAAGAATTGTGTTTTAGCTGGTAGATCTTGGGCTTCAGAGGACTGAGGGAAGATGGTGATCTCTGTCATAAATTCTCAGCATAGTCAGTGACAGGCCTTTAAGACAGAGTGCTTGATTAAACAGCAGTCTTAAGGAGACTTACTGTAGGCCCTAAAGAATACGTAAGGAGATACGCCTCCAAAGGCCTAAACATGAGTTTAATATTCTTAGGTTTACATGGTATGAGAGTATGAAGTATGTTTTTTAATCAAATCATGACTTGCATGGGATTAGAACATATTTAATGACATGCAAGCCCGTTTTTTTTTCTTCAAAACTGAACTTTGCTTTACCGTTACTCTGGTTGTCCAATGCTGTTGCTGGTTTAGCTGCCCATATCCTTAGATGCTTCATAAGGTCAAAGCAAAGAGGCCACTGGTTTGTAATTTCACATAATCTTGCTTCGCACCACTTCAGTGTCTTTTCTTCTTTGTGCCTTGCTTCAATTATGAGTTGGCCAGTTAATGTTACAGTCAGTGTCTGATATGCTCTTTGAGCCTGAATTTGCAAAGCATTTTAATCATTTTTGAGAGATTATGAATATGTCTCTTGGTGACTTAAAAAGGAGCTGAATTTTCAGCATCTCCAGAACAAGAATGACAGCCTGGCAAACTGTTGCTTTCTACAAAAATACAAGTTTAGCCAGTGTTGTTTTCTGTGCACTTTAATAGCAGATGTCTCTGACAGCTCTTTTGTATTCTGACTTTGATTTTTATGCACAGAACTTTCAATTAGTATTTGCTGCTGCCTAAGCTTATAACTCGTTGCTTTGAAAATTGTGTCTTTTCAAAAGTCAGAGATGAATGAGTTATGAAAAGTGGGGCTCCAGAAGATCATGGATTCCAGCATAGGTTTCAGTTAGCAAAAAGACTGTTGCATCATGTTCTATCGCCGACGCACGGCTGGTTTTCTTTCATCAACGCTGTTAATGTGAGTTTTTACTGGATCCTAAGTGAAATTAACTGGAAGTGCTGTGCTGTATTTCCTTTGTTACAGAACGAGGTGGCCAAGCTGTGACACTTGAGCCAAGTGCCACTCCAACTTTCTTTTTGCTAAAGTTGCCATCGTGCCCAGCACCAGGGCTGGGGAGTGACAGGACTCCCTGGATTTGGAAAGAACACATGTATCCTGCAAGTGTGTCCACCTGGGAACAGCTTCTGGGGAGCAGTTAGCACTGCTGCCTCTGACCAGCTGCACCTTCCTGGGCCCTGCTGTGTGCAGGAAAGACAAGCTCTCTGGGTCCTGAAAGATTTTAATTCGTAGCTTGTGCAGTCAAAAGTTGGGTGCTCTGGGATTACAGGAACCTGTATTTTTTCAAGTAGTTCCTGTCCAACTTCTTTAAGTTGTGTTTAGTTACAGTGTTGGTTCTTTTTATGTGAAACAGAAAATATGTATTTTTAATAAAACATTCTCATACAGATGCAGTTTATTTTGATTAATTTTGTGGAAAACAGTAGCTACTAGGATATGAAAAACTTTACCTTTCGATGTTGATCACCAGACCATTTCAGATGCCTTAACAGGTTTAAAATGTGTATACTGCATTTGAGCCACCTAATTTTATAGGATTCCTGCTTTAAGCAAAACAATGTAATTTTAAAAAGCACCAAAAAAACCCAAACCGAACCATTCTGAAAGGGGGAATAAGTCATTCTTCTGCCCTTCCCTCTGCTGTGCAGGGTGTGCTGTCAGCTGGAGAATATGCTGCCTCCTGACCTGTGAGAGTCGTTTGGGTATCCCAGGGACTTGTGGCCATTGGGGAGGATGGTAGCGGTTCTTGATGCTTCACTTCTGTTGTGTGCTGTTCCTGGCTACTTCAGAAAGACTCAGTACTGAGCCTTTCCCTGTTGTTGAGGGGCAAAATACAAAAACTTTGAGTGTTAAAAATGTTGATACCATAGTACAAGTACCACATTCACAAAACCTGAATTATTTTGCAGAATAGAGTGAGACTTGCTGGTAATTCCTCTGGATTTCTAGTCTTCTCAACTGACGTTCTAGGAGATTTGGTTTTTATCTCTTTTGGGAAGTAGTTGGTATGAGAACTGTTCTTGTGGAGTGGGCACAGTAAAAAAGCAGTTGTCAGTACTACAACTCATTTGAGGGGGTGGAAAAATGATTTTATAATCTCTGCTTTGGTGGGTTCATTTCCTCCTTTGCTGTCACTTGCAGACAGGGCCTCCTATGTCTGTGAGCTGGTATAAACCTAGGGGCTGGTTGGATGTTGACATAAATACTGGGATGCAGAGAGCTCAGTTTCTCCCAAGATGTGGGAGTGCCTCATTTTTTTCATATTAAAATTCCTAAAAATCTACTCCACCTATTTGTGTGTATTGGAAACAAATATCTTAGCAGTTTTTTCCCTTGTTTTATTTCACGACCTGAGTTCACATGTGTTTCATCAGATGTGTAATGTTACTTATCCCTTCGTGTATCTACTGAGCAGGTAGTGCACCTCAGAAGCAGTATCAGCTTTTCCGTAAGTTTTTTGTTCCAGTGCTGCATCAGTATTCATCAAGAGGGACATACAGAGGCCTCGGCAGAGGATAAGATGGTTTTACTGCTTTCAAAACTGCTTTTTGTCTCTCTTCCAGTCAATTTGGTTACTCAGGTATTAGGTTGCTTGGTATGGGGGCCTTGTCTTCTGGGTGTGGCAGCTGCAAGGAGATGTAAAGGCTAAGAACAGGGCAGTAGAAATTGTGATGAGCTGTAGGGAGCAAGTGATTGACTGTTTTGAGGAGAAAGACCAGGCAGCTGGACTTCCAAGAGCAGGGTTGTTGTCCTAATTTCTGTTCCAACAAAGAGAAAAATATGTAATTGAAGCTCTAAGTATTTGAATAAGCTTTACTTGACATCCAAGATTCCCAGAAGAATATAAGCAAACTTTGGAAACTGTGTGCAAGTACTGCCCAGGCAGTATGTGTCCTTGGGGACCACGGATGTTGTCCCAGGTGCTCAGTTCCACTTCCTAGTTATATGCCATGCCAGAAGCTGCTGTGTAGCCTTCATTGCCAAGGCTGACATTTCAGCACCAAGGCTTGGTGCTCTCCAGGCTCTGTGATCTTACTACCGCATGTTAAAGCCCTTCCACCTTCAGAGGGTCTGTAACCATTGCTACTGGGCTAGTTTTCTTGCCAAAGCCACAGCGTATTTATAAGCAAATGTGTAAGAGCATTTACAAATTCACATAGGAGTTGACATAAATACTAGCAGTTATGTCAAAAATAAGTTGTTTCCTAAAACCGGTCCTGGATCTATCTAACTTTCTACAGGCACTTTGTGACAAAAGGCTGAAGCATGTCATTTTTTTGATGTGCTTGAGCAGATGTAAATATAGTCTGCTGCCAGAAGATGAAATCATGCCTTATTGCTCCTTTGCTATTTATCTTCTCTGCTTATATAGTTTTCAGCCCCACAGGTGGCTAATCTGGTCTGCTTCCTGGTCACAAGCTCCACTGCCAGCACAAAGGAGGCAGTGGGGAATATGTGAGTGGAAGAAGGGCAAGATGGCAGCCTTAGGCTGATTCTTCATGAAGCCTTGCTTTTATACCTTTGTTTTCTCACTTAGTGAGCATTTTGCATAAGAAAGAGTCTGTTCATTTGAAAAAATTTTAAGGTGGTTTGTGTTTATTTGTAAAAGTTGTTGAAAAATGCTGCATTTGGAGAAAAAACATTGAACATTTATTAGCAAGGCAAAAAATCCTTGTGTCAAAACATTTCAAAGTTTATTCCTTTGTTGCTTTCATCCTAATTCACTCAGACAGTAGGCAAGGAAGAAAAGGTAATGAAGTACTAAAAGGAGTTGACTTCTATTGAATTTGAAGATCGCACTGCTTTAGACTGTGTATGCATGCAGAAATCTCGACTGATAATGATATTAGTAAGGAAAAGAGATAACTTTTTAGTAGATTAATAGTGCCAGATAGTAAGGTATTTACATTAGCTTACAGGTTAGATCTGAATGGTTTAGTGTTGTGTCATCTCTAGAGACTCAGCACCATGGGTTACTGTTATTTCACTCTTTTGACTCCTTAATCAAGTCACCAACAATAAAATGCTCAGCCTCTTTCTATTGTTGTACTAAGGTGTTCTATAGACAGGTTGAATCTCCTGGCAAAACTGTCATCTCAGGAAGAAGCTGACAAGGAATTGCATTGTCACAAATTGAGCTTAGTGGAGGGCATGTTTTTTACAGTACAGCTTAAGATAAGTCAGACTGCACAAATTTAGCCGCCCTCTGTTGCTGCCTGTTCTGCTTGATTGAATTACACATCTCCCAGGGAAGGCCTTGACAATAGAAGCCCAGTCATCAAAAAACCATATTCACCTTTCTGCGCTTTGTTAGGCTCATGGTGGGGGCACCTTCAGACTGACTTGTTACCTGCAACTCTGACCAAATGCTGTTGACCTCCACAGCTGCAGAGGTGAGGGCATTTCCCTTGCAAATACTTGGGAGAGTCAGCTGAATAACTGGGAAAGAGCTGGCTCTGCAATTTTAGTGGCACACTGGGACACTGGCAGCCACAACACGAGGTTTCTGGTACTGTGGCTTAGCTGAGATGCTGGTGGAGTTCTCAGCAGTTCTTGTGTCAGCTGTCACAGTTCATCGTTCATTAAGCTACAGCAGTCCCAGTTAGTTTGCATGTACACTTTCAAACGCTGTGTAGCTGCACCTTAATTAGCCAAGGAGTTATGAGAACCCTGAGAACCACTAATCGTGGCGGCTGATGCCTGTGTGCCTCACTTGAGAAGTCCTCTGGGAGCTGTGATTCTCTCAGGCTCTCATCACTAATCTACTTACAGCTGCTAGAGAAGATCTTGAACACTTGGCAGAACTTGAATTTCACCACCCATGGTAAGATTCAAATACATCACAAGGACTTTTTGGTTTGAAACACACTAAAAGAACTCAAAAAGGTCTTACTAGACAGATAACATGAAAACAACATGATTTAATGAAATACACCTTTGAGCTTCTTCTGTGTACATACAAAAGTACTAAAACCTTGCAGCTTTTGTTTGTCTCAAGTCAGCCAAGTGAATTACCATTTCCTGAGAAGAAAGGTTTCCTCTGACAGTTTATGTCCCTGGAAAATTGTCCTTTTCTTCAAAGAGCCTTGCTGTACATCATAAATGTCTTTGTTTCATGGATGGCTTCATTCCCAAAAGAATGCCATGGTCCTTCTTCTTTCTTAGCATGGGCAAGTCAGTTCTCTGGGTCCAGAAGTCCACAGCAGCCCTCCAGGAACTGTTTCTTACAGGACAATAACTCAGGTAACGTCTCATTATTTTTGTAGGGCACCAGAGATGGCATAAGGGGCTGTAGAAGCTTCTGTACGGGCTGTCATAGATAACACAAGCCTAGATTTTCTTGAATGTTATTGTAAATCAGCAGACTAAAATTGATCATGCTTCCTGGGTTGGTTCTGTAAAATATTTTTCTTATAGCTATTTTTACAATGTTTTGCATTTCATTTAGTTATTATCCTCTACTGTAGTAATTCAACATATTTTTTTGCGTTTATTTCTGGCCCTGCTGTCACATCTTTCTCCTAACAGGAATAAACACAAGTTCCTAATGGCAGAAAGCTATCAATTTGTTTTCCTGAGCTCTTAAAGTTTCCTCTATGGCTTTAAATTATTATTATATTTCCTGAAAATACTGTCTGTGTCCAAGCACTCTGCCTGTCGTGTCTCTTACCACTTGTCCAAAGTGCACAACTCTGGCTGAACATAAGAAGGGAGAATGTAGGAGAAGGCAGAATTTCCTTTTCCCTTGGCACAGGCATGGAGGAAAATATCAGAAATTTGGACATTGGGTTTAAATTAAAAATCCACACTCAGTATATGATCCACCTATAAACAAGTTTGTCACCCACTATCTAGAAATTATCTGTAAATCAAAACAAGGATTTGATCACAGTTGGAAATGTCTGGGATGTAAAGTCCCACATTCCTAACATCACACTTCAGTAGCACAAGCAAGGACATTTGGACAGCATGCTGTGTTCATGGGAACATTTGTAATGCTACTACTTTCTAAAACAGTAGCTATCTGCTTTGGTTAATACAGGTGAGTCTATATTGTGAAACTAAGCAGGAATCAGTTACATTATCTTCTTGGTATCTTAATTTCTTCAAAGGAGCAAGATAAAAGTACTTGGCTACAGTTAAAATTCCAGTAGAGGTAATTTGGGGATGTGTGCTGGAATGACACATTCCCATTTTTAAATACGGCTGGGAATTTTATATTGCGTATGACAGAAGAAGGGATTCCTTTTCTGTCATGGTGTAGAATTGGTATTGCACAAAATTCCTGGACAATAATTAGATACAGATACTATTTCTTAATTGGCCTGAATTAAAGTGATGGAGAGAGGAAGATAGACCAAAACTACAGCAGCATGTTTTGGTACTAGGATTCTTAAATTACTTAAGTTGATCCAAAAAAAAATTATATTAGCACTTTGTATTGAAAATAATCAGAACAGAGATATATGAGATCTCAGTACAACAGTTTTTGCATAGCTATATGGTATTCTGAACCAAATCCCAGTCTGCAGCCAGGGGAAGAAAAGTTGAAGTGCTGACAAGCCAGGAAATACACAGTATTAGGGAAAAGATCCGATGTCCAACTGAAACAGTCTGTTAACTCATATGATATAGATTGTGAAATGCCAAGAGAAAAATCTGGTCCCATCACAGTTTAGAAAATAGACTAAATAAGAGCAGCTGTGTGGGTGAATAATTATCCCACATTTTGGCATTGAAGCATTAGCTGATTTTTACCAGTTTTTGACAACAGAAGTCTTTCAGATGTTAGATAAGGCCTAGGAAATAACAGCCAAGGGATATTATCTGTCAGTTTGTTAAACCAATAGCTTAAATGGAGTTAGTAATTTCTGGAATGCAATGGAACCCTTCTTTGGTTGGGCTGTTTTGTTTTGTGACTCTGGTTTACCTTGCCCCAAGTGACTGTAGGGCTACAATGTCTCTCTGGCCCAGCTATGACTGAGGTAAGACTTAATACAGCAAAGCCAGTGATAAATACAAAACATGCAATTAAGTATCATCATATTAATTCATTCTGGGAAAAGGAGCAGAATCTTGGAAACAGATTTCTCTGGAGAGCAACAGCAATTTTAAACAGCACAAAGCAAAACAGCATGATCTGTGTGGCATTTTAAATTTGGTGTGGTGGCTTTCGCTGTTCCTAGGGAAAAGCCTGTGCCCGGTCAAACCTCAAGACAGACCCACAGGAAATCGTGAGCTGCCTATCTTATTTCACAGCTGGATGGATGCTGTTCTGAAAAGTTTTCAATTACAGAGGTGCCATGGCAAGAGCTGTGGGATTTAAGTTTAGTGTAAGACATACGGATGAAAGTCAAGCTGTCCTTTAGTTGTAATTGTGGTGTAGGTGGGTCTCAGGGGTGTCCCTCTGTGCACACTCAGTGTCCCAAACTGATTTGCTCCCTGAGTGCTCCAGGAATTCCTCAGCTAGTCCCTGCACAGAAGAGACACTCAAAAGAGCAAAGGCAAGGTGACAGACTGGGCTCCTCCCCACCTCCACAATAGAAGGATCTGACTAACTGGGCTCCTCCCCACCTCCACAATAAAAGGATCTGACTAGCTATGGCAAGACATCTTCAAGTGAGGAATTCAGACAGTCCTGAGGGTTCCCTCCAAGCAGTTCCTGCTGGTTCCAAGAAAAATTTCTACACCTAAATTTGTCCAATAACATCCTAGGTGAAGTATCTGGCCCTTTCAGAGCCTCCTGGTGGTTCCTGCTGCAGAACTGATGAGATTGCATGCAGGTAGGATGTAAATTGTAGAAACTGTACCTTTAAATGCAGATATGGTCACACAGGGAGTCTTTTTGCACATAGTTAATACAGCAAAATGTTTTCATTTAAATTACTCTACAACAATGGATAATGCACATGCTGAAGTAGTCACACAGGATCAGGAGCCAGCTGGCATGTGAGAATTGAGCAGAGAAGCAGTTAAGGGAGTCTCCCCTGATCCAGCGACTCCTGCAGCCAATGACCCTGTTTGGGAGATCTGAGCAATACCCTATGCCAAGGCCCCAGACACTATTTTTCTTGAACACTCTGTCTATTTTTTATGCAACACTGTTCAGCCAAAAACCAAATCAGCCCTGCCATTGAAAAAACGCTGCTTTTAACAATAAGTCTTTGTCTAAACATGTCCAATGCTTTTCAAAATTAATTAATTAGCCCTGCTAGGAGTGATCAGTTTGGTACATGATACTAGAAAATTCATTACACTCTCTTGTTTGAAATATTAGAGGACTAAATGTTAACAGCTGTTTATGGACTGCCAGATTTGACTGGCAGAGCATTTTGATTTGAAATACAAGTTTTGAAATTCTTGGCTTGTCATTTTGGTCCTAGTGGTATTACAATAAATCTAACAATGGACTGAAATTCAGCACTATTAACCATTCTGCAGAACAGTGCACATAAAGCTATTCTAAACTATTTCATTTCAAAAATATCTTTACATGTAACAGGAGCTGCTACATGTAGGTCAGAAAGCAAAAATTTTCACTGTATGCCTTTTCTGATTAGACTAGTATTTTTATCTCTCAGTATAACCACAAGATAATTAAGTAATTATGCAGATACTCTCCTGAAAAGTAGGTTTATTCCCTAAACATTGTGTGTGGTCACCTGAGTACTGTGCAATGAAAACCAAAGAAAATCAGCTGCTACCACCACCCTTAGCAGAGACACTGAACTGATCCTGTATACTCCTCTAGGGCACCTCTTTGCAAATGAAAACTCACTGTGGGTGCAAATCTTATTTCCATGACAGCAAAGGCCTACATCAGCTGAGAAGACTGACTTACTTTAACTGTCCCAGTAGTATTCAGCTGATCATGTCTGAATTTATTGATACCATTCAACTTAATCTCCGGTTTAATCCCAGGGTTTGCCTGAAAGATTAAATCGGGCTGTTGCATTTATAGCAAACCCGCAAAAACATCGAATAAACTACGCTGCTCTAATCCCTGCAAATATCTGCTACCTGTGTATTTGCAGGACCTGAGCTAGATTGTTTATGATACTTACCATTTTTAATTATTAGGATCTCTAAGAGTTCTTCTTTCAGTAGAAAGAAGATAATTTATGGAAGATTCATTATTATAAGAGAGAAGGTGAACATTGACCTGGAAGATCTAATTTTCTGTATCTGACCTTGAGAAATAGCCTGGACTCATGGCTGCACATTTTGTGCTGTAAAATAGTATTATTGAAATTTTTAAGAAGATAGTTGTAGAAACCATTTTATTAAAATCTGAATACACTCTTAAGGAAGACTATATGAAGGTGTATGTCCTTAGTCAGCAGATCTGCTCCCTGTAGGTTTTTAATCACTTAGTATTTTAAGAAAGAACTAGATCTTACATGTACCCTCCACACAACTTCAACAACGCCATGAAGCCATAATATGAAGCCAACATACATTTAAGCTGGTTCTGCAACTGAGAAGACAAACAAACAAAAGCTCCTGGGGTACAATTCCTCTTCTGCTGTGCCAGCACAAGAATTTGGTCCTGTGCTCAGTGAACCCCATAGTGTATCACTGATCTCACTCACTCCAGTTGCATCAGTTCTCTATACGACTACAAATATGTTTTTGTTCATGTGCCACAGTGCTTTTCCGATACAAGAACAAGTATTTGGGGAGAGAGAAGTACAGACTGCTTTTTGTGGGAACAGTGATCTAGTTACACACCACATTGCAACCTGAAGGTACACACATGCTCCAGCCAGTCACAAACTAAAAGAAACTTTTTGAACAATGTATTACTGCAGTAAAATGTCTTGCACCAGGACCTATGTTCATAAGCCCAACGCAAAAAAAAAATTTAAAAAAAGAAAAAAAAAGCGACCTTCTAATCACTTTCGTGACTTATCAGCTGAATTATGTACACATATTGCAAGCTAGGTAAACTCCATCACAGTGATGAAGTAATACAGCAATTAAGGGAATCAACTGAACACACACAGACTTTGTAACCCGTGCATCACCTTTGAGATTGTTAGCACTGGTGATAGCGAAAAATAAACAAGCTAAAAAAAGAAGACAAGATTCTGTCAGCCCAATCTGTTCTTTGTTCAGATACCCAGTGAATGGCTCATTCAGCTGTTCTATCACAACGGTGGAGCTGGAGCAGAGATGAGGAAAAGGGGGCAGAGGTGATGCTGAAAAAAAAACTTGTTTGAAGTTCTGAGATTATATTTTTGTTTGCAATCTTAATACACATGGCTTGTTCCAAAGTCAGTTTATTGGTAGATCACTATTTCTTGTCATCCTGGGAATTTATGTCTGCTGAGGGAATGGCTACCTAACCAAGAAAAAAATGTGTTTCATTACTGTAGGAATAGTTATTGTGAGAGAATTACCATAGCTGTTCATAAATTATATGAATGGAGGTTTTTTTCTCCCAAAGGAATAACAAAACCTAAATCAGAGAAGATGGATATATCCATACTTCTGAAGAGCTCTCAGCAAATTCTATTTTCCCCTTCTCTCCCACTTGGCTCCAGCAAAATACTTCCTCTAACTTAACTATGTTAGAAACAACTCAAGGAAAAATCACAAACTCCAGAAAGCTTGGAATTTCAGCTGTTTTATGAGAAGTCACTCTTCACGGAATACATAAAACCATCCAAAACTAAGATACAAAAAAATTAGCTAGAGGATTTTCCCTTTGCCTCAAACACAATTCAGTAAAATCATGTGGCATATAACATAAGCTGTGAAGAAAAAGAAAATTAATAGCAACAGCTCTATAAAGTAATTTCAAGGGCACTTTTAACTCAGTATCTCACCTAAAATGGCAGTCAACAACAGATGCCCAAGGAAGGGTGTTGGAATAATGCAATCATATAATGCATCTTTCTCAGCAACTGCACACAGCTTCAGTGTGGTTCAGGGACTTTCCAAACCAGAGGTATTTAGTAGCTGTTATCAGACATATTTATGGGAAAAAAATCCAAACTATTGACCTAATCTAAACTTTTAGTGTTCCTAATGTCCAAATACAGAGTTTTGCAACTTTAAGCACTCTATTTTCTTCTACGTACAATTTTTTTTTCAGTCTTCTACTTGATAATTTTGTTCAATGCCCTCTAGGCTTTCTATTAGAAAAAAGTCCTTCTGTGTTCATTTTTTCTGTACCTTTCATGACTTTATACATCTCCATATGCCATATGCCTCCCTAGCTATAGCCTACTGAATTATTACTCGTAAACAGTTCCTTATCTTTGTCAGTCTTTGTCTGTCACCTGTGTCTCTCTGCTATCCCAAGACCCCATTCCAAGTGACTTCAAGAAACAGGGAAAAAAGTTGTTGTCAGAGAATAAAGATTTATAGACTTGAATACATGGTAAAACCTGCTCTTCAGATGTCCCTGCTCATTGCAGAGGAGTGGAACTAGACAACCTTTAAACCTCCCCCTCCAACCCAAACCATTCAATGATTCTGCCAGCTGAAGCACACTGAAGTCACGAGGCAATATTGTCCTACATTAACCTCAGGTAAAAACATCTTTGTTTCCATATGGCCTGCATACCCACACTTTGGCTTTATTTTTCTAATATCTCTGAAGACCAAGAAACAGGGACTCTAGTGCTGCTGGCAAAAATCCAAAGATGACATAGACAAAATTAAATGTAAATAACTTTTTAATGCACAGGTTGAAGCTTAATTTAAGAAAAGGCCACCTTACTCAGGTTTGATCCCCTCAATTTTATGCACTGGCCTAAGCCACCAGAGTTACTAGTAGTTATCCTAATTACCTCTGAACTTTTTCCTGGAGCTACTTATCTTTTACTGTGTGAGATTTTAGGGAGATTAATCTCTGCAGTAAGTGAATCAGGTATCTAAAGATAGATAGGATGGCAAGGTCAAGCCCTGTGAAGAACATTCCTCTTATTTCTTGTTAAGACTCAAGTGTATTTACAAAAGCCTCTCAAAAACTCAGACCTGCTGTCCCTATGCCCACAAACCAATTGCAATACTTCCAATAGCAACAATGGCCTTATTACACAGGAGTAATAAAAAGGATTCAAATAGGAGTGTTTGAGAAAGGAGGTCACAAGCAGCTGGAGTCTCCACTGACTGAACAGTGCCATTATTGGAAGCAGTGTTTGCTTCCTACTTGAAGCAGAATCTTTGAGCACTAACAAAACTGACACTGGTACTTCAGCTATTGATTGCCAAATATCAAACTTCCCATTCCTGAACTGGTCACAGAGAAGCTAATGAGGTTCAGCAGTAGTATCATTTAATTAAAGCAAGGTTGGCTGTCACAGCATGGCAAGTATCTCACTTCATTGGCCATTAAGGACTCGATTCGGTGCCTAACCACAGCTGTCTATGGCCACTGAGGTGCCCAAAATGTCCCTGGTGTCTTTACCGTGCCATCTCAGAAAGTTTGTGCCCTTTCTTTTGTTCCTGTGTTGTATCTTGCAGACTGATCTGGGCATACCGTATATCCCTGGGCACTTGAAAGAGTGCTAAATGCTTCCCAAAGGCCCTAAGAGGTGGGTCACCATGCAAAACCAACTCCTCGTTAGTCTTTTTAAATGGGAAGGTCATGGCAAATTTTCAAATCGCTTTTATCTCTTTATTCCCTCCTCTGGCCAGCCCTGGCTTGGGGATTTCTTTGCTGTCCCTGCTGGCTCTGGCAGCCTGCTGGGCATCCTCACTAAGGAGCGAAACCAGCAAACAGCAGCCAGGGCACGGGATCCTCGCCACCTCCTTGCCCTCACGGGCATCGCAAAGTCCACACAGCAAAGGAAGGAAAAAAGCGTCACATCAAACGAAGGAGGGAAAAGAAAGGACCCGATGCGCGTCAGATCTGAGCCTCCAATGACTGCAGGTGAGCGCCAGTCCCAGCCCAGCCTCTCACCCCGCGCCCCGAGCGCAGGAGGGCCACACCCGGGCTCTTCCCCGCCCGCCCGCCGTGCAGCGCCCGCCTCAGCCCGCTCCGCCCCGGGGCTGGCGGCGCCTGCGCGGGGCTGGGGCCGGAGCGAGCGGGGTTCCGTGGTCCCGGAGCGAGCAGGGTCCCGTGCGGTGCCGTCCCGGCCATGGAAGCGGCGGGGCGGTGGCCGCTGTGGCTGCCGGGCCTGGCGCTGCTGTGGGGCCGTGCCGTGGCGGGGCTGGAGCAGATCCGCACCACGGTTCCGCCGGCGCCGGCGCAGGGTAAGGAGGGGCGGGCATCGCGTCGTCCTTCCCTTCCCTTCCCTTCCCTTCCCTTCCCTTCCCTTCCCTTCCCTTCCCTTCCCTTCCCTTCCCTTCCCTTCCCTTCCCGGGCGGGCCTGCCCGGGGTCTGCGCTCGGCCCCGAGCGGGGCAGAGGGGCACGGCGGCGGCCATGGGCACAGGCTCGCCCTGAGGCCTGCAGGGGCCCAGCGGCGCCCGCAGCGCCTTCAGGAGAGCTGCGGAGAGCTCGGCGCTTGCCGTGGCGCTCGCCCCCCGGCACGGAGCGGGCTGGTTCCGGGCAGCGGGAGGGAACAGCCCGCTCCCGGCCGAGGGGCGCGGTGATGGCGCTGGGCTTTCCCGGCTTGCGGCGCCGCGGGGCTGTCGGGAGCTTTGCGGCGCGGAGACAGCAGTCAGAATCACAGGGTGGGACAGGCTAGGAGGGACCACAGTGCTCACTTGGTACAACCTCATTTACTCAGGCAGGGTTATCCTAGAGCACAGAGTCGTCAGGGTTTGCTCAACCCTGGGTGATGATGGGGAATGTGGCTCAGGAGAGGCTGACGGTGTTCCACCCTGTTCTGTTGGAATCATTTATCTCTTAGCTGCTTTTGGCAGGCATTTGGCAGGCATTTGGTGAAGCTTGGCCTCAGATTTGGTTGCCACTAACAGGTGTGACCACGAAAGGTGTACATCAGGTTGGCTGGCATCAAATTACGGTGTCTCAAGTGCACCTTTACAGGTGTGTCTAGGTCCCAATTCGAGGTGTTTTAATTTCCTTTAGGGAAGGATTTATACTTGAAAAGGGAGTCTCCAGCTTTTTGAGACAACTAGCTTGAAACAAATTTGCCCTGCTAATTCATGTTCAGCAAGCTTGTTTGTTTGGGTGTTTTAAATCTCACATTAAAAACGTAGTGAAGTATTTTTATAATAAGCGTGGTGGAACTCTGTGTTGAATATTTCTATTTGAAAATGTTTGAGTTTAAACTGAGAACTGTTTTTGAACCTGCTTCTCGTGTTGTTTTTCCATTAATTGGTATATGGCCTTACACTTAGGCTGTTAATTGGTACCTGTAACAATTTAATTGGTACCGGATAAACTCGTAAGGGGGTTTTCTATAGAAATATATTAATTAAAGATACATATATACTGGTACATAAAATGCATTTAATGTTAAGAATTAATACTGGAAGTATTTAATACTGAATATGAAAAGAAAATACTGAAATAAGTAGTTGTCTCACAAGCAAGTAACTTAGCTCAAATTGATGACTGGTTGAGACTAATGCTCCATAAAAGTTAGAATTGGATTCTTGATTTGGAGATATTTTCCTCTTGTATTTATGTTATACTGAAATAAGAAAAATCTTGTTTCAATAATGGTACAAAAATTATCATAGGAGCCACAATTACTGGAAGCAAAATCCAGGTTCAGACTAGGAAAGGACATTCCTCCTTATCTTTCAAGTAGTTCATCTAGGTCAAAACTATGGCATGTACGTAGTCCTGTGGGAAACAAATTATGTCTGAGTTATGGATAAAAAAAGACTAGTCTTAAGGTGATAAACAGGGAGTACTTCTGCAAAAAAGTGTATGTGAACACCAGTAAGTTCATGCTTTTTCTTTGAAATTGAAGAAAATATGCATTAAGTGCTTCTGCATCACTTAGCTTGTCAAGCTTCTGTTGATGTTTTCATTGAACTCTTGCAAATTAACTTTGTGTCCTGTATTTGGAAATGGTTTTTATTGTTATTTAAAATCATATTATTTGGAGAGCTTTATCTTTAAAAAACTCTTTTCTCATAGAAAAAAAGTTAAAACCTATGGAAGGGAATAAATCCTAGGCAAGGCTCAGCTTTTGCAAACCTTCTAAAGCTGCAAAATTTGGAATGTTCCCTAAATTGAAGTAAATTCTAGAACGTCAGCAGAGATACAGGGAGGCTCTTGGGTTACATCTTCTATGTTGTCCTTAGAGAAAGCAAACTGAGGTTAAAGGTAAGCTTGAATTGTTTCCCTGTGTCTAAAGTTGACCTTAAATATTTTTTTATCTCTGTTTGCTGCGGTTCTCCTGGAATGGAATTACTGAGATTTCATTACTTCAGTCAAAATTGTTGCTTGTATCTAGAAATAGAAAAAAGAAATGCTAAATATTATTATAAATGCTTGACCTTATGGAATAAAAATAAATGTATAATCTCTGTGGGTTTTGGTTTTGTCTGTTTTTGTAGCATGCTCAGCCTTTTCCCAGAAGTCCTGTGAAGAATGTCTAAAAAATGTTTCGGTAAGTTTTTTAACATCTTTTTTGATTGATGAGAATTTCCACTTAATATGAAATCAAATAATCATTTGGCTGTTTGTGTCTTATTTAAACAATAGAGTCAGCTGATGTGCTCTTTCCCGTCTGTCACATGTGATGCCAGTGTGCTTTCACTTTGCCAGGGTGGCTCCATGATTTGGTCACTCAGGGTGTTTCTGTGCTTTGTCTGGAGAGGACAGACCAAATTCAGGCTTCCAGTGTCAGTGTGTGCTCAGGGCTTTCATACCTCAACTGAGCAAATTGATGTTGCTGCTGCCTCAGACTCATCCTCATTTTGTGGGTAGCACTTAGTTAAACGTCCATCTAATAAACTCAGTCTTACGTGGTTAAAGTGCCTTGCTTTTCTTCTATGGTGCTAGGAGAACTGAGAAATTGTTGTAACTGAAGTAAAGTGCCTTTCTCTGGAGATGACCTGAGAAATGCCTGTAACTGAGGCAGAGTGTGTGGTTTTGTAACCCATTAAGAGCTAGATAACAGCTTTTGTGTAATTGAGGATGTATGACAAAGATGTTCTTGATAGTACTGTTAGATAAAGCACAGTTCCTGGCTGAGCTCTTTTTATAACGAATCCTAAAAAAAACATGTTCTGTCAAAGATGCCTGTTATCATTACTGAAAACTATTTCACTGTATTAGTTGTGTGGTAAATGACTTCTGAATAAGTATTTATTTTAACAGATGAAAAACTAAACCTGAGCTTGATGCCTAGTGATGAAAAGCAGAAATGTTGTGCTGGCATTTTAACTGTAATACACTTAAAATCTTGAAATTTTAGAAGTATTGAGATATGTAACTGTGTGCAATCAAGATACACAATGTACTTTGCAACACAGATTGGATGAGGCTGTATCATTCATTACCTTGAAGCAAAACTGTAGAATTGTAAGGATTCTTTACTGATTTCTTTGTGTTGATAATCAAATACAATGCTGAAGTAAGATTATAAGTGTATTTTTATTCCTTAAAGACACAAGGTGTTTTAAAATTCTGAGCAGTCAGCTGGCAGATTTTATATTTCTTGTTAATTTCAGTAATTTTAAACCCAAAGCCATTTTACCCTCAAGTATGGAGAGTACCTCAATATGTTCCCGGATATTTTCAGTCTGCTGTTACCTCTAAGTATGAAATGTTCGTATTCACATGTCAGTTTAGGTTTTACTGAGAAATTCTGCCAGGACTTCTGTAGGTTTTATAATACAAAGCACTTCCATTTCTCCAGTATTATATTCATGTAAGAAGTCTGTCTTTGGGGAGGTGCACAAAATTTTTAACTGTTTTTGAAGATACTTAATTTGGTTTTTTTCTGGTTTCTTTTGCACAGTGCCTTTGGTGTTACACCAACAACACATGTATTGATTACCCTGTAAGAAGTATTCTTCCATCATCATCATTGTGTTCTCTCTCAAATGCTCGATGGGGAGTTTGCTGGAGTAGGTACTAATTTTACTTTTGCTGTAGAGAATTATTTATGAGTATGATTAAAGTAAGACTACCACTTACTAGAGCTGTTTCCTGATAATTTATTTGGAGGGGCAGGGGCAGGAGGCAGTGGTTATGATTTGGAGCCATATCTTTAATCTTCTGGACTTAGAAACAGCCGTCATTAAGGTTTCTTTATGAAAGTATAGTGTAGTTATGCTCATTTGTGAAGCCAGTGTAGTTATGCTCATCCAGTGGCTTTAAAACATTTTTTTAAATTTCTGACATTTTAAAATTTTAAAACATTTAAAATTTCTGAAAGTGTTGGATGATTTGTCTAGATCCAGAGTTCTTTTATTATTGAACCACTACCACAAGTGAACCAATACCACAGGAACAGAATCACACAGAAATTCTTGACTGCTATTTTTGCTGAAACAACTGAAATAACAATATAATCTGTGTGTTCCAATGGCAATATAGATAAAGTTAAAAAGAAAGCTGCACAGTGCCGCTGTAGGTTGTAGCAATTAAAGCATTGTTTAATTGCTTTTCAATTTCCATTTGCTTTGTATGTTTTACTACAAAATACAGCACTGAGTGTATGCTGCCATCAGGATGAAATATTTGGCGCTGTTTTTGCAATACTGTGTGTACTGATGTAAATTCACACTAGACTGGAACAGAGAACACTGAAGACATTGGAAAGCTTCTTGTATGAAACAAGAGTACAGATTCAGTCCAGCAGAGCAAAGGCTTGCTGCTTTCTATGTATTTGTGCATGGACACCAGGAGGCTAAAGGAGAAAAACAAGTGGGGGTAAACTATCAGTGACTATGTTGACTGAAGAAAGTTACCAGGCTTAGCGCAGAGAGATTATGCAGTAGTCTAAATTAGACTAGCAGAAGTAGAAGAATGCTGTTGAAGTGGAGTAGGTTTCTGAACACTACCACTTAATAATTGCTGCAGAGTGACTAGATAAAACAGTACAGGTGAGCTTTATCAATTCTTTATTCTTACAGAAGGGCTTTGTGCTTTGTTTTCTGAGAACAGGCATTTACGTTTAGACTTTTGTTGGAGCTTTTTATGGTACAGTAGGTATATAATATCAGTGATAAGGCACACTTTTAAGAAAACTGGGCTTGCAGTGTCGTAGTAAAGGCTCTTACTATGACATGTTTAGCATACTTTTTTCTGAAAGCTTGAAGGGTTGAGTCCTGCCAATACCTAAGTACTCACAAAACTGCTTGCTTCCTTGCTCTTTTCCATGGCCCCGGTGGGATGGAGGAAAAAAACAGAACAAGACCAAAAAACCTCCTTGATTAAGACAGTTTAATGGATGAAGGAAAAAGAGGGAGAAGAAAAAAAGGCGATTTTTTTTTTTTTTTTTTTTTTTCTTTTTTTACCACCTCCACAGGCTGACTGATGCTCAGCCAGTCCCCAAACAATGAACTCCCATTGGAATTGGCTTTCCCCTTGGAAGCCAGTTATGCCCTCCACTTATTTTTCCTTTACCTCAGATTTTATCACTGACCATGACATTATATAGTGTAGAACACCCCTGTGGCCAGTGTGGGTTGTGTTCTGTCAGCATCCCCTCCTGACCTCTCCAGTCTCTTGCACATGTCCACCCCTGCTCACTGTGGGGAACAGAGGGAAAGGGAGGGAAAAAATGTTTTGGTGCTCTTCGAGCCTGTTCTGCATCAGACAAAACATTGGTGTGTTACCAGCATATTTTAGCCAGAAATCCAAAACACAGCACCAATTAGCTGCTATGAAGTAAGTAACACTCTCAAACGCGCCAAGTAGAGAAACACGTGTCCTTTTCTACTGATACTAAGGGTGATCTGCACAGCAGTTTACTGCTGCTGTGGAAATGGCTTCTGGTTTGGGTGCCATTTGTGTTTCTAGATTGACTGTAGCTTAAACACAGAATGAAAACTTAATAATGGAGTGCATTCTCAGCAAAAACAAGTAGGAAAAAACCCCAAACCAAAACAACAAAAAACTGCCTCTCAGATATCCATTTCCTTAATAGATTTTTTACAAATTACAGGCAGCAGCATCCCATGGGGTTATGTGGTTTTATTGAGACTATCCCCCACAGACACAGCAGGAAAATTAATTAACTTGGAAGGTGGTGGTGGTGGCATTTTCTTCTTTGAGCAAATAAAATTAAAAGATGAATGTTGTTCACTGTTGCTGAAAATGAAGGTGAATATTACAGCTTTCAAAGTCAAAACCAAATGACTGTCTTCCAGTTACAATTTTTTGTGAATGAGATGTGTTGACAGATTATTAACTGGAGTGAAGTGAAGAGGAACAGTGTAATACAAAGTAGCTTAATTGTGTTGGGTGTTTCCATGAATAGAAAGCATAGGAAATAGGTACTGGAGACAAGAATGCAGACTGAAAACTGACAATCTTTTCCTGCACTTTAATAGGTTAAAAAAACCACTTTCTTGCCTCAATTAAATAGTGTACTTTTAAAAAAATTAAATTTTGTTTAAAACAGTTTTTTTACTTTACTGAATGGAGTATACTTAATTGTTTGTAACTTGTAGGGAAGTAACAGAATGAGAAATGTGATTTTACCTAATATCTGTTCAGTGTAGATGATGCATAAAAGCAAAATTTGAATGTGGTATACTGCATTTTATCTGGGGTACTTGAATGGAATCGTGGAGTTTTTTGCATATAGGGATGAAAATATGTCTGGGAAGGAGGGGAAGAATTATCAGAAAGATAAATGTTACTGCTGGAGTCTAACAGGTTGAATATATTCATGTTTTTCAGTAAACTTTGAGGCTTTAATTATTGCCATAGCTGTGATAGCTGGACTCATTCTGGTGTCCATAACAGTGTGTTGCTGTTACTGCTGTTACTGCAGAAAGCGTTCCAGGAGGTAAGTACTTATATTTGTTTCCTTTACTAACTGGGGGTGCTGGTCTTCCCTATCTACCTACAAGTTTAGCTCTCCAGTATACTGAGAATATTTTCATATGGAAGCAATTTTGGTCACTTTGCTTTATTTGTTTGAGAAGGAGAACAAGATAAGAGATACTTAGTAACAGGTAGTATGACACAGGAAATGATGCTGGAATGACGCTGAAAGGATGTTTCTAGTGGTAGCAGCACTGATGTGTTCTTACACGTCTACATTTTACACTTTCTTATTAACATTGGACAGGCAATCTTTCAATGACCAAGTAAATCCTTGCTTCTTGTGATAATGGTATAAATAACTTCTTTCACGGCAAGCTCATGGTACAGCAAAAAGGGACCAGGTGAGTAACAAGTAACTGAGCAGCAGTGTCCTACAGCACTTGGTATCCATGTTTCAGAGTTGCCCTTGGATCTGTCAGCAGTCATTATCTAAGGGATTAGCTGTCTTTGCCAATTCAAAAAAAATATTTTAAATGTAAGATAATAATTCTTTACTGTAAGGTACTAAAATTAAATATTCTTGAGATCTTGGAAGACTTGGAAAACTTTTCTAAACTGGCTTCTCTAAGTAGCTGATATTCTTAAGGGGAGGGAAGTAGTTGATGAGTAGCTAAAATAGCTAAGTCAGTGCTGCAGTGTGAAGTGGGACAGCACAACGTCTCCCTTTGTCACTCAGGTTTTAAAGCTTTCTGGGCAGTGTAGTTTCAGCTAGCTCTCTTCTTACTATCCTTCAGTACTTGTTGTGTGAATAAAATGTGGACCATATGTCTTGGTCTGAAATGATTTCTATACTTCTTCAAGTACCTTTGACTCATTGTTCTTCTTTGAGAGTTAGTTTTGGTTTTTTTAAAAGAACTTGTGTAACTGTACAGTGTGTAGTGCTGACCCTAAAGCCAGAGAAATATGGTATATCTGTGGCCTTAAATATGAAAATAACTGTAAATAACATCACATTCCTTTCTCTCTTCCCTGAGGAAGTAGCATGTACCTGTTCTGCTGGTAGACTGGTATACCAAATCTGCCCTAGTGCAAAAATGAATACTCTTTAGCCCTGTGCTGATAAGCCTTGAAGATGTAAAGAACAGGTTTAGATCTTACATAAGATCTGCCAACATCCTCTGCAGAACAACTGAGTAGGCCCCAGTGGCTGACATGTCAGCAAATAAAGCTTGAATCCTGTGAAAAGAGGTATTTGTGCCAGACTTCAGCTTTAGTAGCTAAGTTGTCAATCAGTGCTGTAACATCTAATTCTAAAAATAGAGGGTTAGTTGAGAGTCATCTTATGCTGAGACTCCAAAGGTGTCAAGCTTAATCTTGTGACCCTTAGAGGATTTAAAGGTTTTGTCAATCTGTGGTCCAGCTTATTTCAGGAGGATTCAGAATGTGTTATTACACTGAAGCCTGATATATTATTGGCTTTAAGCCCACTGATTCTCAGCAGGACTTCTTTTGCTCTCTTCTTCCTTATTTTTGGGGGTTCATTTTCCACAAAAGAAACAGTTTTTTTCCCATGACTGGAGGAAGGAGAGGTTGTAGAAATGTAGTACTAGATCAATTATACTGACTTTTTAGATGTATCATCTGAGATCTGAGGTGTAACATTGTTTTGCACAAGTATCAGTGTTCCTTTTGGAAGTTCTTAAGCTGCGTGTTTCAGCATTTGAGAAGCCACTACTTACCTTCTCCTGGAACACAGAGAATACTTAGGTGCCTTAACCCCCACATTAGTAATGTAGTTGGCTCACCTGTGTCCATCCTACCACAGGAATTCTAGGAATATTGGTGCAAGTTTCTATTTTTATCCTGTGGTTTTTGGCTTCTAAGAGTCTGGTTCCATGTACTTGAGACAGTTTCATGAAAAGCTATTACTCTTGAAACTATATTAAATGGACTCTTGTGAACTTCAATTACCAATCATTTTTATTTGTATAATCTCAAACTTTCTGAATTTGGAAGAAAAATTCAATTAATTCAAAGTATCCAGAAATCAGGAGATACTTAAAGCTCTTTAATTATAGGGAAGAATATATTTTCTGAATTATATACCAAGATCTTATTTATTTGATGTTTTCATATTTTGTAGCACCAATTGTGAGGATTATTGCATAGTTGTAAGACAATGGGGTCTCCAGGAAAGCAGTTTTACAGGAGGGTGCCTAAGAATGTAGTCGTTCTGGACATGCTGATATGGAGAACTGATTAGTTTTCCAAAAGGGTCTAACATTGTTTTCAAATAAAAGTGACCTATTGTGTGTGTTTCCTGCTCCCCCAAGATTTTTTAAATTCTTTAGGTGGAAAAAGCTGGAACTAAAAAATGTGTTTGTGAAACATTGTATGGATTCTGAGGTATTGGCTTGTATTGAAATGACTAAAATGTTCAGAGAGATACATGGACTGTTTGGGCACATGGAAGAATTGAGTTCATATTTCCAGAGCTTAATGTGTCTGAATTTTACGTATTAAATCATTTCACATGCTGTAATTAACCACTGGATGTCACTCTTGCTTAACTTACATGTTGGTGGCTGCAGATATGTGGTAATGCAACTGTTCAGGTGTATTAATATTGTTAATATTTGTCTTAGACATCTTCAGATGTTACTCACTTTTGGAAGATGATTAGCACCTGGGCAAGCATGGCAGTTTTCCGTTTACTAATCCAGAAGAATTGTCACAAATTCTTTCAGGGAAAAACTAACAGAAAAAATGTTTGACGTTTGTTTTAGAGCCCCACAAGTCTTACACAGTCTATCTAATAGTTAAGTGAAGCTGAGCTTCTCCAAGGCAGGTCACAAAGGTAAAGTGCAGTAGAGCATCCAGTAAAGCATATCTGCACATGCACAGCTCAGATGTACTGTGTAGGCTCAGCATTTCCCAGAATCACACGGCTGATACACTCAGGTAAATCCTTGCTCATTCCAGAGCAGACTGCTTTCCTGGGGGCAGCTGGAGATTGGAAAGTAATGGTTGTTGGAAAGATAAATTGATCTGGCATCAAAGGTTTATGAGCCATCAATCTTCTTCTAGGGGACAACAATGGACTTGACTGTGCACATGCAGTACACTGAATATAAAATGGGGTGTGACACATGGGGAAAAGGGCAATTAGGAATTCTGCTTCTGGGACAGTCTGCAGCCTCTTCCTAAGTCCTGTGGAGGCTGAAGGGCATATTACTACAATGAATAGAGCATTTGGATTTTATAAAATATGAAAGGATAATTATACAATTACTCAGCCATGAAATTTTACATGACTATGAAGAAGCATCTCTGGTCAGACTATAAATTCCTTTTGAAAATAAGTAAAGTAACTAAATAGTGATAGCTTAGCAGTAAAGTTGCTTTTTTCTCCTCTTATGCTTTTCTTCCCTCCTTGTTTTTCTGGCAGGTTGGATGAAGAAGAAGAGCAGCTAGCTAGGAAGAGAGAGGAACGAAGACTACAGTCTCTTCAGAGGTAAGTCTTGACAGCTTGATATATAGCTATACACTTCCTCGTGATGTTGGAGTATTCTGCCTTTCTAAGGAATACATGGAGTACTGAACAAAGAGGCATTGTGAAGTTAGACATGACAGTGTCAGACTTTTACAGAAACAGGACTTTATTATGAGATTGGTGAACCTGATTAGGAGCTGTATTGCTGTAAGTGAACAGAGAGCAAACAAGTTGATGCTCAGTGTAGCAGGTACCAGGAGTGCTCTGTGCCAGTCAGGAGCAAACAAGAGGAATGTGTCTGAAGTCTTGTCCAGTCTTTTCCTGGACGAGTGCCTGTCAGTGACATGAGTTCATGTCTAATTGAGGCTGGGATTCAGAGGTGAGACCCACTTGTTGGATTAATTTGATAATTGGTTCTTTTTTCATTTAAAATTTGTCTGGAAAAAGTAGAGAAGTTGGTAGTGAGATACCTATTTGAAATCTCGCTCAAGGAGTGGAAAACTTCGGCTCAGATCTCACTTTAGCCTTAATTCCATATTTCCATCCTTTCTGTTAAAGCTGTGTAGCACAGTGTGAAAAGAAATGCAAGGGGCAGCTGTGATATAGTGTTTCAAAGCTGTGTAGCACAGTGTGAAAAGAAGTGCAAGGGGCAGCTGCGATACAGTGTTTCCTCAGTGAGAACAGCATTCCTGCAGATTTTTCTGTAGATTCCTGTAGGTTTTTCTGGCTTAGTTTTACAGTGACTTTTTATGAGTTTTACATTTTTCTTTAGTTAAGCAATTTTTATTGCTAGGGTGATGATGCCTGGTACAAGCAAGGTGTACCTTTTGAATCTTACTTCCTTTCATGGTCTTTATGTCGGAGATTTACAGCTTCAGCAAGACAAAGATGTCCCAACCAAATGCTAGTCTTAGAGCTGTTGCATGTGGGTTTGAATCTTCATGCACTGACAGGGAAATTATTTGGGTTTTCACTTCCTGGTTTTGTTCTCTAAAGACTCTTCTGCCGGGTAACAGGTGGGCACCTTCGCTGCCTTGCTGATGCCTGCTGTTTTCTCTTGAACACAGATTGATTGTTAATAAGGACAGGGAGCAAGGCATGCTTCCATGTGAGAACTCTTGTAGAGCTCTTGCATGAAGACATTAGGTTTCTCTATATAAATGTGCATAGGAAGACAAGGCAGGTATGTTTCCGACTTAGCACAAAAATGGGAGTCAGCAAGGTGGCCTTACAGATGTACCTGCTGTTGCTCATGTGTCTGACTGGCACGAGCTAGGAGAATCATTCGTCTTGATTCCATGCATCTGTTTTCTTGCTCTGAGTAGCCCGGTTATGTAAGCAAACACAGCAACTGCTTGCCCTGAATCTGATAATGATTATGACTCTGAAGTAGCACCGTGATATTAAGCAGCAGAATAGATTCTGTTGTAATGGGTTAAATTGATGTGCCCTTTAGCCTCATACAAAATTCCTAATCTTGCTGGCAACAGAACGAATTAGAATAGGATACAATGAGGACATAAACCAAATAATTTTTCAGAGCTTGATGAAGTGCGAAGTTTAAACGATTAGCTTTTGGGTTTGTGATTATTATTTTTTTAAAGTATTACTTACTGGCAGTTTTGTATAGCTATTTCCATTTTCTGCTAGCTGCATAATATGGTTTAGTAGCTTTTAAACATATCATATTTGAACTTAGATTATTTTTGTTCTGCACAGATTTTAATGGCACAGATTTACTGTTGCAATAGTGCATATTCTGCATTTGTACTCGTTTAAGAAACTGTAAGCTTAAAAGTAACTTTTGAAAAGATGAGAATTAGATGTCTCCTAGTGTAGTTGAGCTAAAAGTATTACTTTGAAAATATGAAAATATTTTTAAAATTTTTGAGGTGTAATAGTGGCACTAGTTTAACACTTTAGATTTTGTGTAAATGCATTTTACTTCTAAAGTAACTGAGAGCTGCTGATGCAAAGAGCATTCTTACTTTTCTTTCATGCCTAAGGCACAACATTCCTTAATTCTGTGCTATGCCAAATTTTTTACATGAAGGTATTCACAATTCTGTGTGGGTTTTGAGGTTTTGCTTCTGCTGGATGAGTTCAGTGAACAGTCTCAGCATATATCCATAAGATTTCTGGGATCTGTAGGATACAAGGACATCATGAATCCAGGGGTGGGAGAAAAGCAAAGAAAGCATTTATTTGGGGGCTGAGCAGGAAGGACTACTTCCTCTTTCATTGTTGCAAGGTAATGGCAAACATTATCCAAGAAGAGAACAGATGCAAATTTGTTTTCATAAACATCTGAATTTGTAAGCTGAAAGTGTTAGACTTGAATGTGCATGGAAGGGTAAGAAATAGGTGTCCAGTTTAGGAAATATGCTCACATACAGTTTCTCAGATAAGTTGTGTTGAATATTTGCAATGAACCAGAAAATTGGGGAATTTTGTACCTCTAAATCCAGTTATAACTACTCACAGCACAGCAGACTGAATGCTAGTGTGAAGGTGATATTTCTCCTGTAATGCTTTTGTTTCTTTCTTAAGAGAAGCCATCCAGTGAGGAATATCAACATTTTTTGTATTCCAAAACCGTGTGCCTTGTGGTGAAATGTACATCCTTAATTATACTACTTTGTTCAGTTAAGACAGCACTTCCCTGTGTTTGTTATAAAGCAAAGACTTCTGACTAGGTGCATAATAGGGGATGATTGTATACCATAACCTTTCCACTGTGATTTGTGTATCAGCTTTAAATTCTTGGCACAGTTAATCTGTAGGAAGTCTGATGCTTCTGGAGTGTAAAGTGTGCTGTACACACACTGAGCAAGTGGCATTGCACCAGGCAATTAGCAGCACAGAGCTAATACCAGTTCCATTCTTGAATTAGCCTAGGAACAAGGATCAGTGGGAGCAGACTGCTCTGCCAGAATGATTGCTGCAGCTTAGAGCAGCATCCCTCTTTCCCAGCTTGTCTTGGGAGTGTGTCTGTGAAACAAAAACTGCTTTAACTGCAGAAGAGGACTTAGTATAGTTCTCAGAACAGAGCCCTGCGGTATTTCCATGTTCTGAACATGCATACTTATTGTGTGTGTGGCTGGGGGTCATGGGAAAATACAAGGAGTAGACCACTTCTAGCAACCAGAGCACCTCACCCTACCCACTGCTTTCTACCTCTAAGACATTTGGAGGATGAAGTGCTCACAGTAGGCTGTAGAACAAATTAATATTCTCAACAAGCCATTTTTGACAAGCAACCCGCAGAGGAAAACACTACTTTGTAGTCCTTCCTTTCTACTGTGAAGTTTTCACATGGTTTATGAAAATACCTGGATAGGTGTTCAGATAAATATCATGGGAGGAAAATAGGCACAGCATTGACCTTGTGTCTGTTTGGTTTTGTTGGTTTTTTTCTTGTCATCTTACATGTTTCTTTTTTCTGTAGGATACAGCCACTTCAAATATGGCTGTTCATATCAGTTGGCAATGGAAGGAGAGCAGGACTAGCCTGAGCTTAATTTCATGATTTTACTAGTGAATAGTAAAAACAAAGTAAGGAGGTCCAAGTTCCCTAGTGTTCCATGGAATTTCTTTATTGAAGGTTTTAAAATAATTGCAGCACCTAATATTTTCTGTCTGTTTAGGTACACTGTAAAAGTCTGCTGTGTAAGTTTAATATTTGTTTGCATTAAAATTCAGTTAATTATCGATACTTGAGTGTCTCTTTGGAAGATGCCTGTTAAAATGAAACCTAAGGGTAATTATGTTGGCTCTCTGCTTGTCTACACAAGGATGAAACTAGCTGTCAATTGATTGAGAGGGTTGAAAATCGCTGGTGATGGGTAGAGTTTGCACTTAGAATGAGGGGCATGAGAAGGATTCTCCATGGCTGGAGTTCAATTTTTTTACTTAAAACAGGTATCTTACTGCATAGCTTTAGTCCTTTATTTGACTTCATCATCTCTAACATGAAAAATAATTTTTAAGCATAGCATTGAGTAGTGAGTCTTCTTCTGTACACTTTATTTACAGCTTCAAACACATGGTATATTTATATGTTAGAGTTATATAATTTATAAATAATTTATTTTAGAAGTTTATAAACAAATGCTAAGCAATGAGATCCAGTGCCAAGTATAATTTGGTAGTGGACTGGTAAGGGAGAACAAAGACAGAGGCCAAAGAAAGAAAGGATGGCAGTTCATTTGTGAAGAACAAATATGGAATATTATTTTGTGAATTGTTGGTATTGGGAAAAATACTTCCTTAGCTTACAGCAGTGGGGACAAGTTGGCATGGGAAGCCAAAACTTCAGCATGTATAAGACAGAGTAACAACAGTAGTATTAAGAAACAGAACCAACTTGGAAGACTGAAGTGACTTGAGCTGCTCATAATGTGAGATGTGGGTGGTGCAGTGATTCTCCTGGGTGGCTGATTCAGGGACTGCCTGTTCAGAGCTGTGTCTGGTTCTTCTGGGTTGATGTGTACCTAAGCCTTATTTACTGAGCGAGGATTTAGTCATGGGTGAAGTGATGCCATCATGGCTGCCTGTCAAAGTTTGAATGTTTCACTGATATTAATGGTTTTACCCTTCAAACTTAATTAGATGTTTGGTGGTTTGTTTTGAATAGCCTATGGAAGTATCCTAAAGCCTTTCTGAGGTTTAAAGCCTACACAGCCTGATTTTGCACATTCTCCCCACCCCCCTTCTTAAGCCGGTGCGTTCTGAATTCAGAACTGATTCACACTGACTGCTGAATTACTGAGGTTTCAGCAGCCGAAACTGCAGCAATGAGTCTCCATCGCTTCAGACAGGGTGTGCAAAACAGTGAAGAAATGCCATTAAGTACCACCAGTAACAAAGCTGGTTTGAGGTCACATGAAAGCTATACTGTGGAAAGGTTTAGCTTTATACAGTACAAGGCTGCTTTAAGCAGAATTTCTCTATTCTCTTCCTGAAATCCCATGCCCCATATAATATCTTCCTCTTACGTACCACAGAAAGCAGAAATTCAGGTTACCTTCAGTAGGTAAATTTGTCTCCTCTTTTTTCTGTTTTCTTCAATATCTCAATCCTTGCTTTTTCCTTCTACATGAATTTCATCACCCTGACTCTCCAGTTCCTCTTCCTGCATTTTGGCCAGGTTCCTTTGTTTATTATGCTGTCTGGGCTTAATAGTGCAAAGGTGTGTAATGGAAATGGGTATCTCTGGGAAATAGTAGTGGAAGGTTTTGAGTCTGTCTGTCTTATTTGGGTTTTCTCATCGTGCTCTATATGCATGCTTTTCCAGAAGTGCAGTTGCTGGGAAAAGCCAGTTCAGCCCTTCAGCTCTGTTGGAAGCAGGATAATTGCTTCTGTGGACACACAGACTCTGATTAGCAGTAGGAATTGTTTGGAGGTGGAATATACATAGGGCAGATGGGATCTTTGGTGAATTAAGCTGTCAGTGCTTAACAGTTTTCTACTGAATACGTGCAAATTGGAATCCAGCAGAAGTCACAACTTGTCTAACTGGGTTGAATTTTGACGGGGTAGAAAATTTTATTTTTATTTTATTTTGGTTTTATTTATTTAATTTTTGTTAGAGGAACTTTTTTTTTACAAATGCTATGTCTTTTCCTGAAAATATATAAATCCTGGATCATACTCATGAACTTGTGTAGGAGCTTTTATCTTAGTTTTTTAAACTAAGCAAAACAGATTGTTTCTTTGTAATATAGGAAAACTATCTGAGAAATGGTGCAATTTTTTCAATTTAAGCTTCTTTAATTTTTCCCCGCTTCACCTTTGCAAAGAGGAAGGAGAAATTGACTCATCAGACACTTGGTTTATGTGAATAGTTTAAGTTTGGCAATGTTAGATACAGCCTTGAAAACTGTCTTGTGGTCAGACAACATAAAAACCCATTTATATTTAGCACAATATTTTAATTTATTCTCTGCATGGATGCCGTGCTGGATTTCAGACACCAGTAGTTTTCACTTACACTTGCGGTACAGCTTAACCAAAACAGTCATACACCTTTCATCTTTTTAGAAATTACATTGAATTAATATTCAGAAGTATGTTCTGTGCACAGCTAAATTTTACAGTTATGCTCCCTGCTGAAAAGCATTAAGGAGTCTTCCACTGTAGTGTAGTGCCTTGCTCCTTATGCACAGATGAACACCTCAGTGTGTGTATGTGTGCATACTTGTGGATGCATTACTTTTATAAAGAAAAGTATTTCTCACTGTTTATTTTAATACCTCTTATTTTTGCATTATCAATTAGTGGGAAATTACAGGATGTCTTACAGGTATAGTGTATGTAGATACTTAGAGATAAAGTGTAAATATAAAGATAATATATATAACTGCTAATTGTGATTTTTTAAAGTTTGTAATGTAATTACCAATACTTATGTAAAGAATGCTGTTCTCTTTTTTGGATGTAATTGTAGTTTGCTTACAGCTCAAAACAGTCTGAATGTTGTTTTCATGCCTTTATTTCTTGCAGGAAACATGAAAGAAAACTGAAGCATGATGAAATACGTAAGAAGTATGGTATGTGTCATCTTGTTTTGGTACTCTAAATTGATTCTTTTTCCCTAATTATTGTTAAAATTCACAGCAGAAATAAGCTGCTTTATGAGTGGCAGAAGTAATCAAGCCCAGTTTCCTACTGGTGCCTGTCTTCTGACACCTGAGCACCTGATCTCAGCAGTTTATGCTCCTGTTCTCTTCCTGCACTGACTGTCCAACTGGGCACGAAGATAGTGTGCTAGAAGGGGTGTTTGCTTGGGATGGGCATTTAAATATATTGATTAAAATAAGTGGTTCATGCTGTCTGTTCATAAGTAAGAGTACTGAGTTTGGGAGCTTATTTGTTTGTTTATTACTGAGTGTGATAAATCAACCTACTTGAACTTTGCTACTGGAGTTATGGCTACTGAAGGAGGAGAGACTGACTAGCAGATAGCAAGCTTTTTAAATTGATCTGGAAAAAGAAGGGTGGAGGATGCAGCCTAATGTAGGGATAAAATTTTTTTCTTTGCTTTTAAGTGGAGCTGTGGTCCAGTTGTAGAAGAATATAACAAGACTGTAGGACCTGCTGTGTTGTATAGGAGGCTCTTATTATGTAAGCTTGTCAGTGCTTGCACTTTCCATTTGATTTGTTCATAGGGTTAATAGTACTGTGTATTCAGAGACAGATCTGCTAAAACGCTGCTGCATTTTTTATTATGCAAATTGCACTAATGTCAGAGAAGGTGATTCTAGGGGTCTGAACAGTCACTCAAAGCTGTTAATTTTCATCCTCTTGTTAAACTGATTGGCAGAGTCTAGGAATGCCTTCATGAATCTGCAGCCTGCCCTTTGCCTGATGCAGAAGTGATACAGACAAACTCTGTAGGGAATTCTCTGCCTGGAGAACGTTTGTAAAAGAATGATCCTTTGCTGGAGCAGAGGAAAACTACACTGTGAAGCTTGAGCTACAGGAAGAAGAATATTGTAGAAACTGGAAGGAATTTTTGTTAAAGATCAGTCATGGAAGTTGTTCTGTGGCATTTTACAGGATAATTAACCTTGTAGCTCGACCACAATTCAGTTTTAAGAGGTGCTTGAGTGGTTGACAACAATAGTCCAAATATAAAAAAGCAAAAAGAAAAAAAAGCACAACATAAAACAGCACAGGATTTTTGTGTTTGTTTCTCCTTAGAAGAGACCTCACAGTCAATCTCAGGAAGTTTGAATCATTGGATTCATTAGGGCAATGGCTGTGTCCCCACAATAACTTACAGCACTCAGTGCAGATGTACCTTTGCATCTCCTGGATGCAGCCGAGAGGGAGCAGGTGCTGGGTGCAGGATTGCAGCTCCTGTATCAGAGCCCTGCACTGGGGTTCCATGATGTGAAAGCTGCATTCAGTTATGTTCTTGTGAAACCTGTTCACTTGTCTGCATGGCCCTGCATTTTACTGAAGACAGTTGTCTGTTCAGTGTTTACCTTTCAGACCTTTGTAGAGTGCTTTGCTGGATCTTGTTGGGAGTACTTGAGTTTCCTGAAGGATAAAACTGTATCATGTAATGCCTCTAGAATACATACATCAAATTCAATAAATAAATATTGCAATACTGTGCACATAGTCATAGGAGAGCTAGTGTCATTTTGCCTCCACTGCCAATAAATTAGTGAGAAACAAGTTCATACATTCATTGTGTTAATGGAAAGTGTTCCTTCTTGTAGGAAGTCAGACATACTCACTTTTTCCTGCAGTTGTTTTGCAATGCAGCTTACCTGCACAAGATTGAAATTGGACTATAAAACTTATATTTTATTAGCAAACTTCTATATAAAGTTTATTGACAGGTTTGCTGTATTGTCTAAGCAAAGATAAAATTATATTATCAGATATATTAGGTTTGCTGTATTGTCTAAGCAAAGATAAAATTATATTATCAGATATATTAGTTTGAGGCCTAGAATCTCATGGTTAATTTTTGTCTTAAAGAAAAATCCAAATCTCACATAAACAATTAGCACATCCTGAAAGGGTATATGTAACTGAGGAAAAATGAAATACAAAATATGTATAAATTTTGAAGTCCAAAAATATAATTGCTATTGTATATATGAGTTGCATTCTGATAATATGCAGACAAATGATTGTCAGAATAGTTAAGTGAGACATAGAATAGACTTGGATCTTCTGTCTACATTTTTTACTGTCTGGAAAATACAGATGTTAGCATATTAAACATAATCTAATAAAAATTGCTGCAAATAATTATGGAGGCACTAGATTATTTTGCACTCTTACACACTGCAGAGAGGATTCTCAGTTAAGTAGGCATGGATGAGTGGCAGAATGACAATGACTTTGTTAACCTGACTCAGTAGATTAAGATGATCATGCCCGAAATTTCAGTATTTGGTGGGCTTTAAGGGAGTGCCTTTTCCCATTTCATCCCCCAGCTTTCCATACCCCATTTAAATGGTAATTACACATTTATAATGCACTGCAGGTGTCACTCTAGCCACAATCCTTTGGGAGCACTGGAAGCAATAGAGAGCTTTAGCAACCAGGAGTACACACTTTCAATTGTTTCTTTGTTGCACAATTTGATAGTATTTTTCATTTGCTCACATGTATGAATGCAATATGATTACACAAATTATACGTTGACTCTTAGGAAAAATTTAAAGTAGAATTCAGAATACTTTGCAGCTTGTGTAGTACACAAAGGAACTACAATTTAATTCCTGCTGCATTTGCTTCTATTGTGTATTCAGTATAGCATTAGTGAGAAGCTGCTTTATTATTTATTTATTTCAGGATTTTGCCTAGTATTAGTGGAAGGATTTTTTTTTGTTTAATTTTTGCAAAATGATTACCATTTCATTGCTTTACTCCTGCAAAGGTTTTGGTCAGCTGTTTTAATGATATGTAATCCTATGTCCTTTATTTAATGTGAGACATTGATTTTTATATTCAGTAGTTTATCATAGTAAATGTTTCTTCTGTTCAAGATAGACACTTTGCCTTGACCTTCTTTAGTGTTCTGAATGCAAGGCAGGAGAACCTTGCATTGCTGTACACTGAAAGCTATTTAGTTTGTTTGTGAAGAATACAGTTGTTAATCTGGGGGCCAGAAATAAAGAAGGAAAGTTTAATAAGGGGTGAAGACATACAGCAAACTAGGGGTTTTTTTCCAACCATATGCAGTCTCTTGTAAGTATTTCACTTGTTAATTCTGCTTTTGGGCAGTGTTGATACGTGGTGAGAGTCAAATTTCAGTGACTGAGAACCTGCATCGTCAGATAGTGTACAATATAAATGAATATGCTGGAAAGAAGTATTAATTTCTTTTGACCATTGCTTTGTCATTTCATATTTATTGCAATGCCTCATTATTTCATACAAACTAATGAAAGATACTTGACTGCTATACCTTTCAGAATTTTGAGTGTTTCTTAGATATTGCTAAGTAGGTCAAATAGTAACCTCAAAATGAGGGTAAATAGAAGTAAGTTGTTAAAAGTTCTTGTAAGTGACCTGTGTGTCAATATTCAAGTTCACCAGTAACATGTAATGGACTTGATTGCAAACAAGGCTCCTGAAGCTACAAACATCTGGTTTCTCTGAACCCCTGAGGGTAAATGACAACTTGGGTAGTGGCTCTCATGTCAGACAGGAAACTATTGAGAGACAACTCCCGTCTGGTTCAAGGCAGCACGAGAGCTTCACCTGAACCAGATGTGCTACCCCATTAGCATGGGCTGCCATCTCCTCGGACTGGCACGGGGAGAGTGGCTGTGGCAGCTGAGAGAAGCTTTCTGTCATGCCTCTTTTTTGTGTATGTCTCTCCAAATAGTTTTTGTCCACTTACTGGAGCCTGATGTTTCTTCAGTAATAGCTGGTGCAAGGGTTGAGCTGCTGTCTCCCTCCTTTCACTTAATGTAATTTTGTGATGTACTTAAAATGCTGAGGACAAAAGAAATTTAAATGCTGGATGCAGGTTTTAGAGCAAGGCTGAGACCAAAGTGTATCAGGTATCATAACCCCTGGTTATCCTCATTTGGAAGGAGAGCTTGCCATTTTTCTTGGAGTCTGTTTTTCCTGGTGTTGCCTTTCAGCTGGTAGAATTATGAGGCAGACACAGTTAAAAAGGGTAAAAGAGTTTTACCTTGGTATTTTAATACAATTTTAGGTGCACAGCTCTTCAAAGGTGGAACACCTGAGATGCACTCACACTGTATGTGTATACAATTTTATGGACCTTGCAAATTAGCATATCTGTCTAAAATCCCCCCATAAGAAACTTAATAAATGAAGTAATGTCCCCTATTCTAAGAATTCCCCCCACCAGTGAGGCTAGAGCCCAGTTTACAAAACACGTTCCAGAGAGAAGGTTTCAACTAAGGTTGAAACTTCACGTTTTGAGGTAGTATAGGGCTCTCTGGCGTCCTACTGTGAATGTTTGGTCTTTCTGCCTTGCAGAAAGCCCAAAACTAAGCTAGAATGTCAGACTACAAAAATTACAAGCATGTAGGCTAAGGGTACGAAGAATATATAAAGGGTACAGAAAATATAAAGAGGGTATAAAAATGTATAAAAGGGTATATAAAAAGGAAAGGCAAAAAATCATCAGGCATCACTGGGGGATCAATTTCTGAAGTCAGAACTAATAGTATTCACACTGGATTGACCCATAGTTCTTAAAGCCTATTTAGTTTCAGTATTCTGTGATAAAACAGATGAGAGTACCTTACATTAGGCATACTAATGCCTGGTTGGTGGTGATTATGCCTGTTCATTCCTAAACATAATTCAGTAAAATTAAAGCAAATACTACTGGGAATGGCATTTGCAGTGAGGAGTAAAAATGACACATTCACTTGAAATATGAGAATTAGTTTTCTAAAATGGCTTTTAGCTGAGTGGTTTTGTGCAGGGAAAAAATATATTCACTCCTCAGAATGGTGTAGGAAAGGTTTATCAGGACTCTTAAACAATCCTCTGGTTAATTTGAAATTGGCACTACTGGATGTAAAAAATATTTTCCAGGGGGTTTCAGCTGTTTAAGCTGTAAAGAAGAGTGTTTTACTGTGCTACTTTCAGACCTATGAAGTGTGGAGTATGTGTCCTGAATGAAATATCAAAAAAATATAATAAGCACTTGCCAAACTCTATAGAGAAAAGTCTGCAGCCTATGTTCATTTTGTCAGGGAATCTGGTACCACATCTTGCCACCTTGTGGAAAGCTTTTTGAAGTTAGATGCATTTATTTGTAGATGGAATTTAATGAGTGCAGGGAGTTTATGCAATGGCAATTGTAATAATAGTGGTAATTTCTACTATTGATGCTGATTTTCTGTAAGTGTTGTGTAAATATGTTTTGTATTTCACAGGGTTGAAATACAGAAGTACTGCATTTTTTTTAAAAAAAATTTGACTACTCAGTTGTGTTTCAGGTAACTAGATATATTAAGATCTATATCCTAACTGCCAAAGTATTAACAAGTCTGGAGGAAGGAGAGGGGAGTGGTGATTGTCTGGGAGTAAAAGAAATGTTTCTTCTCTCTTTGGGTTGCGGTTAAATTAATGCAGGAATGTTACCTGAAGGCACTAAAGGTTGAATGGCAGGCCAAGGATAAGAGGGTTTGTTTTTCTTGTGTATTAGCTTACTTGACAGCTAGAGTAGACTTAGTGGGCATCACAACTCTTTGTTTAAATGTGTGGAAGGTAAGATTAAATTCAGAGAAGTAACCACTTTTAGAAAGTTTAAAAATATAAAAATTTCAAAATATGAAAATATTGTAGATTATTTTTGACAATTATGTCATCTAAGCATATTCTTATTACACAAATGCTTAAATTATTTTATTTTTTTTAAAACAATTACAGAAAGGGTTAGTACCTCTGATACAAGGTAACACCAGGTGAATAGACTGTGTGTCATTTTACCTGGCTGAAGCTTTATAAATGTGACTGGCATACTCCTTGGACAAATAAGGGTCATTATATATGAGGGCTGGTTTTGACATTAATATTTTACAAGTTGACTGCTCATAATCTTGTTTATTTGAGTGATTATAGGACTATCCATACTTATTCCAAATGTTTACTGTTCCCTATCAGGTAGTTAGTTGCAGTAACTGATACAGTAATCAGCACTGAGCAGTTGTGCTGCTTGATTGGCATCTTAAAATAACCTGGCAGTTCAAATGAAGCTCACCAGCTGCACAAGGTAGGAAAAAGTGTAGTCTGCCTACAGCACCATTAGGTTTTGACTTTCAGATAAAACAGTGAATGTTCAACGTCTGTGTGCAGGTGCATGTGGAAAAGAGGTATGGTGTGAAAAGGACTGAGGGAAGTTCTTACAAGGTTAGGCAGTGACTGGATTTTTTTTTTTTTTTTCCACTATTGTGAATCTGAACATTTGTGATTTGGGATTGCTCAGCTGCACTATCTTCTGTCTCTATGCATAGACAAATCAGCTAGAGAAGAGCCCTTGTCAGACATCAGTATAAAAATCTTGGCAGAAAAGATAGCAGTAGTGTCCTGTCGTTTCACAGCAGAAGATCAGCCTCTGGACTCTTGCAGGACTCCTTTATTTTCAGTCTTCTTCCTACCCCTGGTTTAAAGTGTGGCTTAAAATCTCTTTTAAATAGTTACTGTGTGGAACAGCGAATGCTCAGCACCTTACAGAGGGTGCTCTGCATATCCAGGCACTTGGCATAATTGGATGGCTTTGCAGTACTTTCTGTGACAGTGTTCTAGTATAAAGTCATTAAGAATCTTTGTGATGGAAACATACTGCAGCTTGGATTATGTGATGCTCTTGTTCTAGTCCCTGGAGGTTTTAGTGCACATAAGAAGTGATCTTCATTTTTTCTTAGAGATTATTGTCCTGTTGCAGAAAAGCTGTAAGTGGCTGAATGTGACAGATGGTTGGGTATAATTGAAGTAGAACTAAGTCAAAGTAGCAGCGTCTTACATTTTAAAAGGATGATGATCTTATGTCACTTGCATTTATAAACTGGCCACTTGGAATCTATTATTGAGACCTCTCTATGCTTAGGTTTTTGCCAACTTGACTCTCACAAGTGCATTTTTTGGGGTATACCTCACAAATGAGAAATGTTTTTTCCATAATAATTTTTCATAGAGAAATTTTCTCTCCCTGCTAAGTCATGAGATACTTATTCATGATCATAGTCTGAGAAGTAAGAGTGCTTAAGAACACTTTCAATTTATTATAATACTTGAGTGTTTAGGTAATAGAGCAACTATTACAAGAATTGCCTTTTGGATTTGTTACATGCAGTACCCATTGCAATGAAGTCAGTAACTCAAAGTTTTTCTGTAATAAGAAAATTATAAAAGTAGTCCTGTTTTGTTTTACAGGTCTTCTCCAGGATTCTGATAACCCCTACAGCAGATTTGAGAATGAATAAGGATGAGCACCTTCCACAAGAGCTGTAACTCCAGAATACAGGAAGACAGTTTGTTTTCATTTGCCCTTTGTGCTCTTTCACTTTTGGTTTTTTTCTCTCCAAAGTGTTTTTTCCTGGTTGTAAAACTAGAATCAGCTAAAGACTTTCTGAAATAACATGTTTCTATCTCCTACCTGTATAGAACAAATTTTTTATAAATGGTTTTTGTTGTTGGAAAGCTTGCTGAAGTTAATGTTGGTTATCTTTCCTCTTCTTAAATCTATATTTTGTTACTTGATGTAGGTGGTTAATAGTCACAATAATGTGTTTGAATTCAGTCTTAACTGCGACTTAAAGCGGTTGTTCTCATGTCTCTAAATAAAGAGATTTTACATATATACATATAATAAAAAGCAACATGGAAGCACAGCTCCACGTAGCAGAAATAGTTGATGAAAAATACATGTTGTGCATTCTTGTGGGTGGAGGTTTTTTTGCCTGGAGAAAGATCTTCCAAGAGAGTAATGTGTAAGCATTGAGAGAGAGGAGCATATTTGTCTTTGGATAATCAAATTCAGTTGTGGGAATGTTAATATGTACTTTGGATATAGCACTGATGTGAAAAAGAAACTACTTCAGTTAGCAAAATTGGAAGAAGGTCATTCTTGAAACAAACATAGGTATTCCTAAGTTTAAGAAATATTAGTCTGTGTGAGCACTGTCTTCTGCAAACTTAATGTATATTGGAAAAAAAAAAAGGTATAAAGTTGCCCAGATTCTGCAGTTTACCAGGGCTGACCCTGGCCAGCAGCTTAAGCACTGCCCAGCTCCTTCCTTCCTCCATCAGGGGGATGCAGGAGAGAATGGGAACAGCAAAGTCTTGAGATAAAGGCACAGTAAGTGAAGGAAAGGAGGGTAGAGGGAACAAATTCTGCAAAAGCAATTGCCACCTCCCAGAAGCAGACCTCTGCCTAGCCTCCCCTCCATTTTTCTTGGTGAGCCTGGAATAGGGTCAGTTTGGGTCAATTTTGGCCAGCTGTCCCAACCATGTCCTCTCCCAGCTTCTTGCTCACCACTGGCCTACTTGCTAGAGCAGAGAGAGTGGGGGAAAATGAAACCTTGATGCTGTGCAAGCAATGCTCAGCAAAAGCCAAAGCACTGGTGTTTTATCAGCACTGTTCCTGCCACAAACCCAAAGCAAAGCAGCACCATAAGGGCTGCTATGAAGAAAGTTACCTCAGTCCCTGCCAGACCCAGTGCAGTAAGAAAGCAGTATTTTTTTTTAACCTTTTATTGTTCTTTTGATATTTCCATAATGTGATTTATTTCCTGCCTTTCTTTTCATAGAGGTGTTTCCTTGAGCACTTTTAGTAGCTGGCAGGCAAAGAGCTCTTCTGCCCCCCCTGTCTAATGTATGTTCCCATTTATTCTGTACACTTTAAATTGCCTCCCTTGCTGTGTATTATCTGTTAAACAAATGTACAATATTGAAGGTGTTTGTGTTATTTTTGTCCACATTCCTAAAATAAACTCTTTAGCATCTTGAATATGGTTCTGTTGTTGGTCCATACCATTTTAAATTAACTTGGTGTAAAAGAAGTTACCAAGTATGAGTTTGAGAGAAGGAAGAAGATGTGGTTTTCCTGGTTGTCCGTAGCAGGAATTAGATCATGCCTGTGGGTGAGGATGTGCATTGCCATTCCTTGCAGTGTCAAAGAATTTGCCTCTACTTAAGTTTAGTGGCCATCACTTATCACTGGTTTTGGTACAGTGTTCTTTCGCTGGCTTTACCTCTGCAAACAGTTTCTCTGTGTAGAGTTTCTCAGAAATTTATATAAAAATAGGTTTCCCACTTCCTGAATCTGTATTGTAATTAGTGTTAATGAAATATTGGTCTGTTTTTCCTTTTTCCTTTTCCTTTTCTTTCCTTAACTCATATTTAGCACTTTATTAGTAGGCACTGTGTTTAAATTCATGTTTCTTTATCTTCCAGCCATTGTCAAATCTGAAGTATTATTCAAATGCCTGTCTTACAAGAATGATGGTCTGTGGTAAGAGTGAGTTGATAGTGTGGAAATGAAACATGCTGATGGTTTTCCCTGGAGATAACTTTTGCAAAAATGATGAAGGTCTGCCTGCTGTCTCACGACCCAAGTAGTGACATTCCTGACTTAATAGAAAAGCATTTTTCTTCAGCACCTGCTACAACGCACAAAGGGCTGTCATGTATTCTATCAAAAAGGGGAGGAGGAACAACCTCTCTTACCATTTCAGAGATGGTAAGGTACTTGGAGAACCAAAATATTTTGAAGAAAGGGAATAGGAGAATTAACATTCCTAAGTTGCAGTTGTGGACATCAAAAGGCAATGACTGTGGTCAAAATTACCTCATACTAAGCTTTAACTTTAGTCTGTAGTTTATGCAAAATGTTAAGCTGGACATCTTATATGCTATATTTTTTCTTATACAGTTAAAGACTATTCATTTAATGAGACTATTGTGGACACCAGTAATAGAAAACTCAAAAATCCTCACAAAATCCCCAGACTTTTCAGATTATTTAACCTTGTTTTTCTGTGTTCATTGGAGCAATTAATTGGATGGAAAATCCCTTATCTCAATATATTAATTACCTTCCCTGCTTTCCTGTATGTCACTATTTCTTACTTTGGCTCACCACTAGAAGGGTTGCTTGCCTTTGTATTTCAGTGTAGCCACAAGAAATTGGTAAAACAGCTGTAGAACGAGGTATCATTGTATCTTTGTTTCTCAGGTGTGTGAACAAAGCATTTATCATCTTCAGTGTGAGATTTCCCTCCTCCACGCTTTTTCAACAAAAGAAATAGAAGGTATGTAATATAATAACAAAATAAAAGTAGGGAAAGAGCATAACCTACGCCTGAGCACTGGATCTCTGCTAGTCGTGTTTTTCTGATTTCCCCATCATCCACAATCTATTCTCTTTCCTCTATATTTATGCTTTTAGTGGTTATTTGTTAATTTTAGTAGTGAAGGTATTGCTTTCTGAAAAGAAGAGCAGTCTGGGAAGTGAAAAAATTAAAACTTGTGTTTTATCTTTCCACAAAATAGAGCTTCCGGTACTCAAAACTCAAGGGGGTCAGGTTTAAGAGTGATATTGCTGGGTGTAATTTATATAAGTAAAGAAAATTGTTGTAGATTGAAGCATGTTGTTTTGACTCTGTCTTTTTGCCACACATCCTTTTTACCACTTCAGAAATCTTGGATTTGACAATGACTTCATTTAGTTGTCTGAACCATGTCTTTCTTAGTTGTTATTTTATTATTAAATAGATATACAGAAGTAATTTTGGAAAATGATCAATTATTTTTTCTTAGGGTACCTTTGTTTCAGGCTCCCATCCATAGATTTCACCATGTATCCTTTCAAAGTTTCTTCTTACACCAAGCACCTGTGTGAGGAGTGGCTCTGGGCTGTGTGCCGGTGGCTGGCAACCCTAGGATGCCCCAAGTGAGGAACGTGCAGTGCTCTAGATTTGAGCTGGTCCAGAGAGAAATGGGACAGAAACAGTGAGGATGCTTTTCTTCCTCTCCTGAGTGTCAGGGGCCAAAAGGGAACAGGGAGGATGAAAGACACTTTGAGAAGAAATGATGGGGAATGGGGAAGACAATAGTCTGGAGACAGTGAAGCTGGCTGCAATTGCACGTGTCTCTGCCCACAGTTCCTGCCTGAATCTGGGCTTTATCACCTTTGGTTTTGGGGCTCTAATCAGCCAGCATCTCTGACTGGCCCTGTGCTTCAGATCACGAACTGGGGAGGTTACATGGGTGGAAGCTTTTCAAGGCTCACGTAGACTCTCATCTTTCCAAATGCAGCAGGGCCAGGCTTGCTATTGACTGATTGATCCTTTCTGTGAGTGCTAGAGCAGCCATTTGAAGGGCAAAGAGGATGGAACACTTGTCAAAGTATGCAGAAAGTGGCATGTCAGGACTGAAGTATCAATATCTCCAGAGTATTCCTAAAGTCATGTTTCTTCTTGGTGGCACTTGGCAGAGTCCTCTGAGACCATTCCCCAAATGCTCCTCTGTCCAAAACTTAAAAGAAAGGTTAATGATTCTGATACCTTCAAACAACATTCAAAACCTTTGTTTATTTTAATGGCTTCACGTGGTTTATACTCAGTATCTGGCTGAGCAAATACATTTAGTCTTTATTGTGGTATCATTAAGGCTTTGGAGTTGGCATGAGACAATCAAATGTTTAAATGTGTGTACGTGTATATTGGCTCTGAAGCCCAGAGCACTGTTTTGTCAACTTGGTGCCAGCTTCCTGGCTAGGTCTTGTCATGTGTCTCTGGTTTTGCATGAGTTCAAGTGTGTTTGTCCTCAACAACACACCTTAGTTATCAAGAAAAACAATCTCTGCTTTCTTTTCTGATGCTGAGTTCCTGCAAGAGATGTTAAATGTCAGAGATGAGAACAAAGTTCTTTGTTCCACTTTGGCTCCTCATTGCTGTTTTAAGCCATAGTGAAGTGGTGAAGGATAGGATATGTGAACACAGTGAATGAGCCAAACCATACATGAATGGGAAGAGTTGTAAAGGGAGGCAAAAGGGAATAAATAGTGGAGAAACACTAGAGCAGTGATGAACAAATGGTGTTCTCTTTTGCACACCTTTGATGAGATTTGCATTTTTGTATTTTGTTATGTCCTGTCATCTTTAATAGAAATGAAAATATGCAACTGTACTGTATTGCTACATCAGACATTCCCAGGCTGATTCACTTGCTGTATCAACAGCCAGGCTCAGTGTTTGTTTATAGGAAGGCTGGCTGAAAATCACAAACTTTCCTATCTTTTTCCTATCTTACACAGTTTACAGAGAAAATATTTAGTGGTGTCGTAGAGCTTCTACAAAGCAGGAAGGTCAGAAGGTAAGTCTAGACCTAAAGAAACCTGCAGGTGGATTTCAGCAGCTTAACAATTTATCAGTTTTCTGACTGAATGTCTCGACCATCAGTATGTATTATTAATCAAATGGAGTGACTTTTCTCTTGCTGATATAGCAATTGCTTTTAAACAAGAAAAAGTAATAGAGGGCAGAGTTTTTGAGCTGTCACTTTGAGTCAAGTGCTGGCATGACAGATTAATGGGTGATAGACCAAGCAAAGTCACTTTGAGAATGCTGTAAGCTTGAATCTGTTTGTGTATTAACATGCTGAAGTAAGATGCAGGAAGAAGATAAAGATATTTACAGTTGGTCCAAAGACTTGGTGGTGGTTTTTTTTTTTTCTTTTTAATTTGACCTTCAGTCCAATCTGTCCAAGGAGTTGTCAAGTAGCACCATGGCAAAAAGGATTAGGAAGTGTTTGATTACCCCAAGCTGATGTGGATTTTCATACCACTGTTCCTGTCATAGTTCCTAAGCTGAGTACTTCTCTGACCTGCATTTCAAGGGCAACATTTCCTACAGCCCTAATGGTCACCTGGCTTGAAATAGTACTGGGCACTTGGTGTTCTCAGACCAGTCCTGGTTACTCATTTCCCATGCGTCAACTTAGGAATTACACACACATACCACTCTTGCCCTCAAGGAGAGTCCTTTGAGCTCCCATTACTTAATTTCATTATTTCTTTTTCCTTTTTATGAACCTGACACATCTTACTACAAGATGACCTAAGTTCTCAGCCCTGGCAAAAGAGGATTTGCAGCATTTCAAGGCGGTAATCTCCGAGATGGCAATTTTGCCTCTTGTGTTGCAACACCATAGTTTTCTTTAATGCTGCATTCTTCTTCATGTACATTCTTGAAATTGTAGTAACATAGATCACCATGGTGCCAATTCAGATCAGTTACAGTGGACAAAGCTTGTCATCCGGAAAAGCATTTCCATTCTTCAGTACTCACCAGTGGAGATCAGATGCTGTGGATTAGGAGGAACAACTTCTTTCTGGGTTTTAGACTTCCTGGTCTCAGTTATATCCCCAAATTTTCCCTCAAGGGTTACTGTTGCTCAGATGGAATTTTTGCAAAAATCCGAATGTCAGCATGGCAGTGTCATCTTCCTGAGTGTCTCTTGCTGCTGCAAGGGAGCTCCATACCTGAATAACAAAGAATAAAAACATTTAGAGAGTGGGTTTTTATCTTTTTAAACAGACTAAACGCCTCTCCTGGGTTGCTAAAATCATGATTATCTGATGCTCTGAGTAGCTCCCACAGAAACACAGACTTCATTTTGGTGCTCAGATCTGGCCTCAAAATTAAGTTGATTCACAGGACTAAAACTGGGTGTCAGTTGATACCTGGTGAATTGGAGTCAGTGGGATCAGATGCACTGTGACTTCTAAGGGGAAAATACATCCCATGTACCCAAATTATGCTGAGGTAGTCAGGATCAGAGCCCAACTCCAATTTCCATTATCAAAATTGCCATTCCGAGCTGTGAGGAAAATATGAAAAGAAGTCACGTTTCTAATTACAAACAGATCAACATAGGAATATATTCCCAAGGCAGATCCCCTCACCCATGATGGATCTTGTCTTTATTAAATGTCCATGTTCTGGGAATATCAGAAGCACCAGCTTCATCAGACTGTAATGTCCTTGATCATACCAAAGTAAGTTAATAAGTTTTCCCCTAGAGCTTACCATGCATTCATATGGGCACCTATGTCAGATGAAGAGGCTGTTTAATGCTGTAATGTGGGGCCATGAAAGTGAAAAAGGAGAATTCAAGACTATCCCAATGCTGAGCTAGTCCCCTCATCAAATGTAGAATATGATGGTTAGCCAAAGCTGTCCAGGCTGATGATATTCCAAAATGGGCAATAAAATGGTTGGCTGCAGGAAATCCTCTATGACAAGGGTGTTTGAGCCTCAAAACTGAAATAGTAGTAAGGGATGGTGGAAACCCTTCTTCACAGAGGAATTTGGAGAATCCCTTTTCCCATGGGTTAATTTTTGACCAGATGCACTTTGTTCAGGGGCTTTGCTCTGGGCTGCAGTGCCAGCCTTGCCTGACACTTCACTCTGGGTTTTGTCCCTCTGTGTAGGTAAAACTGTGGCTGCCCTTTTAGCTCATTTCTTTTTACATGACTTGCAATAGTTTAGTCACTGGCCCTGCATTTCTATTAGTGGCATGAAACCCCTAATCGCCCAATTAGAGTGTGTAATGATACTGTAAAAATCCCTATTAAACTGAGCAGAGGAATATTTTAAAAAGCTTGTAATAGTAGTCACTAGACATGATAGTAGAAGAGGGAGGATAGATACATGAGGTTTATTACATGCAGATAACATGGTACTTTCTAAATTGAACTTCAAAGGACTATGCCGAGTTTATTAATGTAATTACTTATATGAAAAATTATCATAATATAATGAATAAATTAAAAATGTTATCTACATAGTATGTTATCAGTCTCATTTTTCAGACTGGAATTAAAAAGAACACAAAGAATTACACTAATTTAGGCTCTTACTTGTTTTCACATTCACATGACATTTATAATGCTTCTAGATCCTTTGTTAAGCTCTATTATAAATCAGATTTAAACAGAGGAAGATAGAAATCTCTTTGCTTTAATTTGAAAGCGTACAGGAAGTCAATGATGTTTTCACACATATATTGCTGAATTTGGCAACTCAAACACTAGAGCCCTCTCCCTCAGAGAATAAATAGAGAGTTCAGAAACTGTTGAGGGAGTGGGGAGGTAAAGAAATTAAACCCTTCTACTCCTGTTGCCCACCTACTCCCAAAGGTGAGTTTTGCCACCTATGAACCTTGAGGCAGTGTTCTCCATCTGCCCCTCCTGGGGAAGGCACACAAGCCCCAGCGCTGGCTCACAGCCATGCAGGGATGCTACAACTGCCTGCCCATGGCCTGGATGCTTGGACAGGGGAGGAAAAGCACGGTGTTGGCTTCATTTTCATTCACGAGGCAAGATTTTTTTTCAAAAGAACAGATTTTTAAACTTTGGAAGACATGAATAGATAGACTCTGCAAATAGACTGTGTCAGTCAGAGAAGGTATTTAATGCCCTCAGGCTAGACACCAGCAAATCTGGTGATCAGACAGTCCCGTGATGGACTTGTATCCTGAATATGATGGAACTGTACTACAATGTTGGTTTTGATCATTGCATTGGTTAGCACTTCCCTTAAATGAGAATCACAAGGGAACTGTCATTTGAACGAGTACCTAATTAGATCACGGGGTGAAGCAAGAAAAGGAGCCATAAAACTGTCTTTTATAACAAATTTCCTTCCTGACATTCTTTTCAGTACACCAAATAGATTTAAAATATATTTTTCCTTTTATTCCCTTGTCACATTACCTGATGAACTCTTATTCTAAAATACAGACACATGGCTTCAGCCAAATTAAGACAGACAGAAATACACTTAATGAAGGAGAATACTGAAGCAGCAAGGAGCATGACTTGAGAAATGGGACTTGCAGCAAGAAACAAAGCATCAGGTATCTTTTTAATTCATTTTGAACACAGTAAAGCAAGTCTTCTCTTCAAGATATTTTCTGAAGATCTATGATACAAAACTGTGCTCATTTACTCATCATGAAAGCTCCTCAGCTGGGCAGCAGGGTAGAAGCAGCCTGAGCTGTTTGTCATTACTGGGACCAGTGTTCTCATTGACATCAAACACAGACCATGAATCACAGCAGCTGATTTGTTTACTTGAACAGATAGATAATCCTTGGACATCACTGCACCACTGAAAGCCCTGCTAGGTCACTGGCTATCACTTCCCAAAGCCAACCTCTAATCCTCAGTGTAAAAGTTGAAAAAAAATAGAGTGATGCTGTGGAATCATCCTGTTTCTAGTAAACAGTTAAAAAAAAAAGTCAAATTTAGACACTACCAACACTGAACTTGATTAAAGGACAGAAAATGTTCTTCTATGGGAAAGTAGCTATCCATGAACTAGAGGAACTAGGTGAAAAGTTGGTCTAAGCCAATAGAGATTTTGTTTCATTTAATTGGTGAGGCGGAATGAGGTCTTAGTGTCACCTCCTTTGGGATGCTTGGAGCACCACATGCAATTATGAGAGTTGTTTTGTGAACTCAGGAAGCTGGAATTATCAGGGGATTTCCTCAGGACTGTATCACTCACAAACTTTTTTGTTCTGAAAGCCATTTTTCTTATCAGGGACTCTGTCAAGTGAAACTTTCACCAGAAAAAAAAAATTACTTTGCAGTGGATTTGTCTTCTGAATCACTCCTCAGGGACCTTTTCCCCTGGGAATATGCACTTGTTTATATTGTGTAGCACTTTTATAAATCTTAAAGACACATTCATTCTGGATGACTGTAACTGCAAGAGGAATTTCAGAAATATTGTAAATACTTCAGCAAGTAATTTGGGATTACTTACTTTTTAACCTCTTACTGTAATAAACTGGATCACAATGAAAGTCCTTTCCATTTTATATGCTTCTTATAAAGGAGAAACATGAAATATATATTCTGGAAATTTCTGTACAAGTAAATGAAGTCCTGCTAGAATACCTTGTGACTGGTGAATTTTTAATATACAAACTTAGAAATAAAAATGGGAATGTGAATAAATTCCTTATTTTCATCAGTTAGACAAAAGGATTAGGTACTAAATTTCAAACTTGAGGTTAGGGTACATGAGTGTATCCCTGACTTGAAATCTGTGGGTTTTTAAGTCTGATCATTAAATCCTCAGTAAGATAAATAACTAAAGGACATAAGCTCTGAATATAGTAAGTTGCAATATTGCATGTGTTTTGGGATGAATTCATTACGGATGCAAGTAGACTTATCTTGTAATAATCCCATGTTACATATACACCAACAACAATAATTAATTTGAGAGTTCAGTGGGGTACTTGTACCTCTTATCACTAATTGTGAAGCCACAGGGCAGTTCTGGCTACCAGCTTTGCAGGGATGACTCACAGGTCTTTCATTATCAGACTGACTTCCTTCTGCTTGGATCTGAACCTGCTTCTCTGTTAACTCCTCTTGTGTGTCCAACTCAATCATCCCAGTCCACTGCCTTCCTCTTCATATCACCTTCTCCTCACTGCTCCTTCTCTGTTGTGCCTCCTTGCATCCAGCTCTGGTACCTCAAAACTGCAGGTCTCAAAGAGACTGCTGGGCCCTTGGAGAGCACTGTCTCCATCCAGCACATCTCACAGAATCACAGTCAGAATATCCTGAGCTGGAAGGACCCACAAGGACCATTGAGTCCAGCTCTTAAGTGAATGAGGATGGAACCCACAGCCTTGGTGTTATTAGCACCAAGTATTTGCTCATTATCCCATTTTCCATCACCTTTGGAGAGCTGTATGTTTTACATGCAATCCTTTCAAGGCACAGTGGGATCCCAGTGGGGATTATTGCTGGGCAGCACTGGTCAAACAGTGCCTGGCAATGCATGAAAGGAACTCAGGGTAGCACAGCCACAGGAGTGAACTGGATGAAGATGCCACTAAATCTAATGCAGATGCTCTCTGCTCTGACTTGTTCCATGCTAGTTTGTATGAACAACACTTCATTAAAATAACTTGTGTTGTCACTGGCTCATAGGTCAAGCCACCTCGAGTTTTCACAGCACTGTCCTGACAAGACTGTCACAAGTGCTGTAATTAGTTGGTGTTCTTGGAGACCATCACAAATTTATTACAATAACCTGGGCTTTTCTCCTCCTAATTTTGCAGGAGGTCTCACCTTTTAGCATTTACTTCATACATTATTTTTAAAAAATGGAGGAAATTGTCACATCTAATTTTCACAAAGGTCCAGGCACTTTAAATCTGGCAGCTCCTTCTTGTCCAGAGTGACTTTTTCTCTTTCTCCATGCAACTCAAATTCTCTTCATCTCACAGGCTGGCTGCCACAAGTTCCTAACCTTCAGTTTTGACAAAGGTTCTTTATCCTGCTTCCAAAATCTGTTTTATAGGTAATCTTTCCAGCTTGTCATCCTGAGTATCTCTTTCCCACTTTGTTTCTTTCTGCTGCCTCTCTACCTTCTGCTGCATTAAACACCCCCACCTTTTCTTTCCTTTTAAAACTCCTAATTATATAAATCCATGTGCTTCTTAAGTTCTGCAGTGGCACCAACCCCTGCCTCTAATTAGTGTTTCCAGCTCTTCTTCAGTTGAATTTTACTTAAAATGTCTTTATACATTTTTCCCCTAACTCCTGGAAGCAAGGCTTTAAACAAACACAAAGCCTCTCTTTCATCTTTCTCAAAATCACTTATTTCCTGGGAGTTATACTCCATAGTGGTCAATTTGCTGTTTTCTTGTACTTCTGGCTCATTTTGCAAATGATGGGTACTGCCATCCTTCAGCTGCCACATCTACTGTGACAGTCCTCCGTTGTAAATTTTGGCCATAACACTTTTGTGATAGAGACCATACCTGCACTACCTGCAGGTGTTACAAGATATCACTTCTGTGTGGTTCCTTATCTCTATATAAATCCCCTAAACAGCAACCAGAGCCTGTACTGCTACTGCACTGTAAGAAAGACCTCGGCTGAGAGATCAGGAGCATTCATTTGTGCTGACTCTGTGACGACCAACTATATGGCAAGCTGGTAGTGAAGGACATTATTTAGTTGTGAATTTGTGGCACTTAATTTGTGCAGTACTTCGTTACCACAGTGATGGGAACTAAATAAAACTGTAAGATACAGTTTCTGAAACCTTCCTTCAGCAGACTGCCGAGTGGGCTGGACTGTTTTTAACTGGCTTAGGTGCTGATTTTGGGATAGAACTGAGCAGAAATAACAAGTGATATTTGCCTGCATGCCTGAAGTCCATCTAGATTTTCATGTTAAGAGGGCAGACCTCCATTTTGACAGAGCAGCCTCTAATGTGTAACACTTTCAAATATTTTGTATTATTTTTGAGGAAGGGTTTCTCTCTCCGTGGGGGATAACATTCCCATTTATACTCTGTCCTACAGATTGAAGCCATCCAAAAGGGAACAGAGAAATATGAGTAAATGGAGTCCAGCTGCTTCTATAGCATGCTTCTCTAATAGTCATTGCAAATGATTTAACTAGATAAGGAACAGGGAAAAACCAAAAGCAGAGCAAGAAAAAGTTGGAAGATCTTAGAAATAAAGTAGAGTTAATATTTCAAGCTTCTTTCCATGAGATATCATTATATGGGTTTTAATTTTACATGCAGTGCTTAAATATGCACACCTAGAATCAATTGGCTTTGTGTGCCTATGTGTTTTCAAAATCATCTACAAGAGGACCCTTGCCCATGAGAAATTTCCCCTGGCTGTGTATGCCAGTTATCATATTTTCCCAGCCCAAATCAACTGGGTTTTGCCTGTGTAGAGGCACAGACCTTTGAGTTGCACAAATAATGCTACAGTGCTGATGAGATTTTGCTGAAAAGAAAACTTGTGATGTTACAGTAAACACCCTTTATTATGATAAAATGACATGATTCACACATACTTTTTCAGTGCATCTAAGTGGATCAACCTCAGCTCTCCTGCTTTTTCATTTTGCATAATTTTCATCATAAAAGTATTTCTTGAATACTTTGGTGACTTCAAAACATTGGGATCTAAAATCACAGTGGTTAAGGTCACTACATATTAAATCCCATTTCCCTTTTACTAGACTTTTATCAAGATTACATAAGAAAATGAGCTCATTAAAAGGTGTTTCCACTTATTTCACAGGAACAACAGTCAACATCAATACTATGTTGCTAGGTAGCCAGGTGATTTTAAACTGGAAAGCACCTCAGCTTATTCCTGCATATCTAGCATACCTATACTTGCCCAGCAGAATCTCTGAGATGACACAATTTATGCAGCAGCCCAAAATGTAAAAGATTTAAGTTCATCATTAATAATTATGTTACTTTGTTATCTTGAAGTATGCAGGTTTCTGATACATTGTCATTCCTTTTTTTTTTTTTTTTTTCTGCACATTGTATCCTCAGTGTGTTTTTCCTCCATGTGTACTAGGTCTGGCTGGGATGGAGTTAATTCTCTTCATCTGGAGTATGATGCTGTGTTTTGGATTTGTGACCAAAACAATGCTGCTGTATAGACTCTTTTTGCTATTGCTGGGCAGTGTTTGTACAGCATCAAGGCTGCCTCTGTTTCTCCTGCTACCCAGCCAGTGAAGAGGTCGGGGTGCACAGAGGTGGGAAGAGGATACAACTGGATAGATGACCCAAACTGTCCAACATAATATTCCATGCCATATAACAACATGCTCAGCAATACAGTGGAGAGGAGTGGAGTTTAGGGAGGCCAGCTGTCTTCTGCCTCAGGAATGGGCTGGGCATCACTCTGGGGGAGGTGGCAAGTATTGCCTTTGTGTCACTTATTTTTTGTTTTCTTTCTTATTCCACTTCACTTATAAAATTATCAAGCCATGAGTTTTGTGTTTGCTCTTACTTTTCTGTTCTGTGGATGTGAGTAAGCAGCTGTGCAGTGCTCAGCTGCCTATGGGGGTTAACCCACAACTTTGTGTCATGGCCAAACCAAAAAGAATCTATACCTTCCTAGAAATGAACTACTCATGTACATCACAAGGAAGCTGCCTAACAGGGACAGGAACCACAAGTATCAAGGTTAAAGATGTTGTAATTCACTTGCAGCCATTTAACCCCTGATGTGGTGGTGTAAAGTAAGAATGAAACAGAAAACAAGTGACCCCATATGTTGGTACATGAAATAAAGTGACCACGAGAGGGTACTAGAGGTGTAAAACCACGGGTGGCTCTGCAGGTCACCTCTAACCAGCAGTCAGATATAAAGCAGCAGGAAAAACACTTTCTTCCTGTTGTGCCTTTGGCACCATGTGTGTGAACCTTAACTCATCCCATCTTACCCCACAGAGCAGCCTTTGGCACCAGCAGCCAGGCTGGAGAGGCAATAGCTGGACCTGTTTGCCCTCCATTCATCAGCAGGGGTGCGTGGAATATCAACAGTGGGAAAACTTCCATGGGTTGATAAAAACTGGGATTTAATGACAATCACCAACAAGGCAACATACAATGCATGAGCTCTGAGAAGTTTTTGTGGGAGCAAGTTATGGTGTGGATGCAGATTACACAGGCACTGTTCTGCTCTTGCCCAAGTTTAATTTTTGTCACTAATGCATTTTGCTAGCAGAGCTTAAAGGTCACGTCCCTAAGGATATGGCACCATTTGTGTTAGCAGAGCCTGGCTTTCTCTTCAGATAATAGTCATCTTGGATTGAGTATTATTAGAGGACAAGTGAAAGTGAGATTGGGGGAGGGGGGAGGGGGGGAAGAGGAGGGGGTGTGTGTTATGTGACTTTACATCCGTCTTCATCACTGGAGGGTCACGAAAGGATTGCTGTGTGTTAACAAGCAACACAGCTCCAAGCACTCAGGTCCCAGACGCTGCAGCAGAGAGATCTTTTCAAGGTGAGCAGACTGGCCTAATGGAGAATGTCTCCAGCCAGGGAGATTTATGAAAATCTACTTTATATTGGCAGCAGAAGGCCTGACAAGACAGCGCTCTCCCCAGAGAAGTTACACTGACTATTTCATCTCCCTAGAGAGCTTTACTGCTCTCCCCGGGCAAACCACTTCATGCAAGGTCTTACTCTGCCCACATAACACCCCAATCAACAGCATTAACTAGCTCTTCCACAAACACACACTGCTTGTTTATGTGCTCCTAAGGTTTCTGAAATTCAAACACTTGGCCCAGGAATGTAACTTAAGTACACTGCCTTTGGAGAGCCCCTAAGGAGAAGTGTTCCAGGGCCGGGGGTGGGGTGGGGGCACAGACGACAAACTCCGGGCTTTAGAGAGAGCTCAGACCACATAAAATTACCCCGTAAAATCAACAGCAAATGCCCTGAGAGCTGGAGAGTGCAGAGATCTGCATTACACCCTGAGCCACCATCTGCACCACGCATCACGGATTTATTTTTCTGTCGTTTCATCTTACCCTGCAAGTAATGAATAGCGCAGCCGTGGCTGCTCCATCTGCGGCAAGGAGGCTGCTGGCACACCCTGTGCTCCAGCCCAATGACCACACTGCTTGGAGCTCCAAACAATATGTTCTTTTACACAATAATGAACAAACTGCCAGCCCTGCTCTCTCCCCTTCCTCGGAAATAACCCACACCTCAGTGTGAAACATTGAAACGATGAGGCTCCTGGCTCGCACGGTAGGCTGAGGCAAATGTTTCCTGTTGTCCAACTTGCAAGTGATATCTTGGCAACTATTTTCCCTGCGCTTGATAATACTTATATTTGCAGCGTGATTCAGCATGACTCAGTGTCAGCAGCAGAGGCCAGGATTTGTAGTGAATTCTTACCAAAGCCAGGCAAGGAGATGCTTAGGTCATAAAGTCACTGCCAGCAGTTTTTGTTCAGGGTGTTTCTTTGGAGAGTTGCTGTAAGAAAAGGTGATGTAAATAATGTGCCTGCCTTTTTATAAATCAGATGCCCCATTAAATGCAAACATGCTTTAACTTGGTAAAGGCTTGTGGAAGAAGGCAGCAAACAACAATATAATTTTGCTTTTTTTTATGTTAATTTTTTTATGCCACAAATTGCAAGACTTAAACATAAAAAACAGAGCTGAAAGCCTGTCCCTACAAGGAAGCAAAATGTCATCATCAGAGTAGCTGCTATCTCTGTGGTTTGCTAATTGCGTGTTTCTGCTTTACTGGTTTCCTGAGATGGATGATGGAAATACAGAGATGAGAAATAAGAACCACCAGCTTATGAGCTTGATCAAAGCTACAAAAGTGATTCCACATTCCTGAATTCAATGAATTTTCAATACTGCTGCCCTTGGAAACAGAAGACGTTTGGGTTGGGGAGAGAACAAAGAAGGACTTCAACAGAAATATTTCTGCCAAATAAAGACCACGGTGGGAAGAATGACACAAATTGCAGGGTGCAGTTGGAGAATCTGTGCACAGCTGGAAGCTTGTCCTTCCTCTGGTGGGGAAAGTCTGTGTAACATCTCTGCATCCTGAGGGTGTACAATTTTCAGAAGACCTGGGTTTCTCTCACTTGGCACCGTACAGGTGTCTAATTTAGGCAAAATTTCCATTGATTTAAAAGACCCTGACATATGCTTGTAGATCATTTCCAAACAGCTGCAAAGCCAGATGCTTCTCAGAAATTTTGGGTTGCTTGTTTTTCTGTAACAGAAAGCTGAACCCACTGCAGTAGCCTGGCAGAGACTTGTCCTTCAGAAGCGAAAAAGTGATAGTTTAGTAGAAATAGGGAGAAAAAAATGGAATATTGCTCCAAATTCACTAGATTCTAGGATCTAGGCTAATTCACTAGGTAAGACAGCATCTATCAATTAAGCATGCCTAATTACAGGTTCCTGAGAAGCTCTCAGAAATGATACCCCTAAATGCTGAAAGCAAGTCACAGACTGAATTATAATAATGTTGGTACAATTCTTAGCTAAGCAGCAGAGCTACCTGGAGTGAATGGTGCACACAGAAAATGCAAAGGGCTCAAATGCTAAACTCAGTTTTAGCTCCTGGATCAGAATATTTTATTTATGATGATGGTATTTTTCTTTCCACTCAAAACAGGGGTAGTAATGCCAGGTTCAGAGAAAGATCAAACCATCAGCTATTACTAAGGACTTAAATGTAATTTTTTAAGTGATTGAGTTAAACATCCATAAGCACTTGTGTCCTCCCTCCCTTTTTCCTTCTAGTGCCCTTGTCTGTTTCTTCTTAACTTTTATTTTCCTCCTTTTCCCTGCACTGCTCCCTGCAATGTTCTAGTTTCCACCCTTTCTCAATTTCCTTCCATAACATGACGTAGCCAACATTGAAAATGCCATTTTAGCTCCTGTTTCAAAGATGCTAGTGGGGTCAACAGGATTCACACTTCTGAAAACCTTTTTATCAAACTGTCTGCACATTCAGGAGTTGTGCATAAGACATTTTACCATCATTACTGTACTGCTATATGGCAGGACAAGTTCCTGTTACCTTTTATGCCACAAGATTAGTAGATTAAAATAGATAACTGCAATCGATTTCCACCTCAAGATGCTGCATACTGTCCTCCCGTGTTGCATTGTAATAGAAAGGGCCAATCCCAGAGCAGAGATGCAGGTGGCTTGAACCCAACTCACCTAAACACTTGTCTAGACAAATGTGCTTCTAAAACTGAGCTTAGACACCATCTAATCCCAGTAAATTGTGTTAGCTGGCCTCATTAAAACCCAAGTTCATTTTAACCAGATAACATGCGTTAAAATACAATTTGAACCACAAACACCTGGGCTTTAAAATCTTACCTAATACATTGCCCTCGAAAAGTACCTACTTTATACTTTAGACTGGACACGACCATCCATCTTGATGGGCTAAACCGATTTATTTTTCAATAACGTTGGTTCAATTGAGTTAACAAGATCAAAAGCTCCCAACACCCATTAACTTGCAGGCTAAGGCACTTGAAGGCACATTATCTGGCTGTGCCTGGAGAAGCACGTGGAGAGGACCCGGAGCTCCAAGCTGACGGGCGAGCGAGGTGTCCTTTCGGCCCCACGGCAGCAGCGGTGCAGCGTCCCGCCCCGGGCTCAGGCCGGGTGCCTCGTTCCGCCGCCAAAGGCTCGCTCAGCCGGCGGGGTACCGCAGCGTCCCCAGGGACCGCGCAGCAGCAGCGGGGGAGGACAGCCCCGGGCGGACGCGCTGTCTCCGCTGCTGCGCTGTCTCCGCGCCGAGCGCTCCGCCGGGAATCGCCGCCCCGCTCCGAGCCCCGGGACGCGCCGCAGCCAGCGCGCATCCCTCGGCGCGGCCCCAGCGCTCCCCGCCTGCCCCCCTCACGCCCCCGCCGCCGCCGCCCTTCCTCCCCGGGGCTCCCCGGCCCGCCCAGGCTCCTCCTACTCCTTTCTCTCAGCGCACCCTCCCTCCCTCCCTTCCTCACGCCCTGCCCGCCGCCGCCGGCGCCCGCAGCCCCCGGCCGGACTTTGCTTTGGCTGCTCCATCCCTGCCGGGCGCTGCTGGCCGCCGGCCCTGCCCTGCCCGCCGGTGCGGCCGAGCCGGGGCAGCCCGGGGCAGGGCGGCTCGGGGCTATGAGCAGGGCGCTGGCGGCGCGGAGCCCAGCAGCACGGGCAGCAGCCGCGGCCGCGGCGTAGGGCTCCGTGCCCGGGCGGGAGCGGCACTGTCCCGCGGCGCCCGGCGGCTCCTCGGGGCGCGGGAGAGCCCCGGGCCGGAGCGCGGTGTCTCCCCGGAGCCGGGGCAGGGGGTGGCGGCTGCGGGAGGGGGCGGGTCGCCCCCCGATGTGTGACATGATCGACTCGCAGTCCGCCGAGAAGATTAGCAGGATGAAAAAGTTGCGGAGAACTTTGTCGGAGAGCTTCGGCCGAATAGGTGAGTGCCGCTCCCGGGCCCGGCGGCGCTGCCCGGGGGTCCCGGCAGGGAGGGCACGGGGGGCGGTGGGCTCAGCGCGGCCAGGCTGCAAATACCCGCGCCGACGCCGTCCCGAAAAACGCTTCTTGGGAAGAAAGCTCGGGAAATAAATGACTCCGGCAGCCCCTGCCGTGCTGCGTGGGTCTGTGATGGAGTTAGCCCAGAATCGGCTGGGAAGAACAAACTATAAATGAGAGTTGGCTCACGTGTCCCCATTGCCAAAGAGAAACCTCGTGAGAAAGCAATTGGTTATTTTCATTCTGTTGCAGGTCTGGTAATTTATTTTTTTGTATGGGCTGCAGGTTGTTTCTAGTCGAGGTGTGAGATGCTGAAGCAGGTAACAGCGGCCCAGTGATTTAGGAGGCCAGACAAAAGAAGTCTATCTGTCATCTGCTGTGAAGTCTTGTCGCTCTGTCGCTGACATAAAGCATCCTGAGGTAGCATCGTCTGAATGGCGCTGCCAAGCGTGCTACCTCCCGGTGCCACCGCACCGTGTTGGCTTTTGACACCAGTTTATTTTGCAGTCGAATTTGTTATCAACAACAATGCCAAAGAGTTCTGGTCTCCTCGGACTGGTGTTTTGAGTCTTTAGCACACTGTGTTGCTTAATTCACTGTTTAAAGCGTTAATTCCCACTGACATCATCTACACGCAGCTGAGCAGGGAGAGAAGGTACCTCAGAGGTGTGAAGTATCCCCGAGCTGGTGGGACAGAGCAGCTGGCGGCAGTGCTCTAACACACGAGAGCAGATGCAGCAGCCCCTGTCCTTGCAGACCTTCTGTATGGCCCTTCCACAGTCCTTACCCACACGTTGTCCCATTGGGATGTCTTCCCTTACAGCCAGTCTGGCTGGCAGACGAGGGGCAACCTGCAGAGCTGCTTTGTCCCAGTGAGAGGATGTGAAGTGCCTGTGCTGCAGCCATGAGCTGTGGCATTTGGTTCTCCCCCAATGACCCTACCTAGGAGATGCACTGGCATCCTTGGGCATTTTAATTTTTCACATGCTGTGTATGCATTCCATGTACCTTTAGCTTTAAAGGACTGCAAGCTTTTAAGTGTGTGATTGCATTTGAAATCAGGTATTTTTTATAGTCCTACTCTGGGATGAAAAAGACTGAGAAAAGCTCATTCTTCCTTGTATAACCAGAGAGTTTCAAGGGTGAATGCAAAGTTACACTTGTGAAGCAAATATCAAGTCGCTGTTATAAATCGCTCTGTCCCCATATGAAAACAGCTTTCACATGTCATCAGTCTTAAACTTGTAAAATACATAAAATACATTTAGCTGTCTTTCATTAGAGGAAAAAAATGAAGCAGTCAGGTGTTTGGTCTGTTATGTGTCTCTGTGCGTGTATAAACACAGAAAGACACTCTTGCACAGAACTGTGAAAGGGTTTTACTAATGGTGGAAGTCATTAACAAAGAAAATGTTTTGAATGAGGATGCTGCTTTGTTGTAACAGTGACAGTCCCGTTAATGCCTTTTAGGGATCAAGGCCCCTCTGGCTGGTAATTTCTGCATGTTTTATTTGGCTCGGTTCGGTGATCATCTCTTTTTGTCATTTTGCACAAATTAAACAAGCTTTCAGTTTCCTTGGGAGCTCTGGCCTGATTTTAGATACACGGATTTTTATGTCTAAAAGCACCTCCAGTTCTCTGTGCATATGTGCAGAAGTGTAGGAGTGTGGTCTGGTATGCAGTTTGTTTGTTTGTTTGCTGGTGGTTGTTTTGTGATTAAAACTCAGCTGCTACCAGCAAGTTTGTTCAATCTTCAGATGCTCAAATGTATTGATCATAATTCTGGTAACTGCACTTTAAGCAAAAAAACTTCTAATTTATCTGTTTGAGGTTCGAACATAGTCCACTCCTTGATACCAGAGCCACAGATAAGCCCAAGAAAAGAAACTGTAAACTTGCATACCAGGAAATCCTTGGTTGAAACGTGTGCTGTACTTAACTCTTACATTGAAGTGAAGGAGAGAAAACCAAAACCTCATTAGAAAAAAAGTCTTTCTGGGTATTTGACATTTGGGTTTTAAAGCTCTTTTTGTAAGAGTTGGTTCCTTGGTATGGTTAGCAAATGACAAATTTAATATGTATTTAATCTGTAAGTTTGTCAGTCATCTGTTCAGTTGTGATTTATTACAAATAATAAATTTGTGGCAGTGGTAAAGATCAGGCTGGATGAGGCTTTGAGCAGCTTGGTCTAGTGGAAGTTGTCCCTGCCCATAACAGGGGGGTTGGGATGATCTTTAGGGTCTCTTCCAACCCAAACCATTCTATGATTCCATAGAACAATGAGGATATATTAACTTTTCCTGTTCTGCTGCAATTTCAGTGTTTTTATAGGTTTAAGTACACAACATAGTATTATAAGCATAGTCATATAAATGATGTGAGAGTACTGTGGTGTTTGAATCAAATAATTAGTGAGTCAAACCTTCATGTTTTGCAGTAGGGAAGATCTGATGGTCATTCTTAAAATGATAAAGCAGTGCTACACCTTCTCCCCATGTTGGCAGTGTGCCATCTGCCAAATGGAATTCTCTCAATGCTGTAAGACCCTGAACTTTGATACCAGATTTTGGTACCTAAGTTTATATTAGCCTCTTGGATAAGAGTGATGGAAATGTATCCTAATTGTCATTGGCAGTGAGCTTTTTTTTTGTTAGAGCTTGCAGGTTAACACTCAATAAACTGCCTTTCAGACCATCTTGTTCCCACCATGTAATCCTCTCAATCTGAGAGGTTATATCTGCAATTAATTTACAAGATGATTTTTTTACAGTGCACTGAAGTATGTTAGGTAATGTTTGAAGCTGTTTCCCCACCATCTCTAGACAAAACCAGTGTAGTTATTCCTGGGGCACCGCAGAAGCCCAAAGGGTATGAAAGGCAGCCTGAAGTAGACTTGACCCATTTTCTTAGCTGTGAACTGATGCTTTGCAGCCAGTGGCTTTCCTGGAAGAGTGTGATGAAGATCTGGCTCATCATGCAAAACTGTGCTCAGTCCTGCACCTCTTAGAGTACCTAGTACTGAAAATGTTTATTTTGCTGAGTTGAAAAGTGTGATGTGTGAAATTGCCCATTCAGTGAGCCTTTTCCTGAGCATTCGCTTTGTGCCATTATATGCAAATCTGGCAGAGGACAATACAGCCCCGTGGTGTGCTGGAGGAAATGAGTGTGGCCTGTGGTGCTAAACTGAAGTTTATATTCTAAAGCTTTTTATTGCAGAAATTGCATGCTTCCAGTTCCAGAGAAATGAAGTATCTTCGCAACTTAGGTACCCTTTCTCCTGGCAGAAATTTTCTGGTGTTTCCAGGAGTGCCCCACATAAAAGTTATCTCATCATAAAGAAGTTATAATGCTAAGAATCTGAAAAATATGCATAGTTCTTTTCATTCATAGGTTTCTGCCAGCCTATTCATTTTTATATGAACATCCATATCAGTTTAAAAAATTTGGTTTCCTTGCTTGCAGACTGTGTTGGCTGTATAAATGAACACACCATAACTGCATGTTAACCAACTTTTAGAGATTCAGTTGATTCACTGTTTAATTTAGCACTTAAACCTTTATTAGGGTTGGTTCTTAGTTTTGCACTTTGATAATTATATAATTAAACTAATAGGGAATAATTTAATAAAATTAATAGTCATCTTTTAGTTATGTGGAGAGTTCTTAGCTATGCATTTGTTGAAGTTCGTATAGTACCAGAATCATGTTTGAGATCTCTTCAGCTCATGCCGTTTAACTTCTGTTTTCTTATGCAATTTCTCTAGTCAAAAACTAACACCAGGTTACAAAGAAAGGAAGAAAGAGAGAAAGAAAGAGAGAAAACATTGCTGAGATTGATCACAGTGTGCTGAAAGCAGTCTGTGGCCCTTCTGAGCATCCCTGGGCTTTGTTAACAGCTCCTCACTGATACAAAGGTTATCTGCACTAATCTCCCTGATGTACATCCACATAGCTCACATACCTGAGATAATGAGAAGTTCATTTGTAAACAGTTTATTTTTTTTAAAGTTCAGCAAAGCTTTTTTCAACAGTTTAAAAAGGAAAGGATTGCATTGAGGAGAAAAAGATATTTTTAATATAGTTTCTTCCATAAAGTATGCTTCTTTGATGTCTTCTTTTGGAGATTTTATGTAGTGAATTGGTTGAGACTGATATTATTATTAAACAGAATCTGATTAAAAGGGTGGCCAGAACTTTCATATTCTTTTGGTGATTCTTAAAAGCCCTCTTTTAGTCATAGGTAGAAGCTAAAGACAAGCCAAATCTATGCAGTGGATCACAGGTTCCCATTTCTTCTTGTTCTGTTACATTGTTTAGCTATCAGTTGTTTGGCTATTCCTGTAATGTTCTGGTCATGTGAAAATCTTGTGTTTTGGTAAGGGAGAAAAGCTAGTCAGCATGACCTAGGTGTGTCATTTACTAATTTATAGCTTGTATGTCGTTGTGACCTGGATGGTAATTGAGAAGATTAAAAGTGTGTTCTTAAAAAGTGTTCCACAGGCTGGGGGGTTTTCCTTCTCTCTTTCCTTCTCTCTTTCCTTCTCTCTTTCCTTCTCTCTTTCCTTCTCTCTTTCCTTCTCTCTTTCCTTCTCTCTTTCCTTCTCTCTTTCCTTCTCTCTTTCCTTCTCTCTTTCCTTCTCTCTTTCCTTCTCTCTTTCCTTCTCTCTTTCCTTCTCTCTTTCCTTCTCTCTTTCCTTCTCTTTCCTGACTCATAGTTCTGAGTACTTGGGATTGGCAGTCTGAAAATGTTTTGTTCAATCGAACTTCAAAACCGTAAAAATATATTTAATTATCAAAATGTACAATGTGTGCCTCAGATCTCCTCAGCAAAATAGCAGGGTTTGTTTGACTGTTTTTATCACTGAGCATGAAATCTAGATGAGTAACTGTAAAACAGCGATCTTCAGAGATTTGAAGGAAGACATGTTTCACATCCTAAAGAAATGGGAGTTTAAAAGCAAAGGAAGGCTGGACCTTCCCTGCTTTTCTGTACAAAGATAATTGGGATTTGTGCCTTGCTGCCCATGGTGGAGATTCTGGAGCTGCAGCACTGTTTGCTCAGGTGGCACTGCCCCTGTACCACCACCTCAGATACAGCTTCTGTAGTTTTGGTGGGGTTTTTGCTTGGTTTGGTTTGCGTTTTTTGTTTGTTTTGGTTTTTTTTTTTTGTCTTTTTCTTTGTGTTTTTGTTTGGTTTTTTGGTTGGTTGGGGTTTTTTGTTTGTTTTTGTTTGGGGTTTTTGTTTGTTTGGGGTTTTTGTTTTGTTTGTTTGGGTTTTTTTTTTTGAAGCTGATAAGACAGTTGCTCTGAAGACAGGATTTGGAAGAGGTTTAGAAATTACTAATGATTTGAAGGCAGAAGGAGAATCTAAAGGAGGAAAAGAACTACTGGAGTCTAGATCCTCAACCATGCTAGATGCTTAAATATTTATCTCCTGCAGAAATATGCAGGAGTGTGAGAAACATTATGCTGCTTACATGATGAAGAGGGACCCTTCTGGGGCAGCACTGCATGAGCTGTGTGGCTGTTCAGATGACCTCCCTCAAACTGCAACCCTTCGTGATTGAAACTGAAAAGAAACAGTGCAATCACCAATGCAATGGTTTATCTAATTTTAGCTCTTCAGGAGAAGGAAACAAAGAGCACTTTCAGGTCATGGTGTGCAGCTCTCAGTCCTTTGTGGGTCTGGTTGGGAAAAGGAACCAATCTTGTACATTCAGACTGACACAGTTCAGTGGAGATTTAGAGAAATAAATTTTCTTCACGTTTCAGTAAAGATGTCCAGGATGCTAAAGGAAAACTTTTCATCAGCTTAATCTTTGCTACAATTCTAGAACTATTCATATCTTCATTTTCTTGGTTTACCAGTTCATATATTTTCTGCACTGTTTTTCTCTTCTTTGTTTGTTGATTAATTGCTTGTTAACAGTGTAAGAAAGAAATCTTTTCTGCTTTGGTGTAAGTCATATTAAGAATTATAAAAGTAAAAAAGGAAAAGGAAAAAATCATGCTACAATGCATACTATTTCATAAGGAGTTAGTACTTGACAAACTGAAGACATGGTTAGGTGTTTGTTATACTTTTCCTTTTTGAAGTTCAGTCAAGCTCTCCATAAAGGGTTTTCACACTCACTAGGAATTAAAAGAAAAAAATGAAAACCACCCTTACAAACTCTTATTTTCTTTAACCTGAGAGAATATTTTTTATAAATATGTAAATTTACTTTCTTGGAAACTCTCTGTACAGTTCTACATTTCATATACAGATTCAGATTTTCAGGATAAAATTGTTATTCATGCCTTCCTGTTCTTTCCTATTATAACAGGAAAATTATGCTCTTTTTTTTTTTTTTTCTTTTCTGGTGGTAGTTACTTTGTGTTCATTGAAATGTAGTACAGATAATAATTTCTTTTTTCTTTTTGTTTTAAAGCCTTGAAGAAGGAAGATAGCAGCTTTGATGAGGTAGGTTAAATATCTTTGTACCTTACACAGTCCAGGTATTCCTTTAGTATTTCTCAGTGGTGCTAAAAGAAACCCACAGATAGTAATGTTATGATGTGCATGTGTATTAATACATGTATATTGCTCAAATACATTTTCATTTTCCAGATAACTGCTGGAAGAATTTGTCAGTCAGAGGGTCTGAATGGAATGCTTAGGGTTTTTTTTAATATAATACAACTGAATGTTTTAAGAAAAGTGGCCATTTAAAACTGTTCAATGCTGAGAAATGTTGCATGCAGGGAAAATACTTTATTTAACTTTGCCCATGATAATTCCTGTAATTGTAGGCCTGTACTGTAACAGGCAGGGAAAAAACGTCACTCTTGAGAAAACACTTTACATAAAGTGCTGCTACATTGGCTTCTTGCTGAATATGCCAATCAAGAGAGATGCTTATTATGAAATTAAAAAGAAACCCAACCCAACAGCACAAAACCAGCATCTAGTCTATTGGTAAAACTGATACTTGATTGTTCTATCTAATCAGTTTGGGGTCTTGACCTGTCTGTGATATGAGTCACATGTTAATTTGTAAATATGCTGCTCAGGGTTTGTGCTTGGGAAGTCTAGGTCAGTGCAAGTTGTCCCACAGAGCAGGTTTGTGCAGGAGGGGGAGATGATGGTGGGATGACTGGTCATACTGTAGTCAATGCTTGCCTTGTACTTCCCTCTGCCACCATAGCTGGAAGCAAATGGAAGTATTTTCATGTGTTGATGTTACTCTTCTGGCATTTCTTCTTCATTGCCTGCTGTAAGCTTAAATTCTTGGCTGATTACAGTGAGATAGCTGTTGTGTAATGCCAGATTCTAGAATAAATGAATGATGATGTAATGTCCTGGATTCTGGATCAAATCAGACTTCATCTCTTTCTAAACAGATCACACTGATGCTCAAATACAGCAGTAACAATGTAAATGTTCTGTGGTTTTCTGACATGCCTTGCAAAAAGCTGTAACATACCTTGACCCCTCTCAGGTCTGAAGCAAAGGTCATGGGGTTGGGCTCTGTTTTCAGGAACTCTGTTGCATCATGCAGTGGTCCTGACTATTTTATTCCTTTTGTAACACTGATAGAACTTGATCCATTCCTAAAGGTTACACCTGTGCAAATATATGCAGATATGTGGTTAGTAAACTCTGAATTCTTGTTTTACAAATCTGGTCTGGTTCTGTTCAGTATTTTCTTCTAAGGCTGCAGTGGTATATCTGTGCTATAACCTACTCAGTAAGTAGTAATACCTTGTATTCAATTTGCCTCAGAATTTGAAAGGATCTATTAAAAAGCATTGTCATATGAAGATGGTAGATCTTCTGTCCCTTCCCCAGGATTGTTGATCCGCAGGTTGCATTTATTTTCTTTAAACCCAGTTTTCTGCTTTAAGAGGAGACAACTGGAGAAAAATTTTATTTAAATTCAAGGGGTTTGGGGGGAAAATAATCTTTCAAATATGTTTTTCATGGAATCTGACAGATTGTTAATATGAGCTACTGCAAAGGCAGTAAGGGACAGCTAGTGGGAAGGGTACACAAAAGAATTTTCTTCCATTTCCTGTAAATAGGGAAGAGCTTGATGTGGCATTTGGATCAATTGATTCCATAGTTTTTGGTGTCTTGTCATAGAAGAAAGCAAAGTCTGTCAAGATTTTATGTTGTCCTTATTATCTCTTCAAATTCTACACAACAGTTCTTGGTGATTTTCTAGCCTGAAGCGTGAGTCAGAGAATGAGTTGTACCAGGTATCACTTAATTCCCTTTTTTTCAAACATCCTTCAAATCAGAAGATGAAACAGACATTGGTAACAATAATGGACCTGATTTTAATGACACCTCCTTCTAAGGAAGACAGTATCTGTGAGCAGAGGAGTGGGTGCACATATTGGTCTTAGAAGGCCACCCTGAAAAACACTACTAAGACCATAGCATGATATTAAAAAAAGCAGTCTAGGCTTCTGGCTTGTAAATGTAGTATTGGTATAACAGGGAAACAGTAATGAAGAAAGTTAAGATGACAATAAATGGGAATATCAGATAAGAAGAAGAGAGAGGAAGTAGTTTTCCAAGCTGTCCAAAGCTGTCAGCTTTGGGTCTCCTACTGCAAAAAATGAAATAGTCAATTGTTGAAACAGAAATTTCATTTAACAAGCAGCACATTCTCCTTGTATGCCTAGTGAAAAGATACTCTTCCATGTTGCTGAAAGATGCTGTGTGTCTCTTCTCAATGTGTGTTTCCCCTTTCCTGGAGGGAGGTTGACCCGTGAAGCACTGCTTGAGCAAGTAGCAATGAACTTGCAGAAGGACTTTACTCTCTTGATAGGCAGAGGAGGAGGACTCGTGTTTTAGCCTTTGGAGTTGTGACCAGAACAGCAGGAGCACAAGTTGGCCAGCAGGGACCTGAAATCTCTGATGGAGGAGAGAAAGTGGCATGAAGAGGAAGATGACCCTAGTAAATCTGTGAGGTCTGCATTTCCAGCTGAATGACTTGTCACCTCGTTCTGCACATTGTAGGTGCTTACTTGTTTGTCTCTCAGGAACTGAGGGGAATAAATTGAGCAGTTCAGTAGCTCTTAATTTTACCTGCTTTGATTGCTTGCAGTAGCTGAAAAATGTACAACATTGCATGAAGTTGTCTGTCTTTTGAAGAGAAACTACTAAAAATTAAGATGTCAGACATGACAGGCAGGTGTACCACATAATTGCTTTCTGTGGGTTATGAAATTAATTTCTCCAGTAAATGAGGACCAAAAGAATTACAAGCAGTGAATCCTGTGTCAGATCTGTTGCATGTCAGAAAATACTTTTATTTGTAGAATTGTTTCAGGGATCTTAGTGGTGTATTTAGTCCTACCTGTACGGTCAGAGCACAGCAATAGTGTGAAGGAGTAATTGTAAGACTTTTCACTTTTTAATATTTGCTATTGTGTTGCTTTGATTAAATTTTGAATGTAAAACCCACATTTCTGTAAATAATGCCCACCTTTGCTTTGATCCATGAGAACACCTGAATTAATCCATTTAATGGATTTAGAGGTAGCCTGCTCACCTTCCTAAGATGTTGTGGCATCTTCCAGAGACTCATGTGAATAAAGCAGTGGATACAGACCACTTCTGTAGCCTTTCATTCAAAGCAGTAATTGTGTGGTTTTGTTTGTTCTTTTTTAACCCTTAGCCTGTTCCTTTTTGTCATACTGGTCACATTGTGGGAACTGAAACACAGGCCTGTGTTGGTATGTACTGAAATCAGTGGGAAGATTCTCCATGTTTTCAGTGGTTTGTGGATTGGTTTCCTCTGTCATGAAGTATCATGGGGAGGGGCTGTTCTTGCCTGCTGTCAAAGCTATTTCAGTGAGTAAGGCACCTTCTCATTGTGTCCTGAAATGTACCTTATGTACTCTCTGAAAATGGCAAACTGCAAACTCCTCACCCCCCAAAAAGCATCAAAACAAAAACCCAAACCAACACAACCCCTCCTCCATCCCCTATCCCAAAAGTAGCTGCCCTCTTTTTCAAAGTAACCTAAGTTTCACTCTCTGAGCGTCAGTAGCACAGTTAGCATCTGTTTTGTTGTTTTAGGCAAAACACTGATTATTTACACTGGATATCATGATAGAAAATGAACACCTCTGAGGAGCAGCACTACATGAAAAGAGCAGTCTAAAAACAAATAAGTGTCCCGTGAGTGAACATTTTGTTGGTGCTTCTTCAGTAGTTTGTCAAAGTTTAGATTAATAATTTCCAGATGTGCAGGATTGCTTTGATGTATTTGGACCATTGATGTAAGAAGTCCACTCTCTCTTATGATGATGGAATCTTTTTCATTACAATGGGATCAAGGCCAATAACAAGTGGCTGAATTGTAGTGTATTTGTTGGAATACCAGCCAGTGTTGATGTTGTGACTAAACCCATCTCAAGGCTGGTGGAAACCTGTTCCTTTGGTTAGCTGCTTGCTATTATGTTTTATTTCTAAATTATTGTCAGCAGTTGCAAGATATTGGTTCTTGTCTTTCTCTTGCTGGTTTCTCTAAGCACTTAAATCACGTTTTAAGACCTTCAGTCATATGTGTGCACGCTAGACAAATTAATGTCACAATGAAATCAAAAGGAAATAATCTTCCGACTCAAAACAAACATGAATTGCTCTTGTTTAGCTGTATTTTAGAGTTATTTTTTCCTGATATCAAGAGCACCTTTTGTTTTAAGGCCATCTTAGGAAATTAGGATACTGTGATTGTGCCTGCTGCATGTGTAATATGTCTGACTTCACCCAGTAACTTTGAAGCTGGCTGACACTAGATGCTTAGATGTTTGGTGGAAAAGCATGTGAGCTGGCTGAGGAATAGAGATAAGAATCTCCTCTGATGGAAAAGCTGAAATGCAAGTTCTTGTGAGTATATGAGAATGTGGTTGGAGGTGTTATGAATATTCTGACTTCAGCAAAGTCCGTAATACTCATCTACTCCTTACTAAGTTTAGACTCTCCAACTCTGAAGAAGCCAAATTTCATTTATTTCACTCATGGAACAACTTCTGTGTGTTTGAAGTGGAAGTGTGTGAAAGGGGAGAGAGTTCTGCCAAGTTACTTTTTGATTCTGTAATGTGCTTGCTCTCAGTCTCTCTCTCTCACCCCAAATAAAAAGGCTACTCCCTCTGTGGGATGTTGGCATGAAAAATGTCTTGGTTTAAAGGCCATCCATCTCTGAACCAGAACTTCTGCGTAGAGATTATTTTGACTTTGAACAGTTAAAGGAAAGGGTGTAGTTGGAAAAAAGTAAAGCTTTGTAAAGCATGAACAAGAGGCATTTAAATGCCACAATGCAGGAGGTGCATAATACACTAAATAACTTTTCTGTATTTTTTTACAGTTTTATTTATAGTAAGTAGCTTGAGAGAGAAGTGCATGTATCACAGAAAGACAAAAACCCTTAAAACTGAAATTGGAAAAAAACCCCAGTATAGGTGTCAAAGCATTTTCTAAGTAACACCAAGGAGCTGGGTCAGAAAAACTTAATCTGGTGGTTAGGTTGCTTTGCCAGATGTGTTCAAAGATGGTTAAAGTGTCTGGAAAAATGTGTCTGTTCAGGTGAATTGTCACAAAGCAAATGAGAGGAAATGTAATTCCAGGCAGAAGATAACAACTTAGTATTGGAAGTTGCTGCTTTTTGAGTGTTACTTGACACATGACACAGGTGAATACTTTTTTGGTGAAAAGAGGGAGGTAAAGGCTCAATAATGTAATCTGATGCCTTCTGCAGGAGGACCACCCTCTTGGGTTAGAGAGGTGTTTTTGTATCTCTGATAGAGATCTTTCCAGACTGCCACCTTTGGGAGGGAAGATGGGTGGGGATGATGTCTCATGATCCTGCACATTACAGAGGAGATTTCCCAGGAGATGGTTTGTGTTCCTACCGCTCCTAATTCTAAGTCTTCTTTTCCCCAGTACTGTTCCCTCACACTACTGAGGATCTGGTGTTGGTCCAGTGGTTCCCTAGCAGCAGATGGTTTAGACATCAGCTTGCCCAACAGATTTACTGGTCTCTGCTGCTGTGTCTCTTTTGAGGCCATTCCAACAAAATATGGATCCGAATTGTGTCGCTAGTTCTCAGGACTGGCAAGTGATGATAGTGTGTGTGCATTTGTAGCAGAATAGTGCCAGCATTTCAGGACTTATAAAGTTGTTCTCATCTGCTTAAAGGGAATAGTTTCGTCTAGATTGATAATATTATTAGCAATTGTGTTTCAGGTAAGTCTGAGAATGAAGGGCATGAATGGAAAAGAGCAAATAATTGCCATGTGCTAAAGCTTCTTATTGCATCAGCTGTGGGACAGATGTGCCTTCTGTGGGACAGATGTGGCATTGTTCTGTAAAAATGCTGGTTTGTGAGACTTCTGGTGGCTTAAAACAGCCCAACCCTTGGGCAGCCTTGCATAATTTCTCAGAGAATTATTAATATTTATATGGTGACTGGGGATTCCTGCTGCTTCCCTGTGCTATGTTGCACATGGAAATAAATCAGGTTCTGGAAGACATGAGACACTTCAGAACCTGGTGTAGGTGACCACAATGCAAGCTGGTAAGTAATTGAGAAGTGGCAGGAAAGCCACCAAGAAAAACTGACTATGAAATAGCTACTTTGTTTTGCCAGTTTCAAGACTTTGAAGCAAAACCTGAGATCATGTGGAAGGTTTTGAGATGTACTTGGCAGTGACTCTACCCATTCAGTACAGGAATTTTTCTAAATGTTGGGGGATAGACCTGGTCTTTAGGAGATAAAAGTTTGAGAACCCTCTTTTGTAACTGAGGAAGAGCTTTATTCTTGGTCCCTTAAATCTGGTGGTGGCAGTGGTTTGAATTTTTGCCCCAGCCATATGTTCAGTTGTGTGTTCTGCCTGGCATGCTTGGTGAGAGTGCATCCTTCCACCTTTTTGAAGGTGGGCAGTATTTTCATGACAGAAGCAAAGTGGTGAAGTCAAGTGTGAACCTGCTTACTCTCCCCCTTCTTGGCCTTTTCTTCTGTAGAAACTGGATGGAAGAAGGATTCATGTTACTAGTTAATATGCTTGTGTCCTTTGCTAAATTTTTCCTTGAAAATGGATGGAGCAAAGGAGCAGAACTTGGTCTGAATCCATGTCTGCAGCAATGACTTGTGAGGATTTGGCCAAAATGCTGACATATATAGCTCTGTTCTGATCTGCAAGCAAGTGTTTTAGCTATCAGAGAAACATTGCAAAATGAAGATGAATTTTCAGGCCTAGCTCTCTCACTTGTGCTTGTGTATTTTGGGATGTTTCTGCTGATCAGATGAGAGGGTGTATGCATTCCAGGAATGTGGAGTCTGAATGTAAGGTATTATTATTTTGATTAAGTATGCTTACATATTAATCCTGCTGTTTATTTTCTCGGGACATACAGGACATGGTAATTTATTGATAGATTAAATAGAGTAACAAAGCACAGTATGTTATATATGGGATCTATATCTTCTTGTTCTTGGCCTTGAGGGCAATCTCCCAATTTTGAGGCAAGAAATAATTGTGTCGCTTCCTTGATAGGTCTATTTCTTCCATCTACTTGGACATTATTCTTTCTTTCTTTTCTCCTTTCTTCCAAACCACACTACGAACAGATATATGACTACATCTAAATTTTCTTCTCATGAAGGGATCTAAATGAAAATTATCTCTGTCTATATTTTAGCTTTCCTGAGAAATTCTGCATGTATGATGCCTGATCTGCTGTGTGTCACAATATTGCTGACAACCTTATATTTGCAGGATCCCATCCACAGTAATCAAAGTTCTGAGTCAATTGACATATCTTCTTAACTATTTGTAAGGGATAAGAAAAGGAGATTACAGGGTCTGCCTAGCTTATTCAAAGAAAATGGATTTTATGTGCACAAAACAATGTCATTTTGATGATATTAAGGCTTAAAGAAATTGTTATTGCCTTACACATCTTTTTCTATATATTCTGGATTTTATCTTTTTCCCCTTCTGGTAAACTTTCCTACTTCTAAGGCAGTTGAGTCAGAGTCCTGCTCATACTTCCTATGTTCATTTCAGGTATGGAAATTCTCCTTATCAAGTTTGAAAATTCAAACTTGAATATTACTGGTTATTTAATTGTGGTGTATTGGCAGTAATTTAATAATTAAAAATAAGTGTGAATACTGCCAAAAACTTAATGATAAATGATGGAGGCAGGGCCACTGAGAGAGCACATAATGCATTATTACCAATTCTAAGTAACAACTGGAATTGATTGTGTTTGGGGTCCTCTGAGGTGGTTACTTCACTTGAATTAAGTTTTTCTGTAGAATCCAGGTGTTCACCTTTTTCAGTTTTGAGAAAGAAAAACATTACTAGCTTCAAAAGATGCTCACCAATGTGCCAAGCCAGTGGCTTACAATATTTTTCTTATTGTCATGTACTCAGTAGGGTTTTTCTTTGTACATGAACTTCTTTGATAGCTCATGCATGCAAAAAGATGTTCTTCCATACATATGTGTTTGATGAATCTTCCTGTTTCTTTTAGTGAGAGTAAACCTCTTGTTGCCAGTGGATTATTATTGTACATAATCACACTCAGCACCATTTTTTTTAATGGATCTTTACCTTCCTTTTTCTCCACTGAGATGCGCCTTGAGAATCAGGCATGGCAATCCTGAAACTGTACCTGAGGCTGGCTTCATACTGTTCTTGGACTTGTTTTCTGTCATCTGTCTTGAAAATTCAACACTGAAGGAATTTGCCTGAGGTCTCTTGCTGTGATTAGTTAGGCCAGATATGCTCTTCAGCTTTGAGATCTATAAGACTTTTTGTTATCCCAAATATGTTGTAAGAAGTGGTGCAGAGGATGCATATTTTGGCTTGTGTTATTTTTCTTAAAAACTGTCTCAGATGAAGTATTTTTCCTTTCTGTATTGTGAGAAGGAGAACATGTTGAAATTCATAGAGAGCTTAATCATTAATTATTTTTATCTTTACCTCTCCATTAACAGTATTGTTGCTTTCTGACAGAGAAACAAGATCGTCACTTGCTATTTTTTTTATGTTTTTCTATTAAGTTTGGTTTTTGTTTGTTCTTTTTTTTCCTTTTTTTGGAAACTACCTATGCACACATCTGTACCATCCCCCTGTGGGAGTGATATGTCCATCTTTTCCTTTATCTTTTGTAGTTAGTTGTCCTCTTGTTACAATGATTTCAGGTTTCATTTTAGTTATTTCCACTTAACTAGTATGGTGACAAAAGCTGCATCATAGTTCAAATACTGTGCCCATAGCTGTTGGATGGCTCTTAAGCACAGGTATACATTGATTTCTTCTTTTTCTTTCCTGTGTTTGTGCCTGTTTTCATTTATAGCTTAGTCTCAGTGTAATTATCTATATTCGCTGTATGCATTTATGCTTTTTGTCCTGTTGCCTTGTCTGTGGTGACAAGGATGCTGCTGAAGCCCTTGCCAGTTGCTGAGGCAGCTGCAGGGAGTGCAGCCAGGGTGGGAGCTGCTCGTGTCCTGCGTGGAGTGGGCAGGGAGAGGAGGGAGCACCTGCTGCAGGCTGCTGGCTCTGGCAGACACCGGCAGAAGCCACGCCAAGTGTGGGTTGGTGGCTTTCATTTATTTATTGGCCTTCTAAACAGACAGATTTATTAAATGATCTCCAACCTGCTCTCCTTTGTTGATGCCAATTACTGGTGCAGTTTTACGGTTAAAATAGCAATCTATGCTCGCTCAGAAAAGGAGTAGTTTTTTAGCTTATCCATGCGAAGAATTATGCCAGTTCCATGTGTCAAATTCATTATCATTCTTGTCGTGTCCTGGCTTGTTTAGATGTGGGAAGTCTCTCATGGCTGCAGGTTTGCTTGGTTTGGAGGGGAAAAAAGTTTTTTTGTTTAAAAAAAAGAAAAAAGCAGTGATGGTTTACTTTAGCTCTTCATGCACAGAGAGGATCCAGATAAAAACAGGATGTTTGTTAGAGGCATCTCCTGATGACCTTGGAGTTGCACAGAATTCCAGAAACTAGAGGACAGCATCTGGAAAAATAATTGAGTGGTTGTTTTTTTTTTTCACTTATTTAGTTAGTTATTACTCTGGTGTGGCTCAGTTAAATGTGATTTGTCTGACCATCATCAAATCATGACAGAAGCTCAGAGAAGGTGAAGGGAAATGCCTAATTTTCTTGCCCTTCAAAAAGTATGCTGTCACACTTCAGGAGTTTTTTTGTTCAAATCAGCAAGAAAATGGTATTTTTATCTTTGAAAGAAAATTTGCAGTAACTAAGCAGTTACAAGTTAGACTACATATATTTTTTATGTCTTAAGAACAGGTTTTTTTCTGTGGTGTGGACAGAATGCTTAGTCATGTGTTTTATATGGACATTTAGACAATGGGCTCAAACTATTAGATTTTTGATAATATTCAACAACAAAAAACTATGATATTCAATAAAATGTTCCTTCAAAAGTAAAAAAATAAGTCACTGTTATGAAAAAAGTTGTACCATATTTGAGCAAACACTATCACAGAGTATGAGACTGTTTCTTAAAGTTCTGTCTTACACATTAATTTCGACAGCATTCTAACTGAGATGCTCAGGTAGGTTTATTTCCAGCAGTAATTATTTCATTCATCCACAGCTGGGGCAGAAATGATGTAGACTTTTACAGTGAAAATGATGTTTCATGTTGGTATTGGCAGTTATGCCTCAGAGAGACACCAATGTGAACCTGTGCCCCTAGGACCCAGCAGAGCTCAGGAGTGTGTTTAATACTCACTGCAGAGTGTATTTAATACTCACCAACAGGTGATTTCAAGAGGCTGCTGGGGGTCAGTGGTGATGCAAGACTTTGGAGCAGATGCTCTACTGTGAGTGAGTCCTCGTCTTGGAAGTATATGTGAATTGAGTTTATTTTATTGTTAAGATTTGGGAGAATACCGTGGCTATCTTCCTTGTTCGGTTTCTGTTGCAAGTGAAAAAATGTAGAGAGAAGGCCTCTCTACATTGTGGAGATGGAATGTGGAGAGGAAGGCAAAAAATGGAAAATGTAATTCTTTTTTCTTCTGCCAAAGAACATAGATGGAATGAATAGGAGATATTCAGTTGGAATATATTCATTTTAATATGAGCTTGCTTCTTAGCCTTCTGCAAGATTTCAAATAGATATTAAATCAGCAAGAAGTTAGACTAAACTGTCACCATTCACAATCTCACTGTTTTACCTCAGGACCATGGAACTTGCCCTCATGGTGTGTCACTAATGGGATGAGCCACTCTGACAGACAGCAACATCCAGAATAAACCCCGTGTCATCTACCAGGGCCTTTAACTGGGTACAAGATGGAATTTTGCTTGGAGTAAAAAAAGAGATTCACTTTCCGAGTTCAGACCACACTGTTTACTAAAACCTATTATGCTGGGAACTGACCAGCTCTGCAGAAAAGAGCCTGAGGGTGCTGTTGGACATGAATGTGAGCCAGCAATGTGCCCTTGCTGCAAAGGTGGCTAATGGCATCCTGGGGTGCCCTGGGAGCAGTGTGCCAACAGGCGAAGGGGAGGTGATCCCTCCGTTCCACTCAGCACTGATGAAGCCACACCTGCAGTACAGCTCAGTTCTGGGTTCCTCAGTACAAGAGTGACATGAAAATGAGTCACTAAACTGATTAAGGGCCTGGAGCATCTCTCCTGTGAGGAATGACAGAGAACTGGGACTGTTCAGCCTGGAGAAGAGAAGGTGGGGGATATTTCCTATGTCTATAAATTCCTGAAGGCAGGAAGTACAGAAGACAAAGCCAGGCTCTTCTCAGTGGTGCCCTGTGACAGGACCAGAGGCAGTGGGCATAAACTGAGACAGGGAACTGAAAACCTCTGGACATCAGGAAACATTTTTACTGTGAGAGTGACCAAGCCAAAAGAGAAGTTTCCCATTAAGGTTGTGGAGTCACCATCTGTGGAGAAGCCATCTGGACAACCTGCCCATCCTGTGTACTGTGATTTAGGTGGCCCTGCTTGAGCAGATGGGTTGGACCAGATGACCTGCAGAGGAGTCTTCCAACCTCCACCTTTCTGTGACTCATGATCTTTTTTACAGGCTGCTTTATTTCTGCATTTTTGGGAAGCTTTTTGCATTGTTTGTGTCACATGCAGTTGATTTATTGTTAGTTTTGTCATATGTGGTTACTTATAATATTCTAAGTGTTTCTGTAAGGAGAAGTGATTTGCTTCATATGTGATTCCATATGGTACATTGCAAATAATTGAGATCCAAGTACTATAAAAACTATAACAGATACTGTTTCAAACCTCTTGTTTATAAACAAGCTTAGAAGAAATCTGAATGTGAAGATTCACAAGATATTCTAGAAACATTTAAAATAAAATGTTTACCTTTAGAAGCTCATTCCTGTCCACTGCTCATCTGCCAAAGACACCTCTGGAAAAGTCCTTCTGTTTCTTTCCCTCCCCAAATCCCAACACCTGGTACTCCAGAGCAAGCAACACAGAGCTTATTGCTGTGGTTTGAATTTTCTTCCTCTTACAGGAATCTGTATCTTTGCCTCTTATCTCCTGTTTCCATGAGGAATTAAAAAAAAGGGGCTCTTGTGCTGTTTGTTTTTATTAATATGCATAATATGTGTATTTAAGCTTCTCTTCTCCCTGCTCTTCCAGGAGGTTAGTTTCAAAAGAGGCTATGAGGGAATAACCTATAGATGGAAACCACCTGTATTTATGAACCTTTGAAAGAACCACATTCTTCCAACAGAAATAAAGCATCTTTTGCCTGGAATGATTCCTTCATAGCAAATGTGCAGCCATTTTGGGGCTCCAGACTGATTTATCTGGAAAGGGGAAACATTTGCTGCCAAAAGCGTGAGAGCAAAAATAAGCTTTGTCAGACAAAGGGAGTTCTGCACCATATCTTGAGTTTTGCCTTTGTGAAGGACACTAGGAAAGCTGGAGAGGGACAGCATTAGAGAACTTTTTTCTGGTTAGTAGTGGGTTTAGGCAGTAGGGTGGAAAGGGAGATACTATTTTGATGTGTAGTTCTTCCTCCATAAATCCAGGGGAAGTGGCAGTGTCCCATCACACTTACTACTCCTGTGTGCAACTTTTTCTCTCAGTTTTCAAATTAACTTATTCCTTAGATATGTGTCTAACTTTATGTGGAGTAGTGTGGAGCAAAAGCAGACTAGTTGAAATCTCTCGATTCTTGATCTGAAGTGTGGCATTTGTGTGCTTCTTATGGTGAATTGCTCTGCTTATGGACTTGTTCCTGAAATGTTTGCAGTTCTGGAAGTGGCATTAGCATTTAGAAATATCCTGTGGAAAAAAAAAACTTGGGAAAAGAGAGTCTAGCCAGAATTACTCATTCCATCGTACCAGCTGTCAACAGGACTCCTGGTTATAATTGTGGCTTTAACACTTTGGAGTCTAATGCTTTATTTCTAGGAAAGGGTCTGTGAGCTGATGGTAAGAGGGCTATATTCTTAATTTGACAATATTGTGTTGTACCTGTAAGTTCTTTGTTTATGCAAAAAGCTGCTGTCAACATTAACGAAGCACAGCTGAATGACCTCTGTTTTTGACAGAGTGGCATACCTTTATTTCATTTTTCTGCCTAAGATTGGCACCTGATTGCATATTTTACTCCATTTTTTTTCACAGTTCACCCTTTAAGAGGTGAACTCCCTTATATTAGCTTGCAATTGCATGGAATTGTTGCTGTTTTGTAACAGCAGGATGGCGTGCATCTTGCAAACTCATTTATGAAGCTCTGTCCTGAGCACCAAACTTCTTCAGTAGAACAGTTCAAAAGATTGTGCTCATTATGCTAAAAAATGGTACCCTTAGGCTACTGCTTGATCAAGGTGGGGGATGCTTTAAAACTGGGCCATAATTAATTGCACAGTAAAACAGATTTATTATTAATTTAAGTTTTTAAGAGAAGGGAGTAAATTATGTTCACTCTCGCTGCACAGTTTTGGAAAAGAAAAATATGCATTAATAAACAACTTGTCTGTAATTAATTAATGGTCCCCTGGAGAGGGTTTGCTCCCAAACTAGTTAATTAGTGTGTAAAATACTAAAAAATTAATCCCAAAACACATCATGAAAAATCAGCTATGGGTTAATGAATTGTGGTCATTAAAGCAAGACCATTTTTTTGCTGTTTATTTGTTTTTTGTTTTTTTTCTCTTTTGTCTTAATGGCCAAAGTTAACAACTGAGACAAATGGAAAGCAAAGCACCAATGTTGAGGTGCATTTTGACATTTCTAATTAATGTGCTATGCCACTAAAAATATCATAAAGCTCTCTCTAGAATTAATGTGAGCTATAAACCTGTTGTTTACTCTGGATTGATTTGAAAATGAGTATTGATTACTGTTTTGTTTTTTATTACTTAGGAGGATCTGGGCAGGGCCTAAATATTAGAGTCCTCAAATTCATCATTCCCTATGTTTTCTGTTATCCCTCTTTAATCTTCTGCTGTGTCTGTTATTTTTATCCCTTTTCAGATAGACTGATAAATCTCTTGAATTTGATCAAAAACCCACATTTCAGAAACCTACTGTTCTGGTAACCTAGATGTGGTAAGCATCTTAAGTATGTTTTAATAAGCAGGTTACCATGTATTTCTGAGCTGGATTCATATTATTAGTAACTGAAGTAGATTTTAGTATTTGGTTCCTAAATTCTTAGCAGAAGCTTTTGCAAAGCATGAAATGCACTGTGCTTTGTGTGCTGAGAGCTTCACTGGCTTCCAGGGAAATACATGAACTTGTCAAAAATGTGTGTACTTACAGAATCAAAGCCTTAATTTGTAAAATGGTACTTAATAAGAAAAATGGGCACAAGGTAGTAATTTTTCTTGTTGAAAACAATGTTTATTGCTCAGGTAAATATTAGCAACCTTGATTGATTGCTGACAAGAAGTGCAGAAGTGATTAACATGACAATGTACAAATCATGTCATAAATTTTTTTGTCCCTTGCAGCCACAGCAGGTATATAAACTGGTCTTTCAGGTTTAGTTTCATTTTTTGGAAGAAAAAAAGTGTGTTACAAGTGTATTTTTGGGAGAAAAAATTAAAATTCTTTCATACTTAAGTTTTCCTTATGAAGTCTCTATGTAATGTTGCTTCAGCCTGATACTTATTTCTTTTATGCTATTTAAATGTAATTTTGATGCATGCATAGGTATCTCCCCCCATCACTTTTCTTCTCCACTCCTGTTATGTTATGCTTTAATATGAACAGATGAACTTTTCTTTAGGCTTCTTCTAAGAAAATGAGTTTTCTAACTAATTCTGCATTCATCTTTGACTATATGTTGTGGCTAGCACAGGTTCTTCCCGTGGGAACATTTTGCTATATTTCATAAACAAGATAAAGTTTGGATGTTTTGCAAACAGTTTCTCCGGATTGAGTCAGTTCGGGCTTGGCCAATTGTGCCTAGGGGGAGGTCTCGGGCTGACCAATCTGGGGCACTTCTGTAGACTCTATATATATGGAATTCAAAACAATAAAGTTCCTTTTCTCCTCTCTTTCCTTGTCTGAGAACTTGGGTCAGTCCTCAGCTAGCCGCTCAACAGCGACAATATGTAACTTCAAAAATTTGTCTGGTTTTAAGGAAGAACATGTTCAAGAAGTAGCAAAGGATATTAGACATATTCATAATGACTTTCAATCTTTGAAGGTAATAAAATAAACACAAATATTCTTTGAAGTATAAGGGAAAGTTTGGTATTGATTCAAAGGCTATACAAAGCAGTTGTGTCCAAACATGAATGAAAATACAGACTAAATTAATTTTTGTCTTTAACATGCAATGTATTCAAACTGCAGATATCCATGTTAGGCAGGTTGGGTCTTTACCTGCTCATTGAATCCTGTCTTTATCTGTTGTACCTATTGTGAATAAACTTTACCCTCTTTACTTGATATAAATTATTTCCCTCATGTTAACCAGAGGGATTTGGGAGAGGAAGCACACAGCTATGTTGCTAGTGTGTTCTCAGCTTTCCTACATGATAGACATGCTGCCCTGCTCCTTCCCTGATTTTAGCATGACACTTTGAAGGGATTGGGGAGGTCACAGCAGAGGGAGTCAAGGATGTTTCTTCCTTTGCATGGCTTTACAGAAGGTGTCAGTGTTTTCTTTGCTCTCTCTTTGGTAATCTACCAAGGTGCCTTCTGGAGTCCTTGGAAAGGCTTTGCTAGAGCTGGAGAACCCAAGTAGGGCAGTTATGGGACAGCTGTGTTGCAAGGAGAAGGCAAATAGAGTAGGATTGTCAAGCCTGGAAAAGACCACCAAAGAGAATTATGACAGATATGCAAAACTATGCATGATGTGGACAAGTTGAGTAAAAAAAAAAAATTAAGCAGACGGAGGGAAGTTTTCTGTGGAGAGCTCCACTGAACAGACCTTACTGGCTCATGTTGCTGTCTCTGCCTTTGTGCAAGAAAAGTGCTTCAGGGGTGGTTCTGAGGGTGAAAGCCTTTGTAGGGCTTGGGGTGGGGGTGAGTTTTTCCCCAAGATGTGGGACAGTGAAGCATGTCTGGGCAACAGAGCAGATGTTGGAGGAGGGGACAAATGGAAAACATCTGGAGGTGACTCTGACTGGAAGGAAACGTGCACTCCCTGAACAGAAACCACAGAGCTTGTCTATTGAGAGACAAAGAAAGCATACTGGCTGAGGAGTTTCATCCAATATTGGCATTTTTATGTTTGGAGCTATGGGTGCATAAAAATCACAGTGACATGGTAATGTTTCTTAGGGATAATTTTGTTAAACAGTACTACTTTTGCTGGCAAAAATCCAGGTGTAGTCTTGGCTTTTTATTGGTTCATCTTTTGCAGTTTCTGATTTATCTTACTCAAATGCCTGGCATAAATGAAGAGAAGAAAACAGTTATTTTTGCAGAAATGAGTTGTCTCTTAGAAGAGAGCTGGAGCTGATGACAAATCCATCATAGAATAGCTTGGAGAAAGTAAAGACAAGAAGAGTGAAGAAAAACTGGACTATAGTGAAGGATCTGGGTGTTTTCTAGGGAGGCGAAGATGTCTTATTGCTTACATAGTATTCAAAATGTGACTTCATATTCAGGCAACACATTCTCTAGAGATTTTACAAACTTCACAAAAATGCTAATGAAAAGCAAGTGTTTTATTATGAAGTTGTCTTCTTTCTGCCTTCTTGAAAATTCTTAAATATTTTAAAATAGCTTACAACTAAACTGTTTTCTGTTTAGTTTCTATTTGCATTCCTAGTCAGAATAGTTTCACCTTACAACTTGGATTTCCTGTGCAGTATTTCCAAATGGGACCACAGGGACTTGTTGCTTTAATTTGTTTGTATTCTGTTTCCTGCAAGTTTGGCTGTCTCTCTGGGCGTTTTTTGTGTGTATATGTGCATGAGCTCTTCTGTTGAACATCAGGGAAGAGTTGTGAATAGTCTCCTTTACTGTAGAAGTGTAGTATGCCTTACTCTTTGAGCTGAGAAATAAACATTTTATCTATTCTTCAAAGTACTGAGATTTCAGATCCCCTTTGTCTGTAACAGGATGAAAGCCTTCTCTCTCCCCTTCTTAAAGAAGATCCAGCCCGCTCTAGACAAGCTGATAGTGTTTCAGCATGTGTATCATACAGCCCAGCTGTGTTTTGTGATCACCAGATAATATTCTGTTTTACAGAGATGAGGTGACAGCTAGGCCCAGTTTAGGTTCTGAAAAATCCTTTCTTAATGGCATTTTTCCAGAAACCATTATGCTTATGCAAAAAAGTGGAAAATTTTGGACCAGCCTAATTTTCTGTGTTTTTCTATTTCCTGACTTGGTACATGATAAATGCTTTATATTTAATAAAGATTATGTATAACTTTTGACATATTTTTTTAAGTTGTGCTTATCATCATCCGTATTTCAAAACCTTTTGTGTACAAGAGTTCAGTTATCTTGCTTGTAGCTCTCATAGTAATATACCACAGGCTATTGTGTGTGTCAACTTCATTTTTCTGCTTTGTATGTTTATTTTTGTGGGATCACTTTCATTTCCTCTTTTCTTTATGCTGTTGCTTATGCTTCAGAGTACTGCTTGTCTCAAATTAGCTTTTTTTTTTCAAATGGGAACGTTAGTTTTTATCTTCACTCTGTAGAGTTTTTGCAGTGGTGGTGCAGTTTGTGCTTCTGTTGTTTGGGGTCTGACAGCTCTGCCATTAACTTCAACATTTCCAGGAGTTCATAAGTATGCAGTAGAGCACCTCTGTGTAGAAAAGGGGCATACAAAAATTTCATCTGAAAGAGAATAATAAAGTTGGAAGAAACCTCAGCACGTTGTTTTGTCTAGTCTCCCATTTGCATATTTTAGAAAATAATCCTAAAGAAAATATGTAGAAGAAAAGGGAGGCTGGAGGGGTTGTAGTTCTGCTCTTAATTCAAAGAGATACAGAAGCCCAAAATACTAGCCAGTATTCTCTCCTTTATAAGGACTTTTTTTTTCTTCCCAAAAACAAAGGTAAAAGAAAAAAAGATTAGGATGTGCACTTCTGTTGGCATGCAGCGTCTTTCCACAAAAACATTATAATTTACAGTTTTAGCCCATATTTGCATAACACTGGAACAGAAATTGTACTTACACTATTACTAGGAAGAAATGCTAGACTTGCTCTGTTTTGTCCCTGGTTGTTTAATTTCTAAAATCTATTTAAAGTACTTGCAGCACTGCCTAAAGGTGCTCTGCACAGCTGCTGCCATTCACAAAGATGTTTCTTGGTAATCCAGGGTTCTGAACCTTACATGATGGGGATTCTGAAAGTACTGTACAATACAGAATCTCCTTTTATTCTTAATTATGCCCACATGATCTTGCAATTGTATTAAATACTTTGTTTTCATATATAAAGTTTGAAAATATGATTCTTCTATTTCATTTCAACAAGTGATGAGTGTTTACGTCTGTAATAGACATATATTTTAAGCAGCATGGTAAATACATTTCACAAGTATTTACATTAGAGCTTTTTAGTGAAGACCTTATGTGGTGGGTTAACCCCAGACAGCAGCTAAGCACTTACCAACCTCCCCTCCCCCTTACAGTGGGATAAGAATTGGACAAACAAAAGCAAGAAAACCTTGTGAGTTGCAATAAAGACCATTTAATAAGTGAAGAAAACCCCCAAGTGATGCAAAGGCAGTCACTCACCGTCTCCCACATACAGAGTGATCCCAACCAGTCTCTGAGGAGCAGGTACCTTGGAAAGTTCAAACCCCCAGTTTTTATAGCTGATCATCATGTCATGTGTCACAGAATATCCCTTTGGTCACTTGGGGTCAGCTGTCCTAGCTGTGTCCTTGCCCACCTAAAGCTCTTGCCCACCCTCAGCCACATCATGGGGGCAGTGTGAGAAGCAGAGAAGGTTTTGAGTCTGCAAGCACCAGCAGCAGCAGAGACATTGCTGTGTGACTTGCACTGTTTTGGTTGTAAATACAAGCAGCACCAGATGGGCTGCTATGACGAAAATTAAGTCCAGGCAGCCAGGGGCAGCACGCCTTACCTTGTTGTTCAGTTTACATGCTACAAACAACAGTACTTAAATGCTTTGGAAGGGCATTAACCTTGACTTTGCAGTACTCTGGAGGCTGGAGCTCCTGCTCTGACGGCTCTAAGGGCACCACGTTTCCCAGAACAGCTGGGTTTTATGAGAGAAATGCTTTCTGCTGTTACTGTTAAGTGAGTAATGATACCAAATGGCCTTAAACTGTTTGGTGGCACCTGCAAACGTCTGATAATAAATCCTGTTTCTTAATACATTTTATATTAACTTTAAAAGGAAAGGAGTATAACTTTACTGATGTCATGACAGATGGGTGTATGAATTTTTATATCCTGATCATACTTCTAGATTGTGTTTCATGATGTGACTTGAAGTTTGTTGCATCTTATCTTTGTGTATCTGTTTTTGTTAGCATGGATGGTATGTGGTGTCTTTGTGGGATTTCCTTGCTGGGAGAGGGCAGTCTAGAGGAAAGGTCTCAGGACACTGAAATCATCAGGAACAGCATCCCAGTTTCCTTTCATTTGTCTAGCAAAGACACATTGTCCAGGACCACTGTAGTTGTTTACAGATTAAAAAAACCCAGTTGATCCATTCATGCCTTCTGGCCTAATGGCTTGCCATGTCTTACTCTCCTATCTGTCTGTTTTCCAAGTAGATTCTGATGTGCTGAATGACTTCCATTCAAGAAAGACTGGCCAAAGGACATGCACACAGCCACTGATATGGAGAGTGCCATGAAGGGGAAATGAGGGTATAGTGTTTAAAAACATCTATCAGAGGAAGGAAGTCAGGAAGGAAGGCAGGCAGGCAGGGAGGGAGGCAATTGAAGTGGGTACACTCCATCTTTTACCAGTGTCAGTGTTCGAGAGAGAATAGGGAACATCAAAGATGGCTTCAAATATGTCTTGAAGGATCAGGATCTGCAAGTTGAGTTAGACAGGTCTGCTAGATGATCATACTGGCAAACAGAAACTTGGAGAGTCATTTGGAAAGATGGAGTGCCTCCTCTTCAGACAGTTAACTGAAATACAAGAAGGTGAAGCAATTCAAACAAAGCCTAGATTTGATGTAGTCTACTGAAATATCATCTGTTTCTTGAAAATAAGACAGATGAAGTGAATCAGAATTTTATCATCCCCAAGGTAAAAAGTGGGAAAAGCAGAGGAAGTTAGGAAAGACTCTATAAGGGCACATAAGAAAAAAATTATACTGAAAAGTGATTAAATGCTTCAAAAATGACATTTGATCTAGGAACTGGGTTATTAACATGAAGCTCTGAATGTGGCATAACAATGTCAACGCTCCATCTACTAGGGTGATTTACTCCTTCAATTATTTTAACTTTGTGAGCCTTCTCATTTGGGAGCTGCAGTTGACAAGAGCAAATTTCTATTCAGTGCACTGGGAAGAAGAGCAGGATTCCTGTGTCTTTGTATAGCAACTCATTTCACATGCAACATTTCAACGTTTATTATTCAAATAATATTGAAGTAAAAAATAGCTCCCATTAATTAGTGAGAAAGAAATGTTGACGGTATTTGGAGAACCTCTGCCATAAGGGAATTTAAACAAATTTCAAAACATGCATGAATAATCAGAAATCTATGTGTTAGAGCTGCACTTAAGCCACTGTGGCAGGGCTGTTTCTGCAGGTTTGTTGGCATCCTTATTCAGTAGTGTATAGATAGTACAGCTGTGAGAAAGTATCTGAATGAATTAATGTTGGGGTGCATAAGGACACTGAGGGGAAAAAAGATGTCTTGGCCCTCAGAAGTTCAATCTGAACCCACGTGGAACTTTCTAATAGGGCAGGAAAATCTGATCCCTTTCAAGACCAAAACAAAAGTTGAGAAAGGCACATGTGTTGGTGGCCTCCAGGAAGTTTCAGTGTCCAGTATTAGAGAAAAAGGTGTTCATAGTCAAAAACCTGGAAAAGTTTATTAGTTTTCAAAATGATGTAAGGAAGGAGTTCAATAACTTATTGTGCGTAAATTAGTTTATGAACATATGCTATAAATTCTATCAGCAGTTTGATCAGCAGTGCTGTCTGTGTTTTCTTAGCAGATAATTTTATCAATATAAATTGAAATTGCTTTCATTATATTTTGGGGCATGAGACTCAGGCAAAAAAGAGTAAGAATATGTCACTTTGCCAGTGTAATTTCCTACTAGTTGTGGTCCTTAGAGCTTGTCTCTGATAGAGCTGATGAGGGAAGATAGTTAATTTGGGTTTCTGAAGTCTTTTTAGCTTAAAGTGCTTCATGCAGAGGGATATAATTTTCTGTTTTACTTTCAGCAATAGCATTTGCATTTGTATGTCAAAAGCAAGTAATGGGAAGGAATTAAATAGTTACAAAATGGAGCTTTTAAAAGTGATACTTAAAATGTTTTTTCAAATGTTTCTGCTTACTCTTGCTTCTTCTTCTCCTTGAAGTACAAATATCCGTTTTTTTTAACTGAGGAGGCAGATTGGAGCACTTTTCTATCACTGAAAAGTACCCAGAATATAGTGGTTACAGATATTTGAGGGCAGGAGGTCTGGGACAGAGCCTTGCTGAGAGGAAGTGGGAGTCTCAAGATGTTTCTTTTACTTTCTTCCCTGGCTCTTCTGGGGAATGTCAGCCATCTGAAGTGAACTCTGCATGCTCAGAAAGTAAAATATTTGCCAAAGTAGTTCTGCAGACTGTACAAATAAACTTGGGCAGAAGGATGCCAGAGAAAATCTAAGATTGACAATAATTACTGTCATTTCCCTCAGTTTTGTAGCCTTACCGAGACCCCTCTAACAAGAAGAAATGCTTTATTTTTTGATGTAAAGACTCTGTTTTGCATTGCTAAGGAATAATGTGTGGGAAAGAGAAGGAGCAAGACACTATCTTTTATTTTGCCTATCAGTGAGCAATACTTTGAGGCAATAAGCAGATTCTCCTATAGCTGTGCTCAGTATGTTGGAAAACAAATAGGACAAAGCCTCCTTTCCAGCACAGAAGGCAGAAAGCAGAGTGAGAGGGATTTAAAAAAAAAAAAATCAGTGTCTAGCCTGGCAGTGTCATCAGAGTAAGAGAATCTGGAAGGGGAATGATGGAGAACACAGGGAAAGACTTGAAATCTGAGTCATTAGTTGGGAACGTATAGAGAGGCTTTTAATGCCATGTCTCTTTGGGTTTTTCCTTTCTGAATCATTCATACCATTCATGGACAAGTCTGTGAGGAAAAATATCCTCCAACCTTTGTGGTTTACATGTGAATGGAGGCAGCTGGTGGGAGTCATGCCAGAGGTTGCTGTTCTGCTGTCCAAAGCAATTGCCTCTGAATTGCTTGCAAGGATTGAGTAAAACAGAGGTGGTATTGCTTTATGAAAAGAAGTTTCTTTGAAAAAGGTGTTCTTGTGGGTGTGTTGTTGTGTGTCTTTCAAGCAAATAATGTATCAAATCAGCACCTTATTTAAAGGCTAAAGCAATATTAATACTTTGTTATTAAGGGAAGTAGAATCAAAACAGCTATCTTTCAAAATGACCCTAGTTTTGGTGGCTATCCAAGCCTGTGGTGTGGGTTGCAGGTTGTGGGGTTGTATGCAGTGTTCACCCCTCTTGATCAAGCTAGTCAAATGATCTGCTTCTCATTCCTATTTGGAGGGTAATCTATTCAAGTAGCATTGGGATGCACACTGTGTTTTGGCAAGGCCATTTATTGTGTCTTACTAGGAAAAGTAGTTTATGTTGATGGTAGATTTTCAATCCCATGCCCCCTGAGCTGTCTTCAGTTGATAAGCTAATTAATTGGTGGAGAAAAATGGTGCTGAGACCTTTGCCGCATAGCACCGTGAGCATCCTTAGATGTGGAGGTGAATCAAGCACGTAATCCTAAAAAACTGCTCATTGCTGGATCTGTGTCAACCCACAGCAGCTGCTGGTTTTGAACTTGGGAACATTTAGGCTTGATTGATTAACTACTAAAGTGATGTTAGCAGTAGGATTTGGGTATATATTAAGCACCTGATAGGAACACATTATAAAAGTATGCAGCTGCAAACTGGTGTCTGATCTGAGCAGCACTGAGATGAACGGGATGTGCTCCAAATGAGGTCAAGTGAAGCGTCCTTTTCCCCATAACTGCACAGATCAACCACATTCATAGGCATTTGCTAAACTTGTGGTTGGAGCTGCAATAGACAAAACCTTTTAAGATCCCTTATTGGCAGAGTCTAAATGTCAGGGTGGATATGTGGAGGGTTGCAGTCTGTGCATGTGCATACCTTTGCATCCTTAGTTCCTGTGCATCTATGCAGTGTTGGCTTGTGCCACAGGTTCAGAAGCATTTGATGAACAGTAAATCCAAATAATTATTTGTTCTCACTGCCACCATATTCCTGCAGTGTTAGAAGGTACTTTCTCCCATTGAGAAGTCTGTAATGGTAGCCAGCTGAATAAATTATTTCTTTGGCTGAAGAGGTAAAGAACGGAAGTCCTGCCTTCAGACCTGGGCAGCACATGTTCTGTACATGCCAAGTGCATGTTGTTTGTGCTTTCCCTCTCAGATGTGGTAATTTAAAATTTAATCATGTGAAGGATTGTATTTATTTTACTCATGTGTTACTAATCTGTGTAATTTAACAGCAAGTAGGGACATAAACTTCATTAAGATCCAGATGATAAAAAATTGGCTGAGGTCCCTCCTCTCATTCTAATATTGAAAGCAAAAAGTGGCACTGGGAAGCACAAAACCATGATTACAAAAGCTGTTATTTTTTGCTGATTATTGCATTATAACCTGGGGTGATGGTGCAGGGCTGCTAGAAAGGGTCTTCCGTTTCTGCAGTCTCTGTGCTCATCTCCTGTGTATTTAGATTTATTTGGTTGGTTTGCTTGCACTGGCACTTAGGATAAAAAATAGTCCTTTGCCTTTTGCCTGCTGCTGCTGGGAGTTGAGTAAGTGACTCCTCTGCAGCTGGGGCAGAAAATCAAAGAAGCCAGTTGAGTTCTCTAAGTCTTCATAGAAATGAGTAAAAAAATGTTTTTCTACTTACAACTCACAGTTTCTTTTTGGTGTCAGCTGTCATCCATTCAGAGAACTCACCAAAATGATGGTGTTTGGTTTTGGCAGTATTGATTTGAACTTTTTGATACTTTTATACTCATTAAAATACTTTTGATGTAGTGTTAGTTTGAAGGAATTGATAAAATTTCATTAAGGCTGTTCTTATGAGATGATTGAGAACATATAAAAACATGTCTTTTTGTTAAAAACACACTGGCAGACATTAGTATAGATATCAGGTTCTCCTAGTTTAAGTCCCAGTAAGAGAAATGTGCAGCTGCCTGTGTTCTGTGCAAATGAATGCTTTAATTTTGGGGAGCAGGCTACACAGCTTCTAAGATGCAAATGACTTAAAATTTTGAAAAAAGGTACTCTTGTTCTTATATTTCATAAATGGTGCCTGACACATAAAAAAGCATTGCATTTTTGTTTTTTATAATAAAATACTATTTTTGTTTTTAAATAGGAGTAAAGGGTATGTGCGAATGCAAACAAAAGGAGTGGAAGTCAGTATGAAAATGAGGACATTTTAATTTGCTTTATGTTTGTAAGTAAGAGAAACTACCTCATCATCAGTAAAAGAATAAAAAACAAAGGAGTGAAGAGACCTGGAAAGTTTTTGATGTACAGGCAATTTATGGAAATAATAAGCTTAATTTTGTATAATTTTATGCCCTCTAATACTTGTTTTGAAATCAGACTTGAAAATAACTGAACCATCACAGGCCAGCACTGCCACCACCGCAGGGCACAAAGCTCACACAAAGTGTGAAGCAGGTGAAGTCTGGGAGCTGAGAGTTTGGGTTGCTGCTGCCGGGGTTAGGAACCAATCCCATCAACAGCACTTGGGGGTTTTTGACACAATTTCTCTTGATGTGACAGCTTCTTTGAAGCTGGCCCCTCAGTCTTGCAGGAAGTCTCCTAGGCTGAGGACTTTAGGACTAGTTTGGATATCTCAGGTGTCAAACTACTCGAATGCAGCTCGTTCCATGTGTTGGTAGTGACTTTAGAGAACATGAAATGTATTAACTACAAGCATGTATTTAAACCCACAAAGAGGTAAACCCCAAACCCTTTCAACCTGCTTACACCTGTGTTTTTCTCTTTTCTGGACAGATTGATAAGGCTGAAGCTAAGCAATGACACTTTTTCTAGTGGTTGTTGAGTGTAGCATATTCTTTGAGGAAATTTTTAGTCCAACCAGTTAAAGACTTCTAGCTCTGGAAGTAGGGCTTTGAGCTGTTGAATCTAACTTCCATAACTTAGTATAATTTTTGTGGGCAAGAATGTTTGATATGCTTTCTGGTTTACTACAGCAGTTCTTTTAATGTATAAATACCTTTAAAATTTTTCTGGCAGTTACTTTTTTGGGAAGAGTGAACAAATTTTGACAACGTATCAAGCCTACAGTTTAATGAATCAGTATATTTAAAAAGCTTTAGTATGGAAAACAGATATTGTCTCTATTTGTTGTAAATAAAGGCTATTAAAATGAACTGGGATGGTATTTGTTGTATATCAGATATTGCCAGGAGTCAGTGATTTGTCAGTTGATGCATTACCATAGTGTGACAAGACAGTTTTTGCATGAGAGTGACTTTTTTTTATAACATTATTTTCTTATTATCAGAATAGAGCCCTGAAATCAGGTGTTATGCATGTATTTGACTGACTAGGTGCGAGTTCAATATGAATTAAAATTTGCTCTGTGACTAAGAAATCTGGAAAATTCTTATTTGTATGCAACATCCAATGATTTAATTACTTAAGTATGGCCTTTTGATGTTTGAAACTCTGACATGTGCTGGGGTATTTTATATGGAACTGCCTTTAGAAACAGAGGAATTAACCATAGAAATCTCTTGTTTAAAATGAATGCTTTTGTTTCTGCCATATAAAATAATTGTAGTCTCTTGAGCAGTTCTTTCTTCTTGCTTATATCCCCTTTGGATTTAAAGTGTTGTCATGGAAGTAATTTGTAGACAAAAGAGCTGGTTTTTTCTGTGGGGTATTTTTTTTGTACATTCTGTTCTTGATTGTACAACTCTCTCCAAGAAGAGAAAAGACAACTTGCAGAATGAGGTGCAGCATGGGCTAAAGCACTTGACAGCCTGTTTGATTAAGCTGGTTTATGCAGGATAAGTCATATGGCATTTGATGACCAGACTTTTGATTAGTCATGGTGTTTCAGCAAAGCCTATGTGAGAAGGACATCAACAATGTACAGTGTGGTGAGTTGACCTTGGCTGGACTACAGCTGCCCACCATCCTGTCTATCACTCCTCTCTTGAGCAGGATGGAGGAGACAGGAAATAAGATGGAAAAAATTTGAAGATCAAGATAAAGGCAGTTTAATAGAGTAAAGGTCACACACGTGGAAGCAAAGGAAAACAGAAGAGTTTATTCTCTACTTCCCATCAGTGTTCAGACACTTCCCAGGAAGCAGGGCTTCAGTGCTCTAGCAGTTCCTCTGGAAGACAAACATCATAGTGACAAATGCCCCCCCCTTTCTCCTCCTTTCTCTTGGCTTTTATTGCTGAGCAGACACCATATGGTGTGGTACATACTTCGGTCAGTTCGGGTCTGCTGTCCTGGCTCTGTCCCCTCCCAAGATCTTGCCCAGCTCTAGCCAACAGGTAGAGGGGCTGAGAATGTTGGAGAGGCAGTGCAGATGCTGTGCGAGCACTGCTCTGCAGTTGCCAAAACATGAGTGTGTTTATCAGCATCTCTCTTGCTACTGATACAAAGCACAGGACTTTGAGAGCTGCTATGGGGAAAATGGGCTCCATCTCAGCCAGACCAATACATATGGCTTTGGACTCTGCACACTTCCTAGTCATCAGGATCTCTGGAGTTATGATCCTGTTTCCCAAGGCTTTATCCCAGAGCAATGGATTGATTATGGCTTGGACAGCATACTCTTTGGTAGGTTGAAAACTGGCTGGAAGTCTTGGCCCAGAGAGGGGTGGTGAATGCTGCTGCCTCCAGTTGGTGGCTGGTCACTAGTGGGGTACTGCAAGGCTCATTACTGGGGTCAGTCCTGTTTAATATCTTTATCTGGTTTGAACCAGGGATCAGTAAGTGTGCACATGACACCAGGTTGTGTGGAAGTTTTTCTCTTGCTGGAGGATAGGAAGGCTCTGCAGAGAGATCTGGATGGGCTGCATTGATGGGCCAAGGCCAGTGGTTTGAGGTCATATAAATAAAGGCAATGTACCAGGTCTTTCACTTGGGTCACAGCAACCCCATGTAGTGCTACAGGCTTGGGAATGAGTGGCTGGACAGCTGCCTGGTAGAAAAGGACCTTGGGGGGCTGGTTGGCAGATGGCTGAAGCTAAGCCAGCAGTGCCCAGGTGGCCAAGAAAGCCAATGGCATCCTGGCCTGTGTCAGATAGCGTGGCCAGCAGGACCAGGGCAGGGATTGTCCCCGTGTACTCAGAACTAGTGGGGCTGCACCTCAAATCCTGGGTCCAGTTCTGGGCCTCTCACCATGAGAAGGACATTGAGATGATGTCCACAGAAAGGCAACTAATCTGGGAAAGGGTCTAAAGCACAAGTCTGATGAGGTGCAGCTGAGGGATCTAGGGGTGTTTAGCCTGGAAATCAGGAGTCTCAGGAAAGACCTTACTGCTCTCTACAATTACCCGAAAGAGGCTGTAGCCAGGTGGGGGTCAGCCTCTTATCCCAGGTAACATGTGGGCAGGATGAAAAGAAATTACCTCAAGTTGCACCAGGGGAGGTTTAGGTTGGATATTAGGAAAAATTTCTTTAGATGAAAGGGTTGTCAAGCATTGGAACAGGTTGCCCAGGGAAGTGGTTGAATCACCATCCCTGAAGGTACTTAAAAGATGCAAAAGAAGTAAAGGTGAAAAAAACCCCAAAAAACCCCCTTAAAAGTGTAGATGTAGTGTCTTGAGGATATGGTTTAGTGGTGGAATTGGCAGTCTTAGGTTAACAGTTGGAATGGATGGTCTTAAAGTTCTTTTCCAACCAAATGATTCTATAATTTGATGATTATATATCCCATTTTTTGCAGTAAACATTTAGGCAAGCTTAATCATTTTTTATATACTGAGAATTTTAATACTGAGTATCCTCTTTTTTGAAAGGGCTTCTTTGCATTTAATTTGATTCTCGCAACCTCCATTCATGGTCTGTTATGTTAGGTGTGTTAATGCATTAAAATTCACAAAGACAGCTGGATAATAAAAATAGAGTATGTCAGAAGAAAATTTAAAAGGCTGTTTCTTACTCTATTCTTAATCTAATTTAAAGCAAACTGAAACAGTTCTTTTGATAGATCAGCTTTCACTTCTATTTGGCTTCTTTAGTGCAGTGGAATAATCTATTGTGGGAGAAGTTAAGTGACTTCAGAGTGAAGGATATTGCATTAAAATGTGGGCAGGCAAATGAATTCTCTTTGATTTTTGTTTTTCTGGTGGTTTAACACCAGCTGGGAATTAAACTCCAGATAAGCCACTCCCCTTCTCCTTGCCACTTCTGGTAAGAGATAGACAGAGACTATGAGTTGAGATAAAAATTTTACTGGAAGCACAAAGCAATGGAATAAGAAATGCACAGTAACAGCAGCAATATTAAGAACAAAAGTATGCAAAAGAGGAAGTGTTTTACACACAGAATGTGTTCACAACCTCGACTTAGTTCCATGCGGCCGCTGGGACAAAGACAAGATGGTAGCCACTGTCCCTGAGCCCAAGACAACACAAAACAATGACAGACAAATCCCCAAAAGTGAGATTATGCACATTGCACCATGCTGCTGCTTCGGATACTGGACTCAATTCCATGCAGCTATTTCCAGCATTGGTGTTGTTGATTTTGGCTGCTCTGCCTGGCTCCGCTTGGCTCCTTCCTTTCAGGTTGGCTCCTTTGACTGAGGCTGGACTCAGCTGGGCTCAGGTTCTTCTCCACCCCTTGGTTCCAGGTGGTGCTTCCCACACCAGCCCCTCTTCTCAGCACATCATGGAGCTGTGTCTCTGAGGAACAGGTAGGGGATGGACACTGGTGGCAAAAGATGGAGTCCACAGGGCAGATCCTGACAACCTGTCTGCTGGAGAGAAGGAGGCTAAAGGGTGCACTTCCAGCAGTGTGCTCACCTTTTCTTCCCCCCTAAAAGCAAGCCCCACAGTGATGGTGTGGGTGATATAAAATAGCAATATAGCCATGCCCAGACGGTGCTGAGCTCTGCCCCCTCTCTGCAAACAAGACAGTATCTTATATTGAAAGCTCTTGCTACGAAATTAGACCATCATTGCTTAAATTCAAGGCCGATCACTGCTTAAAATTCAATACTTCTGTTAACTCTGTTGTCCAAAAAGAACAGTAGCTTCTGTTTTACAAATTGCCTTGAAGTCTTCAATTTCTTTTGTAAAACTGTGCCTTCTGTGTTTAGCACCAGCTAGAGGCTAAAGGAAAATCCACCTCTCTCTGCATTCAATACAGGAGAATCAAGTTCAGCAAATATTTGAAGACCATTGTGTATGGTGTGTGAAACAAGAAGAAGCAGATCAATACCAGGCAAGCTATTTCCTACAAAATATTTATACAAATAGAATTGAAGTGGATGTGGAATAATTTATTCTCCATACAGGATCAGGAAGAATTTGCTGCCTACACACCTATCGGTTCTCTAATTCTGAGAACCGATTGTGTCATGATTATCAGCATCATGTTTAGATTACATATATTTATATATATATATATATATATATATATATATATATATATACACATATGTATATGGCTAGCTTATCTACTAGATCACCCTTAAAGCCTGAAGTTACTGCAGCTGAATATTGCTGCCAAAATTGTAAAGGAAATGGGAACCTCAAAATTATTTTTTTCTCTGCCATATATTGGGAAGTATAAAGATGTCCCGCTCCAAACTATTATGTTACCATGTGGGAGTTAGCAAATGACACAGCAACTCGTGATCAATAAACCTCCCCTTGCCCTTAGGGTCCCCTTGGCACTGGTAGGAGCCAACAGCTGGATTCTAAGTGGATTTGTACAAACTGGAAAACTAGAAAAGCTTAATTTCCCCTAATGGTCACTCTGGGCACTAGGATAGTGCTGTAAAATTGTGATTAGTGGGGATCTGAAGGGCTGTGCTGGTCCCTTCCTACTCTACTGGAAAAAGTCTTCCTCCTTCTCTCAATTTTTTTTTATTTTGGTGCAGAACACTTTTGCTATGTTAAAATATAATATACTCGCAATGGGTGGTAATTGATTTTTAAGGAATATTTTAGGAGTACAGTGAGCCTGAATGCTTTTGATCCAATTATTTTCCAATAGTTGTGTCTCACCCAAAACTGATTCCAGGACTATGCCCTGGGAGTCTCTACTGCCTGTTGTATCACAACATGCACAACATTCAAGTTCTAAGAGAAGATAAAACAGCTGTTTCATTAATTATGTACCTTCTCTTTACTGTGTATGCAAAATAAATTCTAGCAGTACACTCAATAAAGAAAGTTTAGGTAAAATGGATGTGTGAAAACTGTCTTACTGTGACTGAACTAAATGTTGGTGCAGCAGATCTTTGTAATATCTTTTAGTTTAGTTTGTTTCACTCAAGTAAAATATGCCTTCTAACACAAGATTTGCCAATATATTTTTCATTTACCTTGGTTTTTGTCCAGTTTTGTAGAACAATGCGGCATTCTTTTTCTGCCAACAAGAAGTGTGTAGCTGTTGCTTCATGAAATGGAAGCAGGTTGAGATCTCATAATAAACAGCTCCAAGTATATGTTAAATTATTTTAGATAACTGCAGATTAATTACTTAATACAACATATACCTTTTTATTAATCAAAGTGAATGAACCAATAAGTCTTATGTGCATATTCTTGTTCTATTTCTGTCTCCCCCTCCTTTCATCCCCACACGAATCCTAATTCTCTCACTCCCCTTTCAAAATGCCCTTTGTTTCCTTCTCTCTCTCTGCACATCTGGTAGTCCTGGTCTTCCCCCTTCCCCCTTCCAGCTTGATAGTCTCATTTTTAAAGCTTTGTTCTGCAAAGTACATAATTAAGCAGTAAGACATGACAGGGCATGAATATCATTGTATTAACTGAGGGTAGAGAGAGGGGAAACCGAAGGAAAACTACAGAGAAACAATACCAGCTGGCACTCCATGGGTGTATAATTTGCAATTCATTTAGAAGAAAGCTCATCCATGGGGTGGAATTTTCATTGGAAAGTGATGGCCAAGCCCATGCACCAAATGGATGCTTCTCAGACAGGAGCTTTGCTTTGCCCTTTGGGCAGCATGACTGCTGCAGCTCTCACTTGTTAGACCTGCTCTGATCTCTGCTGCAGCCAAAGACCTGTTAATGATCCACGGAGGTAGATGGCTCCTTTTGATGGCTGTTGCAGTGCAAGTGACATTTATCTGCTGAGAAGTAGGTATTAATAATGCCATTTTGTACTTAGCCAAGGTGATTGTAACATCTGTCCAGTGATAGTAATCATAACAGCCATTTCCACTTGAAAATGGGCCAAGAAAATACTGATGAGTGGTTGGCAAGGGACTGCAAGTGTGAAGTCTGTGCTGCCTGTCTCTGTGTCCAAGTGGTGTACAGTAAACTTTGTCTCTGAGGAGGAAGAAAGGGGGCAAATAAAAACTTTTTCCTTCAGGAAAAGAGCAAGTTGGTAGCAGTCACAGTGGGGAGAGCTAGGAGAAGCAACAGTGTGCACAGAGCAGCCAGCTCCACTGTGCTAAAACTGGAATGACTCTTTATTTTTCTGTAGATTTGATGATGTATTAGTAATTTATACACTCCAAAATGGAAAAATAAAAGCTGTAGTGACTTGTGCAGTTGGGCTGGGTCAGATCAAAAGCTTTAAAAAGAAAAAATTCTAAGTGAATTCCAATAGAATCTCTTTCCTAGACTTGGTCTGTTTGCATTTCAAATACAATCCTGAGTTTAAGTGGATCTATAGAACATGCCTACAGATATTTGAAACAACAAGGGATCTGCATGTACATGTAATTGAGAATTAAACATGTAGTTTAACTTCTTCATCAGTGTGTGTGTGTGAGCAAAATGATACATCACTGTCCTAGCCTGTAATAGTACAAAATGGTAAGGGCCAGAGAGGCACTTCATGACAACTAATAAAGTACAGAACATTTTGTCTGTTTGCTCAGACTTTTATTCCTCCCAGCTGGTTACTGGCTTCCAAAAAGATGCCCAGACATTGGTCTTGAGTGGTTCAAGAAACACAGAGACGTTATTCAAGAAATCACTGATACATGGCATGATAAATTGCTTCCTCTTTTGTACATTTGTAAGTCTGATGTAAGACATGAAAATATTTAGATGATCTTGGCTGTTTTCTTGGGGGCACCATCTTTCCATTCGTGAATGAAGTGGCAGAAAAATATGCAGCACTAAATGTAGTTTTATTACACAGATGCTGTGCACCATGTTTACACATATAGGACTTTGCACCATATATGAAACTAATGTATTTGTATATGATTGGCTACTAGTTTTAATGATGAACAGCCTTTTCATTTGAGAAAGTGGTTTTTAATGTGTTGTTTTTGAAAACAAGTTTTGATCCTGGAGCATTGGAACGATAGGAGGACCAAAATTCTTGTGGGCAGTCGTGCTGTTCAGAAGAAATTCCAGATAAAACATTCCAGCTCCTTCTTAGTAATTATCCTGGGCCAGAATAGGAGCTGGGACCCACTTTGCTTTCATGCCTTTTTTCCTGGCCACTGGAAAAAGACAGCCTTGTTCTAATTTTGTCTTTAAAACAAACACAATTTTGTTAACTCCATTCATCCTGTACACTACCTTACTTCACACAGTGATTTTGACATTCCAGAATTCCCAACATGATAGTGATTTATTTTTATTTTGCCTTGTCTCTTGGAGGGAGGGCAATGCTTTCACCTTCCATGCCAAGGTCTGGTGGCTGCAGCTTGTGTTGCAGATGATGTACTTGCTTTTGTTCCTCATGAGCTGGGCTTCATTCACTTTCTGGGACTGTGGAGGGCAGTGATTGGCATCTGTGAGCAGTGCCTGCTGAAAGTACTGAAAATTGAACACAAACATATGTGGGCAGAACATGGAACTGCTTTGAAAACTGTTGAAGTGATTTTGTTAATTTTTTCATCCTGTATTACACGAGAGCAGTTTTGAGAGGGCTGTCTTGGTCTCTTGGGAGAAATCCATGAAGATAAATGAATAAATAGTGAAAACTCATTGAGTGATCCCACAACAAAAAAAATTACGGTATTTCTTGTATCTTATTATCCTGAAGATGTTGAATGTTGAAATGTAGTAAACAATGGGGAATGAAAAAACCACTTTTCACTTCATTTTATGGTGTTTCTGCTGCCTAGATTCTGTCACTGTTGCTTTATGGAGTACCTTTTTCCCACATTTGCATCCAAATTGAGCTAGACCCTTCTGAAACAGAGCAATTAAAAAAAAATTAATACTTATTTTCTCCCCCCTGAGATTTAACTATGCCCACAGCACCATCAAAGGAGTATGGATTTTGACTGAAATGTCATGGAAGTATAGTGGGAACAAGATGTTCAATAAAGTTGCAGAGCCCTGTGTATCAATCTGTCTTCCAATTAAGTGTATTTAAACCTTGTGAGGCTCTTGCTGCAGCTCTTAGTTTTTTGTCACCATAGTTCCAGTTTCCCCTTAAGGCTTCATTTTTCACCACCTTTGGGTGAAGATACTTTATTATTCTCACCTGAATAAAGTAGTGGAGCAGACATCTTTGGAGCTTGTGTGAGTGCAAGTAACTGAAAAACAATAATATTAAATAGTTGTCCTTCAACTTCTGGTTTCTCATGTCTTCCTTTCCTTCTAAAGCTTTCCTGCTTGGTAACAGATGCTGTTTGATTTCTATCATGTTTTCCGTGTTTTGGCTCACCTGTCCTGAATTTTTGTAAGAATTCAAAAATTCTGCTTTATTTTCCCTTTACATTTTAAGTGTTGTATCCCAGGCTTCAGGCTTTGCAGCTTCTTCTTTATAGTGGAGTATTAAAATATCTTGTCACTTTAATATAGTCTTGGCTTGCATCAAGAAGGTTCCTGTCCAGATTTCCCAACTGAGAGTTATGGGTAGCTTGCCTTTGTCTTTGCATGTAAAAACCACATTCCTTCTCTGTTGTTGTTGTATCCTTATTGCCATAAGAATAATTTCTTGTTTGTTATATGGTAGCACTTCAGTTTTTCAGATGTTAATGGCAATGGAAGCCCTTTCTGCCCACTTTGCTCCTGTGTTTCATTTAATTCTACTTTTTTACCTCATTATATTTACTGGTTTTCTGTGTATATATTTTTATTTATTATATAATAGGAGTATACTTCTTGTTTGAGAACTTGATCTTCATTCAAGTCATAAAGTCAAGAAACCCACACACCAAATATTTATGTTAGTAGCAAAATTGCTAGAATGGATCATTGTGTTGCAGTATCTTTTTGTTCATGGAAGATTTTGGGAAACAAGAAGGATTTTGGAGACCACTAGTAAAGAACTACTGGAATTGCAAAAATCTATGGCAAGCTGTGGCAAATTTGGCTGTATTGGGATGGATATGGCAGGATAATTGTTCAAAATAGTAATAAATATTTAAATAAAGTTAAAAATCAAATGAACCATAAAGTCAATGTAAATGCTACAGCTGGGAGAATTCTTACCTGTTTAGACAATCTGGATGAAAACCAGTATTTTCCCAAATTACTGGGTTTGGAAGTGCCAGTGCAGCATTAATCCCAAATTAATGGGCAGTTGCTGCATGGTGGATCTATTCCCTGGACTGCCAAGTCTGCCTCTAACTCCAACATAATGCCTTGCAATAGGAAAATACATTGTGGGAATGCCATATACAGTTGTGGCAGAAAGCCTATTCTTATGAGAAATACAGCCCGTGGAAGTATGAACTGGAGAAAGAAAAAGTAGGTGGAACACAACTTTGTCCTATGTAAATAGAAACAGTTTTTGAGTGAAAATAGAAGGGCTTTAATATTCTTGATTATTTTCTGCTGAAAAATCAGCTTCTTTCTCATAAGAGCAGAATAATTTAGAAAAACTTGATGCAACCAATTTTCAATAAAAAAGAATTTGATTGAAATTGTTTTATTTTGTGATTGTGTGTGGATGTGTTTGGGAGTTGACTGAGTTTGTCTGTGGTGTGGCTTCTTTTCCTAGTCATCAAAGAAGAGCAGTGAAATTTCAGAGGCAGTTTTCTAATGATATTGTGAAGCATTAGCTATTTTAAAAAAGTTTGGAAACCAGCTGAGATGGACAATTGTCAGGAATTGTTTCAATTTAGGCAGTTAGGAAGTTCTTCCCTGAGAATGTCTTGCTTTCCAATATGTTTAAGGATGAATATAGATGCTTTCCAACCAGTGGAAGAAACTGACAGTCTTACAAGTCTCCAAAGCTATAAACTATTCCCAGTGCATGTAACTTCACAGTAATGTGGTGGGCAGAAATTTATGCTTGATCTCAGCTGGTTCTGTCTGTGCCCTGGAGCATGAAGACTGAGGTTCTTGCAATTTTCAGTCTAGTTACAGAGGCTATTAATCATTATGTTCAGTCTCTTCTTGGATACTGCTAAGTTCTTTGTTCAATATGTTCTGAGCTATTGAACCTCACAGGTCAATTACACAGTGTTTATAAAGCTAATTCTAGATTTTGACCAGCAATGAAAACATAACGCTCAGTGGGACCAGCTATTGCTTTTAAGTCATCTGCTGTTTTCTCTCTTACATAGGTGAGTGGAAAAAACCAGCAAACTGAAAAAATACTCAGATTTCATAGAGAGGGAAAGGCAGCTAAGTGCAGATGACCTTTAGAAATTTCTGTAACCTTATCTTTGCTTCTGTTCAGGTTTCTCAATGGTAATTTTGGGGTTAATCTTAATTCTTAACAGTCTGTTGACCTGCCATGTCTCAGTGGGCAGTTTACTCCAGTGGATGGATGTCTGCTACCGTTGCAGTGCTGGGATTTGATTCCCTCCATCTGGAGTAGAGTGATGCTCAGCATGTTTATGTAATGTGAAATTTCATTCTTCACTGCCCAACAGGTGAGGCATCTGCGCCTGGTGGGGCCAGACAGAGACCTGGGATGTGATTCCTCTGTTTCTTTTCTTTCTTTATTTTTCTTCAAATCACTGATAATTTTGTTAGCCTAATTCTGGTGATGTACTTAAAAAAAAAAAAAGACAAAGTAATAAAAAAACTCAATCCAAAAAAATATGCCAAAATATAAAATGAAAAAAACCCAACCCCAGTATTTTGTTATATATTCTGAAAATTTCAGGGAGCTATAGTTACTCTTAGGATAGCTGTCAATTTATAAAGGGTTATCAGCTTCCCAGACAATTTTGTGGACTTGGGAGAAGACCATCTGGAGGAGAAACGGAGCATATCCAATGATTGCAGAAGAGAATCATCACCAGTATCATACTCAATTAATGCAAATGTTCAGCTGCTGAATTGCTGCATAAAAAGCTGACACAACAACACCTTAATTTTTCCTTGGGGAAAATTTTAATAAAACATCACCCTGTTCTGGGAATGAAAATTGCCTATCATTAGGAGCATAGGCCAAAAGTTACATGTTTCTTTCTCTTCTAGGAAGTGTAGTGGCTGGTTAATTTGCATGCTAGGAAAAGAAAACTTTCTCATGAACTTGCCAGTTGTGTAACATGCATTTCATCATGGTGAGTTGAACAGGCTGGGAAGTTTCCTTTTAAAAGTAAAGGTGTTCTTTTAGAACATATTTTTTCCAGCTTGAACAGGCAAATATTACATTTCTTCTTTTGAAATGCTTAGTGTTGAGCATCTCTGAATCAGTACTTCCACAAAGGGAAGGGACCTTCTCTTTCTCTTGCATTCTTTTCCCCTGACTGGCCTCTGCAGTGAGGCTGTTTGGGAAGTGGCCAATTTCTTATGTTCCTTATGTAGGAAAGATACCAGACTCACAAAGACTTTCATTGGTAGATACTGAAATGTTTTACAAAGTAAAATAACGAGTTGTGCATCATATTTTAATAAACAGGGAATATTAGAGCTGCTCTGTGATTTTCTAAGCAAGACAAATGTATACGTTCAAGTAGCTAAGAAATACTGTGTGGATTTTTTCCTGTTAGATTCCAAATCTCATTTGGAAATCTTTCAAGTATGGGTAGACAAGTTGGACTGAGTATTCCAGTTAGCATTGCCATCTTAATGCTGTGCCCTTTCAGTGAGTTACCAGAAAGCACTTTACTGCAGGGATGGTCTTTTCAGCAGTAGAAAAAATTCTATGGAACTGTATGATAATTCAGGTCAAGAGAGACCTGAGGAAGTCTCTTTTCTCCTGAAAATGTCTCTTCTCCAGGATAAGCAAACCTTGGACCCTCATACCACCTTCACAGGACAAGTTCTCTTGCCCCCAGCCTAGGGTGCTCTCCATTGAACTCATGGGTTTGTCAGTGCCTGGTGCTGAAGGGCCCCAAACTGGTCTCAGTAATCTTGACATGGCCTAACGAGTGCCGAGCAGAGGTGGTGGATCACTTCCCTGGTTGCTGTTCCAGCTGCTGACCCCCACTGCTGCTGTGGTCATGGGCTCCTGTGCAGCTTCACTCTGCCACCCTCCCCTGGGCTGTGTCTGCAGATCTGCCCCACATACTCATCCACAGCGTTGGAAGGAGGGAACACCGTTTGGAAGGAGGGAACTTTCTCCCAGATGCGGAATTTTTGTATGTACTTGCTGAACTGCATGAAGTTTCCATCAGGACATTTCTCCAGCCTGTGCAGGTCTTTCTGGATAGCAGCCCTGGCATACCAGCATTCTACCCCACCAGCTGCAGAGAGTGCACTCCCTCATCTCCTCCAGTTGTTGATAGGGGTGTTAAACAGGACATGTCCCCAGATGGACCCTGCAGTACCTCATTTGTTACCAGCCTGCAGGTAGAGTACGACCCATTGGCACAATTAGCTAAATTTTTTTTAGCCCGACTAGTTGTCTGCCCATCCAGAATGTAACGTCTTAACTGGAACACTGCAATGCTGTGTGAGACTGTCAAAACCTAGTTAAAGTCAGTGATGTTCATCACTCCCATGTTGCCCAGAAATCCAGTCATTGTAACAGAGAAGACAATTTGGTTATTCAGGCAAGATTTACCCATGCTAAACCCATGCCATCTGTTGCCAGTCACCACCACGTTTATGTGCCTGGAAATGTGCTCCAAGAGGGTTTTCTCCGTGATTTTCCCATGGACCTAAGTGAGGTTGATTAGTTTGTAGTTCTTTGATTGTCCTTTTGGTCTTTTTCTGAAGAAGGGCACAACAATCTTTGGTCATCAGGGACCTTCTTCAATCTGCATTTCTAAGGGTTTGTCATGTCACCCAAAGGCTACTTCAGGAGCTTGCCAGTACTTTGTTATCTACTTTGCAAGCCTGAATTCTTCAGGCTTTCTGAAAATGCTTGAAAGAGAAAAAAGATCCTTTCACTATTTCTTCTAGAATTTAAAATATTTTTAGTTTCTTTCAGATTTGTTTTTTTTCCTGATACTCTGCTCCCTGTAGAAAATGAAATTTATATTTATTATGGTGTTTTCAAGTACAGTGAAGGCATTTCCACATTTGTAACACAGCTGATAATATGCTTATGCATTTAACCACTTTATTACCGAGAAACTTCAGAAATTGTTTTGCAACATACCTCAGTCTTTTTTCTATAGCCAGAGTTTGTCAGAGGCACTGTGGTTGGCATAAACTGTTTAGATGAGTATGCCAAGTGCTAATGCAGGGTCACAGTACTAAGGAAAATTGTGGGGTTCGATGTTTGACAGCATTCCCTGTTCTTGTCCTTGGAGGGGAGGTTGGCTAAGATTCTGGAAAAAATGAAGCTGACTTTATTTTTGGTGCAGAGAAGCTGTTACGTAAATGCCTAATATCAAAGGTGTATGTGCCTTTGAAAATAATTGTGTGTGCTGGATTTTTTCCTCGCTGTCTGATCTCTCTAGCATCACCTGGATCTTCAACACCAGTAGCTGGTGTTCTGACAGAGCTTATTGCAAAGTATGAATCAGAGCCCTTAATGTTTTGTTTGTCTAAAAGAGCAACCTAGATAACATCTGTGTCTACCCAGCTATTTTCTTGACTCCAAGCATTACTCATTTGGCTGAACACTTGCTTCACTGACCCTGTTGCTCTTCGTAAACTCTGGGGCAGGATTCTGGAATGCCTGAGCAAATATTTTTGAGATCTTAATCTCTGTTTTGACTAATATGAGCAGTGGCCTTCAGGTATTCCACAAAAGGCTCTTTGAGTATTGTACCAAACCTGAAAGTCTGGCATTTTAGGTTGTGTCTGTGTAAGACACCTGGATTTGTCATTACACAAATAATTCCCATCTCTGCTTTGCCTGGGAAGGGTGTCTCTGTCACCATTTGCCTGTGACTGGTCTGGTTGGATGATCATTTGCACTGCTGATGCAGGTGAGCCTCGTGCTGGTGGTACAGAGGAGCAGCACTGCTCAAGGAGATGCAGGCTGCCTCCCTGCATGCTGCTCCCCCAGCCCACCCTTGCGTGCTTCCTGCTCAGAACTACCTTTTTGTGCCTCTGGTATGCAGCACTAATAGTCACGTATGTGTGGAATAAAATAAAAATAAGAAACCTAGAATGTCTTGTTTGTTATAAATAGCTGGGAACACATTGTGCTATTTTGGATTTATTAGCATGTAAAGTGGTGAGGTGGGATTTCAACAATAGTGTGGTCACTGTTCTGAGAAGCAGACATGTAACCATAAATGTTACTTGCATGTGCAGGCTATTGAATAGGTAGCATTACCTTTATGTAGCCCTATTTTGTGTGTACAAATACTGCATCCTTTCATCTGTCTGCAGTACCGGGGTGTGTATAGAGGGCATTATATACAGATAGTAAGCAAATTATACATTATGTTCATAACTTCCTTTCCTGTGCTTGCTTAGAGAATAAGTAAATTATTATAGGCCATTCAGTAATACTGATTTGCACTGGGATAGATAACATATTATAGAAGTGCAATTGGGAATTAGGTGATTAAGTAAGCTGTATAATGGGCACTCTTAAAATACTGCCTGCTGTGTGGTTGATCCAAAAAAATGAAGTTGTTTCATAATAATATATCCTACAAAAAGTATTTCAAGAAAGACCTGTGGAGAAAATTGGGGAAATTTAGATGAAAAGTATCGCTTTTTCCTATTACATAAAAACTTTTTAGGTTGTATATTTAGTCAAATATTTTGCCTTGTGGGTGGTGTTTTATTTGCCAAAATTTATTTCGCAAATTGTTGACTTCTTTAAAGGCTATGTATCAGTAAAAAGAGTATTCTCCTTCAGTTCTCTCTTATGTGATAGAAACTATTACAGTGTTTGGAATGCCTTTTCTTGAAGTGTTTGCAGTGTGTCAGAGTCAACTTTTAACTGCCAGGGAATGGTTTAATGTGTTAATTTTGATGCACGAGTGTGGGAAACCTCTGGGCCTTTTAAAAGAGCAGTTTCTTTGCTGCTTGTATTTTGTGGCCACAGTCACTTTCTGGCTTGTTTTCATGCAGGTTAAAACCTCTTTGGCATCCACAGCAAGGCCGTTCTGCTTGCTGAATCCAGTTAAAACAAATCCTGTAAAGCTCCAGAATACAGTATCTCAAATTGTTCTTTGGAGAATGGCTCTTAAATAGATACATGAAGGAAAGAAACTTAATGTTCCCAGTTTTCCCTTTCCCTTTCTCAGAAAAATAATGGAAAACCAGGTGTCCACATTTTCTAACCTAAAGGTGAAATTTCCTTATGTGGTAGTGTTCTGTGGCGCTGATGGTTTTTTTCAGCAGTCTGCATGCCTCAAACTTGGGCTGGCTTTTGTCTAATGGCTAATAATGTCACCTTTATGTGAGTTAGGCCGTTTTGAAGTCTTTTAAGTCCTGCAGATAAAGAGGATTCATACATATGGTGCTGTGCTTTGATTTCTCTGATACGATACTGTAGCATCTTCAAGTGAAACAAGGAAATTGGCATTGGGTGTGTTTCAGGATAAAGCCTTTTTGTTCCTGCTTTGCTTTAAACCTCAAAATCTTAGCTTCAGAGGTCTACAGAACCTGATTGCATCCACCTATCAGTTCCCTCTATGCCAAAAGTGTTGCCTTCCTTTTTAAAATCTATTTCTTTTTTAAAATTATTTTTGGCATTTTTACCTTCACTGCTTGTGTCCCTGGAGCTTTCCCTTAGTAAACATCTGCTAAAATTGCTTCAACCCTTTTTAATCTATCCTGCTTGTTTTGCTAGTTTTACTGCCATCCATATCCCCATGTTACAGACTAGTGCAGACTGCTCTTGTCACACGTTGGTCCATTTAAATAAATAAGTGTTCCCAGTTTGCTGTTGTTTTCCTATGGCACGCTCTATCAGACGGCGCGTTTCAATAACGTGTTTCTGAGCAGGAGACTCGGTAAGTGACTTGAATCAGTGACTGGGAAGGTGAGTATCAGGTCTGTGAAAAATTCCTCTCTGCTCTGTGCACAGGAGCAGCCTAATCCACTGGGATGGCAGCCATCAGAGTGGGTAAAATGTAAGCAGAGGGTTTTGACTGCGCCAGCTGTGCGGCAGAGGAGCAGCTGGAGCGCTGCCGGAGAGCAGTTGGCAGCACTGAGCAGTGACAGAGGGGCTTCAGAGGCACATAGGAGTGTAAACACTTGTCTGGCTGAAATGATTCGAGGAAGTGTTTCTATACTTCCATTATTAACTACTTGTGAAAAATGGAGCTGATGTTTTAGTGGTAAGCTCTGATATGACAAATAGACTAACGCAGGATGTAGTTTATTTGGGACTGCAGTGAAATCAGTGGAGCAGAAGAAGATTTTCCCTGTATTTTTGGTGGCATCAAAATATGCCACTGGAAAGTATTTTATGTATGTTCTTATACAACTAAACTAATTTAGCATTATGCATAAATAATAAGATGGTAGAAAAGCATTTTAAAGATAAATGAGGGAAAAAAAGTTCTAAATTTTATATTTTTTATTATGTTTTGTCAACCTTTAAAGAATTATTATTCAGAATAGTTTTGGCTGGAAAAAAAAAAAGTTGAACATTTAATTAGGTGGGGTAAGAAATACCCTTCTGCTAAAGTTTCAAGCCAGACTGCTAACCTCTTGAATGTTGAATCAGTTTTTGACAGTAATATTTATTTCTGCAGAACTAAATTTTTTGACAAACATTTTCAGTAACTAGTTTATTCAGAAACTGAAATCTAGTTGGTTGCTGAAAATCAGGATGCTTTGTTCTCATTTCAGTGTATTGATGACATGTACCAGTTCTTCAATCACCAAAAAATAGCAATGAGGAGCTTTTCTAATTTCTAATAACTGCAGACAATAATGTCCATGTTAAAAGATGAAATGAATTTTTGTGGTTTTTTTATTGTCTACTATTTAAAATGGTTTTATTTACTCAAACATCTCAAATAATAGTATCAATGCGTTTTTGTTCCTGTTTCCTTCTAAATGCTGCTTAAGACAAATGATATGGAAATAATTTTTATTTATGAGACCACAATTGCTTGGTTTTTAATACTAAAATGTAAATTGAAAATGTGAGTAGATACATAACTGCTGAAGCTCATCATTGTGTATTTCTTGCTTGAAAGAAATTGCAAACTTAATACAACACTTCCAGTTAGTCAAAACCAGGTCTTTATTACCAACTGCTACTATGTAACCATTTAAGGACAACACTTTGGTATAAACATATAATAAGTTCTAAAGTAAGTTTTTCAACTTGGTTAAAAGGGATGACTATAATTCATTTGCAATGGAAATAAGAAGGATAAACTTCTATATCTGCCAGAGGCTTTTATTCTTGAAGGCAAAAAGTCCTACATAGAGATTGTGCGGTTAGATTTTAAATCTAGCAATGTTCTGTAAATAAAGGTGTAGTTGAGGACTCACAGCTTATCAAAGAAGCCAAAAGCTGATGGGTCTGAGAACAGGTCACTGAATTTGCATTTGGAGGCAATTCTCTTTTTTTAGCACAAAGTAAAGCAAACATTAATTATATTCATTCAATGCTGCCATTTCTCAACAAAGTCATGTACTTATTTCAAAATGTTTTCCTATGATGACCTTTTTTACTTCTTATGTAACCATGTCTCATCTATGTTTCTGTTTGTGTAAAAACAAGAAACGGTACAGGAATAAAAGCAATTTAAAAAAAGAAAACAAAACCCTCTCCTCCCTAAGAACTGAGTCTACCATGCAGGTTATATAAAATGTACACTGATAAGTAAAGTCATGACTTTTACAGTTGTGAGGGAGGTGAAACAATGCCTGGAGTCATGTGCAATGACTTTCCTATTTGTCTTCTGAAACCTCATTACACTTTGCAAATTTATTGCCTGTATTAATGCTGATCCACTAATGCTAATTCTTGGGAGCTCAATGCAATATATTTCTGCTGATTTTTGACTGTCATTAGTAACCATGAAAATATTATTTATATTTGGATTTGTCTGTGCATTGTTTGGGGCTTTTTTTCTGCAGATTCTACTCATGCAGCCTAAGATAAATTTTTGGTGACCTAAATTTAGGCAGTGTTCATGTTCTACTGAAAATTTTGGGAGAAAGGGCAGTGTTAGTTCTTCTGAGAGCAGATAGAAAAAAGGGTTTTTTCATAACATGTTTAACATGAAATATGATAGAGGCTAGGAATTAAGGTTGAAATGACTTAAATTTGAGTGCCTGTTGAGTGTAGGTTTGTAATGCTTAAGCTTAGGAGGGTGTACTTTAGAACAGCCTACCTTAAGACTGCTTCAGAAGCGTTTTGGTGACACACATGAAAAATGTGCTCAAGGACTTTGAGCAGTTGGTGGTTGGGTTGGTGAGCAGAGGTGACACGGACTGTAAGGTGCTGTGGAACCAGAGCAGTGTGAGCCTCTGGTGTGTGGTGATCTGCAAATGTCAGTGTGTGTGAGTCTCTAGCTGTGTCCAGTTAGGGATGCACAGGAGTAAGGATCCAGGAAGCTCATAGACTGGGTTAAATTTGAAAAGGTGCTTTTTATATTTTTGTTCTAAATCACAACTGTAAAAATTTCTGGTATGAATTTAAAAAATTTGCTGTGTAAAATGTGTTTTAAAAATGCTTGTGAGGAGTCAAGACATTATGGAGATGAAGCACTGCTGACTGACCCTGCACTGTGTGCAATGTCCATGCATTTCAACAATGACATTACTTTTCCCATTAAGTTAAGTGAATTACAGCACTTTTTGTTTGAAGTGTTTGCTCTAGTTGTGGTATGAGTCAATTCTATGGCTTTTAAAGTATTGCAAGTGTTCTGTGGTTGTGGCTGCTTTGCAATCAGTTGCAGTTCAGCGCTTGCTAAAAAACATAATTTCTTTTTTAGAGGGAATGTTATGATAGAGGCATATCTTAATAGATTACAGTGAGTGAAGGCAATGTTTTTGGAAGGAAGACGTGAAGGGAGGGAGTAAAGATGACATGTTTATGGTATAGTGCACAATGCCTCAGATCTGATTTTATTTCATGTCTTTAATACTAATTGTTGATGCTGGTGTTAAGCCAAAGCAATAGCTTAATAGCAAACCGTAAAACCTTAAGGTTGTTCTATTGAGTGGAAGACATTAAAGTGACATCGAAGGAAATCTTCTCATTGGAATTTGACAACCTGATAGCAGAATAAAATTTGTATAAAAGGCCAGGACTAAATGAGCGCATTAGATTTCACAGTACTTTTAACCTCAGAACTAACCTGTATTCAAATACTGTTTCTTCTGGAAGAGAAAGTGCTGTGAGGCTTTTGGCAAGTTATTAAACATCTGAGCTTTAATTTTCCATCTGAGGGAGAAGAAAATGAGTGTTTTTCTCAGTGGATTTTGAAGATAGATTTCTTTGCACATCTTGAATATATTCAGATGTTAGAGTATTAGGGAGGATGGCCTTGAAAATACAAAGATGAAGTCAGACAAAAGCTATTCAGTATTGCTTGCATTCCTTTGCTCCCATAGCACAAAGAAGTTTTATCCTTTCTAATGTGTTTTTTGGATTGGTGTGGTTTTTTTAGCCTTTTGGTCAAAAACAATGAAATGAACCTTTGCCAAGACTGAGGTTTGGCACCTTCTTGTGAAAGAGTACTTTATTTCTGGTGTTTTAAGTATAAAGGGCTTCACGAGACAGTCCAAGGAAAAGTCCTTTTTCTACTACTTGGTTCTGTTCTAAAGATACTTTATTATGGTAAAACCATGTTTTACACTGCAAATTAGCAGGTAACTGTGCACCAACCTACCTTTCCCCTAGTTGTAATTGTTTACTTTAATAACAAGGGGCGTGGTCATATTTTTTTAATATTAATAAGTTAGTTGGAGTTATGCCAAACTTACATTAACATCTGGGTTAGTTCAGAAAGGATTTACATGAATTAAAGTATGCCAGTTATATGTAATGTGTGATTCAGGGAATGCTTGTAGCACTGCAGATATTAATTCTTATGTGTTGGTTTTCGGGGTTTGTTTGGTTGCTTTTTGAGGGCTGGCTTTTTTTTTGTGGTGCTCTTTTTTTTCACTCTATGTTTGTATTAATGGTTTTGTTATGTGTATCTTCATGGACTGATTTTTGCTAAAGGAAGACCCAGGTTTGTGGGTTTTAAATTTTGTGCTTACATAATAAAGTGGGTTTTTAATTTTGTTTGGTTTTAATTTGGATTTTTAGAAATCTGCTCCTAGGTGTTTTGTTCTAGAACTAATATTCAGGCTTCATAGTGCATCATATGGAAATGGGTTTGAACCTTTATTTGGTATTCATTTTTATTACTTTGGCTTCAGATTTTGGTTAAAGAACAGCTGTTTGATAAGGGCAGGCTTAATGCTGTTTATATTACCTGGGTTTGAAATGAAAAGCAGCAATTAAAAAATGTAAATGAATATTTCTCAAAAGTGACCCCAGGGATGCACTTGATCCGTGTTGTTTGCTACTGTTTATGCCATATTATGCAGTTTAATATTCCATGATAGCTTTCCGCCTGCCCTCTCAAAAGTTGAGCTTTAGGGGAATGAAGTTGGCAGTCAGAATGGAGCCTAAAATATTAATTTAGAATAAGCAAATCCCAAATCCAAGCCCCTTGAATTTTGAGATCACATCAAACAATGTACCAACTTGGAAACTTTTATTTCCCAGAGTTGCACACAGACAGGTACATCTTCTCACCTATTAAACTCTCCCTGTCCTGTGAAAGAGCATTTCTAACTTCTTCATCTGCCTTGAAATGGCTTGGGAAATGGCAGTGCTCTGGCCTGGCGTGATCCTTGGAATAATGTGTCTGCAAAGACTGTTTCATTTGTTTCATGATAAGACATCTGCCACGGGCAGGGAAGAATAAGAAAAGGATAGTGTGACTGTTCCAGTATAGGACAAGAATTTATTTCAGGTCTCTGTAAATACTACTGGCAGCTTTTGCTGGTAATTGTAATAAGTAGTCCTCAGTGAGCCAACATTAATAAGCTATACTTTTTAAAGATGGATTTGAATTGCTTAACCCTAATTTCCAGCTCTTTTTAAAAAATACATGCTAAATAGGCCTATCAAAAAATTGAGTCATTTTAGTTTCAGTGCTTGTTTGAAGCAGAAATACCCCAGCCTAGAAGTGAATATAAACTTTTAGGGATGAGATGGAGCGCACCCTTTATTCTTTATACTGAAAAAATCCAAGTTATTTTGCTTGCTTTCTCTCCACATTCATGAAGGAGTACAGGTGCATCCCAGAGTCCCTGTTCAGGCAGACAGAACTATTCTCCTGACTTGATATCACATGCATTCTGCAAGCCAGGCTGTTTTCAGCATCACTTTGCAGGTGACATTTTTCAGGAAAGGAGGTGTAGGAATGATGGGTAGTTTTAGAAATTACACGTCCTCATTGTCTCAAACATTTACAATTTAGCAAGGGCTAGCATTTATTCCCAAACCAATTTTTCGTCTGCATTTGTCATTTTATCCAGCTTTTCCTGAGATTGGCACACTGAAAATACTCTTAATTAATGCATATTAGAGACTTGTTAAAGCATAACAGAAATTTTCTAGGATTTCGTATTGTAGAAGCACCCTGCAATTCCTTATAGGATCTGTGCTAACCTACCTGTGCATGTGCTAAAGGACAAGAAGGGACTTCCATCTGGAAAGGGACAGTCAGACTGCTCCTGTGATGTATTCCCTTAGGATTCAGGTGATAACCTGAGGTGTCTGGAGACTGTGAGGGCAAGGATGCTGCTTTTCCCCTGGGTATATTCAGTGCTTCTAATATATGAAATACAGAATATGAAATATCCTCCAAGCAAAAGGAGCCTAATAAAGAATTTGGAGGACTCAGGAAGATATTGGAAAAGCACATTGGTGTGTATGGATATGGAGGGTAAAAGCAGAAGAGTGGGTATGGAGCAAAGTCAGGTTTTAGGGAGAATGGGCAAGAGTTTAGGACTGTGGGGGAAGATGATCTCTAATATTTGGAGGTCCTCTTGGGAATTCAGATCTCTCTGTGGAGTCCTCAGTCTCCCTGTTATGCTTCAGCCAATAGGTGTGAAACTTACTGATATGCAAAACTTACACACAGCTGATTTTGGGATGGAAGCTGTTACTGCTGTCCCTGTTTAAACTTAATTACAGAAGCCTGTGATCTAGTCCTCCTGTTCATATTGCTGAGAGAGATCTGTATCATCAGGTATTTTAGAGGAAGAAGCAATGTTACATACAATAGATTTGAACAAAAATGCCCTGTTAAAATTTACCTGTTAGCTTTGAAGACTGTTTCTTGTACTTATTTTAGTGGGTTTCAGTGTTGCCATTTCTGAGAAATTAATTGTGAGCCTTGTAAACTTTGTTCTTGTTCTGAAATGCTTAGAATTTGTCATTTATGTGACAATCCTTTTAGCATTTCATAAGTAACTGAGAGATAAAATCAATGTGTGTACTGAAGACCTACATAAAATTTAATCAGGGATGTGGAGTATATCATGTAAACTACTATACATATTTTTAGTTTTTGTTTGACCAAGTAGGCCAACACAACCCAAGGGGCCTCAACACATGAGTTGGTTTTGTGCTGCTGGTACTAACCCTCAGGGAAATTGGGAAAGGTGGTGTACCCCTTCCCAAACTTGTGAAAACTGTGATAAAACCAATTAGCCATCTGTGCATGTATTGTAATTGGTGGTTCGTGCTGTCTTGGGTAGTTAAAGAACAACCAGGCTTATGTGTGTTTATCTCTCAACATACTGGTTGTGCCGAGGTTAATGAGACTCCCCAGGAATATAAACACCTCTGGTGTAAGTGTAGAGTATGAGATGTGTATTTTTATTGCAACATTTCAAATAGAAACTGTTTATTTTGGAAATGTCAGATCTGCGTTTGGCATATGAAATTCAAAGGCAGCCGTAAGACATTTTAAAGTGATCTTTTGGTGTTTTTTTTCTATCACTGTGGCTTCAGTGGAATCTTTGTCTGAATTCCTCTTGTCTAAATTTTTATTGCTGTTTCTGCTTGTTTCTGCTGTAATTGTTTCTGCTAGTACTGTCTTTTTACTTTTTAAATTATTTCCACAACCTTTTTTGAGGACAGAGAGATATTCTATTAGACATATAAACCCCTAAATATTATAAACTTTAAAAGCATTTAAGGATATTTTTCAGTCATTTTTGTTAAAATTTTGTCAGCCAGGAGCCATAATTTTATGCTGAAGTACCTTATGCATAAAGGTTCTCCCACTTCTGTTGGGAATCATACCTCAAAAGAGATGTTCTGCAGCATTTACATTTCTGAGGCCTTAAAACATTTCCTCAGTTAAACTTTAGGTTGCAGTTTGTCCTTGAAACGCTCTACGGGAATCATAATTTATATGTTTTGATACTTCTTCTGTTCTAGACCTCTTTTTCCACTTACCATTCATAATTAAATGCACTATTGGTTTTTATGGTAAAACTTTTGTTTTGCTCCTGATGCTGTAAGGGGTTTTGTGAACAAAAAAATTGCTTCTCTGTCTATTAAACATCTAGTAGAGTGAAGACCTATTTTAATAACTAAGCTGCTAGGGCAATGCTAATTTTATTTTTAAGTATCAATTAAGGCATCTTACTATTTGGAAGAACAGCAGAATAATCAAGTATCAGTGACTCTGCTTCATACAAGAAGTTTCTAAGAAAGTGTGTTCACTGCTACATGGTTTTGTTCCTGAACCATATAGCTCATGTAGTCTCATTTTTGGAGAATTTTTTGTTCTTTTCTAGAGAAAAAGGTCAGATTTCTCTTAAAAAAAGATCTGAAACAATACATTGTTATTATTTTAACTGCATGTAGATAATCATGGGAAATCTTAGATTGTGACAATTTTTGCTTTAAGGGGATTTGACTTTGTGCTATGGTACAGTTAGAATTTTTTTCATAGTAATCTTCTGCTAAATCAGTCAGAAATTAAATATAGTACCAGGTTTAATTTTTTCCCACTGAAGTTTAGTATGTCCATGCACACAAGAGAGAGCTGGTGGACACTGCAGGGAGGCTGCTCTTGATCAGCTTTGAAAGGTCATGATAATCAGTCCAAGAGACTGGAGGAAAGCAAATGTCATCCAGACCTTTGGAAGGTGCGACAAGGAGGATGCAGGGAACTCCCAGCCAGTCAGCCTTACCTCAGTGCCCAGAAAGGTGATGAGCCTCTCCTGTTGGAGGCCATCTCTATCCACATTTCTCTGGCTGTTTGGAACCACATTCCCCCACTCCCCAAAACTACAGAGAGCTCTCATGCAAAACTAAATGTTCAGTATTTTGTAGAGTTTTTGGGTTGAATCGTTGTGCTCTAAATCCTGTAGTGGTGATTTAAGTGGAAGAAGACATCTATTCTCAACTTTCAACCAGTTAGTTCTATGGAATCGTTCACTTGTTTTGTCATAAACCTTAATTTTTCTCTTCCTGCATATAATGGATTCTTCAACTTGATACAAGAGAGATATAAACTAGATAAATGAATCAATATATTTTTTCCATGTCATTTAACCAAAAGAAGTTACATTTGAATTTTTTAGCCTGGAACAGCATGTTTCCTTTAAAATTTCCTTCCAAGAAATTAATAAAAATCTGAAACAAAGTAAGGCAAATTCTTTCCCCCCTCTGAAACCAGTATTTTGCTCCTTTTAAAATTATTAAAACTTTAGGGGCCTCATGAATTTTTTTATAGGCCACATATTTGCTCTTCAATAAGTCTCTTGATATATAAATTTGTCCCAGCCCTTTGTAGCCACTGTGCTCCATCACATGAAAATCCATATTCTTCTACTTAATAAGATCGTAGGACAATAGGGAGTCTATTTTAGAACATGCTGTAATGGGCTTCAGCTCTAGAAGTATGGAAAGAGATGGTCTGGGGAGGGAAAAAACCGCTTAGGTGAAATATTCTGTGAGGATGGGTGCTCTGTGAACATTTAAGCTGCAGTAGCTGTACTACCACTAACTGTATTTTGTAGAGGTATTTTTAATAGTATGTGTAAGAAGCTTTTTTTTCCTTGTCCCTTCTGAAGTTTTTTATCTTCAGGAGCTCACTCCTCCTGAGATACTTTCTATTTCTCACCTAAGAAATCCTGGGAAAATAGATAAGCTGCTCAACATGCATTAAAGCTTTATCAGCTTCTGGACTGAAGTGCCCTTCAGTGAGAATGCCCAGGTGAATGCAACCCTCTTGTCTGAATTACTGAGATGAAAGAGGACAAGAAAAGCAGTCTGCAAGGGGGTAGTGACCCAGACGGTAAAGGGCTTTATAGGTCAAAACCAACCCTTTGTGTTTAACCAAAGAATAGATAAATATTAGTGCAATACCTGCACTTCTGGTGCTTGTTTCCTGTGAGCACTTGACTCAGCATTGCATCAGTTTGAGCTCTAACTCACCTTTTTGCTGATCATCATTCTGTGCCAATTTAATTAGTAAAGAACAAAAGTATGGGTGACTGCAGTGAAACCCTTGTCCATTAGGTAGTGCAGCCTTCTAGACAAATAGAGCTGGAAGGAGGGGAGATGATTCTCACAGCTGCTCCTCATATTTTATCATGAGAATCAACAATATTCTTAAATCAGATGTTATTTGAGTGTTTCTATTTAGTTTGTCAGCCACTTGTTTAATCTCATGTCACGCCACCATCTAACCTAGTGTTTTGCTATCATCAGATTTTCCAGTCATTGTGATTTGTGTGATGGTTTTACATCTGTCACATGTGCTGTGTATGCCATGCAGAATTGGTCAAATACCCATTTTTGAGATTTAGAGGTGAATGGCAACTAATCCTCCAGGCAGGAGACAAAGACATGGAAGAGGGATAAAAAACTGATGCATTAAAAAAAGTTATTTAGTTGAGTTGCCCGAGGATTTTGCAATATAGACTATTTGGATGATGAAGCGATAAGGGAATTTCATACTGGTATGTATGAACCAATGCATATGAAGAACTTAGATATGCATGTGTAACGGTGAATCTAAACAAATTACATTGTTCTGGATAAGAATTGTAGGGTCATTGAATGACAGTGTGAAGATAATGATTACATATTAAGCAGTACTCTAAAAAATAGGTAAACCTTCAGAAAAAAATAGGAAAAGAAAGAACAAAATCATAGCTGCCATGAGATTGTTGCAGAAATACTGTTTTTATAAATATATCAAATATTAAGCCTCATGACACAATCCATGTCCTTCCTGTGCAGGGACCCCAGAGCTGGATGCAGTGTTCCAGGTGGGATCTCCCGGAGCAGAGCAGAGGGGCAGAATCCCCACCCTGGCCCTGCTGCCCACACTGCTTTGGCTGCAGCCCAGGACACATTTGGCTCTCTGGGCTGTGAGTGTCGTGGCTGGGTCATGTCCAGCCTCTCACCCACCAGCACCCCAAAGTCCACCTGGGCAGGGCTGCTCTCAATCCCCTCATCCCCCTGCCTGTATGGATACCAGGGGTTAGTCCAGCCTGGGTGCAGCACTTGCACTTGGTCCTGTTAAACTGCATGAGATTCCCATGGGCCACTTCTCAAGCTTGTCCAGGTCCCTCTGGATGGCATCCCATCTCTCAGGAGAGCCATCAGCACCATGCAGCTTGGTGTCATCAGCAGATTTGCTGAGGGTACACTTGATCCCTTCATCTGTGTCATTAGTGAAGATATTAAATAACACTGGTCCCAATAAGGACCCAAACCCAAAGCCTTTCATGTGAGTATTGCAAAGTGAAAATGAAGGGAGGCTGAAATCCTGTGCTTTCCAAGAAGACAAGAATTTCGGTGGATGACATATTTAAACTTGAAAAAGAGTTGAAGCTGAACTCATAATTTTGTGTTAAGTTTTAGTTAATTTATAGAATTTGTAGAAATTTATAGAAAGCTTTCTTCTCCTAGCTAAAATTCTGTGGATGACTTTGAAATAGGATATCACTGAGCTTTGTCCTTTTATGAGATCTGCTGTAGCAATATATGTTACTCAAAATGAAACATTTTCAGGGATTCATCCCTGGGATTTATACTGGTAGATATTAAAAAGCTATTGTTAATCCTTTATAACTCTCCCTAAAGAAAAACTTTGTAAACTCTGTCTCTTGTATTCATTATTAAAATTCATATCACAGAAATATTATTTTCCTTTCCTGGTTAGCTTTTTTTATTTATTGGGTTTTGAATTGCAAACATGAGTATTGTTAGCTAAGCGGGTGTCCTGGGTTACAGCAGCTCTGTGAGGAAGTCCTGAAGCACTGTGAGAACCTCCCCAGATTGTGGATTATGAAAGGAAAAATTGGGGAATAAAAAGAGGTGGTAGAGAAAGCATGGGAGGCTTATAGTCAAGGGTTGAAGAAGTACCCCAATTCCATACCCCTGTGGCTTTTGCTGTCCAGGCTGGACGAGAAAGTTGGGCAGTTGACTAGAGCAAGAGCCATCTCAGAAAAGTCTCGCCTGAAGAATCCAAAGAATCTCAAACAGAAGATCTCTGGTTGGAGTCTGTGTGGTTTTCAGCTGTGCTGAAAAACATTGCAAACACTCTGATGGCCAAGGCACTGCGAGAATGCCCCAACTCGGGAATCCTCTGGTCAGAAGCAATTTCCCTTGAAGTGCGGCTGCAACGAAAGACCAAGATTGTGGGTGCTCTGAAGAAGTGTGAACATGACCCACATATCCTGCTGGCTGTGGCCAAGCTGTCCTGGAGGGAGGGTAAAATAACCAAGGCCAGAGAGTGGTTCCACTGGAAGGTGAAGATAAACTCTGACCTGGGGGATGTCTGGGCCTTCTTTTACAAATCTGAGTTCCAACATCGTGCAAAGGAACAACAAGAAGAGGTGAGGAAGCACTGTGAGAATGCCGAACCTCACCTCAGAGAGAGCTCTGATGTGATGTCTCCAAGGACATAGAGAATTGGCAGAAAAAGATTGGTCAGATTCTTGTGCTTTTGGCAGCCAAGCTTAAAAATACCTTCCAGAGTGTGCTGGCCGCAGCTACCTCAGTGGTCTCTGTAGGATTTACCTGTTCACGGTGCATTTGCTGTTACAGCGGCATGGATTTTGGAAGACAGGAGATGGATGGTGACAGGATAGAGCTTTCTCCCAAAAGGAAAACTATTCCTGCTGCTGCTGCCACTCTCCTGGCTGCCTCTTGCAGGCCAGCTCTGGTCCTGCCTCAGTCCCACTTTGGTCTCTCCTCGCTGCCACCACACTGGACAGATGCGGAGGAGGACCCAAACTTCCACCAGAGGACCAGACCTTCCACAGGACCACTGCTTTCAACAAGACTGCAACCACCGCTTAATCGGACTGTGACCACCACCCTGACAACAAGAGGACAGGTCATGCTTTGGCTTTGTAGGTTGAGGCCAGTTTTTCTGTATCATTGCATTTATTGTAATCTTTCTATAAATTGTAACTCCAACCTGAAATCTTTCTCAAGGTATTTGTGTGGAGTTAATTTCTCCTGCTGGTTTACTTTCAAACCAGTACAGTGGGGTTTCTTTATGTGTGCATCATGGTAGATAGGTTAGTTTAATTAAAGCTAATGCACTAAGTCATCTTGCCAATTGTTATCATCTTCCAATCACAGAGAAAATGCTTGAATTGTACACTCTTAGAGTTCTCTTTGGTGTTTTTTAACAATTACTGACTGAGATGTTGATTTAAATGTCTTTTTTTCCTAAGTATTCTAGGTTGTGGTGGTATTAATATATTAATTATATTAATGTATCAATAATATTAAGACTGAGATTATGTATATATACAGGTACATCATAAGTCATGGGAATTATGGTGCATATTTTGCCTAGAATTTTATTTATGTGTTGGAAAGATTCCTTTATTTCAGTAGAGAAATGTAAATAATGTTGACAACACATGTAATTGTATGACTGAAAATTAATGATGCTGCTATCAGCTACTGTCTTGCAAGTTGGGGATGAGGAATTTAGGTGCATTTTACCTGAAACTTGGTATAGGCTTCATATTCTTTCCAAATAGACTTTGCACTTCTTTTCAGCGCAATTTTAATGTATTATTAAAGGTGTGAATGCAATACTAGCTCAGAATTCTGTCTGTGTGTAATAGTTGTGCTTGTTTTTGCAAGTATGAATGAGAGAGAACTGTTTATTTGTTTCTGTATAGCAAGGCATACCTTGTTTTTCCAGGATGAGATGTGCTGGAGTCTCATTTTGGACCTAGCTAGGTGCCCACTGCCAGTGGGGAAAGCCCACAAACCTGCTTTCTTGAAAGTTCCATATTTTGATCAAGTTCGACACTTGGTATCTGTGTATATTGACTGCTGATCATGCTGCAGATCTGATTGCCTCTGGCCTTTGGGTTTGTTTTCTTTAAGTACTTTTGGCTAATAATCAGAGGTTAACATGATTCTTTAGAATGGTGCTTGTTCAATACCTTAAACTAAGACCTTAAAACAAAGAAGAAAAAAGTGAGGCTTGGGAAATAATATTTGACTTTCCTACAAGGAATTCCTAAATAAAGATAAAATAACAAATTTAATAGATACACTGCACCAATATGTTGTAGTCTGAATTATTTTATTTATATACAGTATTCTCTATGTTGCCATTGCTCCCTTTGAGTTTGCAGTTTCAATATTCTTTGTAATGCAAACTGTACATGCAACCAGTCCCTAAACCCACAAATTCTTCTTTTTGGTCTTAAAAGTTGCAAAACTAATCAGCACTATGTTGCCTTGCATTTTGTTTCAGAGTGACTTTTTAAGTGAAGTTCCACCATACCAGATAATGCAGCTGCTATAGTTCAAATATTGGTATTGCAAATCATTCTAACAGCATATTATACTTGGAATAACTTGTCATGCATTCCAATGTGCAGTATTATTCACTGCTTCACTTGCCATCTTAAGATAAAAGTTACTTTCTTCACATTCAATACATTTGTATCACTGCTGGATTGTTTTATTAAGGTCATGTGTTCTTGTACTCCACGTATTCTAACTCAAACTAAACCCAAACTTCTCAGTTTAGGGAAAGGGGGTCATATTTTAAATAACCTATGATACCAAGGACCTGTACTGGACTTGGACAGGTATCCCATCCAGGTGTCAATTTCTGGACACAACTTCTTAAGCATCTTGTTAAATAATTTCTTCATTAATATTATCAGTGGCTTGTGAAATGGCTTGCTAGATGTCCAAATGACTTTGACAAGTGAGTAAATTTTCAAAAGTGTTTATTTTTCCTTGTATATTCAGTCTGCAGTTGTCAAAATGGAAATGTTTGTGTTGAGAAGCAGTGGCTCTTCTTAGGCATGCAGTTCTTTCTGGGGAGAAAATGGGTTGATACGGATATATAAACTTTTACTAGTTACTACATTTGGTTATTACTTCTTGGAGAGGAGGGAAGTGTTAGCTGCCTTTTTTCCCTTGCTTCCTGTCTTCCCTCCTCTCAGCTGACTCAATGAAGACTAATGAAAATATGAAAATTTTAAGAGTAGCAATTTGCTATTATCTTGAAAAGCTCCAAAGACACCTCTTTATATGTGAAGAACTGTTCCCAAGTGCCACACAGCATTTTGCAGTCTGCCCTGGGATGAAAGTGTTGGCAGCACTTAAAGTACTGATAATGTGAAGCTTGTGTTTGCAGCTGGCTTCCATGGAGAGTTTTAAAATCTGAATCTAACTCCATAATTATTTGACTATTTTTATTTTTAGTTATTGTATTGAAACTTTTTTTTAGGTCAGTTACTCTCCCACCCCCTTGAAAAACAAACCAGTCCCATGCTACAGAGGTCTTTGTGTGTTCCATCAATTCCTTTTGTAATTCTAGTTTTAAAAAAAGCCTTTGCCTTCCAGCCAGGTTTCCCAATCCTCTCTGTGGTACCATGGGCAGCAGCAGAACACATATTTGTGCTCCAGCCAAGTTATGTTCAACCACAGTCTGCAAATGGGGTTGGGAGTAAGGCAAGGGATGGGGCTAGCACAAGAGAAGGAGGGGGATAAGAATAGTCGGGAGTCAAGCAAAAATGCTGAGAAGGCTGCATGGATGAACAAAGACTTCCTAACAAGACTCAAATGTAAAAAGCAATTATATAGCAGTCGGAATGGGGAACAAATAATCAGGAAGGAATTTAGATATGTCTTCCAAGAATGCAGTTACAAAACCCAAAGCCCAACTGGAATTGGATCTTTTGAGGAAGGTCAAAGACAAAGGCAACAAGAAGGGCTTTAATGAAATAAATGAAAATTTTTTTCAATATAGTAAAAATAATTAACTTTTAAATATGGGATATTTCTGTGAGTAATATGTCACTACAGAGAGGCCCTGCAGATAGAGATTTAGACAAATTACGATACCTGGGCAATAACCAACCATATGAAATTTAACAAGGGTGGGTGCCAGATTTTGCACCTGGAATGGGTCAGTAAAGTATGGGCAAACTGGAGAATGACTGGAAAGCAGCCCTGCAGAAAGTGACATGGGAACATGGGGTCATTGGTGAGTTGAACATGAGTCAGCAGTGCCCTGGCAGTCAGGAGGGCCAACCCTGTCCTGGGGGGCATCAGGCACAGCATGGACAGCCAGGCAAGGGAGGGGACTGTCCTGCTCTGCTCTGGTCTGCACTGGGGCAGCCTCACCTCGAGTGTTGGGGGCAGAGGACACTGGAACAGCTCCCCAGGGAAGTGGTCACAGCACCAAGCCTGACAGAGTTCAAGAAGCATTTGGACAACACTTTCAGACACATGGTGTGATTCTTGGGGATGGTCCTGTGCAGGGTCAGGAGCTGGACTTCAGTGATCCTTGTGGGTCCCTTCCAACTCATCTTATTCTGTGGTTCTGTAACTTTGTAGTCTGTTTGGCTTCTTTTCAGTCTCTGTCCCTTGGCCCAAAACCTTGTTTGCCTCTGGAATGCAGTTCCCTCTTTCAATGGCTTGCCTTCCTTGCCTTCTGTGTTTCCTTTTCCCATGTCTGTCCACCACTTTTCCCTTAACATGGTGCCTGTCTTTTGGCACATATTGGTCTCTGCAGATCTGCAGGTGCTTACTCACACTTAGTATCTTTTTTTTTTCCTGAGCATTCTTCTGTCCTGTTAGCCCTCAGCCAAATTTGATGTTGACAGAATAAGTTCAAGAAATGTAAATATTTTGAAAGAATTTTCTCATAATTTCCACTGGAAGCTCTTTTTCATGTTTTCTTCTGAGCTCCCCACTTGAGAGAGAGTAGAAGAAATTTTTTCTCAAGAGAGTGGAAGTCATGTTTTTTCAGGAGATGTGAAGCCTTCTATCTGCTTAGAAACCAAGTTCAGAAACGGAGAAGTTTGATGATGCCCCTGTGGCTAGGGCTGGGAAATAGATGAGGGGAAAAGATAACAATTGCTAGGTCATTTTGGAAGCATCTTATAGAATTTGCTTATGCCATTCAAGTTTTATGTGTCACTGGAGCCACTGATCTAGGTTCAAATGTGAGCCTGGAGCTGAGAACTGTGTCAACACGTGTAAGTCTTGGTCACTATGGCGGGACTGGAGCAAAAGAGTTGAGTGACACTCAAGAAACTCTGCTTTCTTCAAAGTGGGACTCTACAGGGGAGCTCATTTCCAATGGTTTTGTGATGAGGGTCACTGGAGCTGCCTGGGGCGTGACCCAGGGCTGTGTTTTGCCTGCTAGTTCATTGTACCTCATCATTAGATAAAAATGAACAATATTTCAGGGTGTTGAAGATGTCATCTCAGCTGATCTGTACTCTTCTCCTCCTGAAGGTTTCGCTGATGTACACGTTACTATTCCCTGTCCTGGTACAGTCTGCCCAGTGCTCCCCCAGCCCCAGGAGGTTTCTGGGGAGCCAGGAGACATCTGAAGCACAGACCAGCAGGGGTTGCTGTAGGAGTAGGAGATGGAGAAGATGCGCTGCCTCCTTTTTGGAGAAGTCCTCCCTGAGGGTTTGCCAGGGTTTTCTCCTGCTGCCCTCTTTTCTTCTACCTCACTCAAGCTTGCTTGGGCTGAGTAGTGTATTCCCAGCAAGAAGTAGGTGTCTATTGCTTACTCACAGCTTTGTGTATTTTGTGCGTTCATAAATTAAATACTAAGTTTCATCCTTAAAATGCTGAAACTAAGTTCAGAATTCATATTCTGACTCAATAAATTTTAAATGCTTTTTAATATTTATTGTTTATGTAAAAGTGGATAGTGGTATTCATAGTGCTTTTTTCCCACAGATTGCCCATAGATTATTGCTATAATGTCATTTTGTCACTCCAGAACTTTCTGATATCTTTCAGGACTGGGACAGAATTGAATTGGGAATGATTAGTTTCATCCTTTGATTGAATGTTGAGTCTTTTTCCTTAATTCCTGTAAAATCACCATTAGCTATTTTGGCTGCAGTCCTGCATTGGGTTGAGGCAGTGCTACACTGTAAATCAATATCTTTGCAAAAAGACTGCTGTAAATTGCCTCGATAGCATATGCATGGTTACTTTGGCTGCAATGCTGCTGCAGAGCCTGGATACTCTGCCTTTCTGGGAACTCCACAGGCAAGTCCATCATATATTTAAAAAAAAAAATCTATTTAGAAACATCATAGTATTGCTGTTGAAATTTAGACAGAGAAATACTGTACCCTCAGTGCTCATCTGTACGTTTTATATTCTACTCCACTGGGATTACCCTGTCTTGAGGGATTTCTTTGTTTGCTGCTTTAGATTTCCCCCTTTCTTAGCTGTAGTACAGCCGTACCATTTCAGCTTGCTAGTGCAGAAAGATGTTGTGAATTCAGTTGCTGAATGAGCCCGGCCTGACTGCAAACACTAACATTGCTAGAGAGATGCCAAAGAGTTGCAGGTGAATCTGACCTGATCTGGGCAACAGCAAAACGGTAAGATGGGGCTTGTTTAAATCTCTGGGATTAATTGGGTGCTGGGGTTTCCTGTTTCAACCTGAAGCCTAGTTATCACATGCTTCCAACTTGAGCAGGATTCATTCTGTGCATGTCAGGGTGGGTTTTCTCGGGAATGCTTAACATCCAGGCAGAGGGAGGCAGTGGGAAGCCGGGAACGCCACATGAGACCTCTCGGCAGCCACCCTGGTGAGATTCCCCAGCAGTACTGCCTGCGGTTTGTAAATACCAGGGAAAAGGTAGGGGAAGCTTAAAAGCGATGCTTTTCTCGATACAGCTTTGTATCTATCTCTCTCTCTGGCAGCCTTATTTATAATTGTATTAAGAGGATAGTATGGGCAATTTTTTCCGATACATGCTTGGCTGAACGCCCTCTGGGATGAGTGAGTGAAGGACGTGATCAGCCACTTTTTCATCTCTAACAAGTCTGTGCATCTTGCTAGATCTGAATAAATGTCTGTAACAGTTACAGATTTGCTGGGTGGTAGAAGATAAAATTAAAATGATCCTTTATAAATGCATACTATATCATGGATGTCAGAATATTTTTTTGCCTTGTTAACCTCTGTCATGATTTTATTTTTCTTGCATGCTGTCTTTATTTAATATAACAAAAAGTGAGGTAGTCTTTTTAGGCAGTCGTTCTTGAATGCTTATGTAGGAGTGTGTTGACAGCGGTTTGGATCTTAGTGGAATATTTCAACATATGAAAGCTTGGAGCAGCAGCGTGTTCAGGGAAAGAGAGGAGGAAAAGAGCAGCAGTTACCATTAGTACAAGACAGAAAAATTAAAATGTGGCCATAGCATGGAATTATTTGAATTATTTCTGATGACTTAACTGGCAGCTGGTGTGTTTCAGTTGTAGATCAAGCCATAGAAAACTTACTCAACAGAAATCCAGGGGAACTGAACAAAAAATAGTATTTCACCATATGTTCTACTATTTAAAGGAAATGAACTGTGGTAGTAATGGTAGTGACGAGAGATGGTTTTCGCTATTACTAGTTAAGGACAGAAGCAAAGGAGCTTTTTTTCTGGAGGAGCATGCTTATCTTTATGCAGCATGTGAATTATACTCCAAGAAGAGATCAGTTGTATATCAATGTGGGATCAAAAAACTAGTTTGACAGGGATTAATGTTTGCTTTTTCTGTATTTGCCAATTAAAGGGTTCTTCTTCTTTGTCACCGAATATGATTAAAGGGTAAAGATTCAGTCCTACATCAATTATTTTCCAAAGGTCTCATTATTATTTTGCTGGAGTTCCTTTTTTAAAAAATGCTATGTGTACTGCAATGTAAGTGATGTGAGGTGGTCAGTTTCACGCTATGTACAACCTTAATTGACATCGTTTTTTCTTAGAAAGTAAAGATGCTTTTTTTTTTTTTTTCTGAGAATTACCCAGAATGTTTCTGTAGCAAGAGGTATTTCAGTTGTATTATTTTTATGATTTTTATGGAAGTTTTCCTTTGCTGATACCGTCATGCCTATTAATAAATTGCAAACCATTGTTTAATGCATAGAAGTCACCCAACCACTTGTGTTTGCCCTCATATTGTACAAGGAATGGAAGTCCAGGCATGTGGGACTTTTTTTAAAGCAAATTTTAAATTGCATTTTTCTCTCAGTGTTATCGCTTCATATATATGTGAAATTTTTTGCTTCCATCATCTTTCTACCTCCAAGTGGTTTTTTTTTCCCCAAGTCTAAAGCCATCACCTCTGCCTTGCTGTGCTACTACTGTCTCTAGAGTTCTCCCATTTTAGTTTTCTGAGCTTAAATACGGTTTTGGAAATACAGACCCCAAATTAACTTGCTGGAAAAATTAACTTAAAATGTGCAAAATGTGCCCAAAAGTTAGGAACACAGATGGGAAAGGGAAAAAATACATAGTTTAATAGGCAGTTATTGCCAAGTGCTCTATGATTCAGTGAATCAATTCTGTAGTGAGGCTGGGGTCTGTCACAGCACGAGATGAGGGCTCACCTGAGGAGTGAGTGCTTGCCATAGTCTCTTTCATGTCCCTGACTCCAGGCAGAAAGAGCTTCAAGGAGTTGTAGCTGAGCAGTCTAAAAATCATCAACATCTCATCTTAATGCAAGGTTGGCCAGCCATTGAGGTCCTATAGCAAAAATGTTCACACACACACATATATATATTTAGTTATTTTGCTGTGTAAATCTTAAACAAAACTAGTCCCTAAAATCTCTAAAACCAACCCAGTCCCGATGGTTTTGGACATTTTCCCGTCACACTGTAAGCACTGGTGGGTTGTTTGGAGAGTTCTGTCTGTCTTGGGCAGGCAGTTCTTGTTTCTCCCAGATCCCCTGCAGATGAGAACATGGACAGAGCTGTGAAGGGGCTGTGATTAGGCTGAAGAGCAAGTGTGCCTGGCTGGTCCCACAGGACAGCTGCCACAGGCTGCTCTGCTGGGCTCCAGCTGTGGAGGGAAAGGGGTAAGGGATTATTTTATTTTTTAAGGGAAATCCTTGCACAGTGCCAGCTTCCATTTGTCCCTGCAGATTTCAGCAGCTGCCCTGGGTGGGTGTTTGGGGTCAGCAGGAGTTTGCTGGGGTGAGAGTGTGTGTGAGTGCTCAGCCTGGGGCAGGAGAGAATTTGGGCTGTCATGTATGGCAACTTCTGTATAAATGTGAGTGCAGGTGTGCCCCTTAAAGGTCACAGGAGCTGCTGAGCAGATCCAGACAGCTCTGTCTGTTGGGGTTATTCCCCTTTGAAGTCCCAGAAAGGCAAAAAGACTCAGCTGTCAGGCAGTGCTATACATGGTTTGTAAATTGTATTTGATAATACTAGTGTTAAAATGTTCCTAAGTGTTTCAGGTATTGATACAATGATAATTACAGTTTACAATCACTGTTGAAATGAGTAAGAGTATCCTAGCAAATATTAACTGAAACAACAGAGAGGCTGGGTGATATCAGTTCTCCAAAGCCTGTTTCTGAACTAAGAAAAGAGTAGCTGGTGTTCTTAGTTTGGGAAGAGCAGGTTAATTACTATTTTCTGAACTTGAGTTCCCTTAGGTAAGTCCATATTGGCTTCCAGCATCTTTAATTAAGTTTTTCTTCTGCTACTCTGTTAGGAAGGTACATGAATGTACTGGTGATGTTAAAAACCTGACCCTTAAGGACTTTATTTTTCTTAATACTCCTATTATAATGTTTATGTCAGCACAAGTTATCCCAAGGGCAGCTCCATCAGTCCTGAAGTGTTCCTTCCACCCACACCGTGACTTCTGGGTTTTGGTATAGCTCAGTAAATACCTTTCTGTGACTGCTTTTTGCTTTTGAGATAAGTATATTGTATGTTGTCACAGTTATTGATTATATGCATCTCTTCGATGTGTGGCATATTTTTCACTGGTATCTTTCATTCCACTCCCTGATAGAAGCCTACATATATTTCTAGATTTAGCAATTTGGCAAAAGCAAGTAGTGAAATAGTAATTTAATATAGTACTGAATATTGAATTCAGGGGGGTGATTTTGTATTACAAAATTTTTGAATCAGCCCCGTAAACACATAATTTTGCCTTTGTAGCAAAATACAAAGTAGTATTTGTACTACTTTGTAGTAACTTCTGGGCTTTCTCTCTATTGCTGGTGAAGTGATCTTGTTATTTTGTTTATCATATTCCTGGGTGGATGGGCTTCTCTGAAGTTGCTGTATCAGTTCTGGACTGGCCTGAGGAGGACACAGAATTGTGCAGTTTTATCTGTTAGTAGTCTTTGTTTTGGGGTGCTAGTCAGAAATGGTGTGGAAAGTGTGAGTAGAGATTTTTCTTTTATTTTGCAAAAATTTTTAGAAGTTATTTTTGGAATTTGTGTATGTTAATTCTAGAGTTGAACTTGCTATCTCATCCTGCTGACTAGATCTGCTGCAGCTTCTGACTGAAAAATAACTTGATAAAGTTCAGCTAGATGTTATATAAATGTAAAATAACCTAAGGTAGTAACAAATATCATATCAGAAAGCTTTGGATCCAGTCTGTGTCATTCTATCCAGGAAATTGAATAGAATTTATGTCAGTTATATTTCAGTTTTGCTGTGTTGGATGTTTGTAATTTAATAATAAATTGTATACAACGTACCTGAAGAGGAAAATACCAAATGTTGCCAAGTGAGCAGTGAGGAAATAAAACTGCTAGGAAAAGGCATACTGTCCATTTGTATATTGTGAAAGCTCAGCTTCACTTAATTCATTTCTGATGCTTTTCAGTCTACAGGCTTAGCGTGTTTGAATATGTCCTTCTCCAGTTTATTAAATCTCTGTGTAAATACACAGAAAATATATTTAAACTGTTAGAGAATATGTGTAAAATAGGTTTGCCCAGACCTCCCTGTAAATAGTGGGGGTTTTAATGATCAAATGGGTTCTGTTAAATATTGGCTATAGAAATTTTATTTTAATGTAACCCAGAAGAGTTATCTTGAAAAGTTCTACAGTTGAATGGTGGGGTGGTTGGTTTTGCTGCTGCCCAGGAAAGTGGTGGTACTAGCCCCCTAGCTTTCAGGTTGGCAAGGAATTTTCTGTATTTGGCAAAGTAGTCCAGATACATGAAATTATATAATTATAAAAAGTGATTTTACTGCTGGTAGGCAGCTGTGCAGGGAAAGCCATGCAAAATATCTACAATCACTCTCAGTTTTATGACAATTTCTTCATGAGAAGCTTCATGTACTGTAAGGTAGGAAGACTTCTCACACTGATGTTCTAATGATAGATGTGATTTTTGACCAACTTGATTCTTAGAATTTGTTGCTTGTGGAAGGTGATTCACAATGAACTCACAGCTTTGAAGGTGCAAATTGCCACCAACTGTAGAAGGCTTGGCTGCTTTGTACTGTTACAGCTTTTTCTTTAGAATTCATTTGAGCACAGTCATAAGTCTACTACAGCACATGTTTTGGCTTGAACACATCAAAGAAGCAGCAGTGATTTTCACTTCTCTGTTTAAATGCATAGTTGGTTTTGTCTCTTTTTTTAAAAATGAGCACTATCTCTATGCTGTTCATACAATACTCATATAAAATTGTAGTTGTCCCTCTTATAATGAGCTCTTCTCAGAATCAGTTTGAAACTTCTCCATTTTAAGTTTTATACATCTTGGCAAGAAAAGATATACTGGAGTGTTCTTCATATTCTAAATAACTTTAGATGCTAAAATTTTCAATTATGCTTCTGACTAAACTGAATTGTAGGATATGGCATGTTTTCCAGTGTAGCACATAATGTACTGAGAAGCAAGTTTCATTATCCTCCCTTACACCATTTTGCTTTGAAAGTTACTGTGCTTCTGCAAGTCTGACAAACCTGAAGTAGCTGCTAGAAATTTCCTTTGAGGCTTTTCATTCAAGTTTTATAGAATTCTGTAACCAGGTCTTTTGTCTGAGGGGAAAAAAACCAGAAAGAACAAGTTAAAAAACCAGAAATCAGGTGTGCATGAGATCCAAACACAGGTGAGGACTTTTCATTTAATTATTTGTGAAACTGGGCTTGTCATCCTCATCTGAACTGTCAAACTTCCATGAAAGAAAGCAATGGCAGAAAGGTCATGGATGGCTGTTATTGAGATTTCTGGGAGGCTGAGTTGAAATGTAGGTTATTCAGCTCTTGGAAGATTACTCACACAAGAGAATAATGACAAAGTTGAAGCTGTTTTTCTGCCTCTACCTTTATACTGTGCTGATTTGATAGAGGATACTTTGTCAAATTCAGTGGTTTGGAAGATAATATGTAGAGGAGCAGGTCTAGAAACACACAGAGAGCTTGTCTTTCCTTGTGACATTGATCTGCCTTGGAGTCTGCATTTCTCAACCTGTAGGGTTGTTGGCCTCAGGGATGAAGCAACTAAGAGCAGGAGAGATTTCTTTCTTGGTGCTAGAATGAAACTTTGAAATGCATTAGCAGAATGAAGCAAACAACTCTCATTACCTAGTTTATCCTCTGGCTTTTGCTAAAGGTAGTTAAAAAGGAAAAGAAAGAAGAAAAATGAAGAAAACAAGGAAAGGAATGAAGTAAGTAAAATTTTGTGTGTTTTTTTAAGGATGGAAACGGTCTGAAGGAAAAAGAGCCAAACTAATTTACCATTCTAGTCTTGAATTATTTCTTGCAAAGCACATTTAAAGCATCTGCTGAAGCTAATGTGAGAGTGGCATGATTTGTAAATGACCAGGCAACATGCATGCTGCTTAAGTAATGAAGGTTGTCATCACACCAGACAGAAGATGGTTGCAAAACCTTTCCACCTGCAAATGCATATATTTCACAAATATGGTTACATGACCTGTTCCCTTCCCCTTTTCTTTTTGTTAGAAAAGTACTCTCCAGTGCTTATATGAAGAGCATATATGTTAAAGGTTTTGAGTGGTTGAGGTTAAGTCCTATACTGTCAGTCGCATGACCAGATCTGACCAACAGCAGTGTTTTTGTAGCAGACACTGCTTGTAAGAGCACAATTTTTTTTTGTTTGAGTCAGAAGTACTTGGTGATAACTTTGAAAGAATCAAGAGGCTTGCTAGGGATAGGCAAAAGAGCCAAAAGGAACTGGGTAGAACCCATTTTCGAGGCAGGGAGTTGTTTACGATTTATTTTCTTTAAAAACCTTACTGACAGCCTCAGAATCTAGCAAGAATAGGCATTTTGTTGTCAAGTCTCTCAAGATTTCTCACACTTGAACATGGCAGTGGGAAGACTTACTGCATTTATGGATGTGCCTTTGATAACTTCATGATCAGGGGGAGTTTTGGAGGATAGAATAAAATTATAAACCTGTAAACTCTGAAAGACTTAATATACTGTTAGCACAAAACTACTAATAATGCACTTATGGAAAGAAGACTGTATAAACTTGCACTGGCACATGTAGCCATCTGTTGGAGCAGGAGGCTGATATGGAAAAGGGATTGAAAATATTTTTTTAATCTTTATTTTTAAATCCTGTTCATATGGTTACAGAGGAGGATAGACAACAGATACAAGTGGGTAACTAAGTAAAAGAGTATAGAAACCACCTGTCACAATTTCTTGGGAGAGTGTTTATGTTCAGACACTTTCTCCACTGCTCTTCTGGTTACCAAGGCATCCTTGGCTTGTGCCTGGCACTGGAAGCTTCTTCTCTCACACTGACACCTCTGCTGATCCTCAGCTGTGCCCTCCTGCTTGGTTATTTGGAGGAATAGTCCTCCTACCTTTGGATGCAGCAGATCTGGAAGCAGGTTAGTGGAAGCAGCAGCCTGGTTGCAATTCCAGGGAAGGCTTGCATGGCATACTGCATTACATACCACTGTGACAAATGTGAGCACTGTGCAAGTAAAGGGAAGAATTTATTTGCCATGCTTTTTTGCTAACACAGTTACTGTATTTTGGGACATCAATACAGAAATAGAGCAAAATGCCCCTTTAGATCAGCTCAGTTGAGTTTCTGTCTCTTTTCATGAATGTTAGAGGCTGTCAGGACTTCAGTGTGACCTTTATTTGAGACCCTGTCCTTAGGTGACTCCTCCTGACGTCTGTTGTCACAGAACAGGGTTTTGCATTGAGGACATATGTAGGTTTTTATAGACCTAAAATCTAATGCAGACTCTCTTCAAAACTGGACCTTTTTTCTTTGCAAGGAGTGGAACATCAACTTTAATGGACTGGAAATTCACTTTTCTGAAGTTAGGCTGTGCTACAAACAGAAAAAAAATTAAAGTTTTAGAAATACTCAGCTTTGCTTTACCATGTTGAGGGGGCCTAAAATAATTTTCAATAATTCCTGATTTCAGGATAGTTCTTGATTCAGGAATGATGCTAATATTTAGGTATCAAATTAGCAGAAAAAAAGATGTAGTATATTTCAGCTCTTGGTGTATTGGTGGTGAAAGGAAAAAATTGTGCAACCAATTTTAACTTCTAGTATAAAAGGTTATTTTACTTGATGCAAGTGTTTGATCTTTTCAGATTTTTATGAAACTGGGATTCCCACCCCGGTCTGATCAGTTGGTCTTTCTGTGCGGGTGACTATTTTCTCACTTGGCAATTCAGCACAGACATTTAATCTGCTCATTGAGTTCAGTGTTTCAGACAAACACAGAGAATTAATGTCAGAGCTTCTAGTTCAAAAATTCTCCCATCTGGCACTTCAGTGACCTTTTTATATTCGCCTTCTTCCATATGACAAAGACAGTTGGTTTAACATCAGCTTCAACTTCAGAAATAAAATGACCGTTTTGGGCGAGTGCCTTTGAGATGGGCTGTGGGAGGTGTATGAGTAAGTCTGTGGTAGGTACAGCAAGGAGCACACCATATCCCCAGATACCATTTCCAGTCTCTCAGCTCTGTTTTCAGTTGCATTTGCTAGTCCATAGCTAGCATTGCTAGCAATCTCTTAGCCAATTAAAGTTAAATAAATATTACCCAAGAATATGAATTATAGCTCTTGGACACAGAGAGAGGCCATCAGGACAGGAAAAGAAGTGTCTTATTTTACAACCATTTCTTCCTTGCATCTTCCTTCCTGTCCACCCCGCCCCACCTTTTTTTTTCCCCCTATCTTACTCAAGTTCTCTTTCTGCTTCTTTTAGCTGTGCCCATCAAATGCTCAAACCAAAGGGCTGGAGTAGGTGATTAGAGGGAGGGGTGAGTGTGTTCAAGGACCTCTTTCAAATATGAGCCTGATTGCACTGGTAGCTCCGGTATGAGCTGGCTGGTGATGTCGTGCAGCATTACATGCTCTACTTCCCCTTTCACAATTTTATTCACTCCCTTATCTCATCTCATGTTCTTCGTGGATCTTTTCCCATAATGTGGAGTTCTCACCAACTGAGCTCTCTTCTCAACCTGTGCGTGTTTCTGCTTGTGGGTGCAGCGGTCATTTGCTGACCCTCACTGGGGAGGATGGAGAGTGCTACCAGCTGGGCCAAGAAGAAGCGGGCAAGACTTTTGTTTAAAATGAGAAAGAGCCTCCCTACTCCTTTATTCTGCAAAAAGAATTAATCTGCAGATAGCTGCATTTTTATTTTGAACAAAGCTGCTTATAATACTCCAGGAACATTCCCAAACTGTGTTTTATAAGTAGCAAATGTCAAATTCCAGGGATGCCAGAATCTGCAGATGACTTGTGTTCTCAATTGCCATGGTACCAAAGCATGATAGAAAATAACATGCTTATAAAAGGTAGTAAAAACTGGTATCCGGATAGGATTTTTCCAGTGAAAATTAATGGCAGACTTCCATTCTAAGCAATTCAGCAGTTAAATCAGTAGTCAACTATATATTTTTTCTTTCTACAGCTCTCAGCTGAATGCAAGTGCTAAGTCTTATTGTCTGTAATAATGAGATTGTTGCACTACTTCCAGTGGGCTTTGGCTCTACAAATTATAATCTATATCTTCATAACATTTCACTTAAAAAAGCCCAAGTGCTTTACAAACTTAGTTTGCCCTCCCAGTTTCTGCTTGTGATAGGGGGAAGATCACTGTTGTGAACAGAAAAATGGAATTGTGGAGAGGTTAAGTGACTTCCTTACCTCATATCACTCAGTAATTTTTTCCCCCTCAGTGCATGCTAGACTTTGGGTTTCCCCTGTATCTGGTCCTTTCATTCTACATCTCCTGGAATGGTGCAAATGGGAGGAATTCAGATATTTCCTTCATATTTTTCAGTAGAAGTTTTGGAGGTCCGCTCTGGTATTAACCCAACCAGTCACTTTCCCCCCAGATTTACACAGTGTCAGTGACTGAGAGAAAACAGTAGATGGTTGGCAATTTTTTTGATATTTTACATAAGTCCATAGCCACCAGATGACCAAAGTAAACATTTGTAGGATATTTAATGTAGGAATTAAAACCCAGATATAATGCAACTTCTGGAAAGATGTGATGAGCTTCAGAGGAGGGTCTCTTTACGCTGTACAAGCATTTTAAAATATTTTCTTCTGTGTGGTAGGATGTCTGGCCTGTTCTGCCAGAATTGGTTGTTCTTTGTTACTGAGGATATCTTTATTCGTATGAATAAATTCCACTGATACGGGGCAGTCTATATTTTACTAAGTACCCAAACAGGTGATTAATTCCTGGCTCATTCATGACTATTTTAAAATTCATGAACTGTAAGACTATAAATTACTTACATGGTTTAACTGATCAGTCTTACTCTTTCCATGCTATATGACTTTAAACAGTAAATTAATTAGTCCAGCAGCTTTTAATTCTAAGAATCCTGTTTCTTTGGGACCTCTTAATTTTGCTGACAGTGATGATGTGAAGAAATCTTGTACTGAAACTGTATCACAATAACTACATCTGATACACCATTTATTATTTTCACATTAATCCAAAATACAGATTAAGCAGTATTGCTTGAAATGAAATATAAGGTGATCCAAAGAGGCATAGTTATTTAGAAACGTTTCCATGAATGATTACACTGATTTTTATTTATTTAATGGGGCTTATTATGGAGCAAAATGACTGTTCTTGTGATTTCAGTCTCTTAACTTCAGCAGTATTCTTTATGGGCACAAAATTGGCTAAATGCTGACATGATGTTTTGAGATATGAGAAGTACCATGATGTTAGGGTGGAGGCTGTAGCCCTGTGGTCCGTACTGATGTAGTGATGACTAAGCCTGTTTACCCTAGAGCAGCCTTGGGATCTTCTCAAATTGATTGTGGGACTGAGCAGGAGGAGCAGGGGGAAAAAATACTGTCCAAGTTGTGCTGTTGTCTGTCATACATTGTCCTCTGATTTTGATCAGCAATCAAGAAAGTTGCAAAGTATAAACTGTGTTGTGCTCTTTTGTGGTTCTAACACAAGAAGCTCTTTCTTTACCGTTCTGGCTCTTTTCATCTTAAATAAATGAAAACACACAGAGAAACAGTAAAATAACTTTTAATACCAAGCTGCACTAACTTTTGTGGTGCTGCATTTTATTTTGCTTTACATTGACAGAATCCATGATAGCTCAAGTAATTACTGAAATTGTCATGAATATTCTGATTTTCTAGATAAATCTTCCTTTTGTGATTTCTTTTTAAAGTAGACAAGAGCTCTTCAGGTAGCTTCAAAGTGATTGTTTGTGCTGTAGGTTTTTAGTAGCCAAATGTCTCGTCATCATGTCTCTTTTTGTCTTATATTTTTAGTTGAGACTGAGTAATTGTGGACAAATTTTAAAAGTGGGTTTATTTCAGACACCAGAGTGTGGAGAATATATATTGCTTGGCAGCAGAATGTGGAACAACTTGGGGAAATACAGGTGTGTATTTGACATTAATGATCCATATGTGAGAAGTGTAATCTTGCATCCTGATGCTCATGGAGAGGTATTTCTCTTGGGCCACAGGCTGACAGGGATCTTTTTTCCAAGATCTGGAAATCAGATCTGGGATCAGGGACTCCCAGCTATTAATACTGTTGCCTCACTGGGTAGGAATAGTCATTGCTATTTTCCAGAGTAAGTCTTTTCCCACAAGATACCAAGTCCCTGGACAGTTTCTGAGTACTGGTTTGGAAGTACTTTTCCAAAGAGTAATTTAAAACACAAAAAATGAGTTTCTGTAGGATTATTCTGTTTTCTGTGTAGAAGAGCAAAACTCCTTAAAGGGAGGCTGGTATTGGAGTCTAGTTTAGCCTTTTCAGGATTTTAATCTTAGAACCAAAGCAGCGACTTTGGAGGTGAATGTTCCATATATAAAATCCTCTGGTGTGAGTACCATATATATTGTTCCTATTGTTTTGTCTTACCTTTTTTTACTTTTAGAAATTTTGGGTGTTTTTTGAGTTTTTTTGGGTGTTTTTCTGTGTTGGGGGTTTTTTTTTTTTTGGTTTTTTTTTTTTTTGTATCAGCTGCTCTTTGTCTCGGCCCCTCTCTTGCCATTTTTGCCAACATACGTTTTTCATCATGGTTCTCTGACGTTCTGGGATTCCTGTGAGCTGGGAACCTTGGTGGCACAAAGCAGCTATTTAGTCTCTTGTTTTTCATGTCTGGGGCCACCTAACATGCCCAAAGTCAGAAGTGGTGAATAGTCCAGTGAATTCCTTGAGCTTTTTCTAGCTGATACAAGGTTTGGAAATATAATAATGTTTGCTTTAACAATCCATACATGATGCAGGGGTTTTTGTGTATTCCCTGATAGCTGTTAAGTGTATGAAGTTCATTGGCTTATTTTTAAATCCTGTTTCCTGTAAAGAAGAGCGAAGGCATAAATGAAGATCCCATAACTCTGTTCCCCATAATTATGAGATCTGCTGGCAAAAATATCCCATCTGAGACAGATAACTGTGGTTTCACTGCCCTACTTTTAAAAGCCAAATAGTTTTGGAAATAGTTTATACCTCAGAAAATTAAGCCTTGAATGTAGTTTATGGTAGGAGAAGCACAAAATCATGGCAGTAACTCCTGAAGGGGAAAGAATAACTTCAAGCATTGACATACCCTAATGTTTACTTATATGATGACTTGTTTTAAAGAAATGACAATTAAAACTGCATGATGATTCATGCAGTTTGCTAGACAGAGGTTTCTTTAAATGCGCAGCGTATTCATACTGAAAGTTTCTTCCTCTTGATTTTATAAAGCATAGTTGTCATCTTGCATATGACAAAACAAGATATTACTTGTATTGTCTCTATATACATTTGAGATAAGGGCTTTTAATAGTTAGGTGCCCTTGAATATCACCTCTTCATGTAGCACAGGTTTTTGACTGTGGTAGCATTTACGGCATCTCAATGAGTCTCTGAGCTCCACTGTTTTAAGCACAGCATTACATAGATAGGGAGGGCTAATAAATCATAGAGATTGACTTCCTATATGTAATGGCTTGTTTAGCTTTGTTTTTCGTTCTGCTAACTGTAGCTAAATCAGATATTCAACAAAATCATCCAGTTTTGAGGCTGCATTGGAAAAAGAGAGATAGTTTCCCTAACTTTCTGGGTTGTCATCTTCATTGAGGTGCTCAAGGGTTGTTCTGTGTGTAAAAGAAGAGTTAGTAAAAGAATAGTGCCCACTCTGAAGAACCTACTACTTATGTAGACAAAACAAATGAAATCAGGTAAAAAGAAAAGTCTGGTCTTACAGGTGGCAGAATGTACATAGAGGGAAAGTCTGACTGTCCCAGGGGATCACACAGGAGCATCTAAAAGATTCTGAAAATGAACTCGTGTTCATTTGACATATGACAAATACTGTGCTTTAACTGGAAAATGACCCTTAACTCTCTCATGCAAAAAGAAATGTGGAAATGAGGTGTGTTAGGCTTCTCCTGACTACCAGCAAGGAGTTACTGGGTGGTAGGCACTGGTTTACAAGTCTAACACCTTCTGATGCTGAGTATTCATACATATCCTTTGAGAGATGGAAATTTATAAGCAGCAGTTATGCAGTAAAAGGGAAAATTATATTTAAAAGGCTGAATTAGTGTAAAAAAATTCAAACCCATAATGTTCCTAAAGGTGTTGTGGTCAAGCTGGTGAAGTCGATGATCATTTGTGTGCACAGGAAAATCTCCAAAGTACGTTATGTTTCAATTTTGCTCAGCACACTGTTGCTTTTTTGTGTGACAAGCCACTACAAAATAAGTTGTACCCTTAGCTGGAGCACAGGAGCAGCCTGTCAGCACTACTGCTGACCAGGGGCAAAACCTGCTCTACTGTGGTAGCTTAGTCTTGCTGATGGAGGGAAACCTGAAACCACCAATGAGTTTATTGTGCCCTTAAGTTGGTTACAGCCAGTGCTCAGTGCTGACCTTTTAGATCTGGTCCTTTCAGATTTCACAGAACAGAGTTTCAGCATGGAGGACTCGGCCTATCAATGGCAGAATGTAAAACAAATGCTTAAATATTGTTTTTCTTCAGTGTTATATAGGCATGGTAGACCGTTTGGAAATGTATACCCTTCAACAGCCTAAGCTTAGCTTTGCTGGCTTCAACAGTGTGCTCTGGTCAGCAGCCATTTGGAGAGAATGTTTTATTTCTGCCAAGGAAACAGTGGTATCGGTGAGAGAGAAGTGATGAATGAACCCCTTGTCAGCCCTGGCAGGGGATGTGCTGCATTTCAGAGCAGGCAGATGGGCATGGTGAGCAACCTCTACTTTTGCATTTCTCTGCAGTCCTCAGACTTTTTCACGGATGCCAGTTGTGTCCAGCCTGTGCATCCACCAGGGTGCTCGACTTCTCAGTGGGGAGCTGGTTGGTGCTCATCTTGATTTGAGTCATTTGCAAGTTGGAAGCTGGCTATTATAAGATGCTGGTGGAGATTTTTATCTTACTTCAGGTTCAGGCCTGAAGGCTAAAGTGTCTCCCTTGAATATCTAATTCCTATTGTTACTTCCAGTCTAGACAATAACAAATGCTTGCATGACCCGCGTTAAACCTAGACATGGAGATTTTCCAGTGGAAAAAGAAACTAGAAGCAGTATTCGTGGCATTATTATCTATAGGATGTTTATGGCTGTGTATTCCAAATATTTTAATCTTCTACAGGTGCCTTGTTAACCTGGAAGGAAGATAAGCACCACTTTGTAACTCTTTGTCCATTATCTCCTGCCCCTGCTTTCTAGATCATAGGTTTTCAAATGCTGAGAAATACTTACTGATTTATTTGCATCCATGTTGATTAAGCATCATGGAAGTGCTGCTATATTAACAGTAATTTCAACTTACATTGATTTAAAACATCTTTGTTGGTAGCAAGCATTGCAAGAACATGGAGATGACAGTGGGAAGTATGTGGATATATGTCTGTGTGTATGAGTTGTTCTAGGGAAAAGAAACCAATTAGTTTTACAACAAGACTAATCAAAAATTCTTTGTGCAGCAGCTCTTTATCTTTTGTCTCTGAACTAACAGGCCAAAATTACATAATTGGCTTAATTTTAGCTCTAAAAAGAATTAGCATTTGGAATGAAGGGGGACTTTTCCTTTTCTCAAGGAAGTTGGGGAAGTTCTAGTCTTGGAGAAATCACTTTAGTGAGAAGAAATGTGAACCCTTGTAAAGCCTGATTTTGTGACAGTAGTGATGTCCTTCCTTAGAGTTGACATGGTATGTGATCATTTGGCCAGATGTCATAGTACTGGAAACATACTTAAAATTTTTAATGTAGAAAAGAAATCTTTCATCTACTGTTACAGTAAATCATTAAAAAAAAAGACATCAAGCCCCACAAGGTATAATAATCCAGTATTTCTATAAACAGTTGAAGTAAGTTGGATTTCAAGGCACAAAATTCCTCTGGGAAGATGGCAAAGAATAATTTATTGGAGAAGTTTTTTGGAGATACTTTGGTACTTTGGGTTAGGAGGGAAGACTCCTGATTTAATGGTAATTTTTCTTTTTTTTTTTTTAATATTAACTGGTTTAGGATGACAAGTTTTCAAAACTTAGACTAGATTATAGCTGCTTGAATGGAATATTATGCTAGTTAAATTGTTTTTATATGAAGAGTTCAACTGACAGAAATTTAACACTGTCTATCCTTAAACACATGTAACTATCATGGGAAAAGTACATTGTAGATTACTTTGATTCACCTTACAATTTAAAGGGCCTCTTGGGTCTGCTTGCATCATACTTCGTAACTTTTCCCTGAAGCCTGAAAGCTGAAAGTATTTCTTTTCTTTCCAAGTAAAAGTCAAGTTTCTTATGGGTGAAAACAGAAGCTGAGGCCTCAAATACAACCCCTCACCAACTGTGTGAATTTAAAAAATGTCATATGTATTAGAGCGTATTGAAAGTAAAACAGAAACGTACATGACTGGGGTATCTAAAGCTGCTGTTCTGCTCATTTAGTTCTTTTGAACTAACCATAGCCTATTCTGATAGCTCAAGCAGCAAGTGGCAGCCTTTAGAGCTTGGCAGAGCCATACTTCACAGTAACAAAGAATTGAACTTCTGGGCTTTAGTGTGCCATTAAGCTGCAGTCTCACGTTTCAGTGGCTGGGAATTGATTTACTGATTTGATTTTCTGAGACATATGGTGATAATAATAATAACACTGTATAAGCATTATTTAAAAATACAGTAATATACCAGTATTGAATCTTTGGAAAGCCAGCACCAGCCAGTGCACAAACTACCATCATTTATTTTAGTTTAGTCTCATCCAATTTTGAACAAATGGAAATCAATACTGCTTGTGGATATCTGTGGCTAGATTGGAGAGAGAAGTGAAGTGGCATTGTTGCCAAGAACACATTGTACAAGAAAACACAAATGTATGAATTTATGTATGTTCCTCTTTTGCCTTCCTTTTTCAGGATCTTTTAATGCATTGTACAAAGATAGGCTTTTTATAGTTATGGCTGTGATGTGTGCATCCCCTATGTAAAATGCATGTGTTGTTTTCAATTTTAACATAGAAATAGAAAGTGAATGCTTGTGAAGTTCAATGCCTTTTTTGATGCTGGCTGGTGCATGGACTGATATCGACTTTATGCCTGTTAGAGTCAACAAATGATGTTTTTCTCTTTTCAGATATGTGTCACAAAGATGTCTACACGGAACTGCCAGGGAATGGATTCAGTGATCAAACCTCTGGATACAATTCCTGAGGATAAAAAAGTTCGGGTTCAGAGGACACAGAGTAGTTTCGATCCATTTGAGAAGCCAGCTAATCAAGTGAAGAGGGTTCATTCAGAGAACAACGCTTGCATTAACTTCAAAACCTCATCTGCAGGGAAGGAATCACCTAAAGTCAGGCGGCACTCCAGCCCCAGCTCTGTAAGTGCACAGTCCTGATGCCTCTGCATGCACCAAAAAATGGAATTAGCGGCACCAGATAAATGTTTTCTTGGTTAAGAAGGGGTTGCTTATTTGGAAACAAACAAACAAAAAAGGTCATTGCTGCTATTAAATATGTTTTTCATATATTTGTAGTGTTATTAATAAAATAGGATCTTATTAGAAAATAGAACTTGAAAAAGAATATGAATTATGAAATTCCTTTCAGATATTATGGTGTCTTACAGGATTTCTTAGCATTTTCCTCTCCTTATCCTGGTATGTCATTACAGCTGCCATAATGTTTATGCAGCAAATTTGGCAGAGGACTGCTTATTTGTGAAGAGGAATTCTTTCCCATGAAGTTTAAGAAACCACATGAATTGCCTTTTTGATTTTTAGATTTCGGTTTTAGAGAAACAGATCAGATTTGACAGATTTTGTTTACATTTTATAATTCTCTTTTTAAAATCAAGTAGTAAAGACAACATTTATTTCCCTGTCAGAAACTCTGAGAGAGAGAGAGAGAGAGAGAAGAGCGAATAAGAACAGAGAAGGGTTTGGCAACACATAATAATAGTTTTATTCTCAAGTATTTTGAAACTAGATAAATAAAATGTCATGTCCTTAATGAATAATGCCCAGAACAGATTTCCCCCAAAAGACCTTCAAAATTATTGAAAAGCTATTTCTGTTATGCTTTGGCAGGAAAAATCCATAATAATGTGACCTTTGAGTTGAAGACTACAGATCTAAGTAGAATGGATGTTACGCTTCAAATCTTATTTGGTGTGAAACAATTTAAAAGGTTGATTGCCTCTTCTTTTTCCTTTTCTTTCTTTTCTTTGTTTTGCCCTATCTTCTGGACATCTTCTGTCCTCCCTACAGAAGTTTGACTGAAGCCTGTCAGACTTCTAACGAGAAATGACAGAGATTCATTTTCCGTAGATGAGCTGTGTTTAACCCGTGTGAATTTAGCGCGTTAGATGTCACGCCTCCAGGGGACTGTCCTTTTTAGAAAAGGTTACATTTTAAAATGTAACCATCTGTAGCAAAAACAAATTTACTTTTTTCATCATCACTTGGCATTATATAGCTCCTGCCAAAGATGTTTCTAGTGTATTCCATTTGAGTCCATGACAAGGAGTTTTTACCATAAAAGTTTTACAGTCATTAAGGATGGATGAAGCTATTCACACTGGGTTTACTTGTTTGTGATGCATGATTATTTTTTTTGGCACCACAACTACTAATTTAAATTACTTTTCTTTTGAAAATCTTAAGTATGTTGTGGTATTAACTCACTCCTCATCTCTGCTGTTCCTCCTAGAAACTTACTAATTTCTGTTAATGCTTTTAACATTCTTCTGTTAAAACTGAAGGATTTCAGTTCCTTTGCTTCCAGAATTTTGAAGCAGATGTTTTTGAAACTGTTTTTGGCATCTTGCTCTTTTCCAGAGGGCTGGTACTCTACTGCATCCACACAATCTCCTATGATCCCAGTATTTTCTTATGTAAATGATATTAATACTTCCTCTACCAGTATGCTGCTGGTTATAGCCCTAGCTAAACATATGCTTTTGGTAATCTTAATCTATGCTGACTCACACACACTGGATACAGGAGGTGCAAAGGCATTTCTTGAAATACAATTCTCATTTCTCAACTTCCTGTAATTCTCTCTAACTTTTATAGCTCTGTTTGGTGAACTCAGTTCTTCCTTCTGCTTGGAGGCATTGTTAGTAATTTTTGACTTTTCCTCACAATGAAGAGCACTTGGAATAATGACAGTGTTCATGCCAATGAAGAGGGAAGAGCAGTTCACAGCAAAAGGTGGTGTTAACCCTCTGCTGATCAGGTCACATCTGGTCCTGCCTGGCAGACCTGAGTTCAGCCATCCAAGGCAGAGATGCAATCAAGATACTTCATTCCCATTCCCCAAACCTGAATACATTGCTTCAGGCAGTAGATGCCCTGATGCACATTTTATAGAGTGATACCTGTGTGGTCAGTTGCAGAAATGTATCCTTCTGTGATTTTGAATTTTACTTGAATTAATAAAGAGTTTAGGGTTTCATCTTTTTTCTAGCCCTGATGTTGTCTAGCAGATGCCCTTGCTAGTTGCTTTTCTGATCATAATGTCTTTTTCTTCCATGTCAGCTGCATATTCTCCCTTACTGACTTCATATTTGGTGCTCTGGAAATTCTCTTTTATGGGTTATACTAGTCTGAAAGAGCATTTCAGTTTCTGTAGACGTTCTTGAACATGCTATGCCCTCTGGGTCATATGGGCTACAGTTGTGGAGTTATGTTTCAGTTTTGGCTCTGCTTTCTGTGATATTCTGATAGAGAAATGCTACCTTCAATTTCCACTTTCTTTGCTTGATTAGTAAAGGAACTGAATTAGACATAGGCTTTCATTTAGTCTTTTCCTTTCGTTGTTTAAAGTCCTCTGTAGCCATCAGGTATGGAGATGATGTTTTACAGTATGTACATGGCTGAGGCTTGCAGTCTCCATATCACTCACTGCTTCTGCTCACGTAAAAGTCCTTTACTTGTCTCAGAAAAATAACATTTATCAAGATGTGACCTGAAAGACCTTGTTTACAATGCCCTGGGGTGTTAGTTTCTGCTTTGATTAATTTCAGCAGCTTTATCACCTCTCTGACAGGTATCAGTTTCAGTGTTTGGTAAAGATCACAAAATACTCCACAGGCAGCATGTGGCCCATTTTGTGTTTTCCATACCTTTGAAATGCTCTGCATTTTGTGATGAGAAAGATGAAAAACACACACAGAGGTTTTGGGGAAGCTGGAGCTCCATGATCCTGCCCACAGATTGTCACTTGGAAAATAAATCTCTTGCTTTTGAACATGGAGTAATTTTCTGCAGTTAATGTCACACCTCGTCGCAACCTGGTAGAATTCCTGCGTAGTTAATTAGTGCAGTAGTGTACAGACAGAATTTAGCACTTTTTCGTTTGTTCTTATATGCCAAACTTAATTTTTACATTCAGAATTTTTCCACCTTTTCCCCTGAAAAAATGTCTATGAGACTGATTCCCAAACTGCTTAAGTTGATTGAAATTGTGTGGTATTATGGGATGAATTTTACTGCAGAACAGAATTATTGCTTTATCACGTCAGGGAAGTGGATAACTTGGAGGTAGTGAAGTAGGCATTGCCTACCTGTGCATCACCTGTCAGCCACTGTTAGACAGGAATTTGGCTGACAAACCTTTTCTCTGACCCATCCAAACACAATATACGTGTGTGTATATACATATTTATTATATACATATAGCTGTAGTTGTGTGTATCCATCTCTTTCTCTCTCTGGTTATATCTACATCATCTATATCTATATATATATATCTAATCCATGTCTATATCTATCTTTCTAAAAATCTCATGGTGAGTCCTTTGTCTACCAAGGCAAGAAAATGCTTTTCTTTTCTTCTTAAACAAAGGAAAGGTAATACTACGAAATAAGCTAGTTAAAATAGAAAAATCACTGAAAAACGGAAAAACAAACACATGCCACTCTTCCCCAAATAGCTGGTTTTGAAAGATGGTTTGACTCTAATTATCTGAAAATTTTATTTGAGATCCATGCTCTTTAGACATGTGATCAAACTCTCCCGTGCAAGGTAAAGTTTTGGTGTATTCAGAGTACACATTTTATACACTAAAATAGTACTTTTGCACCATATGTAAATAGAATATTGCAAGCTGTATAAACCAGCCATCTGCTCAAGATTTAGTTATGTAGTGATACACATCAGTTTGTTCTCCTTGAATAGCTTGAGCTCCCTGGTGGTGAATTCAAATGTCGAGCTAAGGTGTATGTTACTACCTGTCAGTTACTTTTTAAAAACAAAATCAAGCAAAATGTTCTGCTAACACAGATAAATGTAAAAAATCCAAACATTCAAATAAAAATAATGGGATAAGCAGTGCTTTACTGCATTGACTACACTCTTTTTGGGAGAACAGCCTTTCTTCTGTTTCTGTAACTTTTATTAATTTTTAGTCTTGATATATGCAACTTTCCTCCAAATTGTACAACCAAAAACCATGAATCCTATAATGATCCTGTTAGCACATTGCAAATCAGTTTTGTAAGAAATCTAGCTTTTAAATAGACACTAATGTCAGGATTTTTTTCCAAAAGTGAGGCATCATTTCTGTCTGCCCAAATATACACTTGCTGTGCCATTCTTGCCTCTCTTCCTCTTCAGGGGCATGCAACCTTCTCCAGTTAGGAACCTGTTAGTAACTAGGGTTACTGCATCCTTCCTAGCTGATATGTTTTATGGAGGTAAAATAATTTCATAGTTCAGTGTAGAGAGTGGAATTTTCTTTACTGGCACAAAGGAAGCGTTAATAATAGTTAACCTGAGGGATACTCTCTAGATGAAAAGGCAGATAAAATGTGGCAGTTGAGCCAGCTCCTCTGCTCTAATAGCCTGGAGAACAAGTGAACAGCTTTAAAAACTGCATCCAGCCCTTTCACAGAGAGCTGTATGGTCGCTTCTGCCCGGGTTGGTCTTAATTTATGGCTATGTGTTAAAGGGTTAGGAAGATGCAAGCAACAGAATGGGATCAGAGTGTGGGAGAACTGAGACTGAGGCTTGGTTTGGGTTCTTGACATCTTTGTGTCCCTTGAACATTGCCCTAGAAAACAGTCCAAAATTCAAGGTATGGTCAAATTGGGCTATTGTTATAGGTTGGAGACAATCTGCAATTAGTGTGAAAATTGCATATGGTTTTGTGAAAGAAGGTTTACTCTTGTGACAAAGAAGATGAAATGGTTAAAAAATTATTATTGTTTTTCATTCTTGTGATTTAATCTCAGTAGAGCTTCTTGGCCTACCTTTCAAGTTTTTCTAGCAATGAAATTTTTTCTTTTGAGGTGTATAACAAAGCAGATGTTCACTTTTGATTTTCTTTAATTTACAGAGGCACTGTGAAAATAATATTTTAATGATAGTTTTATATTGAAGTTTAATATACTGCAGTTAAAAAAAATAAGGGTCTATTTAAAACTTAGACTCGGGAGTGTGACGGTTAAGTGTGACATTCACAAGCTGTTCTGCAGTTATGAAAAATGCATGAGAACATAACCCACACAGGTTCTATAGGAATAGTCAGGTGATTTTCAGTGTAATTTTCCATTAAAGCTTTCTTTATTACATAGATTTTGAAAAATTCTGAGAAAGAGAGATACTCACGTGGCGATGTAGTGCAGGGATTCATACTGCAAGATCTTGGATTAAGCCTTTATCTCCCCTACAGTCTGTACCAATGAAATGGCCATTTGAGACTATGTGGTCAGAAAAGACAGTTTCTTCTCATTTCTTTTTTTCTCTGTTATTTTTAATACTCTCACGTCAGTTTGAAATACTAGCTTCTTCTATTTCTGTACTCAACATTTTGGCATACTCTTTCTATTCTTGTTACTATGATCTGTATTTCCTTAACCAGAGGGGAAAAAATATCTAATCTTGCTTACTGCAATCCATGCTGCTAAAAATGCTCACTCCCTGTGCTCAGGGGTGCTCTTAGACTAATCTAGCACTGGGGAAAATATAGGCTTATAATGAGAAAGCTACCTAATGAAAACTATTTTCAAAGAAAGTGAAATGTGAAGGCAAACAAGTAAAACAAGTAAAATTCACAGTGAGTTTCCTGAAGGAAAAATCTGCTCTGTTCCACACTCCAGTTGCCAATGTCCTCTTGGGGATGGCATGATCTTTCACAACCTGTGCTGACTTTCTCAGTGAGTTGGGACTATGTTCTTCAGAGGTATGAGGACCTTTACTCCCTTTTGTCTCAGTAATTCAATTAGCTTTCCCATTTGAGTTCTTTGAAAGATTTCTCCAGAGCATGAAAGTTCACTTTGCAGTGAGTTTTCCAGTTTTATCAATTTCTTGCTGTCTGGTTGTTTACAGCCTGTGTAATTTTTTGCTGTTAGATAGTTCAATCTTGGTCACATATGTATCTAGGTGTTGGGTTTTTTTCTCAGCTTTGTAAGTTGCGGGTTTTTTTGGTAATGCAGAGCTCTAACATGGAGCAACAGGCTTCTTTATGCCTAAATAGTCCAAATTATATTTAGTACATAGAAGGGCTGCCAAGCACTGGAACAGGCTGCCCAGGGAAGTGCTTGAGTCACAATCCCTGGTGGTATTTATATGATGTGTAGATGTGGTGCTTGGGGACATGTGTGGTGGGCTTGGCAGTGTTAGGATTAGAGCTGGATTTAGTGATCTTTAAAGCCTTTTCAAACCTTAAATCATTCTGTGATTCTCTGTTGGTGTTTCAGAGGGTTAAAAAGCTGTTAGACAGAGCAAAAGAAATTGAAAAATAATAGCTATAGAAGTATTGAAATTGAAAAATAATAGCTATAGAAGTATTGTAAGTTTAGATCTTCAAAAAGAAGCTTTGAAAAAACTTTTACCAAAATACATATGTTCAGCTAAAATCAGTACTGTTTTTCCATTGAGAAATATTGTCTGGGTCAAACTGGGAGATTGCACCAGTTATGTAAAATACAGGGGAATTTCTTGTGAGTCTGCTGCTTGTGATGTCTGTCAGTGGCTGATGCAAGCACTGTACATCTGATGTGCTCTGGATATGTCACTCACTATGTGTATTTCAGTCAACAACATCCCAGGCAGAGTATGGGACTCCTGTGTTTTAACCAACACAAATCTCAATATGTATTCCCATCTCAAATCTAAAATATGTATTCCCATATATTTTACCAGAAGGAATAAAACACTTTTGAAGAAGAAATTGTACTTAAAAGTGGATTTTCTATACTTGAATTTAGTATTAGCGTTTACTAAAAAAAGCCACCAAGCTTGCTGTAGCAAGGCATATTTTTAAAACAGAAATTGTTGAAAAGGATAAACAAATGTGGAGAGATCTGAATAATGGAATTCATATCCATGAAGCTGAAAAAATACCCATATGAATGGGAGACTGTAAGCATAAAGGAAAGTAGGCTGAAACAGTTATAGTTTTCAGCAGTCATGTGGAACTCCAAATTATTTAGATTCTTTCCATAACCCTTTATTTAGATGCCTTCAAGCTTAAAAGTTAAGTTTTGAAAAGTTATGTATTTTTGCATTATTTCAGTCCATCTTCACCTCCTTTATAATCCATAAATAAAAGGAAATGTAAGAATTGTCTGAACTTCATAGATTTATAGGCAATTTGTAATTAGCAGTTTGCATTAGGATATGAGATTTCATTATAAAAAATTGAGAACATGTTGTGGAAATGGTAAAGCAGTCCCTTCATTGTCTGAAGAAATTACATATGCTGACTGTTTTGGTGTTTCTGGGCTGCTCATCCCCAGCTGAGCAGGCACTGGACAAAGGATGGAGCTGCCTGGGGAGGGTGGCAGGGTAGCCTTGCTTGTTCCCTCAGGACTGAGCTGTCCTGATCCAGCCAGTGCCAGCTTTTAGAGCCTTGCCTGTTCTCAGTGAGGATGCAGCAGCTTCCAGGAGGAGAACAAGTCAAAAGGCATGACTTTCAGTCTGTGCTTCTGGCAGCTGGACTACAGAGAAATGAGCTTGAGGTTGTAGGAATAATTGTTGTTGATGATTTACTGCGTGGTAATGGATTAAAGGCATCCTGTTTCCTATCAGGATCTTAAGGCTTTACAAGTTGTTATGACCTTTAGATTATGGTTTCCAGTGGTAGAGAATAAAAGTATAGCTCAGTGTGAAAATAAGAATGGATGTGAAACACATGTATAAATCCTGTCCTTTTTCTGTCTCACTATGAGGAAGCCAACAGTGAACTATTCACTGTTAACTAGGGCATCATTGCCACTCCAAACAAAGCTACTCACTGTGTGTTCATTGCAGCCTGCAATTTGGGAAATACTTTGCACTCCCTCTTCATTATATGCAAGACATTTAAACATCTAACCACTTATTTTCTGAAGTTTTTAAATGTTGCATTAGTCCATAATTGGGTAGTTAAATGAGAAGGCTACTTGAACAAATATTTCAGTCACCTCTATTAGTGACATCTGTACTAAAACTGTGATTTAAAAAATCCTAAAATTTGTTTTTAACCAGGCAGAATGCCTGGTTAAGCACAGATTGGAAACCAAGAATATTACTACCTTATCTAAAATGAAGTGTTCCAAATAATGTAGCAGGAAAAAGATCTGAGAGCTTCCATATGACAAATTTGTGTAAGTCTATTAATACTTAGGAATTGGATAGCAAAATAATGGGTTGTTCTTTGTGCTGGAGAGAGGTGAAAGAGTTCAATTTTGCAAACATACGTATGTATGTCCTTATACCATTCAATAGAAAGCTGGAATGTTAACGTCAAAAAAGGTGTATAGTTGCCAAAGTGCCAGAATTTTTGCATAGGACAAATGAAGAATAGTTGAGTAAAGACAATATTTGCATTTTCTGGCTAATGGTTAATTGGGTGCGGTAGACGCGTATGAGGCACCAAGTCAGCTCACCTGGGACACCCCAGCCTGTTTAAATAGAAGCAATTTTTAGGGTCAGTTAATTTAAAACTTTCAACCATGGTTTAACAGGAATTTACACACACATATGTCCTGTACTGTCATGTTTTTTTCCTTTCAAAAAACTGAAACAGGAATACTTTTTGTAATTCAGAAAAAGGGCCTGGATGTGAGTGTACCATGTGTGCAGCTGCACATGGCTCATCCCAGTTGAATTCAACCCTAAACATGCTGGGTTTGCTTGTCTGCTTTTCTTTGTAGCATTTAACCAGAGTGCTGCCAAATCAGTGACCGTGTGTGATTTGAGTGTTAGTGCTGACCCTCCAAACTTTCTCTATGATGTTTTGGTTGGTTTAGGTACAGAATATCTGAGCACTGCAGTCTCAAAGATGTGTATGTGATGCTGAGGGCAGCTGCAGGTCAGTTTTTTGCAGTGTCCATCTGGTCTTGGAGGAAAAATAGAGTGTCCTTTCCTTACAGACAACTGGAAAATGGGGAAACTTGGGAAAATAGCACTTCAAAAAACTCAAACATTTTCTCAGAATTTCAGTGGAAAGTTTAATGTCAGGTGAATTTCTGTTTTTGTAGCATTGAGTTGTTCTCTGTTAGGACTGTGTAAAAGGGGGCAAGTATCAGTCTGTCACAGAGGCCAGCTGAGCTATCTGGCCCTTTGAGCAAGAATCATTGCTTAGCTTGATTCAGTTTTGGACTCCTCACTCAGGCTGCAGATATTAAGGATACAGGACTTTAATCATGTAACATGTACATTAAACTGTAGTGTGATTACATCCACAATCTGAAGACTGTAATCATAATTCAGAATCAAGATGCTATTATTAAAGATGCTTTCCTGTAGCATTTTGACCACTCTCTGGACTATGATGTACTGGGACATTGACTAGTTAGAGCAATGTTTTTGGATGGGCTTTGGTCTAAGAAAATAAGAAAGAGAAAATGATTAAACAGCTCTATTAGTCTGATTTTGTAGGGCAGATTAAGGCTGCTGTTTAGATCTCTAAACATAGATAAGATGCTTTCATTGTCAGTGATCTTTTTCCCTCTATGAAGTGATATATGGGAGAAATGAAACAGAACCATCTCTTTGATTAAGAACAAAATCCTTCTGATAGATCCAGTTATGTAAGGGTATGGTTGATATTAGCAACTACCATCTGGGTTTTTGAATGATATTTTATTTGAATAAATATTAATTATTTTTCCCCTATTAATTTTTTTGTTGCTGGCTACTGAAAACAAGCATGTCTATGAGTCTTGATAATGATGTTTGGTCTCTAAAGGCTGAATCAAAGCAGTTAACTTTATGGGTGCAATACATGCTGAAAGGTCATCTTTTTTTGTTTTGTTTAGCCTACGAGCCCTAAGTTTGGAAAAGCAGACTCGTATGAAAAACTGGAAAAACTAGGGGAAGGGTCCTATGCTACAGTATACAAAGGAAAAAGCAAGTAAGTGGTGGGGTTTTTTTTCCATTTAATTTAGTGTGTAAATGAATATATGCAGAAAGTATCAACTAATGTTGCTGAACGTGTGTATAGATCCCTGTGAACCAAAGTGCTACTGACTGCCATGTGCTCTGGTGAAAGAGGCTGAGACCATATTGCACAGGTAACATACTGCCTTCACATCAGAACAGGATGAGGTCCTTGTTAATCTGTTGTTTTGTTTGCACTTTAATGTTGTACTACTTTCTTGATATCCACACCAAATTAATTTCTAGGGGTAAAAGCAAAATATGCTGTCAAGTAGGGTTTTCTGATGGTCTGAGAGCAATGCTGAATATATGTGATAAGTTTTTCATCTTTTGTCTATCATTAATAAAAAACTTTAATAAAACAACATGAAGGGAATGAATGGAATTTTGGACTACTCTAGGTTTAGTTTGTTTACAAAAGTTTATTTACAATTGTTGCAAGTACCCTACCTCAAAATAATCTACTCTGTACATGTCAACTATTTTTTCAGCCACTTAAATGTTATTTAATGCAGCTTTTTTATCCCTAAATGCCCTAAGTGCTCCTATATTGCATAAAATAACTCAGTAAACACACTTAAAATATACTTCTTCAGCCAGTGCTTCCATTCAGAGTTATCTGTTGTGAAGCAGAGTATCTCGTGACATTTCACATATTTAATCAAATTTTCATAATCAGATTTCCAATAAAAGAAAGCAGTTCTGAAAGAGGGATTTGGTACATGTGATATGTTTACTTAAGAACTTTTGCTGGTCAGTGATACATGAGGCAGCTCTGCCATTCCAGCAGAAAATATCACGACGGTCATGCGACAGAATAAGTACTGAATAAAAGAACATGTGTCCTAACATTTTCCAGGATCATTAACTTGGTTAGGTCCTGAAAATTATCTTTTTTCTCACTGAATATTTTTAATAAATCAGAATGAGGGTTCCCTCATCTCTAAGTAGCTTAGGTATTGATGAGCATAATGACAGCTGATAGGAATAAAAACATGTTCTAAATGTAGAAGAAATATTCACACTTCTGCCATGCCACTGCAGGTATTGTCTTTCACTGGCAGTTTTCTTCAAGGAAATGCTATTATGTTGTGTTGTTAATGGTTCAGTTATGCATTACCATAAGTTCCAGACATTATACACTGTAAGCTTTTTATTGGGGTCTATGTAATATGAGAAAACAGTATAGATTTCAGCTTGTGCCTTATTACTAAAACCCTTTAATAAAATCACCATGAGTATCTGATGACAGTCAGTCCATATGTCTTGGCTTTCAGTAAGACTGAACTAAGGCAACAGAGTCACTGGATGTCCCTTCAGTCAGTGGAACACACTGAAATTTAAAAACAAAGCAAAACCCTTCCCTGAAGCTATTGCATTGAGCGGTGACTTGTGAACATGTTACAAAACATAGATTGGTTAGAAATATGTGTCTTAGTAGAGTTGCCTGCAAATCTGAAAGAAATACTTCAATGATTTTAATGGTACTTGAATAATAAATTGAAATTACTGGGCACACTACATTCTCTATAATAAATGGCTTGCTCTGGGTAAGTAGTGAGAATTACAACAATTATATACAACTTTATCCTGTTGCTTCGTAACATCTTCTGCAAGGTCTTTAAAATGTGTCCTGAAAAAAGTATGTGTAACCAGAGTGTGGATAAGAATTCATATGCAGAGAGTATTTCTACTGTTATAGTAGGATTCCTTCACCTGTTTGAATTTGACTTTTTCCCCCCCAGCTGAGATTGAATAATTTCCATATTATCCAGCACTATCCAGATTCAGCCCCTTCAGTCCAGGATTCTGTTTCTTGAACTAGAGTTTTAGTGGTGGGCTTGGCAGTGCTGGGTTAATGGTTGGACTCAATGATAGAGCTCTTTTTCAGCCTAAACAATTCCATAATTCTATGGCTGAGACCTGAACCTGGCTGCTGCTTTTCATGCAGGACTGACTACAGCTTTATCTTAAAATGATACAGGAATAGACACAGATTTTTTTTTTCCTAGACTCTGATATGGGTACGAAGGGTGAGACTGTGATATGCATTTCTGTGTTCCCCTGCCTACAGACTCAGTGGGAATACGAATGAGCAAAAGAGGTCTGTTTATTTTGGTATGTGCCCAGTTTGACTGCTGAAGGATTAAGCTCTCATGGCCCAATGCAGAATGCAGACACAGGTTTGCACATGATGGAAAAACTGGAGCTGGTAATACACAAGAAGTGGATTTTGGTCAAAATGTTTGAGAATTCCTAATAAACAAATCTAATGCTTGTTTTCTGGTTTTTTTTTTTTGTTTGTTTTGCCAGAATGTTTCTGAGATGTGTCCTTAACTGTAGTTGAAGAGGGAAAACTTAAGATTGTATTGAGCTGCTCTGAATGATTCTTTGTACCCAGAGTTATTTTTCTCACTATTTGTCACCAGCTGCATGTGGCAAGTAGTCCAGTTTAGGGTTTTTTATGCATTTCCTGAGATACATTTCAGCTTTTAGAATTATTTCCCCTACTGATCATAATGATGGAATGAAACATTCTTAATCTTGGCATACTATTTGGAGAGTCTAAAAGATATGTACCTGTCTGAAAAGACACAAAATCAGCCATTCCCTTCCAAAAATTTAAAGCAATATATGCAGTAACTTGCTTTCAGGACAATCCTGGCTTTTTACACCTTGGAGCAGGATAAATGGTATCAAGCCCTTGTCTTCCTATAAAACCCATTACTTTTCTATCTTTTTGAGCATCTATGGTAGTATTCCAGAAAAATGAAATGAAATCCTTTTACTGGATGATGGATTTCTCTTTTTGTATTCAGATAAAAATGAATCCCTGGGGTGAAGAAGCAGCAGAGTGAACAGGACTTGGTTATTGAGGAAAGTGAAGCAGTATTCTTTTAGGCTGAGCTTTTTTGTTTATAGGAGAAACAGCCAAGCAGTCATTTCTTTCTGGTTGATGGTTGCATCAATAGGCAGACCTATCTGATTTCATGTCTTGCACATCAGACGTGTGTAACGAAACTCATCTTGGCATGTTCATTTTCTACTTTCATTCAAGCTAGATTCTCATACTTTACTCAGTTGTATAAAATCTCAAGCAGCTACTTACTGCATGAAATTCAGATGACTTTGAAGGGATTTATTTTAATGTAAAATTTTGTAGAAGTGAGCTGAGTAATTTACTGATAACACTGTAAAAAATGATGCAAGATCCACTCTGTATTTGACCAACACCATGGACATTTGCCATACAGTAAGTGCAAAGCAATAGGTGTCCTTTGAATTCCTGCATCATTTCACTGTGTGGTTGAGCTGAGGAGGTGCTGGCTGGCTGTGTATTGACCTGTGTGTCTTCCTGCTGCTGCTGACCTTCTTCCCTCTTGATCCTGATCATAGATGTACCCGAACATACAGCAGTGGGATCTGGCTTGATCTGTGGCACATAAATGTTGATGTGAGTTGTGAGTGTGGAGATGAAGCTGGTGACAGCACAGGGGAGCTGCTGCCAACCAGAGCCCCTTGCAAAGCAGCGTGGAGCCTTGCGTTCCCCCGCTGGGAGCTCTGCATATTGCACTTAAGGGAAAAACCTGTGCTTTTGGCAATATTGTGAGTTGGCGTGCTTTCCATCCTCTCCCACTGTGTTCAGTTGCCCTTCAAGGCAAAGAATTAAAAAAGATTCCCTCGGTTAAAGCGATGTGATCTGTGACTGCTGCTTGCACAGCATGTGTCTGTGTTTTGAGAGGCACGCCAGTGGTATCTCCACTGTGATCTCGATCTGCTTCTTGAATGTCCATGTGATTTTTTAATTGTAATTTTTTGGGGGCACCTTTACTGAATTGCATATGCTCACAGTATTGCAATAATGTGTAAAATTTGTAACTGCTCAATCATGACATTTTTGCCTAATTTCCCTGCCACAAAATGACATCATTTCAAATTATACTTAATAAAATACTTGTTCTAATGAATTCTGGTCCCTACCCTTTTCAGCCATAAGTATAAGAAATCAGTAGAGCACACAGCAGAGCGGAGCACAGTAGAAGCTGGTGCTGCCAACAGGAGCTCAAAGGCTGCAGAGATAGGGCAGTCCTTCAGTCAAGGCACCACTCCCATTTCAGTTTGAAATCTGAATTTTTTGTTTTCAAGGTGACTCCAACTTGTACCCAAAGATAAAACATATTTTTTCAGGTAGCCCGAGCATTTGACATTCATCTCCATTAAAGGCAGTACCTTTTACTATTCACTTAAAAAATCAATAGGGAGTTCATGGTGCAAAGTGGAGAGAAATTGTGTTCAGGCAGGCATCATGCTCTGCACTGGTTTCCGTGCTGTGTTATTGTTGGGGCAGCAGGGAATCTTTGAATAATCAGTGGGAACTATCTGTATTTGTTGTTGACATGATGTATTGCAGTGTGTGTTGTGAATATAGCTGACCCTCATATTTAATAAATAGGTGTCGCTGTTGAGCCGCTAGCTGAGAGAAAAAACCCAGGTTCTCAGGCAAGAAAAAAGTGCGTTTATTATTTTGATTTCCATATATATAGAGTTTTCAGAGGTCACCCAGATTGGTCAGCCAGAAACCTCCCCCTAGGCCTAATTGGCCAGGTCTGAACTGCCCTAATCTGGAGACGCTGTTTGCAAAACATCCAAACTTTATCTTTGTTTATGAAACGTAGCAAAAATGTTCTCACGAGAAAGACCTGTGCTAGCCACAAATAGGTGTGTGGATGCTCACAAAAAAAGGCATGATGTGTGTACTTTGATTTTTAGATTTATGCTGAAACCTTCACTGAGGATGACTGACAGGACTGATTGCTGTTCTGAATTTTGTTTTTGAAATTGCAGGATTTCTTTTACTTGTCACGAAACCTCCTTGAGTGTTTGATCAATTTTTTGTTCAATCTGTTTCAAGTGCCATAAGCTTCCAATGGTCAAGCTGCCATTTTTCAGTCATTCCCCTAGTTTCACTCTGTGCCCATGTGAGGTTTTGTGTTCACAGGCTCCCTGATAAGTTTCATGTACAATAGTGTGGTTCACAGGGAAGTTTGACTTCGTGTTATGGCCAATTTATTTAGACTGATCCTTCAAAATTACTCTGATTCATGTTGTTTTAATGACCTAAACTTTCTTAACCTTGTCTTTATTTCTTGAAAATTGTGTGAAATTAGTGTTCTGCAAATGAAAAAATTTTCATCTGAGGATAACAGATGGCTGGGAAAGGAATACATATTCATGGGTTGTGAAAAGGCACTTTATGGTTACCAACTAGGCTTTCTCTTTTTTCCCCCTCGTTTCTTAACTGATTTACTTAACTGACTTTTGTAGGCAAGTCATGACATGGGATATAAAGTGTGTACATAAATTCTTTAAAAAAAAATCTCTAACATTGGAAATTTTAATAATAACAATAACTTCAAGTTGAACTAGATAGAAAAGTAATGATAACTAGATGTTCAACCAAAATGCCAAATGGTGGAAAAAATTAATAAAGTAGAGTAAATACTAAAATAAGTTACTAGGATTCTAATTAGAAGATGAGTCATTGACTATATTGATCATTTACTGAGTGAATATCTTAGCATTTAAAATAAAGATTGGGAAAATTTTTCTCCGTAGTTGAATGTATAAAAAGAACATTACCCTAAAAATGCTGTATATATCTCAACCCGCCAAGCAGTTTAAAAACGTGACTTAGTATTACTGTGTCACATAGTGGGGGACAAAACTGGAGAAAGTAAGTCTATTATATTACTTACCCAGAACTGCCCTGGAAAACTTGGTAGAACAACTAGGATAGAGCATAGTTATATTACACTCACGTGATAGACTCACTGGATAGTACCTTATTTGCCATATATGCATGATTGGAATGGTAGGAGAAATGCTGAAGTAATTTGCCAGCTGCCATTGTGCACCAATGCATTTTCCAGTTTCCTGAGCAGTGACATCTCTCAGATCCCCTGTGACTGTCAGTGTGCACAGTTGTAAGAAGCCACCTTGCTTATCAGGGATATCTCTATGTCAGTCTTCTGATTCTCCCCATGAGCATCAGTGGGGCCTGGAGAGATGTGAGGGGTGTGGAGGAGGATGGTGCTTGCCCTGCTGCCCATTCCAGGTGATTCCCTTCCAGCAGGCATAGGTAAAGCACAGCCCCTGTGTTTGGATGAGCTGCTGAGCAGTTTGAGCTGATGTGGGCTGGGGGTAGGGATGAGGGACCTGCAGGTAAACTCTTGCCTGCTCCTGCTCAAGTGGTGAGGGCTGCCACGTTGTTTGCACACGACTGCCTTGGCTCCTGAGTTCCAGTGACAGCACTAATTAATAATTTGAATCTTTCATCTCTCTTGAAACACTTTGATCTGTTTTCTCAACCCTAATAAATGTCAGCATTATGAGGTATCTTGAATCCACTGGTTTCTACTAAAACAAGGTAACTTTTTTCTAGAATGAGATTAAAAGATGGTGGGATTCAAAAAGAGAGATTCAGGGCCTGTGTTAGTCCCTTGAGAATTTACATGATAGGGCTTTAGCAGGACTGGGAGTGGCTTTTGAAAACTAGAAACATAAGTCCTTTTGAATAAGAAAAATATAATTTAAACAATGTTTACACTGAACTGCCTTTTATAATAATGATTAAAGGAAGTGTTTTCCTCAATGTAGAATTAGTTATTCATTGGTAGAATAATCAGAGGTGACTAAACCTACAGAGAATGTGTCTCTGTCAGGTTTCTTCGAAGGAAATTTCTGGCAGAGCCTGGTTTCATTAGGGCCCCATGGTCTGTTTGGAGCTTTAGGCCTCTGTTTGTGACATTAACAGCACTATGGAGTAGATCTACTTAGATATTCTCAAGGTTTGATCATCAAACTTCAAGCTTTTCCTGTAAATGAATATTTAACAATTGAAAGTTACTTCTCTTCATAAGAATTAGTTTCTTAAAATTAGTATCATAAATTAAAGCATCATCCCAGTACCATCTACTGATTTTTGTTTACAGAAGTGTTCCCAAGCTTAGCACTTGCTCAAATTATGAGCTCAGCCTCAACTCCAGCCAGTGGTAAAACTCAATGTTAAATAAACAGACTGAAATCAGAATTGGCAGATTTTATGCTAATTGACACTTTAAAAATGTGTATATTTAGAACATTCATTTCATCTAAATATATCTGAAGAACTTGAGAAAATAGTGTTATTGTATTTTTTTGTTCTCTCTGTGGCATCATCAGCATTATCCCCAGTGAAGCCAATTAAGTCATCAGTTACTTTTTATTCATCACTATTATGTGTTCTTAATGATGCAAAAAGCATTAAATAATTTCCAATATTTTCTACTTTCTTATAAATGGTGATTTTTTATAAAGGTATTTATTTTGGTTATGCTGATATATGCTGGTTTAGAAGATGCAGAATGACATATTCTATTAGCATTTTTTGTAATATCTGGCTTATTTATATTTTTTATAGTATGCAGACTTTTACTTTATGTTGTGTAAAGCAATTTGGACTAATTTTTCTTTTGCCCACATTGCATATATAATCAGAAATTTATTAGAATGGATTATGTAATGCTAAAGTGCTGAATTTCCATAAATTGGAAAACTGTCCATCAGCTGCAGGTGTTTTGCCTAGAGTAAAGTAGTTTTGTGTGATAATGAGAGAGGCTTTGTGACTTATGTACTTTCTCTGAAGGTTTTTGGAGAAAGTGAGTTAGTTTAGGAGGGAGGATGGCTTAGAAAATAGGAATTCTTCAGTCAATATTGTCCTTAATAGAAACTAATGAGGCAGTTGACAGGATGGGCATAAAATGATAAGTGTAATCCTTGACCCAGTGAAGGGTATTGTTTTGAGAAGGTGTGAAATTGTTTGCTTTGGACAGTGAGTAATAGAGGTTGTTTAATGAATCCTAGATGTTAAGAGCAGCAGTGTTGCCTTTTCACTGTCTACAAGGGAGTCTGCTTGTCAGTTTTTTTACTTGTATTTGAAAATAATGAAAATACTGAGCATGCTTCAAAAGTTGTGGAAGACAAATGTGAAGTAATATCTGGAAGGAATTCTGCTAACCTTATCTGATCACTTCTGAAGTCTGCAAAGACAAATATTGATAGGTTGCAGAGGTAATTTTAACCAGGTTTCCTTTTTTCAATGTTGTTTCTAAGGAAATTGCCATATTATTTTGACATGGCATCAAAAGTTTCAGGGTGTAATTTCATGCCATAGCTGTCTTGATCCTGTGACACATAGCTTCACAAAAGCAATGGGACCCAGTTCTTATGTATTTTCTAGTGTGGTTTTATTCTTTTCATATCTTTATAGTATTATTTTTTTAAAATATGACTTAATTATTTTTGGAAGGGCCAGTTGTCTCTTATTTAGGCTCTCTAAGCAGTCTCATTGTAAAGTCCAGCAGAAATGAGAGCAAATACAAAGCAGTGGCAGGAGTGTGTGGCAAGGATTTAGCAGGAGAAACCTATGCCCTGAGGCAGCCCTTAGCTCATCTCTTCAGCATCATCTAACTGCATTCTGAGATTGCATCAGTGGGAGGATAATTAAAGGGTGTGAATATACACCCTATCTCTTTAATTGATACTTCATAATTTCTCACATCTCCAATTTTATATGCTCCTGTTTATAGAAAATTAAATGAAGAAAAGAAAGATTTTAATGGCTGGTAGTAAATGAGAATAAGGAGGCTGTTTTATTGTGGCAATTACAGATTGATATATTTGGGATAAATGATACTGAAGAGGAGAGTGAAATCCCAGAGGAACACTACTTGAGATTAGTTTGATTATTTCAATAGTACTAGGAGTTACCATGATGTCTATGAAAATGATGAGAAATGACAGAGGGGCAATGATAACTAAAAAGCACAGCTCACCTACTGCGTTTAATTGTGAATTCTTTGAAATTAGTTCCATACTATCGCTATATTTGATATTTATTCCTCTTCATGAATCAATGGAATGTAGAACTTCAGATTAAAAAGAACATAATCTACACAATGCTGCATGGTATTTGTCTGTCTCTATCAAGAGACTCCATATCCCTGTTTCCTTAATACCTCTTTGATGTGCTTTCTTCCACTGTATTTTTCGTTGCCTTCTCTGAACACAGCATCTGTCCTTTATCTGCAAAATAATCTTGCTTTTCTTACTTCAATTCCCCCTGCAGTTATTTCATCCTTTGTGAAATATCCAAGTCATCCAGGTATCTAAGTAATAAGTATATGATAGGTAGGGTGGAGGATTGACAGAGGAAGTGAAAACTACACATGTATATGAACTGCATGTCTGTCATCAGTCCTTCAACTTCTGCTTTTAATACAGTTTATTCTCCTGTCTGAGCATGACACATGGAGTTACTTGAGGCAAGGCTTATCTTTTTCTGATGCCATAAGTACTGTTTAAATCCAAATAAAGAAATATGTAAGGTGATCATGAGAGGAAACCCGGATAATCCAGTAGAGTTAAAATGATAATTTTCTTTCAACAGTGACTAGTGGCCTGAGACTTGAACTGGTGCCAGCCTGAAATATTATGAATAATTGGAAGGTGATGAGTAAACCATCTTTTGATAACCAGGGTTTCTTAACTTGCTCAGAGTCATTGTGCAATGTTCTGTATAGGGCTAATGAGTTTTTGGTAATTATAAAAGAAGAATAATCAGAAGAAACAAGACAGTAGTCATCCGTCACTGAATTCATATAACTGCAAAAATTAAAAGCCTGAGGGAGAAGATGAATTCAGAGTTGGTGCTTGTCCATATCATCTTGCTTTGAAAATTTAATACATCTTCTAGGGCCTAGTAGAGTAGGGAATTGCCTCCATGACTACAGGAGTGTAAAGGCTCCAATGAGTTCTGGAGCTTTGTGGCTGTAAAGGCTAATTTTGCTTTTACAGAAATAAATCTCAATAACAACAACAATATTTTTTTAAACTGTATTATGCCTTTTTGGCAGTTTATCCTCACTGTTGCTTGTCATACATGGGGAGTCTGTTAAAGTTTCATAGTATGAGTATGTTCTTGAAGAGGATAATGAATATCAGCTTCATGCAGTTTTGTTGAGATTTTATTTGGATACTCTGAACCAACTGGATTTTTTTGCAAGGCCTGGAATGTAATTCATGTGTGGTGAAATTTTGAATGCTAAAAGTGAAACAATCCAAATAGATTTTACACTAAAATGACCTGTTGAGAAGATTTGACTCTTGAAGCACAAAATATGTTTAAACTTATAAATGAGAGTTATTATATTCTAAAAGCAGCTTGGGCCATGTAGTCGAGAATGTGCCTCAGGAACAATCCTGCCCTAGCAGGAAATGGCCAGGATGACCTAGAAATTATTTCGTTACTCAAACTTTGTAGCTTTTTGAAGACTATAATTATGTATGTCATGCAGTGGGAAGGAGGTAATCTGTGTAAATGTGGATATACTGCATGTGAAGTGATTAATGAAAATCATATGCGTTTTTCTTTGAACAGTTTCTTCAAATAATGAACAGATATTTTATAACCAAATTTTACAATGTGATACTTCTTAACAAAGCTTCAGTAACAAAGCTGTGGTAGAAAGGAAACAGACTGAATCACAGCAAACTGAGATCATTTCTTGGATTGCATCCGAGTGTGAAAATATCAAGTTGACATTATGGAAGCTATGAAGTGTTTCTTAGAGTGCTTATAAATGAATCACTGGCATTGATAGGAAGAAATTGAGTAAGAACATGATAGGAAACAAGTTTTATTATGAGAAATACTGTTTCTGCTGTAATTTTGGTTTTTCTAAATTTCTCCTTGCCCTCCCCTCTTTCCCTTTCAGGGTAAATGGAAAGCTGGTGGCATTGAAGGTGATTAGATTGCAAGAAGAGGAGGGAACCCCATTTACTGCTATCAGGGAAGGTATGCACTCACATTTAGTGATTATATATGTGGGGTTTTTTCATTTAATTACATTTTGCTTCTTATTGCTGTGCCATGCTATAGTGAATAGCTTGAGTATTCAAATTACATGGTTATGTTCTAAGTAGGAAGAAACTTTGGTGCTTCAAAAACAAAGCCTCTGGTGTGGGAGTTCTTGTTAAAGAACGCAGCTCTGCCTGTGCTTTGGCTTCTGTTAGATTTACTATACAAACGAGTACTTTAGAGCACGTTGAAGGTGGGTGTGAGGAGTCACTGGAAGATGAGGGAGCTGTGTAAGATGCGATTCTTGCCCGCAGGCAGCACCTAGGATGAAGGTAGATGTAATCTTTCATATACACACAGCATGAAGCAATGACAAGCATTTCTTGATAAAGGCAATCAAAAGATCAGGGAGCAAAACTACAGGCACCTTAGAAGCTGTGTGTAGTTTGTGACTAGCTTTTGTTTGTTTTTCTTTCCCCATGGACTCTGAGTTGTGTGGCTTGGGAATGATTCTTATCTAGCGTGCTTGGAGATGCCTGTTAAGCTTTCTGCTCCACTCATTTATCCTTCCCTGTCAACCTCTGCGGGTCCCTAGTGACAGCTGCTTTATCTGAGTCTGTCTGTGTTGAGCTCCTTCACAGAAATTGCTGGATATGCCTTCTTTGTGTGGGCCTTCTCTGTTAGAAGGTACTAAAATTGAGCCTTGGTAGAGCAATAATAAACAATTTACCATCACACCACTGATCCAGACTCAGCTAAAATTGGTAATGAACTAGAAATGAAACTGTTACGACTTTGAGGAACCTTTTAAAATTGTACTATCAGCCTAATTCCCAGCGTGAGATGAGCCAGGGAGGTGCTGGAACATCAGCCCTCTGAGGGTTCTCAGCTGGCCCTGCACGTGAGGTGTGTGGCTTCATGATCTTCACAGCCCCAGAAACAGCAGCTGCAGCTCCCTTGTGCCTTCTCCTGCCAGTGTTCCTGCAGCATCTGTGTGCTGTAGGTCTGTCTGCACGATGAGCCCATTCTGGAGGGGACTGGGCAAAACCCCCCATGTTTCATGTGATGGACACTCTGAAGTTAGAAGTCGCTAAACTACTGAGGATTTCCATCCCAAGATTGTGTGTTTTAAAGGTGGCTTTTTCACAAAGGAGGGAAAACCGTGGGTGGCCAATTTATGAGGGAATTTCCACAGTTCTTTTATAGTGCTTCATTTGAGTAACAATTATTGAATGATCTGACACATTTATTCATAATGGTATCTGTTTTATCTGTGAGCTGTCTGTCCCTGCAGCTGTGCTGTGATAATGAGGTGTGCAGAGGGTTATGGGTGCAGCTTTCAATATTTGTAATGCTGAGTTCAAGTTATAACAGTCTGTGTTTCAAATATGTTTATTGTTCTTCAGGTTTGTAGTTGATATGGTACTGACTTAATAAGAGAATAGTAAATACGGCTTTCTTGTGCCTTTTTAGTGACACTTAAAAGGTTTTTTAATGTGAGCTTGGTCTAGATGAAAGTTTGTAGCCCTCTGACTGTCAAATGCAGTATAATCTATTTTCCTTCATAAATAGTGTGTTGTGTGAGCCCTGTATAAAGAAATATTCGTTAGGAACAAGAACAGAGATTTTTCCCATTTGATATTTCTTTTAAATTATAGAGACACACTTGCATAAAAATAATTCTCACACTGTCATTGGAGAAGTTTTCTTTTTACCTGGGACTACAACACTGTGGTTGAAGACAGTTAAAATTCTGGTGATTTAGTATTAGTAGAACAAAGGTCTTGTCTCGAAAAGCTCTTGAAGTTAATAATTAATACCGATTAAAGTGTGTGGTGTCTCACTGATTTTAGTAGGACTATATGCATCCATTATATATTTAAGTCTTCGTCTAAGCTGAGACTAGATCGAAAGAGTATTAGAATAATAAAAAGGTTTTTTCTTGATTTGTAGACTCTTGGTTAGGTTGGGTCAAACTTGGGTTATAGGTTGTTTATGGGGAGATTTTTTGGTAAATCAAATCTTGTCTCCTTGATAGCGGAATTTCATTCAGATCTAATGGAGCTATCAGTAGAAATAGAGTGTTGTAAGTTTTATGTCATGTAGAAGTCACACATACCTGGTACATAAGATGGGAAGGGAAAGATCTATATTTAGTTAGGCTTTGATTTTTTTCTGTTGTTGGTTTTGATTTTGTCAGAAACAAATATTAGGACCAGAAAAATAAAGAAAGCTGTATTACAAATGTGATTTTCAGAAGGTAACCTCATTGATGTTGTGCCAGGCCTGTAGTATTTGACAGTAACACTACAGTAACTGTGGGCTTCACTAGCTGTTGCTTTCCTCTTGGCATCATCTAATCCATCTTGGACATGCTGGGTTCTGTAATGCATCCATGGCTGCTGTCAGCTACAAGGGTGGGGGAAAAAAAAAAAGAAAAAAAGAGAAATTCTTCTGTGACCTCTTGAAATTATCTGATAAGTTTGATATAGAAAAACAGTAAGAATGGGACACTGTGTTAAGCAGTTTTTTCTTATCTTTGATGACTAACTAAGGGCTCCAGTGCTATAATTTAGGCTGGGACGGTTAGAAGAAGAACAAATACCACTGAAGATGAGATCAACTTCTAATTTCATTTATCTGAGGAACAGTGTTCCCTTAATGGAAAAATGCATATATGGTGGTATGAGCCAGAGGTCTGTTGGAGGGCATTTCTTTCCAAACTCTTTCATAATGGAGAAACCAGGCAGGTTTCACCTTGACTTATTCCTTATTTGCCAATTTTCCACCAATGCAAGGCAAATTCAGGCAGAGGTCTAGTTAGCTGTAAATTAAAACTCCTGTTAGAAAATTGTTTAACATTTCTCATGGCTCCTTGAGTAAAGCAGTGAGAGAAAATAGCATTCCTGCTCAGAGCTCCTGAGGGGGATGCTGTGTGATGTTAATTAGGGGGAAGTTAGAGGCTGAAATCTTACACAATGGTCATGCTGAGGGAATGTTGTAGCTGTCTGTGTACAGGGAAGCATATTGTTACTGTTGTGACAGCAGCAGAATGAAGCTCAAAGTAAAATAAAGCTACAAAGGAAAAAGACTAAGAGAAGTGGGAAAATGAAGGATATAAATATGGAATGTGTGACTGTAGAGACAAGCGCTAAGTTGGTTGAAACAACAAGTGGAAGGAAAAGCAAAAAACCCTAACAAAAACCCCAGTAAAGATGCATAAGGAAAATCATGGTTAATTTTAAGGCCTGGGGGAGGTTTAGCTGAAACTTCAATTAAAGCTTATAAATATTTCTGCTTTTACAGCAGATATGGGTTTGTGTCTTCTACCATCAAATTTACATAAGTTTGAATGAAAATAGGCAAATGTGGCATATTTGTTGGTGCTGTTCATCTCTATATTGAATTTCTAGAACAAAATTTAGAAGTAGCCTTTGCTAAATGTTCTTTCAACTTGGCCTGAGTCAGATGTACCAGCGTATTGTATGCAGTTTACAGGATGTTTCCCTCTGAATTTACCCCACTTAGTCTGAGATAATCTAATTTACTTTTGAAGAGCCTGAGGGGAAAAAAAAAAGGAAAAAAGGAGAAAAAAAGCACAACTGATTGGATGTATATACCTGAGTGGTATAAATCTATGAGATTTTCTGGTAACATATATGAGTGGTTCAGGCCACCATATTACTGCTGTGGTTTAAATGTGCCTGCAACAGTGGTATCTGAGACACTGTGGAGTCTGAAAGTCATTTACATGCTATTTTCTCAATTAAAATAAATTCAGTAGTATACAGATCATCAAATGATTTGTTTTCTGTGTTAGTGCAGTTGTGGTTTATTATTTTACTGTAATGCTCATTATCAATTTTTCAGAGATCAGCATCAGACTTGAAGTATTATTAAACCCACTGCAACCAGGAGAAAAGTTCGCTGACCTTAACTTTTATCTCAGATATTTCATTCCCTTAATTTCCTGTAATACCATATATTCATCTAGGCTAAATACTGACCTGTGTGGTAGAGTCTAATTCTGGGAACAGCTTGATTTACAGTTCTTTAGTTACTTTTTTTTCATTCTGGGTAATAATATTGCTTATGTCCAAGATGACAAAGATTTTGCTTTTTGGGTATATATGTAGACAAACATCCCTTGGCTCTATCAGCACCTTCCTTCTGAGGTTAGCTTGCTTGCTGTGCTCTTCTCGTGGGTAACAAAATTCTTTCCTCCCCATTCCAATTGTGAAAACCTTTTTGCATTTGTTTTTCTTTTTCCACCTTTGGAAATATTGCTGTTTACTATAGCAAAAACCCTCTATTCCAGTGTTTTAGTATATGGTACTGTTTCATTTCCCCTAGGTCTAGATGGTGTTTCAAAGCATCATCTAGTTTTGTCATTTAAATACCATGATTGGGAATTTTTCAGTTTGCTTTTCTTTTTATTAATTATTGTGTTTACATGTAATCTATATGTATTTGTACCAATTTGTGTGGCACATTTTAAAAGTGCTCAGGTGATAGTCTCTACATCTCTGATTTGGCAGTTTCTCAGATAATAATTTTCCATCTACTTCACTGTCAAAGGCTGTGGTCTTAATGCCATTTATGGATAGCAGCATGCAGAAATACCACGTAAGTGCTTTGGAAGCAGTCTGCTGTCTTGCATTATGAAAGTACAAAGAATAGAGGAATTGCTTAATGATTTTTTTTTTAATTTTTAAAGTGGAGATTATCATGCACACTGAATAAGTTTATTTTGTGAGCTGGGGGAGAAAACAGTGCATTTGAGTGCCAGTATAGAGCATGGAAGAGAGATACTTAACTCTTGGCCACAGAACATCTTCAGAAGTCTTCAAAGTTTCACGACTCTCCCATCCTTATCTCACTGTGTGGTGGGAGTGAGTCAGGAGGAGGCTGCCAAGATGATTAGAGGGATGGAGCACCTTTCCTGCAAGGAAAGGCTGAAAGAATTTGGTTTATTCAGCTTGGAAAAGAGAAGGCTTAGGAGTTACCTTATTGTAGCCCTCCAGTACCTGAAGGGAGCCTACAAGAAAGACAGAGAGGGACTTTAACAAGAGCATGTAGTGACAGGACATGGGGAAATGGCTTTAAACTGACAGAGTAGATATTAAGATGAATTTCTTTACTGTGAGGATTGTGAGGCACTGGCACAGGTTGCCCAGAGAAATTGGCTGTCCCATCCCTGGAAATGTTTAAGGTCAGGTTAAATGAGGCTCGTGAAAGGCATTCCTGCTTGTGGTGGGGGTTTGGAACTTGAAGATCTTTAAGGTCTTTTCCAACCCAGGCCATTCTATGATTACAAGAGAAACAAAAAATGAAAACTTGAAAGAGTCTCTAGGAAAGAAATGAGAGTTCACCTTTATTCCCCAGGACTTATATATATATAATACATGCTATATATGTTTTATATATTATAATATATAATATATTATTTCCCAGGACATATATTTGTACCAGACAGCCTCTTTCAGGCTGGGAGGTTTTCTGAGATCTCCCTTTCTGAAATTGTGAGTCTGGAAGGGATAATTCTTCACAAAACTTTTATCTGTGGAAAATGTAAGTGGAATAACTGCTAAGAAAAGAATACAGGGAAGATCAAGACTTTGCCAAGAGAAAGCTCTTACCTAAGTGAATGTGTAATTTATTGCCCTGTGTTCCTAATTGGTGCACAATAGAAAGCACTGCTTTATATTAACAATGCTGCAAGTGATGTAAAGCAGCTATGCTTTCATATTATCCCAGAGAAATAGCAGACTCTGTACCTGTACCATCTAAAGAAGAGCTCCAGAAAATTGTATTTTAACTCAGTAGGTATAATTCTTGTGACCTCATCCTGAATCATGACCTGAGTTATTGCACACACTTCCCAGCTCAGTGATTTTTGACTGATGTGTAGCCTAATGGCTGAAGTCACTGAGTCAACCAATGACCTCATGGCTCTAGTTAGATGACTCACATTGATAAGCCTCCTATTTATTCACTGTGTTCAAGTGGATCTGGAAGGTTGTGTGCTGTAGGTCAAGGGCACAGTGAAACACTATCTGCCTATCTTTTGTCAAGAGTCATTGGTTGATCTACTAGTAAAAGGTAATACGAAAATTGCAGTGAAATTCCTGTCTTCATCTTCCAGTAAAGAATATATATTTTTTTTAAATTGGAAGTTAAATCACCCACTTACATAAAGTAAACCTATTCATTTTATTCAGGGTTGGTTTGGGGGTTTTTGGTTGCCCCTTTTTTCCCCCCCCTTTTAATAAGTAAGCTTAACAACTGCTTTCTTTTGAGTGATAGGAGTTTGGAGGACTTTCAGATTTCCTTCACAAAGCCCAGTCAAAAAATTTAAATTTCCATCACTGAAATGCCTAAAAGCTTCACATATATCCGTCTCTACAAGCCTCAGGGAACTTCAAGAGATTATGTTTAAGAATATGGAGATGTAGCTATTCTGAGCATGCATGTCACAAGAGTTACTATAGGGGGTTTGTGTCTATGTTTTCAGAGTCTGAGGATAAGCTTGCTCTCCCCAAAAGCCACATTGCTTTGGAGCATTTAGTAAAAAAAGAAAAGGACAGTAGCTTGGCAGTAGCTTGGGGAACTCTTTCATTGCCTAAAGTTGGCAGAGCTGGTGCCCACTGCAGGCTAAATATCTACAGCTCAATTAACTGTAAAGTCCTGCAAAGCCAGTTGAGCTCAGAGTCGTAACAGCTTTGTTTTTCAGTGTTGGTACAAATAAAACACACATGCCAAGAACCCCTGGGACACTGGGTCGTTGGATATTTAAGGTCAGGAAGTGTTCAAAAGTAAAGGAGCTCCAGCAATTTTTATTTCTCTGTCTGGTCTCTTTCTCTTATGGTCATCCTGGAGCCCTTCCCAAACCGTGGGTTTCCTCAAGATAAAAGAGGAATACAAGGTTCCCAAATAAGGACAGGCTGGACTTAAAAAAACTACAGTACAATTGGAAAAGGATGTTCCTGGGACCTTTTTCATGAAATGAAGTCAACTTTTAAAATTTCCAAGGCTTTTGGATGTTATTTGTTGAATACCCTCTCATGTTGCAGAGAAGTGTATACTACTTGTTCTTGAACATTAATAACAGAAAAATAGCCTTTGATTTCTGGAGGTTTTTTCTTTTGGTAGCTCAGATTTTCAGCTATGTTTTATTTGTGCTTTCTCCTGCATGTGCAGTTGTGTATGTCTAAGAGAAGTGTGTTAGAACTTTGTCAGTGTGATACGGAGCTTGGAAGCAGCAGGAGCTTTCATCTTTACTCTGCTTTCCCTCCTGCTGTTCTCTCCAACACTGACTGGCTGCTAATTTTTTTTAGTGACAGTAGTCATTTGCTTTTCCCTGAAAGCAGTTGGACTGCCTGGCTTAAGCAGGTGAATTCCTGGTCATCGAAGATAAATGCGGGAGAGCTAATAGTTTTCCGATCTCGTATACAGTGCAAGTTATGATGTTATTTTATCCTGCTTTTCAGTGTGTCCAAATTTCACTGTGCTACTTACTCACTTCTTTTTGGTGGGCCAAATGAAAGCTTCTGTCCACGTGGGGTGGTCCGAAATGGTAAAGATTGAAAAAGTCTGTCCTGTTTGTTTCTTTGTACCTTGCTACTCACAGACTGAGCATGGTCGTTCCTTTTTTTTCCCCTTCTGCTTTTTTTTTAAATCAGTGAACAAATTAGCAGTTTTCTCAGTTAGAAAACCTTCAGGAGAGCTGGCATTACATAAATATGGCATAAGTTATGGTGCTTCCCTTTGAGATTCATGTTATCAATTTTAAACTCTATAATGAGCTCACATCACATAGGAAAAGTGTCGTACTTTTCTGAGAATTACAAATGCAAATTCCAAATTATCCAGTTTCATAGACCTAGATTTATTCCACAGAATATTCCATCCCCTCTGTCCTCCTCCCATTCCCCCTACAACATTTTATCTGTGGCCTGCTGAGATGGAACACGACTGTATCAATTGAATCTTCATTCAGTACTTTTGATGTTCAAGCTGTGACCTTCTTCTGCCTTTTGTTCTTGAGCACAGTTCAAGCAAGAAAAGAATGGGGTGACACTTTGAGGATTTTTTTTTAATATGATCATTTTGCCATCAAGAATTCTTCCCTCATCCTTGTTATGTTAGCTTAATGGCAGACCTTTCAGGCTCTGCCCTACTTCCACTGAAAAACTTGTCTGTGCATCCTCATTGCTGACATGGAAAATGTTGGATAAGGGAGCTTGTGCTAGTTCCAGCACTGGAAGGTTGCAAATGCATTAGTTCACAGGTGCTATTGAACTCTTCTCATTATGGCTTTTGCTTACAGTTTCCTCTCACCTGAGTTTCAGGACTCTCCGACTTGTTTTTTTGCCCCTGGGGCTTTCTGCTCAGGACAGTTTTCTTGTGCTCAAAAGCTGTTTTTCCTCTTCCCTGTGTAATGCAGGAGTTGGAACTGTTGCCTTATATATTCTGCTCTGCTGCTCTCGCTGTCCCTGATAGTATGACAGGAAGGGTAGAAAACACATGACAATTAGAGAATATGGAAGATATAAGAAGGACGGCTATCCTTTCTTCATATATAATGATAATATACATCTATAAGTCACACAGAACCCTTATGCAGCCCTCACGGCTTTCTTGTTTGAATGGAAGTTGTTGAGAGTTTGTCTTTTTGTGCTGTATGCAATTTTAATGTCCTTTTAGAGCACATTCTGCCACCATAAAATGTAGAGCTAAGTTAATCCTTTTCCAAGTAACTTTATGTTTTGCCATATCCCAGCTGGAATTGACTGAATTGGTGGTAGAGAAACCAGATTCTTAATATCAGTGGAGATGCTAGCAAGTGATGGCATCAGCTTGAACTGCCTGGAGACCCTCAGGCATCCATCCAAGTGCCAGTATCTTCCATGGGTGCCTGGTGAAATAAAAATTTGCTATCTCTGATGTTGAGGCAAAGAAATATCTCCTGAACCTAGCTAGTTCTTCTAATTGTTTTTTCTGTGTTATATGTCACTTTTGCAAAAGGAGTAATCTAGGCAACAATATCATTTAGCCTTATGATGAAAATGGTGACTTTAAACTTGCACAAAGATATTTGTCTGTCAAGATCTCTGTGTGTGTTTTTCCACTGCTGTGTCCTGGATTTTGAAAATACCAAAGTGCGGTGGCAACTCAGGGTTTGAAATAGTTCAGTCAGCTTCAGTTTTATCCATGGTCTTTTGAACATGTAAAGCTAGTAGATGACTTGTATCTCAGCAGAACTGGTTTCAGCTTTGGGTAAATTACAAAATAAGGATTTCAGAAGGTTGTCTGGTTTCCTTGTGCTACAGCTCTCCTCCTTGAAGGAGATACACCACTACATATATGGAAAGAAGCGTATGGGTGCATGTTGTGCGTTAATGTGTAGCAGCGCGCTCGCCTTTCCCCAGGTCGAGCTTGTCAAGGTGGGAGACCACCGCCTTCTGGGCAGCGCCCAAGGTGCAGAGCTCAGGGAGCTGGGAGCCAGAGCCCGAGAGCCGGTCTGAGGCGCAGGAAGAGACGCAGTCTGTTTGGTCAAGTTCCCAGAGAGTTTATTGAAGGATCTAACAGAACAAGGAGGGGAGAGGAACGCCGACCAAAAAGCCCCGATAGGTCTTGGGAGGTGCCTTTTAAGGGGCCAGGATTAGGGGAGGGCACAACTTGGAGAACCAACCGGGTTAGCAAAACAGGAGACTGACATTTGCATTACCCAACCGAGGGACGGGGTAGGAGGGAACACAGTCAAGAGGCACCAATCCGGGGTCGGAAGGGGAACAGGCAAAGGAGAACTTACTAGAAAGTAACCATAAAAGGGGATAGGGAGGGGGAGCTCAACACCAATCAGATTTCAATCCCAGGGTGATGTCTCTAGGTACTTGTCAGTTCCCGAACCTGGGGAATCTACATGAGCCAGAGCGACCGTCACATTAATGTGTCTTCTGGATGTCTTTAAGACTTAGAAAACCAATTAACCCTGTCCCCCAAAGAACAAAATCCTTTGTGAAGGGTCACATACTGTCTTTGATCAACCCAGAGAATGTCTAATGTGAATTGGACATGTACCCAGCTCTAGATAAAGTAAAAATGCTTCCTGTGAAAGTTGTCAATCAGAAGTCATGTCTGAGGAATGTCACCATCTCCTTGCCACTGAATTCAGTCATCATTCATAAACATCATCAGAACAGCTCTGTGTGTTTTTAATACAGAAAGATCATGAATGAATTATCCTAATTCTCCTGATGTGTATCAATTATTTAAACATTGTCTTGGTTCTTCTAACACGAATATAACAATGAAGATGTGCATGTGCTGATGCTGGATCCACAAGAATGCTTTTGTCCACAGCACAAGAAGTACTTTTTTTCTCTTTGAGAAAAATCCACTAGTTTATTTCAAAATTGTAACTTATAAAATTAAGCACCTTCAGTCTCTTTACAGATACAAGAGACTATTCTGTTTTAATATCTAACAAATCACTCCTATATCAATGGGAAAATGACACTTATTTTCAAATGATGGAGCCATGACATAAGTAAAGACTTGCTAGTTGAGAAGACAGGCAGCCTGAGAGGATGAGACTACTGCAGTATTTTGTTTTGCTGCTTTTTATTCCCATCTTCTGTGGTAATGATTCAATTCTTCCTTAAATATGTTGTGTATATCAGGAAGTAAAAAATCCCAGTATGGTAAAATGCTGTGTTTAGATCACAGTAATTTGCTGAATATTTTAAGCATGAATTGCTTTTAAACTTTGAAATAGTTGAGAAATATTTTCAGGAGTCTGCATCTTTGTACTGGCATGAAATATGGCAGCAACCACTGTAGTTATTAAGAAGCACTATTACCTTTGTCATAGGAAGGATAAGATCAATTATAATCAAAACAGTGAAAAAAGTGGTAGCAAATACATGTTATTTTAAAGTTATATATGTGAGAAAAAATATATTCCTTTTTTCTGTTTCTTCACAGGCTCCTTTTTTTCTTTGGTCTACCTGCTGTCAGATGCTGTATGCACAGTTGTCTGGGTGAGACCATTCCTCTGGGAGACAGCACTGCTCTTTTTCCTCTTTTGTATTTTTCCATAGCCTGAAGATTTTGTTGCAAACATTTCAGTTCAATTTTCCAGTTTCTTTGCTGGGAGACGTGGGAGATTATTATTCAGGACTTCTATGGAACTGGAATACATGCTTCATAATGGGGTCTCTTCTTCCAGCATGGGTGGAGTTACTGCTTTCAGGCTTTATAATCAATATGAAGAGAGTAGCATTTAAAAATTAGAATTTGACCTTTACTGTCTTCTTCAAAGCAATGGAAATGAATATCCACACTATTTTACTTCAGAATGTTCCTCCCGAGTAAGCAATATTAAAAAAGAAGCTGATAATGTGTCGCATTTTTCTGCTGAGATGAAGGGGAACTGGATGGTTCAGAGACTGGTAATAGGATACGTGACCTTCCACCTCTGACCCATTTATTAAAATACAAGCCATGACAATGGAGTCTAAAAGTCATCACTATGGGATATTCAGCTGTAGAATCTGGAACTGTGTATTTCTGAATTTTTGTGGTATGAGCCACTTGCCACAAAATTCCACAGCTTCTCAGCCGGCAGCAGATTTAGCTACAACCAATTCAAAAGTGAATTTAAAACAAAATGAATGAAGGAAGCCTTGTAAATAAGGATATTTTAGGTGTGCTTAACTCAATTATTTCTATCTGTTCTGATCTGATATAGCTTGTTTGTCATGTGTGTTTTGTGGTGCTTGTTTCAGTTCCCTTAATGGGTGCAGAAGTGGTATAGACCTGTTTTCTTTGACTTTTACTTTGGGGTGTTAGGAATAGGTTAATTCAAATACGGATTCTGTATATTTTGCCTTGAGGAGATGCTCAAAACTGGCACTGTCAATGACAGGTAATTTATATTATTTAACCTTTTGCTCTGGACCTCATGTGGAAGCTTCCTAACACCCCTTTTTTGTCTGTAGGCAACTTAACATGCAGGTTAGTTCTTTGAAGCTTAGTTGTACAGCTTAGGTAATTAGATCCACAGGTTTTACTTAATCTTAATTATCAGCTGGTTTTCCCTGAGCAGAAGCAATTGATAAAGTCAAGAGGGTGATAAGAATGCTGGTGTACCGTCAAGGTAGCTTTGCACATGGGCTGGTGGGAGTGCCAGTGACTGGCTTCCATCTCAAAACATTCTCCCTTCCCTCAAATCTCCTAGAACTTGAGAGGACGAAGTGCTGTGGTAGGTTAAATGCAACTGATAAGAAAAAAAAAGTAAATCAAAACTGCTTGCAAACTAAAAAGAAAAGCTTTTTACACATTTCACACACACATTCTCACACACTTTGCCTTCCCCCTATTTCTTTGAAATCCGGGACACATGCTTGCTCTTTTGTGTGCTCTGAGAGTTCCAAAAATGTGTTTAATAATGGCAAGAACATTTTCATTCAGGCATTTGCTGGATTGTGTGAAGGTTTTATTAAGAAAACAAGAAGACACAAACCCCTAACCCTTTAGCACATTATTCTCTGGACAAGATAAAAATTTGCTTTTGTTGTTTCATTTCTGGTTTCCTCCGTGCAGCAGTGTCTACATTGCCATTATTAGGAAACTGCCAGTTCTGAAGGGTCATCTAACTCAAGCAAAACCCAGCAGGTTGCAGGCGCATTGACAGAAAGCTGTAAAGAACTTTCACACTTCTCCAGGTTACTTTATCTCTATGTATTTCTAGTTTTAAAAGATATTTTTAAATTTGTAATTCCGTGTTTCTCAGAAAGTCTTGGTTATAATGCTGACATGGTTGAAATACTGGCATTCCATCAAGGTTTCTAACAGAATTAGCATTTGAATCACTTGAGGCCCTATTCACAAAGCAGAGGACTATTTGCATAATCAAAAATGCTTTACTTTGCATGCCAGTGGAGAAGCTAAGGGTTGTAGCTGTGGCTCACAAACAAAATTCAAGTGATCACATTGATGTGTGTCTGTGTGCTGCCGTCTCTCAGTCTTGCTTGCGCAAATTAGTACAAATGTATATAAAAGCAAAAGAAAAGCTTTTGGAGCAATGTATGGTCTCCATTAAAAGTCTGCTTAATCAGGCATTGCTGAAGTTATCAGTGTAAGGATTAGATGGACTTCCTACTTTTCCAAATGTGAATGAGGTTTGGGGGCACTTGCTCAGCTCTGTTGTTGCAAGACAACGAATGTCTGTCTAAAGATATGCTCAGTAAAAATTTATGAGCTTGGAAATTGCTTCTTGTGCTGAGGAGGTCCAACTAAATAACCTATAAAAGTATATATCTGTGGGTAGTGTGTTCGAGACTGTAACACCTTTCTGTCAGATTTCTGCCAGCAGTCCAAGAGGCTTATGAATTGCTTTAATAATAGTCCCATCTTGCCATCAGCCTGTGCATTCATGTTTTTCATCCATTTTTATGGCTGTGGACAAGAAAGTAGAATGTCACATTCAATTAGACATGAATAACTCCTGGTCACAGTTCAAGAGCACAAAGCAACTTCTAACCTCTCTGAGGCAATAGGAAACCTTTGAACCTTAAAAATCCTCCTAAAATATCAGGAGATTTTACCCCTTATTTTTTTTTCTAGAATGAACTTCTGTTGTGTTATTGCTGTTGAATCAAGTTCTTTAGTAAAGTTTGGATGGTGTAAGTTTTAGTTCCACAAAGAAATTTGGTTATAATTATTACAGCTTCAGATTATTTGACCTTAAAAAAAAAGGGTATGCCATGATCTAGCCTTTTACTTGCTAATATATGTCAATTAATTCAATATAAAAATTGTTGACACATGATATGGATTAAATTAATTTATTTAAAAATATACTAATTAAAAGCTTGAGGTCTACATAAAAAATAAAAGAAAGTGAGGTTGAAAGTAAATTAAAACTATCTTCAATTATAGATATGATCCTGAAAAGACAATCTGTATTTTTGAGCCTTCAGTGTCATACAATACAAACTTTTATTCTGGCATGTGTGTTTGTTGTTTGTTATATTCAAATTATACCTTTGGAGTAAAAGTATGTCTCAGATGCATCTAGATCTAGAAACTAGACTGGAAATTCCATTAATTTCTATTCCTAGAATTTTAGGTTTCAAAATACTCCAGAGTCTAAGTACATCATTAATAGAAGTATCTCCCTTTCTGTACATTGCTTTGGAGCTGTCAGCAAAAGGTGAGTTTTACTCTGATTCATACATCCAGAGTTCTTTGCAGAGTTTGCTGTTTTTATGGTTGACTGAAGCGCATAAATTTAAACTAGTTCAGTTTCTCATTCATTTGTTTTAATTACAGAGGCCATTAACCTTGTAAAATCATTGACAGTAATAAATCTACATCTTTGAGAATTATGTAAACAAGTTTATAAAAGCTCCTCAAGTGAAATGAAAGCCAAACTGTATACAAGGACAAGGTTTTATTAACAGCACTTGTTAAAGCCCAATAAAATGTTGGAAAATAGCTGCAGATAATCATACACTCCCTAATGACAAAGACACCATTGCATTTCCTATGATGTATAGTACTCATGGTACAGTTAACATTAAAGTTACCTTCAAGATACAGATACACAGCTGTAGTTTCTTCTCAGGTAAATGGTTCTTAATATTTTAGATGCAGTTTATTGTGGTCAGAGACTTTGGGAGAGGAACATGTTTTACTGCGTCAGACCAGGTTTGTTTATCTGTGGAAATCTTGTCAGTTTGTTTCAAATGTTATCAGGTTGTCATATGAAAGCATCCAAACCACCTGGGGTAGAGGCATTTTGATGGACCTCACAGAGTCTGTGATCTGTCATTACTGGGTTGCTGAGCCCTCATTAGAAATAAACGAATAGTGTTCCTCTGCCTGTTTCATGGACTGATCTTTCCTTTTTTTTGTTTGGGAATATTTCTGTTCTGCTTTCATAAGGCTGATGCTATTTGAAATATTGAACCGTGTTGTGAATTTAGGGAGGATGTGAATGTTAGCACTTTGGCTGCCACAATTTTAATATCAGCATCTGAACTGGAATGTGCTCTTAGAGTTTTCGATGTAATCAGTTCTTGATTTTTAGCCAAAGTTTTCTGGCATGTGTTGGAGCAGGGATTTAGTATTCCTCATTTATCAATTTCCCTTAGAGACGCAGTTTACTGTTGCAGAATGTCTGATATAACATACATGCTAACTAGCCACACTGAAAGATGAAAAAGATTCATTCGTGCCCATGGGTACTTGCTTCTGTCCTAATTCCTGTGACCTTTTTCGGGTCAGAGTGTGTTCATTTGGGAGAAAAAACTGGTCCATAAAAATTTGGTGGCTTTGTTGAAGTCATCCTTTGATTTACTTGGCATGAGGTGATGAGGCAGCAAATCACTAGTAAAGAGCTCCAAGGACTCCATAGTGCTTGAGCTGTGTTTTCTGGCATACTAAGACATTCTCACTTTAGTTGTAGAAACTAAAAATGTATTTGCCCTTTTGCAGTATCTCAAAATACTGCAGATGAGCTGTCTTCGAGAGTTGCTTGGAAAAGGATTATTTAGAGAAACAAAACATTCCAAAGACTTTCAGAGTTTCAGAAACTGCTTCAAAGCAATTATGACTTTCCCGTATTCCTGAACCTTGGTCTTATGTGCATGACGTTGTTGCTTACGCTGAACTTAAATTTCAGTGCAGTTGCAGTGCACCAAGTAGTCTTTTGTTTGTGTTGGGCAAGTTTGTTTGGGATCAGTTGGTGAGATTATACAGTCTCATCTTTGACCATCTGGTAGTGCTATATTTATAAGGAGATTATATCCAGGAGTTTTGGGGTGTTTGGGTACCATACTGGCAATATACTTGTAGACTGAGTGGTCTGGTCCAGTTTGTGCTTGGTCAAGTCAGATTAATAGCTGAAATTTGATGTTTCTCTGTGCTTGGTTTTTGCAAGTAAAACAGCGCTCATCAGGTGGGATTTCTGCTACACTTATTGATTCAGCCACTCAATCTGTTGGTATTTTATTTGCTTTGTCTTTCTAATTGAAAATGGAAGTTGTAGGGGAATACAATATAGGCATGTTGTGCTCCTTGTAAATCCTGCTGCTTAAGATGCCCTACTTGTTTTCTGTTCCATTTCTTCTCAGGAACAAAAATCCTCATGCCTCATGTGTTTGGTTAGCAAGTCACTTTTTTGTTTAGTTATAATAATTAGTAAGAAGGATTTAAATAAACAATTAAAGAATTGTCTTTATCTCTAGGCTCAGGTACTATGTGGGATGGTGAACTAAGATTTAAGCTCTTGGATTTTGGCTTGTTGGCTTGTCCTGAGCCTGTGAAAGTGCCCTTGTGAAATTTGCTTTTTAGGTGGTAATTTTCAATGCACGGGTGTAGACCTCCCCCTTTGTATTTAGCTTTGGGTTTGGATTATTTTTTCTCTTACTTACAGAGTTATAAACTCTGCATGCATTATCCATGCATTTTTCTCCCCTTTCCCCTTCTGTATTCCCTCTAGCCTTCTTGCTTCCCTTTCTGATGTGCTCTGGCAGCCTGGAGAAGACTGTCCCACTGAATGCTTCTGGGCAGTGGTAGGGAGGAGAACTAGGAGAAATGGAGGTTAGGAATAGATGTTGGTGTGAGGGTCACACCAGCTACCACAGTGGGTTTGGACAAATGCAAATTTCAGGCTGTTTAAAGCAGCAAGCAGGGGTAGAAAGCAGTAACAGGAAGATGGGAAGGGTTGATGACTTTGGCTGGCCTCAGCCAGGAGCCTATGGCATGGAGAATGGGGAATCTGATTGGACAGGTCTAGCATTTCCAACCCTCTGTGTCAATAGCAGGGGTGAAGAGGGGGGAGCAGAAGTGAGGCATAGGACCTGGAGATGCATTCAGCCAAAAACAGGTTTGTGACTGTGATTTGGGGGAAACTGTTAGAATTGTTCTCCTGATGACACTGTCCTATCTATAACTGATGTTGGATTCTGTACTTGTCTCAAACTTCTCATTCTGCCAAATACCTGAATGTTTAAGCATGCTCAGGGATGATGGATTCTCTGGGAGATTTTAGCTGCTTAAGTGCAGCTTTAAGGTACAATTTTCCATCTACTAGATGTAAACTTTGAGAAATTGGACAAATTTTCACAGAAACTAGAAAAATAATTTCCTTGACCTGAAGTGTAACTTTTGAAGGCCACCTTTCACCTTCAGGTCAGCAACATTAAAGAGCATATTTGTTCTCTAGCTCTCTCTTGGAAAAGAGCTGACCTGTTTTGACTGGAACAAATACTGTTAGACACAAATTGGAAAAGATGACGACATTTGTTTAAAGTTTGTTAAGGCAATAGTGTCATCTTAGAGGAATGGGTACTTTAAGAAGCAGGGCTATCAATTCTGCTACTGTCATTGTTAATTACTATCATTCTATAAAAAGCATTTTATCTGGAAAGGCAAACAGTAAATTGCTGTAATTATAATTGATGAATGACAAAACAGAATGGAAGAACTGAGTATATTTTCAAGAGGGCTGGATGTTTTATATCTGTATGTAGTAGACAGACAAGCTGTTGACTGTTGAGTTGGCCTTTAAAAAAAAATTCTTACCACCTGTGGTGTTAATGGGTTATGCTTGAAGATCCCTTTAATGTGTTTTCTCACATTTCTTAGGAGTGGTTTAATTATGTCATTTCTCAGAATGGCTTCCAGTATGATTTAGATCCATAGTTTGATTCGTGTCATGCATCTTCACAGGTAATTTTGAATCTGTACTTGAAAATTATGGGTATGTTTTTCCCAAAAGCAGGAGGATAGAAATCACTACCTTACCTCAGCTAGGTCTCCTCTGAGCATCACTTAACTGTTGTATCACCCTGTCACTGTCAGCTATGTCTGTCAGCTCCGTGAAGCTGAGACATTCCTTCAGCCCATCTTTTCTGTTCTAGCACCTCTCCTGTGCTCTATGAAGGCCAGCTGCTTTTTAAAGAAACATGCAGGGCTTTCTATCTTTAGCTTAAGTAAAAATTTTGTCCTTTACAACACATATTTCCAAGCTGGACAATGTCCCCAACCTTTCAAGAAGTGCATACTGCTCCAGAGGGTGACATGATAATAACAGGTCTTCACTGTCATGTAAATGTAAATTCATGAGGTTTGCAGTCATACTGATTTGGATGTAGTTACATTGTGGGGTGAATATAGCAAAACTGCTGGGACTCACAGTTTTTCTGTTTTGTCTCCATTGCTTGCACCTTAAGTTCAACTAACATTGGTGGGTACTATGAGCTGCAAGAGCAAATGACAATTCAGTGATGAGGTGAGAACCAAGACAATACCTAGAGACCACAGGGCAAAGGCAGAAGGACGAGAGTATATCTGTTCCTTGTGAATTGATGGGGACTTTACATGTGGAAAGAACACTTAAAACATATTTTCAGATTATGTGCTTACAAAGTGGATGTCCAGCAGTGTTGGCACCAAAGGCCTTTGTTGGTCATGGTAAAGCATGTCTGTTTATGATACAATCTCTTTCAACTTGTTTAGTTTGGAAAAGAATTTAACCCTCACTGGGTTTTGCTGCTCTGGTGTCTGCAAGCTTCCTTCATTGCTTTATTGCTTTTTTCATAGTAGAAATTAGTTTACAAGTTACTTGAAGGAATCTTGCCATTTTGTAGTCTGCAGGCTTAGTGTATTTTTGGATGGGAAAGAAAAATGTATTACAAATTTTATAAAAGGCATCAAAGAGATCTAACCTAAATTATGGTTATTTCCTATCCTTAAAAATGATTTTTACATGCTCTAGATATTATTCATATTCTAATTATGCTTAAGAGCCTAATAGCCCATTGTTTTGAGTTGCTTTTTAGGGTAAGTTACACTGTGACTGGATTTTGTTTGCTTTATTATGAAATCTTTGGTTTTTCCTATACATATTCTGTGTTTTTCTCTTTTCAGTTACAGAACTGTATGCCTTATTTTCACTGTGACTGATTTTGTTTACTAAAATAGTTGTAAAAATAATTGTTTGCTCTCTTTCTACTGAGTCTGCCTTTCTATAACATCTAAACCATTCCAAAAGAGACAAGACAATGCTGCAAGCATTCCAGCTTTATTTTCCACTTATGGGCAAAGAGGCATGTTGAGCCTCACCCACCCAGAAGAAGAAAATTGACATGATCTTTTAAAGGCTCCTGTCTCGCTCCCTTTTTGAAAAATAGCAAGACATATGCCACAAGCCTTTTTTTTCTGCTGCCTGAAGTGTGTGCTGACAAACGAGTCTGCTTTTCGTGCAGTTTTTTTTTCTGAAGGAAATGGCCCACTGAGAAATAGAGCAAAAGTAATTTTTTTCTAAAATAGCTTTTCTGTAGAATTCCTCATTTGTAAGTAGTGGCTCAAGTATTCTGGTAGGCAACTGAGTTTCATGTCAATGCAATTTAATTATTTCCTATGATGCCTTTCTGTCTTCTGTGTACAAAAAGAAATATTCATTGCAGGTACATAAGGTTAAGTGATTTCTTGTCATATTGATGCATTGGGAAAAGTGAATAACAAAATGCTCACCGACTTCAGCAGAGCATGAGGTTCAGTCCTGGTACCTGATTATTTACCCCCTCATTTGGACAATGTCATATAAATATTGCAGGTATACTTTTTACAGCAGAGGATCTTTATTATGGTTGCAAAGTCAATCATTCAGAAGTTGTCAGAATAAAGTTTACCTGTGAAAACTTAATTTGGTCTCTCTACTTGTACTGTTCTTTCTTAATTACACAACAGCACCATGTTTGCTCCTGCTGTGTGATCTCTGCCTGTGTCAGATAATGATCGATTAATTTAATTTAATGTTCTTGATGGGTGGCTCTAGCTATAGGCACCTACTGTGCATTACTAAAACACAGATGGTTTTGAAAATTTTATAGAACACTCGTCACTCTACTCTGACTACTTAAATATTTGTTCATCTTGTCAGCACCCCACTTGCTGAGAATACTTTTAAATGATGATTTTGAGATGACTTTCAAATTATTTGCATAACATTGGGTAATATCAGTGTACAGGGTTGCTTGGGGTTCAGTAATAATTGTATGCACTCTATGGTTCTGGTAACTGTGAATGAACATCAAAAGTTGAAATGTTCAGAAAATGAGGGGCATGGTAATGATATCAGCTTGAGTGACTTAAAGCGATGCTTAGCCACTGATAAGGTAAGGGTAAAGATCAGGCTGATTTTCTTCTGACTTGGACCTGGTGGAGTTTTCAGCTTCTCTGATGAATCGGCAAGATCCTTACACTGTTTATTCCATCTGTAAAAAAAATTAAAGATCTGGGAACAGTTAATGGGTACAAGCGCACAAATTGGCCACTGCAGGATAAGTTAGGTTGTGGATTTGCAGGTTGTCGAAGTGCGAGATAAATGCAAGATAGATGTGAAGCAGCTGTGAGCTGAAACTCTGGCTTATCTCCTGGTAGTGACATCAGGAATGTGTCTTTTGGAGCTCACATTGCAGCAGCCATGTAATTGTAGTCCGTCTTTGTTTCGAGCGCTTGGCCTGGCATTCTTTAGTTTAATTTGGATTTTTCTTTAAGTAATGTTCTAAGTGTAAAAAAAGTCCATGGAAATCCATATACCATTTCCTAGTGGTGCATCTGCATGCCAATGTTGTATTATGTTTTCTAGCTCTCATATGAACACGTCCTGCTTGAACTGAAAAGTTAACTGGTAGTTTGAAGATTGCTTCACTCTGGGGACTGAAATTGTAGGAGAATGAGGGAAACTGCCAGATGTTTTCAGCGATTCCTGCTGAAAGCAGTGGGAATCTTGGTTTCTGGTATGGACATCAGTGGAGAATATGTGCTAGTGTCTGCAGGCTCTTGTGTACTTCCCCTGAAATGTGCTTGCCCACCCCATGCTCTGCATCCTGTCCTGTTTCCACGTCCTGCATTTTTCCACCTGTGAAAGATGTTTGTTTGTCCTCTGGCTTTTCTTTCTCCTTACCCAGCTGTCCTAGCTTCCACTGTGGATCACAGCCTCTCGTGTCATCTCCATATTTTGGTATTCCTCCTTCCTTTCACACTGCTGATAGTCAGGCTGACCCAAAGAGACAATTTCCAAAGCTTTAACTTGACCACATGTAGAGTGTTTTCATGGAGATGGCAAAGCATGTATTTCTTTTTTAAAGGCCTCTGTGTTTCCAGATTTTGAGTCTCTACTCCAAAACTTGTGGTTGGGAGGTTTGGGGTTTTTTTCAAAGGTAAAGTTACTCAGTGGGTTACAGAAGTTGTTACTAAAGCCTGTTTTTTGGGAGATAGGAGGACCTGTTTAGGCTGAAAACTTCCACAGTGATCCTAAGGCAAAGAGATATTTATGTGAAGACAGTGCCTGAAATTCATCACGATAACAAGGCCAAGACCAGCCAGTGATGGTTTTATAAATATATTGTGTTATTAGTCGCGGTCATGCTATGTGTGCATAAAAAAGTAATAGAAAGGTTCCTGCTTTCACATGCTACCTGCATTATAGAGTTGTTTTCTGTACACGCTGCATATTTTTGGTTTACACAGTTTCCTCCTCTTGAATACTGATGGATAGGGAAGGCAAAATATGACTGGCTGGTACAAGATAGGAGTAGCATATTGCAATTGCTTACCACAAGAGTCTGGCTTTAATAGGATGATGTCTCATTATTTTTAACCTCCATCTGTACTTGTGTTGGAAGAGCATTGGGAACAATACACAATGCATAAATTTATATCTAGAATGTAATGAAAGAGACATTCATTTCATATGGCAGCAGTCTTCTGTATAACTGTTAGGATAATATTTTGTAGTGCTTTTCTGAGCTTATTTGATCAGTCCTTCCAGTGTTTTGTTCCAGTTCAGTAGGCAAAGAGATTTTAGCAGGTTTGTGACTTGCCTTTTGCTTTGGGGGCTACAGCCATAACAAGAACTTTTGAAGGTGCCTATGTGTTGTTACACACACCCTTTTTCTGTATTTCTTCTCCAACAGCATACTATACTTTCAAGAAGGAGCAGCAAGTAGAAATTTCACAAATAAAAAAAGTATTTGGTTAAAAGTTCAAGCCACTCATGAAAGCCTGTATTGAGGCTGAGGAGGTAGATGAAGCTATTTTGATCCATGTAGTCCCTCCAGCAAAGCAACCTACAGAGGACTACCAAGTCCTTTTTTGCAAGCATGTGAAACACTGTTTGCCTCCTTAATGCCAGACTATCTTTTTTTTTTTTTTAATGGAAGCTGGAATGAGGACCATTTTTTAAAGCTAGAAGAGATTTACATGAGGTTGGAATTAGCTGTAAAGAAGGTAATTGAGCTAAGTTTATGTAATAAACTATCTAAAGTTTTCTGTTCTGCTTTTTCTTCTTCTTGTAGCTCACAAATTCTTTTGAAATTTGTTATGAAACTTCCTCCTAGAAAGTTTTCCAAGCTGAAGAGTGACCTATATCTCTTTACTGCATTGTGTCCACTAAGATCAGAGTGGAAGCTGAGCGATTCTGTGCATTTATGGGTGTGCAACTCTGAAATAAATTACTTGGTATTATATATGTGCTATAAATAATGATCATTCTGCAGAATATATCCTGTGGCGAGAAGATGGGAAGTTTCTGGTCAGTGTGGTCTGTACCTATGATGTACAGTTTTCACTGAATTGAATTTTGTTATGTTAGGGTTATAGGAAAGCAAAGCTATTTGCTTGTAGTAAATCATTTCAGATGGCTGAACTGGAAAATGGCAAAGTGTAGATTTGGGGACTGCATTTCTGAGGAGGAAATTACTGCACATTTATTGCAGCAAAACCAACAGAGTGCTGAATTCCTGTCTTTGTGGTAGAATTCTAAGTAACATTTTGCACACAGAAATCCCTGCTGTGTGGGAAGTGGATGAGAAGCATAAGGGACGTTGTACTCTCAGGCCAGATTTTGAAAATTGCTATGAAAGATGTATGGATTGAAACATAAGTTGCTGGGAGAGAAGCAGAACTGTAGTTTGTGCAGGCAGTAAGACACATTTGAGCGTGTTTGTTCAGAAAACATGATTATAGAAAAAAAACCACCCATGAATATTTTCTTACTAGAGATGCCTTTCCAGGAGAGCTCAGAGACTGATCTCAACTGTGTATGTGAGGAAGTTGGCACTCTGACAGAGAGCACCGTTGTGTCTGCAGTGTGTGACAAGCTGCAGAATTTTAAAGATAAGTTGTTTGGCTCTGAGGCACAGCAGCTTACTTGCTTTCACAGATTTGTGTTACTGACTAGAATGTGTGTGCTTTGGCATCTCAGAAATCCAGCAGGGCAGCAAAGATGCACAGTTGCATTAACAGTATTAGAGAAGTGCAAGCTTCCATGCTGTGCAGTCTTCAAAAGTCTCCTGATGAGAGAGATCCTCCTGGAGTGGCAGTGAGAAAGGGTGAGCACTGCATGTGAGTAGCAGCATGAGCAATATTTAGCACTGGTGCATGGTAATCCAAGAGGATACCACAACTACTGCATACCAAGGAAAGCAGGCATTTTTACAGTTATACTTTTTCAGAAAAATGTTGAGAGTATCACAGCCTTTGCATATAGTTGAAAATATGAGAGAGCATGATCATCAGTTGTACATTATGGTGCATATGAGCAGCGTGGGGCTGAGTTCTTCTGCCACTGCTGAGAAAAGCTTCCAGGTCACTGAAACATCAGCCAATTTGAAAATCATGGGCTTTTCTTCTGTCTAGGGCCACAGTGATGATTTGTGATTTTTCACAAAGTGAGAATAAAGTGATAGTCAGGAATTGAAAGACTGAATGGATGATCAAAGGACCCTAATTAATATTCAAGCTTAATGTACTTACCATGTCTGAAAGTACTATCTTTGCTAGTGAAAAGTTCCTCCATGTGACCTGGGAATCAATAGTAATAGTTACTTTTGTTGAATTTATCATACAGCTGTGAAATGTTACTTTATGAGATATGGGAATAGCCTTTTCCAAAACACTTCCAAGCTGAGGCTGATCTAAAAGTCACAAGGCTTTGTTAATGGAGTGTCAGGCTTGAGCTGATGCTATAAACCCCGCAGGGAGCGAAGCACTGATTTACTGATGCTACTCAGGTTTTGGGTAAGAGTTGGCTGCAGTCCAGCTGGCTTGCCTTGCTCGTGGAGTGAGTGTACTTTAGAATCCAGCTCATCTGGGAACAGCAAAAACCTCCTTGACCAACACAAGCGATCTGGCAGTGTGCCAGGAGCTCATAATAGATGAGAGCATCCCCTTGTTGGAGGAGAAGTCTGTGATGGTTATTCAAGCAAATGCAATGTGTTTCCTTTAAGTATGCAAATATGGTTATTAGCCCTTGATGGAAAGTGTGGAGTGTTGGTACATTTAGCCGCTCAGATCATGAGCTTGTGGAAAAGTCACAGAAATTATCATCTGGGATATTGTTAATTGTTTAAGTATGTCAACAATTCGCCTTCCCTGCGTTTTACTGTTAGAATTTGCTGTGTGGGACTGTGCAAACACAGGTGGCAGAACAAGTACCTGGCCATTCAAACCTGTAAAATATTTTGTCCAAAGTGTTTCAAAAAAGCATTTTAACATTCCTTGCTGCTGTTCCTCCTCAGAACTCTTTGGAGAAATTAATTAAAAGTGCTGCCATCTGTTTATCTTACATTTCATACTGAGGGTAAAAAAGGAGTGCCAGTACATTTGAAGCAACATTGTATAATTTTGTTATTAAAAATACATGGTAAGCATACAGTGAGGACTAGTACATTGGTCCCAGTTTTGTGAGTTCTTGCAATGCTTTTGCAACAACATTTTAGTATTTTTATCTTGAAAGAAAACAACTCTGTGTGAAATCTGTGGGTGATAATCACTGGATGGAGATGGCCTTCTCTGAGAGAATTATTTTGTTCTAGAAGTAACATCAAGCACAGCAGCACCTGACTTCTCACTAAGCTCCAGTAGCAGCTGCATTGGCAGCTTCAAAGGTAAAGTCAGTCTTGTCTCAAGTTGATGCTGACAGATTCCCTGGATGCTTTTTTATTCTTTTGGATGTGGATTTCTGGGTTTTGTCTTTGAATTAGTGGAGTTCATCCAAAGTTCTACCTCCTTTGAGTAAAAACTTGCCCAAAAGAGAGGGTGTATGGGTCATTTGTTCTGAAAGGCTGTTTTTCTGCAGAAGAACTCCATATGATGGTTCATATTCCATTTTGTTTTTAAAGTGGAAGAAGAAACAGCTTTTCTATTTCAGGCAACTTTTTTTTTTTTTTTCTCTTTTTAATGTCCTCCTCCCCCCTTTCTTTTTTTTAAATAAACAAAGCAGTTTTCACAGGACAGGCAATCTTAATGGTAAGTCCTGATAGAAGAGTACATGGGGTAATTCTCTTACTTTCACCAGTTATGTTTGTTTTCTCACAATATAAATTGGTAGTGTAATTGCTTATTTCTTCAGTGTAAAATTAGTGCAATTAAGATGATTTTGCTCTCTGTGCTATATTACCTACTGTATTTCACTTGGACTAATGGAGAAGACAGAAATTTCACCCTGCAGGTGATATTTTGTAGTTCTTGTAATATATGGCAGATGTTGATTACTGAGGCTGTAAAAGGGCAGAATTGGATATTAGAGAAGATAAATAAGAGTGGGGGAGGGGACTGAAGGGGAAAACCAGTATTTGCAAAGACCTTGCGGGAAGCTGCTTTCAATGTACTGTTTAAGTTTTAATGACCCATATAGAGATTCTAGCAACAAATAATGGCCAACTAGAGGAATTAAAGGTCTCAGGTGATGATCTGAACAGCAAAAGCTGTCAGAGGTCATAAATACTATTACAGTTCAACACAGGCTCTGCTAGGAAGCAGTTTCTTTGTTCCCAGTGTCTGTGAATGTATGGTTGTTCAAATTGGTTTGAGGAAAGAGCTGGTAAAATCTCAGTTACTTCAGGTGAACTTTTCTCAGGGTTTCCTCAGGTTAAAAGTTCTTGTTTCTGTTAGAAGGTACCTTTCAAAACAGTTGTTTTTTGTCCTTTGTTTGTATCCATACCTTTTTCCACTAGCAATTTTTCATCATTGTCTTAAAAAAACTCCTAACATATCCAAATCTCTCTGAGCTTTAGCTCCAAGAAACTCTCAAAGTTCTTAAGATGAGGATCCCATGAAAATTGCACACAGCTCTTCCTTATGGAAAAAGGCTTCTATTTAATTTGTGGAATGTTAAAAGTTGCTAGACATGCATTGATGACTAGTTTAAAATATTTATTTGTAACTGAAGTAGCTGTCTTACAGCTCAGTGGCAACAAAATCAGAGCACAGGAAAGATTCCTCTGTGCTCGCTCTCTAAATAGTGTGAGCTGTGGAGTGCAGGCCAAAGAAAGCTCTTTTGAAATTTTTCTTCTCAGCTTCCAGCCAGGTTGTAGGGCTGCCTCATTCTTGGTCACAGAGCTTCCTCGCAGGTTTGGAGTCCTGTCATCATGATGTCTGTGATGTTACTCACTTTGAAGCAGCTTTTCCCCTTTGCTGTGTGCCTTCTGCCTAGGATGAACTCCAGAGTTTTGCTGCTAAAGGTGCTTGTGGAGGAACAATGATGCAGCCATATGCCATATTGCTTTTGTGTTGCTTCACAGAGTGATTAACTTGTCAGATTGATCTCCCAAAGACCAGAGTGAGAGATGATATGTACTTATCTTAATTCAAGGCAAGATGACTCCTGGAGTTACCTCAGCCTGATGGAAAACCCTGAATAGGACAGCAAGGGGTAATAGTGCTGTGGAAACTCTGTTTCCATTTTGCACAGTAAAGGATTGAGATACACATTTAGTCTTTCATTTATTTTCTTTGACAAAAGTAGAAGGTGACAGAAGAAAGTTCCACATTATTCAGTTTAGAAATATGCCATTCATTTGCATGTCTTTGTATCTATTATTTACTTGCTAGGGTGACTGATAGTCCTGCTCAGATGTATGCATGAGATGACAAGGCACCGATGACAGAATGACACTGGTAACAACACATGGCTTATCAGCATATATTGCTAAAATATGCCATGTCTTGTGGAACATTAAATATGTAATATGGAATGAACATTAAATATGTATTATGTTGTAAAAAAAATTAGCAAAGGAGATTACCTGAAAGTTCACTAGATAAGTCTTTATTTGTCTTTTCTGAAAACATGAGCTAGTGCCAGTAAAAAATATAATGAGAAAATACCTTGTATTTATTCTCATGGGCTAATACAAATGATTTCATTAAATTTGTGTTATGTTTGAGAGAAAGGAGAATTATTGCTTAAAACCCTCTTCTTAGGATAGATGCTGCACTTTATTTAGACAGCAACTCTGTTGTACTGGATAGGAAATATTATGTTTTGAAAATATATGCTTGACTTTTGTCTGAGACAAAAAAAAATTTCTTTGAGTGTAGTAGTGCTCTTGGTGTCTGGCTGCTCAGACATGAGTGCTTCACCTAGAGGAGTCTGCATAAAGAAAGCCTCTATTGCTCCAGCTCATTTTGGCCTCTGAGTGAGGTTGGGTTTGACCAGCAAGGTGGAGAAAATAGCATTGAATGGGAAGGTGTGATCTTCAAAAACTGGATGCGTGGAACTCATGAACATAGAAGATACTAAAGTACAACTATTGGTTGTCAAGTTATGAAGCTCATTTAAGTCGCAAAAAAAAAGGAAAGCCAATCAATATAAAATATTTGGATCCTTTTTAAGATAACATGTATGTTTTGCTTTTCAGCTTCTCTTTTGAAAGGATTGAAACATGCAAACATTGTGCTGCTTCATGACATCATTCACACCAAGGAAACCTTGACACTTGTGTTTGAATATGTGGTAAGTAACTATATGTTCTGGATGTGGTCCAGAGTGTATTGATTTTTATGGAAATGGTCTCTTTACCATCAGTTATCTATGAATCAGGGCAAAATAACCCTTTGCTTTCTTCAGGAGAGTGATGGCTATAAGAGATGAAACTTTGTAGTGGAGTGGGCTTAAAGTGGAAAGCTGGGCTAAAGCAGATCCAGAGATGGAGAAGTGGCTGCTAGGGCTCTTGAAGGACCTTATACAGTTGAGTTGACTTTTCAAACTTACTCTGCTTCCTAGTTATAGTTTGTTTATTGGAGCTTTTTCTTTATTGACGTGATCAGGTTAATTTAGAAAGGTGAGAATAATGTAGGGAAGAAGAGCAGTACTGAAATGCTTAACAGGTAGCTCCTTCATGAAAAGCATACATCAAGTTTAAGTGGTGTTTATTGTGATTGGCTTGAGCAGAGTGTCTTTTTATAAGCAATGTCAGTTTAAAAAATATCTGGTGGATGCGGTTTAGAATTTGGGATTTTTTTTTTTAAATTTTGCCATGAGTAATGCTTTACCTATTAATTAAGACTTCAATTTACATAGTAGGAAGTGTAAGGATCTAATTGTGTTGAGAGTATTACTTTCCAAAGTACTGGCCTTGGCCTCCTAATTAATCTCTTTAGTTTTTCTGAGACAAACATATGGCATTTATGTAGAACTACTTTAGCATTTAGCTGTGGAATTATGCAATGTACTATCATAATTAACATCCCAGTTTTCACAGATGGGCCCAAGAACATGTAATTTAAAAGAAACAAATGAGTTTAGAAACAGATTTTCAGTATAATATCAATTATTTTGTTGTATTCTGTAAGACACTGCATTTGTAAAATACAGTGATTGCTACCGTTACTCTGAATACATCTCTGCTTAAGACAGATGAAATTGTTTTGTGTGTTTCATGGGGGCAGGCCTTAATTTTTACATGATAATGCACACAGCATCACAGAATATTGTCTGGAGAAGCTGCTCACCTTCTGTATTTACGCAGAAGTGCTACACTGTGAGGGTGTGGGAATTGAGCTGCAGCAGCCTGCAGAGCATTTGATACAGTATGAATTTTTTTACCTCAGGTATTGGAACAGTAATAAAAATTTAATTCCTTTTCTTAAAGTCAGTGATTTTCCTGCTCCTGATTTACACACTGAATTAGCATAGGAAAAGCCTTGGTACTTAATTTTATGTAATGGTCAGTGTACACTTATTTGCATATCTTTACATGAATACATTTTGCAGTCCCATTTATCAGCAGCTGTATTTAGCTGTATTCCTCAGAATTGGTTGAGAAATTAGATGTATAGAATATGTTTCTTCCTAAAATACATGGGTTTGCCTATTATACTAATTTCTGGATTTTACATTTTGCTTATTACACTGATACAAATCTCTGGATTTTATATCCACTAAGGTTGTTTAGACTCTGGCTCCCAGCCACGTGTTATGTCATTTTACTGTCCATGATAAATACAGACTCAGATTAAGCTTCATGCAATGGCACATTCTTCTGGATTCCCTCAGCTGTTTTTCAACAAGGTAACAACCCTGCTGGTGGTTGCACCTTTTGGTTCCCATGGTGTTTGGTAGATATTGAGGCTGTTTCAGAATCTCATTTAGTAGTGGCTTCTAGCAACTGATCCAAGTAATACTTAGTGTTTAGGCTGGTGGGCAGTCTCTCAAGGTGCTGCTCAGGAAGAAGGGAAGGATAATTTCTTCTCTCCAAACAGCTTGAAGACTGTATAATAATGATATTTTAACATACTCCTGTGCCTTGAGATGACAGAATTTCTTGACAAAAGTCTGTTTTCGTTGTTAGGTAATGTGAAGTTATAGTCTGATCAAATAGCTAATGCTATCTGATAATACTTGAGACTGCCCACATAACCTGAATTGAATTCTTGTGGGTGTACATGATACAGGTTTTAATTGCATGATTGCCATGATCTCATTTGTTCTTTTTGCTAAAAAGCTTCCATTCAGTGCATAATATGAATGTGCAGAGGCAAAAATTGCAGTTGGTAATCTACAAATTTTGGCTGGTTGAGTATGCAATCTAGCTGAGTAATTGGTGTTACTGAACTTTCTATCTGTGATGTCTGGTTTGTTGTTATTTTAACACCTGTACATGGTTTCGCTCAATCATATGAGTAATTTATACTGGAATAAGTAAAAACATTCTGTGATTAAAATTACCTGGTGGTGTATGTTTCTGAGTGACTGAAACCTAACAAACCTGGAAGGGATTGAATTTGATTTATTTCATAAAGTGACATCATGGAACTGATACACTATTGCCATTGATCACTACTGACCTTTTCAAACATAATAAAAGACATTTGAGTGAGATGTCATGACTAAATTAGGAATGAACAGTTAGTGATCCGAGAGTTCTTAGAAAATTGAAACTTTGGGTTGCCAGGTTGGTAATAGGAAAACAATTGGGAAAAAAATATTGGTGAAACATCTGAGGTTATCAGAGGTGTTTGGTTTCAGCATTGACCCTGAAAGAGTAGAATGAAATTTAATTTCATGTAGCACCTTTCATTGCAAAATGCATTACAGTAATAAGTTAAAAGCTGAAAGCAGAATAGCCTCTGAAAGGAAACATGGCAGTCATTTAATTCTCTGGGTCCCTCAAATTAGCTTTTTTTTTTAATATGCAGGTCTGTCAGATGAAAACGTGACAGAGTTATCTAACTTTGGTGGTCCACAAAGCCAAGAAAAGTCAATCATTAAAAATTCTGTCTGAAAGCTGAAGATCAGGAGGAATGTATTCTCCATAGAAACATTTTGGTGGTGAATGTGGAGCTGTACATTTCTGTGGAAGAACATAAAGGGATCTTGCTCCTTTTGAATGAAAGAACTTAGTTGAAAATAGTTTAATACAGTACCTTGTTAGTAAGGCATAATTTCTTTGTGTTCTTTGTTAACTCTTACATCAGCACATTGCAAAGGGTGCTTAGAGCTCAGGTTTTTTATCACTGGATGACTGAGAGACATTGCTTATTACCTGTGGAGTTTTGAGAATGAGCTGCTTGGAATTTCCTCTACAAAACCTGAATGGCTGATAGTCTTTAATATATAAATGGTAAAGAAAATTATTTCTGTATAATTAACTGGGAACTATAGCTAAACAAGGCCTGAAAACTAGATTTTGACAAATTTGCAGATGCTGTCTGAGACTGCAGTGACTTCCCAAAGTAAAAGGTCAGTTCAGCTGTACAGTTCAGTGGAGGAGTGTGACTGTTCCCATAGGTTTTGTTCTCCTCCTTTCCAGGCTCTGTTTAGGTGTTAGTTTAGGTGACCTTATGGGGATGGTGGCTTTAGTGCAAGTGTCATTGGTACAACCAGCTTTGCCCGAGGAGGTGCTGAATTTTACAGGTGAGATCTCAGACATATTGAGAGATCTCTGAAGTTTGGTTCACATCTGTTTGCTCTAAAATGATCATTAGTTGCTACTGTTTGTTGCTTCAGTTGTTTATTTAAAAGGAAGATGACTGAATTTAGAAACATTTAATTGCTGAAAGGCAATCCTAAGCAATATGTATTTGCTACAGGCTTGGTAGAATGGTAATGAGGTTTTTAGTATTATGCATAATTATGTAAGTGTATTATTATCAATAAATGAACCAGCAGTTTGTCCTATTCCTGGCATGTAAAAGTGAGCTCGTGTAGCAATACTTTGCATCATGCTTTCAATATTTATGAACTGGGTTTGCAACAAGAGCAGATACTTATAATTCGGAGGATGAGTAATGAGCAATATTATGTCTGCCTCAACAGTGAAAAAGCTCCAGACTAATCTAATAATGTAACTTAAACCCAAGCTTTTGCAATTACCTTACCTGTTTTAATATTGTATGTTAATAGTGTGTGGTTTTGCTTCTAAAATTTACTTTCCATTAAAGAAGAAAGTTTGACTCATTGCTTCATTACAGCAGCTAAAATAAGTTATTATACAATGAGTTTACTTTAAAAAGTTCGTTACATTTCCCTCCCATTTCCTGTAAGAAAAAAACAGATGTGGGTTTCTCATTTTAAAGCTCATTGGAAATTGACATACAAACTCTGTATCAGAATTAAGAATTACGCAGCTGAGATTTTGAATTTGTCTTAGGATAGATTTGTCTTATGTAATACTTACAAAGTATTATGCAAGAAAATGGGCAAAATGCATTACCTGCAAGGATCAAAAGTTTTTCTATTGAAAAATTTCAATTTCTTATAACTTCTGATAACTTGGATCAAACACTATTTCTGGTTTTCCATTTTTATTTGTTTTACTATGGAACGAGAGTTGAAACTAAAGGTAGGATGGCATTGATTGATCATGAAAATAAACCAAAATAGCCCCATTTTTTTTGTGGGTGAGAGTGCAGGGAAAATCAGTGGTGTCCCAGAGCTGCTCTTGGGCTCTCATCAGTAGGATCCTTCAGTGGTGTGCAATACCTAGGAAAAAACAGCACAAGAATGAAGGAGGAGTCTTCTCATCCTGGACTGAGAGTGAAAATTATTTGGAGCCTGAATTACATTGTTTTGGTGTGAAAGTGAAATGATGGGTGATTTTCTTCCCGTTTGAAGTCAAGGTGCCTGTCCAGCTATGGTAAGCAAGGGTTGAAAGCTAGTGAAGCTCTGCAACAAGCCAGGTGCCTCCAGCCACCTCTTGTCAGACAGCCTTGCCAACTGTGAACATTCTCGTCCTCCCTGGGATGGAGCAGAGTCAGAGGACTCTCAGCATGGGGACAGTGGAATTTAGTGGTTTCCATTTACCTTGACCAGAGAAGGAGCTGTTCCCCTGTAGTTTAACCCCTGCCTCATGCCCCAGGTTTGCCTCAAGTCATATTGCTTGAATTACAGTCAAAAAGATGACAGAATAAGGCTGAGCGTAAACAGAGAGAAGGGAAATCCTGTGCTATTGAGAAGAGGCAGTAAGGGAATACTGCTCTTGGGAAAGCCTTGTTTTTTAATTTTTAATGAGCAGATCAGAGACAGGAGCTGCTGATGTCCAAGTATAGGTTGGAAATGCAAACAAAATAAGCTTCAGGAGGGAGGGATTGAGGTGGGATTTCAGAAGGAAATTGCTTAGTGCTTTCCTGAGGGGTAAAGACTGTGCTAAAGACTGTGCCAGATGTGGGAATTCACCGGAAAGAAGAAATGGGAAAATTATATTTAAATTTAAATAAAAACACACCTTCTAGGCTAAGAAGTTTACACAGGTCTAGCAAGGACAGATGTTACTCGTGCAATATTCTTGGGCACATGGTGTGACTCCTGGGGATGGTGCTGTGCAGGTCCGGGGCTGGACTTGATGATCCTTGTGGGTCCCTGCCAACAGAGCAGATTCTGTGATTCTGTGACCCTGACTTTAAAGGATTTTCAAATGTTGGGTAGTCTTCATATGGAGGGCACATGCTGATAAATAGATGTATTAATAAAATTAATCAATATTTGCAGTCCAGCAGGCAGGAAGGCTGTGTGTATCTGAACGACCAATTTTTGTACAATTTACTAATGGGTAGGAATTATTGATTAGATTGCGGTGTGCTGTGCACCATTTAATAATTAGCATCTAATATTTATTCTTTTTTTAAGTATTAGCAAGTGTATTCAGTGTAAGTGTTAACCCCAAAACAATACATAGAACAAAATCAAAGCATAAGAAACATCCAGAGTTGAGCTGACGGGTGGAGTACTTGAATACACATGAGATGTTCTGTCTTCTGACAGATCCCAATTAGTTTTCCCCTAAATTACAGATAAAAATTCAAGTGTCATTGCAGTCCATCAAAAACACATGCATGTGGTAAAATAGCAGACATGCATGTGCATAGCAGACATGCCAGTGATGACACTGCTAAGTACAGGTAGGGCCACCATCCTAAAGAGTAAATTTGTACACACAAGGAAGACATGAATCAGCTGGAGACCTGAGGGGGAAAAAGACAAGAATGAGTAAACATCAAGAATAAAGCCTTCTAAGGAAAAGTCAAAGTAAGTAGGGCTCTTAAGAGTTGTGGATAAAAAAAGGATGAGACATTTACAACCTTTAAATATATCATAGAGAAAGTCAGTGACCTATTTCTATGTGAATGGTAAAGAGGATAAAAAAGAAAATCTGAAATTACAGTAAGGAAGACAAAGATTAAACTCCAAGAATTCTTCTTTCATGGTAACAATAATAAAGCACTAAAGAAGCTACTGTGGGGTGATGGTTTGCCTGATACTGTCAGTTTTTGAAGGAAAATTTAGGCAAATAATCAACAGAATTATACCACTGATAGTGTATATAGGCAAGATTATTATTTTTTATTTTTGAAGTCCTTTCTATATGTATCTTTTTGCATCATAATTTTAGTCAGCAAAATCTGAGCACTTTTAGTCTTTCAGTGAAGTTAATACACTGCTGTTTTCCTCTGTCAGGAACTGAAGAAAAAATGTATCAGTTTATTTTACTACTTTAAACAAAATTTTAAAAAAGAAATTCTTCTAATTGGAGGCTTTGTTTGTTTGTGTTGGTTTGTTGGTTGGGGTTTTTTTTAATAATTAATTATTTCTGTGTTATAGATTTCTGGACAGCTCTACTACCATCAGTAGTTCTGGTGGCATCCCATATATTCCTTATCTTTTAATTTCAGTCATAAACTGGCATTGCCTAAGTCCCTATGAGGTGAAGCCCGACAGTATCTCAACTTGCACTAGGGAATGTCCAGTCCAATTAAACTTCTTTTCCTCAGGCTCTCTTTAATAATATGGGTTTTAACTCTTACTTAATTCCTCTTAAAATGTGAAGCTCTGATTTATTCAGATTGAAACAAACAAACAAACAAACAAAACACCAATCCAAAATTTACTGTTTGGAGAGTAATGATTATCGTAATTCTAAATCTTAAAAATAGATTTTTCCTTCCTGAACAAAGTGTGTAGCTTTGTACTATTTTAGTAATACTGATAAAAATACATCTATGCAATCTTTAAAAACAGAAACTTGGGGTGAGTCGTTCTGGCAAAATAATAGTCATAAAAATCCTGAAATAAGAATGAATAAATCAATAATTGCAGATATCTTTATGTTTATGGTTCTGTGATATAAAAGATAATTAAGAAATGGTGAATAGGGGGAATCAAGAATCAAGCTTGAGTAATAAATAGAGCCAGCTCTTGAAAGTTAAAAAGCCCTATTAATTTTTTCTGTTTTACTATTTTGTGTAGAGACAATCTAATGCATGGAAGTATCATTTTTCTTTTGTGTGCCTTGCAGTCTGAACTGAGTTTTTCCCTATAAAATTTTTATTAATCTTACAGTTGTTCATGGACAATTAGGATTAGGATGCATGACAGGGAAAATTCACTCAGCCATTGTGAAGAGAGGTCTATAAAGGATGTGGAAGCTTTTAAAGGAAGCCTTTGCACTGGCAGTTTCCTGCTCTGAAGATGGCATTTATTTTGTAGCCCAGTACACCACCACAGGAAGGGTTCTTGTGCCTGCAGAGCTTGTTTAGATACAACTGTATTATCCATGGTCAGTGCCATGCCACTATTAGTGTGGATGCTTGACTAGTGTGGCTGTACTTGGACTGTCAGCCTCCCTGCCGTGTGTGTTCTGCTTATGCGGTCCTGGAGCAAAGTACTCTCACCATGAGCTTATGGGTATCTGCCGTGAAGATAACAAGAAGAGTTTTAGTATCTTCAAATTCCCTTTTTTAAATTTTTGTTTGTTTGTTTGTTTGTTTGTTATATGTGCATATTGTGGTCAGTGCTGTGTAAGCTCAATGACATAACAAATTAGAGAAAAGTGCACATGCACATCCTTGTGGGCAAATGTGTTACAGCTTGCAAAAATTATCCCAGCTCTGTTGGTTTTGGGGTCTCTAAGTCTATCACAGTTTGCACAAGCTGATGATTTGATGCTGGGTTTTGATCAGACTAAACAGGAATTCCTACTGATTTTTGCAGTGTCATTCTTTTGTTCAAATTATCTCACTAAATTAAGTGAGTTTTATCTCCTTAACCTGATTTACTAAGAACACAAAACTGTTAGAATTATTAAGGCAGCCAGAGAATAAGGAGGAGGATAAACTGGTATCTTTAGAAAATTGTATTTTGTTGAAGATCTCTTAGATCATTCAGCAATTCTTTCCTCAGTGGTGTGTGTTTCACTTGTCTGTGAGGAGCCAGATTATTTTCTGTGAAATGAACAGGGGCTTTGTATCCATAAATAAATTTATCTCTTCTAGTAACAGCCAAAAATCAGACAACTGTGCATCCCTTTTTCTCTCTGGGATTTTCAGATAGGTTTCTATCTGTATTATGTACTCCCCCACCACCTAGCCTCCTTTTCTATATAGTATTGTTCATGTATTTTGAGGTATACTTATCTTTGTTGACAGTGTGAGAGAAATCCAAGGCACTAAAAACATCTGTTAGCAGAATTGTTTTCATTAAAGGTGTCTTGTGGGGCAGTTTCTTCTTTCTTGAATCCCTAATATGTATTTTTCCCCTGCTGCTTAGCCCAGCTGCTGGTGCTGCTGCCTGCTGCTGTTCTGCTGCAAGTTGCTTAGGTCTCACCCAGAGATAGCTTGTAGGGCATTTTTTGTTAGCATAGCTAGTACCATGTCATCTCATAGAGGGAAAAAATGCATTATAGAAAGCCACAGAAATACAGGAAAATGAGACACTTCTGAAAATACCAGTGACATGAAATAAGTTTAAACTGTGGCGCAATAATCTGCAGAGCACTTATGTTGGAGGATACATGCCATTTAAAAGGAATTAACTTTTTTTGTTCTCCTGTCACTTCAGATATTCCCGGTGCCCATGCTTTTATTGGTAAATTATATTATCGTTTTAAGAATTTGTTGGTGACAAAAGGGAAAGTATTTTAGTCAGGAGAGCTGCCAGGGCATAAATAATGTGTGCTGTCCTTTGAACAGAGAGGAATGGCTCACAACAGCCTCGCTGCCTCAGTGGAGCAGCACAATCTGTCTGCTGCATGATGGCATTGCCGGCAGCCAAATACTCCCGTTTTTGTTTTAATGGGAGGGTTCTTTCACATTGCTGGTTTTACATGATGGGAATGCAGTTGGAAGTGCTTCCTGTTCCATTCACAAGCCCCGGGCTCTCTGTGCATTTCAGCTTCAAAAATGACAGCTGAAACCAATTAGGCAGAATTATGGGACGTCTAAGTCACATGGAGATTTATCATGACTGAGGAAGAGGAGGGAAAGAGAATGTATTGCATGGGAAGTAGAAACGACTAATTTAATTAGAAGAGAATGACAGTCACGTTATTACTGTGGAAAAGGGTCGGCAAAGTAGAGATCATTTCATGTCACTGGCTGTGCCTTTGAAAGGAAACGTCCTGCCCTTTGTCTGAGCACGTTTATGTTCAATAGCAGGGCTTCTGATTTCTGAGCAAGATAGTTGAGCAAAATAGTTGATGTTAAAGTGAAGCACTGAGCATATCTGAGGACATTTCTAGCTTGTGGTTTACTCATCTATTCATAATTAGAATTCCTTCAAGAGGAGAAAGGAAGAGTCTGCACCATCAACATTTGTCTTTTTTTTCCTACTCTGTTTGCATACTCTGTCTTTTCCAGAACTAGGATGCAATGTATATAAACCTTGCTTCAGCTGTATAAATATCAGCCAGAATTCTTTTCCCTTCAGCAGATGCTTATACACAGTATGATCACAAACATAAACACACATGTGTCTACTTACATAAACCAGAGCCTTGGTGAATAAAAATGACCTTCATACAATTACACACTGCCCCAAGTTTAAATCAAAACCCCAATCATCAATTCATTTCTTCATTTGAGTCTGGAAGACAATATTTCATAAGTAAATCATGCTTTTTGTAGAGTTGTCATGGTAGTTGATGGTATGGGGGAAAAATGAGGAAAAAATATTACAGAGGGAGTCTGAGCAACTCAGCTTTTTTTTTTTTTTTTTTTTTTGTGCTTATACGACTTTGCTGATGCTTGTTTAGGCTATGTTGGAAAAGTAACTTAACCTCTCTCTCATTTGCAGGTACTTGTAGGAGTTGTGATACTTGTCTCTATCACAGAGAGGAAAATATTTGCAATTAATCAAAGTTTGAGTCAAAAATGAGCATTGGCTGATGTGCTTCTACATTCAGTTTGGAAACAAGACTAGCTGAACTAGCATTGCTGAGCATGAGTTTTCTCTCCCCTGTCCTTGGAAGCATTGTGCAGTCTCTGCTGTCTAAAAATTGTGCCATCTAGCCCCGGAAGGGTCAGGGGTTTCTTAATGGAGGTCTTGTTACTTGATACATGCACTGAAGAAAGGGTTTGTGTTTTAACATACTGAGAGAAGGTAACAAAAAGTTGGACAGAACTTTCTCGAGGAGGTGTAACTGTGTGTGCCAGAACCCTGAAGTCAAGGCGCAGCCCTAACAGTGATCTGGCATACAGTACTGAAATACCATTATTTGAAGGCAAAAATGCCAAAGTCTGCTTCAGGTTGCCTATATTTACTTTTACTTTCAGTCAAAATGGCCAAGATATCGTGAACCTGTATCTGGAGTATCCTTATTTTAAATACTCAAGCTGCACAGAATGGTCTTGGAATTTAGAGGACAGGTAGCCTTTGTGCTGTGGGTAGCATTGAGCTATTATTTTGAAAATTGCTCCAAATTTGGTCAAGTGATAAGCTTCAGAAAAATGGCAAATTGTACTTAAGAATTATGTCTTTGGAGATTCCTCCTCTCTTCTTGAAGACTTGTCTTTAGTCTCTCACTTCAAGTATTGTGGCTATTCATTTCCAAGGAAGTGAAATTGTTTCTGGGGAAGCCAGTAGTGTGAGGAGAGATCAAGTTGTTCACTGAAAGCATAGCAGGTTTTGCACAAAGCATTGTTAGTGAGGTATCAAAGCGAAGCTCTTAAAATTGGAGGACACCAAAATAAAGATGGCCTGTGCAATCTCCTTTTTTTCATCCTTGTGGAAGTGGCTGTTGTGCAGCTCTGCAGGGATTTATGTGATGAAGGCATGTGATTGTTGAATTTCTCTCATTTTTTGTGAATGTGGGAACTAGGGTTTCTTTTGAGTTTCCTGCTTCTTTCAAAGTACCATTTCAAGGCAAGTCAGGTAATACTGCTGTGGAGAACTGGGTTCCATCCCTGCTGTATTGGGAATTGTCAACACCAGGAGAAATCACTGTCATCACAGTTCTGGTATGACAGATTTCTGCTATTCAGCATGAGATTCTCAGTCTCCTTTGCAGAAGCATTACACATTTACAGCTGTAACTGAGTATTGCAGAGCAACTGCAGTGTTGCAGAGTAGTTGAGACAAGGCTCTCAGCCAGGCATGAGAAGGTGGAGTGATTAGGTGGATGATTATGATAAGATTTATTGCTAATATGTATTTAGATATTACCAATGCATTTTATACTCTTTTGCAGGCCAGTGTGCACCAAAGTCAATAACAACATATCAGCTTCCCCATCTCTGGAATGCATGCATCCAGAAAGTTCCTTCTGCAATGCCCACTTGGTGTTCTTAGCTTAGGACAAACCATATTGCCCATCAGGCAGCAAAAAGGAAGAGGGTGTATGTGTGGGGGGCAAAGGATGCATGTGAAGACCAGAATATCTTTCATTACCACCACAGTCAGTCAAAACACAGAAGGCAAAATAGCTCCAATTACTCTGAAAAGTCAGACCCAAAGTGCTTTCAATAGAGTTGCCCAGATCAGTGATTCTTAGGATTTTTTTTTTCTCGTTGCTTCAATTTCCTGTCTGATAAAAGGAAGTTATGCCTTATGTCCCCTGCATTACAATCAAATTATTCTATGTTTTTGAAGCATGTCAATAGCATAGCAATAAGCACAATAGGAAAACCTGTGAGATTAATATTTCTCTCTTCAAAGTAATAAAAAAGCCAGACACTGCAAGCTGTTTGAGAATAGGAAAAAAAACCAAAAACCTTTAACCATAAGCAGCATAACCTTTTTCAGTCAAGTACCTCCTATTCTGTTCAGTAAATATGTCTAGTCCTGGGAAGGAAAAAAAGCATGTGATTACATTACACCTTTTAAGAGTTATCATAATACACATTTAATGGGGAAACAAATAAAAGGTTGGATAATCCCCACTAATTCTGGACTGACTTAGCTTTTGAGTTCTTCTCTATAGCAACTTGATTTATCTCTGTTTATTTTTTTTTGTGTAGCTGTTCTGAGCAGAGGAGTGCTAATAGAATATTTGTATATATAGGTGTGAGTAAACTGGTGGAGTGTAAAGAGCAGGAACTAATGGGATTTTGAACTTAAACTAAAATATCAAATGTTCTGTCAGCATGGTATGACTTTGGTGATTTATGTGTGTTGGGGATTACCAGTATAGCTGATAGAGTTGTTAAAAGCTAGCTTGAAGCATAATTGGTCTAGCCAGACCCACTTGGGATCAGAATGTGTGCAATTACTTGGAAGTCTCTGTACTGCATTCCCAGTGTATACTGCTTCCCTGTGAGGTGGCCTCACCCTCTGAGACAGTGGAGAATGGACTGTAAAAGGTGTATTGGTTGGTTTGTTTCTTGTCTTTGTACCTTGTTTCAGTATTGTTTTATGTTATTGCCAATATGTAATTGTATCTTGAATTTTCCTTTAGGGTATATATTTTATTTGATCAAGGTGGTGACCACAGCACAGACTCCAGTGTCAGAGTGTAGCACACTGTATTTGCAGCCACTCTTCCACTTGGGAAAGCATGCTGTCTTCCACCTTGAAATACAGCATGAAAAAAAGCCTCCATTCATCTATATGGTACCAATTTCGTGGAATGCCATTAGAATACTGCTTTCATCCAACTTGCTCTCTTGTTCTCTTTTTAATGCTTTCCTGAAACTTGCATTCATGTTGTCTTCTTCAATGTCAGTTGTGCACACAAGCACTGGAGCAGACACTTGGCTGCCAAAAGGGAAAACAAGTTTAGAAAGAGCTGTCTCGGCAGCACTGTCAGTTTTCCTGGCTATACTAATGTTTAATTCAACGTGCATTCAGTCCCTACCTTGGGAAAAGAGGAGCAGCTGATGCTGCCTTTGCTTTGCTGCTACCTTCTTTTTTTTTAAAGTGAGGAACAATATAGTCTAATGTTACAAGTTGTTTTCACAGTGTGTACCACAATGTTTAATTGCTTTTATGAGAAGGACTCTTAGTTTTATGAGAACACATTGTTGAAATAGTTGAACAGAAAAGAGATTGAATTTCTCTTCTGCATCTGAATGAAGGTTTGGTAGAGATTCTTCTGTGTCTGTAGTGTGTGTGTGTGTGTAGGGAAAAATTAAATGCCAGAAGACTGCAGCACAATGACTCTGCAAGGTTTCCAGGACTCTGAGGAAATTGCTGCTTACACTGAATTTTAGGTAGATTTGTTCAATCAGTTTTTGAAGGTTTTGATGGTTAAACTGATGGCAGAAGGTTATATCAGGCTCTCAGTTGTCTTCATCCTTGGGGTAGGAAGAATAGGTTAATGATGGATAACACAAATATGATCGTTGTTGATGTTTCTATATGGGGAAAATGCATCCAAACAGTACCTGAAATATAAGTGTAAGAAAATGGAGTTATCCTCACCATTTATTACAAGTATATTGGAAAAAAAAATATGACATTGCTATTATTGGTGTTGTGACTCTGAATAGGATGAAAAGCTTTCAGTGAATAAAAATATGCAGTTAGTGGGTGGCATGGTAGGGCTTCAGGAATGGGACTTTCAGAAGTGACTCTGGGTTTGTCTTCCTCTGATCTGATTTTTGTCAGCTTACCAGTTGCAAATTGTAGAAATCAATAGGAGATGAAGGAGGCAATAAACTTCTCACCTCCCAGGTTATCTGTTGCTCACAAAGGCTGACAGACTGAACTGCAGGGAAATAATAATTCCTCAAGCCAGCCCGTGTGAAAGAGTGTGCCGAGCTCAGGGGCCATGATGCCTGTCTGAGGATGGGACAGCTCTTCCCTGGCCACCCTAATGGGCTTTCTGAAGTGAAAATCCAGGCTTTTCTTTAAACTTCTCTTGAGCACTGCAGGTGCTAGCACTATTCAAAGACTGGCATTTCTCCTCAATAACAGATAACCCATTAAAATGAGTGGATTCCCACAAAGTTCTTATTTAGCACCAGCCATCACCTCTAGTAATGGTATTTCAGCTGATATTTTGCCAGAGACAGACTCTTGTGCTGGGATCAGTACTCAAAGCCTGTTAGTTTACTAAAACAAAAGACAAGGTTAGCAGGTGACTTTGTTTAAGTATGTTTTCTTAGTAAACATATGAGCAAGTAAAAATGTGTAAGTACAGCAAGCAAGACAAAAATGTGTAATGTGGAGATGGCATACTGAAGTATGACTGGTCCATTTGTGGCTTGGTTTATTAATGCAGTCCCAGAAAACTAATGGGGAGAATGGAAGAGGAATATGTCCCTTAAGGCTAAAGATTTTACAGAAATTAGGAATAAGTCTTTAAACTAAAGTTTTTCTGCAAAATGTACTTCTTTGACACTAACAATCCACTGGTAGAATATTTTAAATTTATCTTTAAATTTTTTTTGTAAATGCATTCACTATTTTGTAAACTATGAATTGAAGAATTGCTAGCTGTATCTTACATTTTGGAATAATCTCTGTTTTGTTGTATTTAGTGTGGTTTGCCTGTTTGAGTGTGCCCTCTGCCCTTGTGATACACACACTGCTCATTTTGGGGTTTGAGCAATTTCCTGCAGTTAGGGCTCTCATTCTCTTGAAGCCATGTAAGAATTCCTGAAAATAGTTCTGCTAGTGCAAAGCCTAAGCATCCAGTGCATCTTATGGCTTGGCAAAGTTAATTCTACACGCACAGTGTGTTTTTGTAGTTTGTGATTTCAGCAGTGATTATGCAGGACAGTTGTGGCCAGAACAAATTTTCTGTATTGGGTGTGAACTCTCCAATGTATCTGTGTAACTCTGCAAAAGAGAACTAAAGAATGCCTCTTGGTTTGGGAAATGTTGCACAGAGAGACCTATGTGGCTATGTGGAAGGCAACTTTTGTCCAAAAGTCTCACTTTGCAAACTGCCTGTATTTAGTTGGGCTGTTCTGTATGTGAGGTATTGCCAAGCAGCTTTTCAAGGAATGTTGGATGATTTTTACCAGATGTGTTCAGAAACCAGATGAGGAAGGCAGAGTCTGTCTCTGAGTATTTGCTGGTTAACAGAGTACATATTTTTTGCTTTTTTTATTCTGAACATGATTCCAGAAGCTGCCTTGTGCAAGCACATCAGGGAAGTAACATGCGACTTGACTGAAACCATGCTGCTGAAGTGTAGGAATGTAAGAGAAGAATTCAGAGAAAAGTGCTTCCATAGTGAAAGCTATAAATATTTATTTATTAAAAATAATATTTATCTATACATTGCAAGCCTGCTTTTTTTTTTTTTTTCTGAAGAGATTTTATGCTATGTTTGTTTGGAATATAGGTAACTAGGAAGTGAAAACATAGGTTTTGAATTTTCCATGAAGCTTTTTTCTAAAGCATCTATATTTAATGGCTGTACATGTCCATAATATGTTCTTCTTTTTGAGCTGAAACATATGATTCAGTACTTCGATATGCAATGCCTTTCAGCTTTATTTTCTAAACTTTTAAACCATCTTCATCTAGAATCACTATAAAATTATATTTAAAATGCAATGTCTTAATGTGAACAATGAGAGTTGAGTGTGAGACTCTCCCCTTAGTTTTTTCCTCTTCTGTGTAGATATTATCTTTGTGGTGTTGATAGTGATACTGTCCTTACAAGTTTTAGAATACTAAAGTTTTAGATATTAAAATTCAGGTAATTAATCTACCAAATGCAGGGTGTTAGAAAAAAAAAATGCATTTGTTGAATATTCATATAAGTTATCAAGGCTGTGAAATAAAATGTGTAAAGGTACAAGTGTGTGTTTGCACATGTGTGGCTGAAAAAAAAAATCTTATTTTCTATTTGTTCAGTCCTCTCATAAGTAGAGGAATATTTATTGCTGCAGTCATACGGATATTAATATAGTTTTCTCCATCTGACTTTCTTTTAGCACACGGATTTATGTCAGTACATGGACAAACACCCTGGAGGACTTCATCCAGAGAATGTGAAGGTAAGAGTCAAAAAGAGCACACATTCAAGGCAAATGCATTGCCAGTAACTTTGTGGAAAAATGTCATATCAGTTTCATAGAAACTGATTGCTAGCTAAAGGGAATATGACTGGCATATGAATTGTATTTTTAAATATTTGTTTTCATTAAAAATGATTACAAATTCAAGTATTTGAGCATTCCCACAATAGAATTTCTGAAGTTTGCAGAATTGATTCAGAGCCAAAATATATTTGTGAATGCTGTTAACAGTGTTGGTAATCCCTCCCCTCCATTCAAATATTTGCTCTTAAGACAATACTGCCCTAAAACCCCAGGGTAAACATGCTTTAGGCTGTCTTTGCTAGATCTTCAGTTAGGTAAGTCAGTGTGAGTTCACCAAGTTTGAGGAAACTGTAATTATCTGAATGTACTGCTTTTTATATGAACATATAAAATCTTCCCTAATCTTTTTGCTCCCTTACTTGGATGAGATCAGCATTTTCATATCTGATCTCTCTATGGAAATTTTTTTCCTTGTAAGGTAGATACTGAGAATCATCACACAGGAAGGAGAGAGTTTATTAGCAGGATTTAATGGAAAGATAGATGAGTGTAGACTTGATCCAGTTAGTATTTGGGAAGTCAGCCAAATTATTTTAGCATCAAATGGAAGCCAATCAGACATGCAGAATATGTCGTGTGTGTATAGATCATTCAGATGATACTTGTTACACTTGTCTTGCACTTTGACATCAGTCCAATTGTTCTACTTTGGAAGTGTTTAAGTCTTCACTTGTCATACTGAGAACTTTATTCCAATATTTAACTTACTGAAATGTAGAAGTTCATGAAAACTCTCTCTCTCTTTTCTGGAAAAGTCAGAAGGCCTGTTTGGTTTAAAAAAAAAAAATTATTTTAAAAAGAGGAAGTATTTTTTCTTCCGCAATAGCTGATGATTGTTGCACTTCATGTGGCTTCATTAATTTTCTGTGTTCTTTGAATGAAAAGTGGCGTCTACAACATATGAATTTAGATGAGAATTACTGCCATCTAAAAAAAAAAAAAAAATAAGGAAAGTTCTTCCTCATGCATATATTTGGCCAAAAAAAAAAAAAGGTTATTTTTGAAAATACACAGTGTGTATGCTGCACGGTAGCATCCTTGTAATGTCTGTCACTCAGACATTTCACTAGCATGGACAGGGGAAGCCTGTAGGTCTCATCTCGTTGCCAGCTTCACAGGGCCTCCGTGAGTATGGCAGGAAAGGGGTGAGGTAGGACCTGCTTTTCCATTCCTAAAACTTCTGAGCTTTCTTCACTGCTCAGTCTCCTAAGCAGAGTTTCAGTGTTGACTGTGCTTGTTAAAACAAGGGGCTTGTGTTCCACTTCCCTGTGGGGACACTTTTACATTAATTTCTCTGAGTTTTGGGATAAATGGAGATTGGCTTTGAAGGTTCTTTGTGCTGCTTCCAATTTGTAAGTCTTACTCCCAGGCTGCAGTGCTGTGTAGCTCAAGATCTGATGTGGTCGTTGTAGCCGTAATTGTTCCCTGCTAAAAAAGACATCATAATTCACATAATTGTACTTGTATTTCATCATATCAGGGCCCAGTGAGCTTGTCTTTGAGGCAGATGGATATAATAGCTGGTCTCGCTAGTGTGTCACTCCTCTAAATCCTAAAATACAAGTCTTTTAAAACAGGAGCCTCAGAGGTAGCTGCAGCAGCAGGATTTCCCTTTTAGATTTTGCTGCAGGTATTCCTGTGGCTATCTGTACCATCTAACAGTGCTCAGCAACACTTTTGAAGCTTATAGACACATTAGAAATATTTCTTTGAGTAGCCAAGTGTAGAATCCTGATGTACTGCTGGTTCAAGTTTTTTGAAGTCCAGTGGATTATTAATAAAAATAAATTTGGTGGTGGGTGAGGGGGGAGAGCGGGACGGGGAAAGGAAAAAGAATTTGGAAGTTGGAGCAGATGAAACTTCAATCAGCAGATGAAACATGAGCAGTCCCATTGAACAATTAACCTTTTTTTCCCCTCTTAAATAATATTGATGAAAATCAGTTTTATATTTTTAGTATACTCTCTTGTCAGGCCAGCAGCAAAGGCTAGCCTTAATCACACAGTAATTACTAAATGATGATTTCAGGTCCTACCATTTTAATAAATGACTCAGCCTGCTTGGGATTTTCAGTGCAATACCTGCTCTCAAAGCTGAGTTAAAAATAGCATAACAGAGTGATTTCTTCAGCTGGGAGGACAGAAACCCAGTCATGGATGCTAAAAATTCCCAGACCTCCACAAGCCTGCCAGACTAAAAGCTGGCACTGCACTTTTGTTTCAGAGGAAATAAGATGGTAATTTCGTAATATCTTAATGCTTTGTTGTGCTCTACTCAGTTTGTTGACTTATGCAATTGAGGCTTTGCCCCCTGTTTTGGCTTTAGCTTCTGGACAAAGTTGTCTGTTTGGAGCCACAGCTGAATTCTAAGGGTTAAGTTGAGCCATATTAATTAGCCTTCTCTCCCTGCCAGCCCCTTCTTTTTAGAGGTCCTTCAGTAATTTCACTATTAGGCAGACTTTTGGACAGTGTTTGTTCAGAATCAGTGGTTATGTGATCCCTAAATCCATTTTAAAAGCTTCCAGTTGAGCAATTATATTCCAGTAGCAATAAATTATTCTCGGCTCTCTGGGGCTAACCTGTGGGATTAAGCCATTGATACTCTCCTAGTATGACAAAAGACCCCCTGCCTTTTAATTTTGTTCTTGAGGGAAGTACTGCCTACTGATGGATATTCCTTTCTGGCTTGTTGCCAGTCATAAATACAAACCCACATACTCACACATCTTTCTTTTTCCAAAGAATATGTACAGTAGTTCCTGTAAAACTATTTTATAGGAAGGCAGAAGCAAAATCATTATTTACTTACATTTTGGTTTCTACAGGATATCTTCAGCCTAATTATGTTTCTGAATTTTCTCCGTATTTGCAAGCTTAAGACAATGCTTGTTCCCTCAGGCTTACTTTTAAATGAAGATTTGTAAATAGAATAAAAATCCAAATTACTTTGATGAACACACATATTGCTGTCCCCTCAGGTGTTGTGTTTGACATTGCCTTTCTTTGTGGTTTTAAATAGGCTATTTTCTGTCACTTTACAATGTTAAATAAAGACTAAGCAGGATATTATAAGTATGTGGAAGTGTAAAGAAGAATGTCTCAACTGGCAGCCATAGAAGTCTGGGGACAGTATGCTTGGGCAGATGAAACAATATTACTTCCCAAAGTATTAAGTTTAGCATTTTTATTGGTATGCATGTATTGACACATAATGATTTCAGACTTCCATAATTCATGGTTGAAGGTGCAAGTCTTACAAATAACATCAGGCTTTAAACCCTTCAAGGAATTTGTGTGTGAAGCTGATATGTTATTTTAAAAATACCTGTCCCTGATAATGTTAAACCAGTTATCCTGATGACATAAACGTGGTCAGGTACATCTTCATCACCTGGAAGGGAAACTCGCATAAAGCAGTTGTTTCAGTCCATAGATTCTGCAAACTCCATTAGTTCCAAATACACAATTATTTACATCTTTGGTAACTAGCAAACTTCCATGTCTACCATTTGTTTATAGCTATAGATTAATGTACTTTGTACTGTGTTATAGTTAGAGATGTTGAGAAAAAAAGGTAATCACTTAATAAGTCCCTGTGTAGTAGGCATGGGCTGATCTTCTATTGTCTGGCTTTAAAGATGTCTTTCTCTGTTTTTCCACAACTGAAAGCAAGCAATAAATCTTAAATACATGGCCCCATATATAATTATGTTCCTGCTGGAAGCTACTACTGCAGCCTTGTCCATGACTGGAAACAGGAATTGATTTATATGTGTACTGTGTGGTGCTTGTCAGGATGCAAAATGTGCTGTGGCAAACTGAGGTACAAGATTTGCTCCTGACTCTTCCTGTGCTGTTCCTCCTGGCCCAGACTCCTGACTTCTGTACTCCTGGCTTCCTTTCCTACAGTGTTGCAGCCTTTAGAGATATTCCATGCTCAACTGGAACACCTGGGTTGCTTCCAACAGCAGGAGCTCTAATGGGTTGGAGCAGCTAGCTGTCCCTACCATTGATATTTTATTTTTTTTGTTAGGATCTTCATTCTGATTTATGTCCCTTTCTGTCTGGTACAGGGCTCTCTCCACCAGTCTTTTGTCTTACTGTCTTGGTTCTTCTGAGACTTTATTTGCAGCTGTCCATAAATGTCTCTGGTTTTGTAAATTCATAATTTAATTTTTAAGTATCCTTTTATTTGTGTATTTCAGTTTGTCTTGTGAAAATGTAACTGTTCTTAGCTTCTTTGAAATATCACCTTTGTTTTTACTGTGTCTTTTACTCCATATTATTACATTCCCAGTAATGCACACAAATCCATCTTTATGCCTTGATGCATTTATTTTATAGTTGCGTTTGTTTACTGTAACTCTTATTACTGGTAGAATAAGTGGAGCAAAGGCTTGCATCTGTCATGCCTGCATTGCTTGTTTGCATCCCTGCCTTAAAAATAAATCCATTAATGAAAGCTGATTTGCTTCTTAATTAGTGATGCTGCCTTGAGATAGCTGGAGTCTTTCGAGAAAAGCATCCTGAATTTTTTCTCTCTGCCTTTTTTCTTCTACTTGCAGTGTTAGAGATAATATCGATTTTTGTGAGCATTTGACAGAAAAACCCCATATTTGGCAATATAAAAAGGTACTTGCCTCTGACCCACTGTTCCTTAATCTGTGCAACACCAGCCTGAATTATTACAGGTTGTCAACCAGAAAAAAACTGTTCCTGTCTCTTAATCACTCTCAAAATCTTTTACTTCAGGCAACTTGGAAGCCTCCTGTAGTCTACTGTGACCAGAGGCAGAAGGAACTTCCAGTTTGTTCTCATTCTATCTAATATTGCTGCACTGATTTGTTCTTTTCCCTGGGCACTTCTTCTCTTCCTAGGGCCAAAAAGTGATAAGAAGGAATAGGCAGACCCTCTTGTGGAGCTTTGCATGCAGGGAGCAAGAATATTCAGCCTTCTCCCAGGAGCCTTCAAGACTTCAGCTCTTACCCATCTCAATTTTGAGCCTTCCTTTCTGCTAAGAAGCAGGGCACAGCAGTCTTCTGTGCATAATGGATGGATATTTTTGAAGCAAAACCTCAAATGACTAAGCCCTACCCCCACCACAACCTTTTAAAATATGTGTTATCACTGAAATACTGAGTTAGGGTATATGGCAAGACGTGGATTGGAATTTGGGTACTAAGTTTCCTAGGGCAGCCCGATAATCTCTGTAAAAATATGCTTATGTTTCAGCAAAAAAATATAATTGGTTTGTCTTAAAACTTTAAAAAATATTTTAAAGGAAACCTAATAGCAGTTAGCGACACATAATGGACCACTGCAATATTTTTCTGTGCTAATGTTCAAGAAGAGATCAGTCAACTTTATAGGAACTATGTAGTTTAAAAAATCCCAGATATGATAAAAATATTGGATTTATTAAACTAAGGGTTTAATGCTGGTCTCCACCTCATTGGATAGAAAATGTTGAAATACACTGATTATTATCTGAAATCTCTGGCACTTAGTCATTTATGGTGTTCATGTATTTGTCTCTGGACTGCAGCACTGTGAACATTGTCCTTAACTAATGGTTGCAGTTTTTAAAGTTGAATCTGTTTTTGTCAGATGAGTAATTTTGGTGTTTAATGACTAATGGGAAAATTAATAATCTGAGTCAAAGCCATAGAGTAGTTGTCATCTGATGTCTTCTGTAAATATTAATAATTATCACTGAACTGATTACAGCTTTAGGATGATCTGGAGTGCAAAGGGTAGGGAATCATTCAGAACACACAAGGGTTAGGCAGCTCCTGTGTCCTATCCATGTGAGGCTTACTGCATTTAAATGACACTACTTGAACTTTGGCAGTAGCAGAGCATACTGACTCCTGCTAAGCAGTAGCTCCATTTACTATTAGAAAGACACAAACCTATGTTTTTGTTAGAAAAGCATTGTATCTGAAAAGCAGGATAAAAATGTTTTAGGTTTCAGGTTGCAGTTGTGTTAACAATACAGACTTCCTTAGCTTGTGCCTGTTGTCTTTCCATTGTGTGATTGTATCAACACGTGTGGCATGGACAGGAGACGTGTTGGATTGTGCAGCCAGTCCTGCATCCCCATGTGACAAGTACATGTTACATGATGCAGGGAAAGCTGTGGGGTGTGAGCACCTGGGTGTAACTAGAGGTGTCTGACAAGGAGGTTGAGGTGCATAGGGAGTGGGCAGTTAAACCATGGTCATAGATCCAGCTATGATGAATTTTCATGTCATGGACTCACTGGGCTTTGAAAAAAACAGTCTTTACTCTGAGGTGAAAACCTGCTGTGGAGGTCTTTTGAATTTTATCTGTTGTTACTGGAAGCAAATCTGACTAATGTCACACTTTTGAAATCTCTCTCCTACTCACTAAAATTGGTCATGCTGCTGATGTGAAGTTGAATTAAAAGTGTATTTCAGAAGATATGTTAAGTAAGAAGTGACGCTGTTTAATGTGGTTGATAAGTTGCTATTTTTTATTCCTCATTCAGTGAATAAGCAGGTGTGCAGCAGACAGAATAATGTTATGCCAAATTAAGGTTGTCTTTTGCACATGGCATTGAGAATTGATTATTTAAATTAGACTTTTTAGTTATCAGACGTTAAATATGGCATCAGCATTTCACTCTACTTATGTCAGTCTTGTCACTTAATGATTTGATAATATGCACAACTCTGAACAGTTAATGCAGAATCTTCATTAGCGTGCTAAAATTCATGCTAGAAAAATGTCACTTTCGTAAGTGCATTTGTAATTTATTGTCTGTTTCACATATGGCAAGAAAACATATGTATTGTAGGGAGAAAGAGAACACTTTAAAATCTTTTAAATTGGTGAGGCAACAATTGCCACTCTGACCCAGTTCAGCATGAAAGTGAGTTGATGAAAGTAGAAAAGCAGATTCAATTGAAATTAATTTATTTTTACTTCTGCAATTCAGAAGAAAAAAACCTGAGTCTTCCTCTTATTGAACATTAGCAGATGACTATAACTGATCATAAGGGAGTGTCTTTATACTCAGTTAATTAAGCACACCTTCCTCATTGCAAATGACTGTAGTAGTACCCAGAGGGGACAAAAAATGATTAAAAGAGCATCAAAGAGAATAGAAGTTAGCAAATTAACATATTCCAATCTCTTTCCTTTACAGTTCTGCTGCAAATAAGTGGAAAAATTTGTGTATATATATTTTTTAAGCAATGATGCGACGCACATTCCCAGTGGCTGTATCATATGCATTTCTGTGTGACATTGCCTTTGGTGAGACTCTCCTGTAAGGAATGCAGGAGCAAGTTAGAAACCTTTGTAAACGGATTTTGGAGTCAATTATTTCAAAAATCTTTTGGTGACAACTCAGTTAATTCTGGAGAAGTCAGATAGGAGAAACCTTTTAGTGAGATAAAGCTCTTTATGATCCTGAAAATCCTGCAGATTCAAATAACTCATTTTTAAGTCAGATTTTCCTTATCCATAGAGATGCAAATATGTCTCAAGTCAATACTTTGTTCCTGGAATTTCTTCTTCTGACAATATAAGCAAAATGGTCTGTCGCTGTTGAGCCGCTAGCTGAGGAATGACCCAAGGTCTCAGACAAGGAAAGAGAGGAGAAGAAGCTTTATTGTTTTGATTTCCATATATATAGAGTTTACAGAGGTGCCCCAGATTGGTCAGCCCGAGACCTCCCCCTAGGCCCAATTGGCCAAGCCCGAACTGACCCAATCCGGAGAAGTTGTTTGCAAAACATCCAAACTTTATCTTGTTTATGAAATATAGCAAAATGTTCTCACGAGAAAGACCTGTGCTAGTCACAGTGGTCGACAAAGCTTTGACCTAAAAAGTTCAATATTTCCCCAGGACATAGTTAGAAGTGAAAAGTTAGATTTTATCTCATGGTTATTACCCTGGTTGAGAAGAGGGAAATGAACAGCAAACCAAGAGTGATAAAAAAGATTGTGTTTGATGAGTTTTTGACAAGCTAGCAGAAGTCACAGAGGGGCATTTTTCATTGCTTCTGTGATAGTACATATTACCAGGTAGCTTTTTCTTATGTTAATGTTTTGAAAAAGATAGTTCTAAAACTCCCAAACAATCTAGAAAACACAAATGGAACTGGAGCAATGTGTTCAATTGTGTTTATTTCCAAGGCTGTGAGATGGCACTGTAGAGATTTATTACCTCCTTTTGCCTTTTAAAATAGCCAGTAATTTACAGAAGCCTCTACTATCCTCTGGATGATAGGGAAAACTTCACTGGTTGCAAGCATGAGATGGGATGTCCCAAGTTTGGTTTCTTTTACTGATATTTTTAGATTTGATGGCCTATTAAGACTGAATATGATTTGATTGGTGCTGAATACACACTTGGGAATTCAGGTGATTGTGTGATACCCAGACAGTGTTCTTTGACACACAGAGCAAGCAGGAGCATCTGTGTTATCAGTGATGGCCGATAGGTATGGTATTGTGTATTATTGTTCAAAACTATGCTAATAAAGCAATATTAGCTTGCTAAAGGAAACACACGTTATTTCAGGCTTGCGTTCAGCTTTCTTCTGAAATAATGTTAACTCCTGTTACCTCAGCCTTTTTTGCAGTCTTTTGCTGCCAAGAGAAAAGAACCAAGAGCTTTGAGCATCTTCTGTAAACTAAAAATTCTGTCTAGCTTTCTATTTCTGTGTTTATGGTTAGGTCCTCTATTCCCACAATACAACATGCATTAAGGGAGCTCAAATGCAGAAAATATTTTAGAAATCCCTCTGTGCCATCATGGAAAGACTTAAAAAAACCCTCCAAAGGCATCATTATTCTGTCCTCTTGGCCAGCATTCTTTCTGTCATTGGAGTCCTCAGTGCCTCAGCAGAGACTGTGTGGAAATAGTACATTTTCTGGAGAATCTCCCTAGGCATGTTGTGAATTTCTGCTTTTCTCTTACCCCAGTATCCTTTGCCAGAAACTCTCTACCATCACTGGCAATGGAGGGCAACTATATGGAGTCATCTGAGTACTTTACACAGATAACTTGTACATGAGTGATCCCCTTTATCATAACACTGGAAAGAGCTGTCTGAACCTAAGTCAGAGAGTGTTGGCTGCCCTCAGTCCCACCCTTTAGATGTGTTTTGTATAGCCTGTGTCAGTGTATAACTTACAAGCTTGTTCAGAGGCCAGCAGACAGTAAAGCTGTCTGCAGCACATGGACCACCTTCATGTAAGGCTCAGGTTGTACACTCACCCAGACTCAGGAAAACACCTGGAAAGCTGGGCTGTTCATCCAGACAGCTGCAAGTCTCTCAGAAAATGTAGTATTTTAAAACTACTATGGGCTTTTGGTCAAATGTTGCATATAACTCAAATGGCTATCCAGGCTTTGCAATTGAAGGACTGTGTAGGTGTTAATTCACCCCTCTGTGGACTTGAGGGCTTTTTCTTGTAAGTTTTAAGAACTGCTAATGTTCTTTTAATATCACAGTCCATAAACCCTGAATTAGCTTTGACCTGCATGCATTTTTCTCGCTGATGATGAAAATTCTTCATTAAAATATGTTGCTCATTAAAGTGAGAGCTGCATAACAGTCAAGGGAAAAAAGGTATTTTTAATGGCTATATTAAATAAGCTAGACTTGAAGCGACAAGTGTTAGATTTTTTTGTCTGAACATAAAGTGTTGAGCTTTCTAATGTTAAGCTTTGCTGAAAACCTGAGTTCTAGAGACAAACCCCTGCCCTGCTTTCTGTGTTTTTCAACTCTCTCCACAATGACCTGTGTCAATCTGTGAGTCTGATTTTATCACCAAAACCTTTGTTCGTAGTAATAAACTAGAAACTGTATACAAATGATGTCTTCTTTAACGGTGTCTTAGGTTTTTTATTGCAGGTTATTCAATACCTACACAGCCTTGTGTATGACCATGCAAATATTAAAATTACCAACATAAAAGTTAAAGAGCTATGAATCTGTGCTGTTTTTACTCTCACAACCAACCTGTTGAAATACATATTGAATTAGCCGATGTCTCCTTTCAGAGTTGTCCTCTGGTCTGCAGGGCTGCCATCCTGGGGCTTTGGGGAATGGCAGTTCAGTTGCTTGTTCAAAACCCCCTGAAGAAGCCCCAGGCTGAGGTTTCATAATGATCAGAATAGACTGAGGTGGAGGAAGGAGCAAGTAAGATGAGAGTATGACCGTGATAGGGAGTGTGTTGCTTTCAGATTGGGTATGTTGGTAAGAATTGATAGTACCCCGTCTAGGATTCATTTCTGTCCTTGTGAAGGTAATGTAGAGAGTCTGGAAAGAGAATGGGTTTCTTGGAGAAGGCTTTCCTCAAGATCAGGAGAGGGAATTTGACTGTGAGGGCAGAAGTGCTTTGTGAGGAATCAGAATCTTTTCTTTTTGTGGACTGGGGAACCATTGGGAATGGAGAGACATCCCTTGGTATTTTCTCATCCGGAGCAATCACAAAGGGCCTGTGGTTTGCAGAATGCTTTGCTGCCAGATGTTAGGCTTGTGTTCACTTAAATCTTTTCACATTTAATATTGCAAAATAAAAACAAAGTTGAAGAGAAAAAGAGAAAGCAGCAAAACAATATCTGAGTTTACCCTGTAATGAATTCAGGAAGAATGTTTTCCCCCTTCTCTTTCATGATCTTCCTCCAAGGAGGTGTGAGTGAATTAATTAACTTTTGTGGAAGTACCTAATGAGTACAGCATGTCTACAAGTTTGGAATAAAACTACATTCCAAAGCTGTCCTCAAGAGCAGATGTTTATTCTGTTTAGCTGTGAAGTTGTTGGGCATTTTGTTTAACACGTTGTGTCAAATCACTTGACTCTTTGCACTAAAGCCAAATGAAAGACATTAATAAATATATTTTGAGTTATTATAAAGATTGCAGTGCTGTAAGCTACCATAATAATTGAAATTTCTTTGTGTATTTAAAAATAATGTTTGAAGTTAAATGCCATTTGTTTTGCCTAGCAAACTCGTTATTTTGACCATCTTTTTTATTTTAAAAAAGTGTATTATTTTGAAGTAATTTAATAGAGTTTAATTGATATTTTCATGCTGTAATGAAAGCCATTTCTGCTTCTTGCTCTTATTAAAACAGTTTTTATGGACCATGAATTCCACTTTAACCACAATTCAAAAAAGAATGAGCATGTTACTTATGACTTTCCTGCTATTCTTTGTTTCTGTATTTGGCTCTTAGGTTTCCTCAGCACATTGTTAGACCCAGCCCTGGCAAGAAGGTGATTGATATGGCTCTTTGTGCCCTGGCTAAATAGCTAAACATAGAGTGTATTGTGTCTGCACTCGGGGAAAAAATGAAATGCAATTAAATTCATTTCAACTTCAGTAACATGACATTTCTGTTTCTTTCATGTCAGCCTTTATTCTCTTCTATAATCAGATTTTGTAACCCTTTTTATAATGTCTCTTCACTTCAGTAATCACTAAATAGGATGCTTGTGTTGCAAGTTAATTAGAAATTCTCGTGTGCCTGGGTTGACTTTTCCCAACTCTTTGGTGTGATTTCCACGTCTTCCTAGAGAGACTGTTTCACTGTCCTCTGAGCTGTGAAGCACAAAGTCTGTATCTGCTCTTGAATCCTCAGTGTTTAGCTTTGGAAGGGGTTTTTGTATTCCCAGTTAGAAACTGAAGTATTTCTTAAAATATTTCAGGCAACAGGAAGAGTCTGTACATTAGCATAGGTTTTTCATAACTGCAAAGAAGACTCCTGAGAGTTCATTCACCCTTTGTGTTGACAAAGCCCATGATGGTTAACACAGCCTTTCACTGCAAGTGTCTGTAAGGATGTGGGAGAATGATGCATGCAGGAGATCAAAGGGGGAGGACAAAAGATCTTTTTGATCCAGCTCTTTGTTCGTAATTGTAAATTACAATATACACAATAGTAATGCATAGTTTTAGGGGTAAGCATTTATCGAGTCCAGGGAAAGACTTTAAGAAACTGGAGGGGGAGTGAGTTAGGTTTCTATCTGAATTTACCTTAAAGATGATTGTAAATAGGTTTCAAAAGTCGTCTTTAGGTTCAATGAAAATTATGATTTGCTAATGAAAAATACATAAGAAACTCCCATTAAAATAAACTCTGAGGGATAAAACCTATTGTACTTGGAGATTTCCTTGGGTGCACAGGCATTATTGTTATACTATTAATTTCTTCTTTGTTTTAGCCTCAGTGTCCCATCCCCCAGCCTTATCTCCCCATCCCTATCCACCCTGTACTGTTGTTTCCTATAATTAGTGAAGATACACATCTGTCTTCAGGCTACCACCTAATCTCTGAGGCCATATGGGTAAATGGAATATAATTATAATTTGGTAGAAACCAAGCCTTCTGCACATGGTTGTGTTACTCTTGTTCTTTTTAAAGCAGGCAAATTGAATCTATGATATAGTAGGGTTTGGAGGCTGGGTTTAGTCCTTACAAAGTAAGTATTTTTCAGATGGAAATTTCATTGTGTTAAATTTGGGTGGGAATTAGCCAGTTTGGGAGGAATTCTGACACAATGTTACCGCAATATGCAAGCACCCTGCATATTGTGAAGAAATCACCTGTGGTTATATGCAAAATATTAACAGAGGTCATTTTTTGTCCCCCTCTTTTTCAGTTATTTTTATTTCAGTTGCTGCGAGGACTGTCTTACATCCACCAGCGTTACATTTTGCACAGGGACCTGAAACCACAGAATCTTCTGATCAGTGACACGGGGGAGTTAAAGCTGGCAGACTTTGGTAGGCAAGCAGTTAATTACAAGTCTCTTATAATGTTGTAGGAATGTCAGACAGATGGTTCCATTGATTTCTCTTCCCCCCACCCTATTCCTTAGACACACCTTCTTCATTGTAGATAATTGCACATTTTTCTCCTGAGTGAAGAAATTGATTATGGTCAACAAAATGCTTGATTAAAAGGGAGCAAGTGAAAAACAAATACCTACTCCGGTTCTCTCAAGGAAGTTAATGCTGAAAGTATTTCCATTTTATTTACCATGAGACCTCTGAATTAGAATTAAAAAACTTTAAAAGGAGAAGAAAAAAAAATAGAGAGACACCTGAGGAAATACAGGCTATATGAAAAACACAATCACTTTATGGAAGCAGCTCTAGGGTTATGGAGATTTGGATTAACTTTCATTAAATGGTCATTGAAAAAGACTGAAGGGCACAAGAATAAGTGTTCCTTCTGAAGAATAAAGGACACTAGGATCACTTGGACTGCTTTCAGTATCCATTAGTTCTTTGTGGGGAAGCATTGTGTGGAGTATAAAATCAGGATAAATTGTCCACTGAAATGGTAGCTTTTTGCCTATTTTTAATTTTAAGCCATTTTCTAGTGGCTACACCAGGGCAAGTACTCTTTCCTCTGAAAAAACATTGTGAATGCAGATGTGGAAAATGGCAATATGTTTCTATATTGGTTTTCACACGAGGCTGTAGGATTTTCTTTCTTTCCTGTAGGTCAGCTTCTCAGTTACTGATTCCAGCAGAACTTCTGAAGTAAATGTGACCTATTGGTTTTTTAAAATGTGTTTTATTTTTATGGCTGCTATCCACATCATGCTTCACATTTCATGCAGCAGCAGTAATGAGGAAACCTTGTGTGCTAATTGGCAATTTCACTGTTAATGTAGTCATGAGGTTTTGTCTTTTAATTAGCATTACTGCAATTAACAGCTCAGTGTGTATTTGCTGTGCTGGAGAAGGGAACAGGACTTAAGGTGGACACAGTCTGCGAGAAGTGATTGCCTTGGATTGTTAGGGACAATAATATTGTATTGGACAGTTAGGGAAATAGTATTTGAAGCATTTGTTTCCTGGTTTTACATATGATTTTTTTGCCGTAATTTTTCAAAATTTGCTGTTTCTTTAAATATATGCTTTAAAAACCATTCCTGCATTATGAGCTTTCATCTCTCAAGTACATGAAACAGGTGCATCATTCAGTGTTCTTGTAGTGATATGAGTTAACCCTCTGTTGGTGTTGTGCTTTTTAATAGTTTTGTTGTATCATTTATATGTACAGAACACTATGAACAAATCTGACTGCCAAGTATCCTCTTATTATAAGCCTTTCAGGAGATTGTAATGATGGTTCTGTAGCTTTGTTGGATGCTGAAATCCATAAAAGATCTCACAAACTCTTTTGTGTGTAAAATGTTTCCTATGGTGTGAGGGTGGGTTGCTGATGCTCTGTGCTTGTGTGGCTGGGGAGAGGGAGGCTGCAAAGTTTTTAGCTGTGTTTTTAAGTAAACAGGAAACAACCTGCCTTTCACCAGCACTATTACATGCATTGCTGGAGATGTGAAGTGGTCGATGAAATGTCCAACTCAGACATAAGTTGCCTCTGTCTGGTTGTGTTGCCTGGTGTTGCCATAGAGCAGAGGAAAGGGTGGGATGCTTGTTTGTGCCTTGCCGTAGTAGGAAATGTAACTATCACTTCTGATGAAATTATTCCTCCTTGTAGCACTAAGCTAAATATCCCAGTGATGACATCAAAGGCAGGATTTTCACAGCTTTCTGTTGGCAGGACTTTAAGGTTGACCATTGTGTATGGTTTTGATACAGGGACTAGAAATGTGTAAGTACAACCAGAAAGAAATACACAGTGGTAGACACATGAATGTGTAATGTTGTGCAGAAGATATTTTTTCTCTTTTAAGGTTGTCTTGGCACAACAGAAATATCTGCATAATCTACTCTTATGCACAGAGAGAAGATTATATATCTCCCTTTTTTTTTTTTTTAAGCTAGATTTTCTTTCATGGCTCATGACCTCATAAAACTGAAAACCAGATGGATTAAATTTCTCCTCTGAGAACCAAGATGAAAAATTAGAAGTGATGAGGATGAAGTCTGCAGGGTCATGACCTCTTTCACTGGAAGCATGAGAGATGAGAGCACACCCGTGTGCTCTCTGTGTGCCCCCATGCACATTTACTTATTTACATGCTGTATTATTATAGCTCATCTTCCACCTGCCTAGTATGAAAGACTCTTCTTAAACAAGCTATAAAATACAGTCCTGTTTCTCTTTATGTTTTTCTCCCACGAATGACTAATTTGCAATAATGTGCTTGGAAAGGAAGTCGGTTTAGTTTGTATACTTGATTAATTACATGAGGAGCAGTATGGAAATTCGAAAGATGGTTGCTTTGCTTTCAAATGCACTCAAAGAAGGGGAGAACCTATCAAGAAATCAGTTTCTGTCAGAGATAGGATTGACTTTGCTAGCATAATAAATATGAAATCCTAGAGCAAAGGCCTTTTAGTCTCTAAGGACAAGACCTTCAGATTTTGGTTTCACAAGTTTACCAAAAAATCAACATCATGTCTGAGGTTTTTCATTTGACATCAGGCTTATTTAATCTCTTCACTGTAGGATATCAAACACTTAAAAGCAGGCTAGTGGATCATAGTTCTTGAATAAACAAGGTGAAAGAAAGGCTATTCATGTCTGCCAGTGCCTTGCACTGCGGCTGAAGTGGAATCTTTGAATAACTGTGGGCATGTGTTTTCTGTAGCGGGGCTCCCAGACACAAGATACTCTACTGTGTGGGAGTGTCTTTGTTCAGATGAACAGTGATTTGCTTTTCTGTTCATTGTGCCCTAGCTGCTAGGAAATGAACATTTATGAGAAGACTCAGCGGTCAAATGAAAAGGGAGAACAGAATATAGAGGCTTTATCAAATTAAAAATGGATAAGCTATAAAAAATGGCTTTCTTGAGAAGATATAATAGGGGAGACTACATCTTGAATAATTGTTGCTATGAAAAATAGTCCTTGAACACCATACCTGCATTCTTTTTAAAATCTAATTAAAATTCCAGAGTAAATTAAAGTATATTAGGAATTCGTATGGAATGAAGTGCAAGAATTATGTTTGATCCTGCAGTGTGAATTAGGCTAACTGTCTGTGAGTTTATTTCTCCCCCCTGCCCCCCCCCAGCATATATCAGTCTTAGGTAGAAATAAAGTCTTTTAAACCTCTGATGAGTAATGCCATAACAAATTTGCCTCTGTTTTCAACAGAAAGTCTGGTAATCCTCAGGGCCATCAGCCGCCTGAGCTGGCAGACAGGGACAGGGAGAAGAACAGAGCCCCTGCAACCCAGGAGGAAGTAGTTAGTGACCTCCTGTGCCACTCAGACACCCACAGGTCTGTGGGTCCAGATGGCATTCATGCTAGGCTATTGAAGGAGCTGGCAGAAGAGCTCATCAAGCCACTCTCCATAATTTATCATTGATCCTGGTTAGCTGGGGAGGTCTCAGGTGACTGGAGATTAGCAAATGTGACACTCTTCTACAAGAAGGGTTGGAAGGACAATCTGGGGAACTACAGGCCTGTCAGTCTGACCTCAGGGTCAGGAAAGGTCATAGAGCAGATAATTTTGAGTGCCTTCACATGGCACATACAGACAACCAGGGAATCAGGCTCAGCCAGTGTGGGTTTGTAAAAACCAGGTCCTGCTTGATCAATGTGCTTTTTTTCTGACCAGGTAACCTGCCTAGTGGATGAGGAAAGGCTGTGGATGTGTCTGCCTGGGTTTTAGTAAGGTCTTCAATACTGTCTCCCACAGCATTTTCCTGGTGAAGCTGGCAGCCCATGGCTTACACAGATGCACTCTTTGATGGGTTAAAAACTATCTAGATGTCTGGGCTCAGAGTGGAGGTGAATAGTTACATCCAGTTGGTGTCCAGTCACTAGTGTGGCTCAGTATTGGGGCCAGTCCTACTGAATATCTTTATTGATGATCTGGAAGAGGATCCCAGTGCACCCTCAGTCTGTTTGCCAGTGACACCAAGCTGGGTGCAAGTGGAGGGTAGGAAGGATCTGCAGTGGGATCTGGACAGGCTGGATCGATGGACCAAGACCAGTTATATGGGATTCAATGAGGCAAAGTGCTGGGTCCTGCACCTGGGTTGCAACAAGCCCATGCAGTGCCACAGGCTTAGGAATGAGTGTCTGGAAAGTGTCACTGGAGAAACGTTACTGTTTTACCCTTTTCCAAGAGAGGCAAGAAGGAGGATCTGGAGTGCTGCAGACTTGGTCAACCACTATCCCGGAGGAAATAATGGAGTGAGGCTTCTTGGAAGTAGCTTCTGTAAGTGTGAAGAAAGTGTTTGCCAGTTGTAGTCAAGGTGAATCATGTTTGATCCATGGATTGCCTTCTATAATGAAATGAGTAGTTAGAGTCTCCCAGGACCTTAAGGGTTAGCTACCAAGAGCATGGTGATGCACAGCATGATGGTGCTCTTTGCTGAGGTGCGCAGTGGGAGTATGAGGGATAATGGCCATAAGCTGAAACACAACTGGCTATAAGGAAGAAAATGTTCAGTATGAAAATACTTCAGCTCTGCAGCAGCCCAGAGATTATATGAAATCTCTGTTTGCTTCCCCAGCTGGACTAAGCTTTGAGCAATCTGGCAGATTGAAGTAGGCAAATTCTCCTTCCTGTGTGGTTCTGTGATGCAGTGAACACCATGCTTGTTTTGTTTTGTTTCTCAATGATTGGATTTGGTATTATTTAGTTATTGTATATGCTGATCTAAATCAAGATTGGCTAATCAGTTATGTTTGCATGCAGATTATCATACTTAATAGACTCCAGCACCAAGTCCCTAAATAGCTGATGATAATCAGGTAGGAAGTGGGTCCCACCTTCTGTGTGGGACTTTCCAGGAAGGACTTACTCTTTCTGTGCCTCTTTGCCTATTCATATATAGGAGCCACTAGCAATCTAATATTCTGACACCTCCAGGGACAATGTGGACCTTTAATCTGATCATAGTGCAATTACTCTTACATATCCTTTAGTTAAAATAGTTTTTTGCTTTCCTAGTTGAAAAATACATAGTTGTACTTGTTAGATATTTTCAGATGAAAGATTTACGTAGCTTTGAGGTGACATCACCTTTCAATGCACTGAGAAAATCATCAGGTCATGTGTGTCGAGAAAAAAAACATTCAGACTTGACTAGCATGTGACTCAGTAAAAGCGCTCCTGACGCTGTGACAGAAACTGGCCTAGTCACTAGTAGGGCCCTTGGTGTGCTTCTGAGACGATCAGCTTGCTGCTGGGGTTTGTTTCTCAGGGAATTTGTTGTTTGTGGATCTTCCCTGCAGCTGCCTTTCTCTTTCAACTCTTCTCTTAGGCCTGCAGCAGAAGTGAAGTGCATGAAGTGTGTGAATGTGAAGTTTGAAGACTTGTTTGGTCTCTGGTTTGGATTGTGCAATTATTGTAAGTGCAAGGACTTTCTGTGTAATCACATCTTTTAACTGGGATTATTTTTACTATGTATACTGACTTTTTTCCTGTGCTATGGATCCAAGACCTGGTGTATAAACTGTGCAGGCACCCGTACAGCTTAGGTACCTCCATAGCAGGCACACAAGTGCGAAGTATGATTTTAAAGTATGGAACAACAGGTCTAGAAGTATTGTTGCTTGACTATAATTTTCAGGGATAGGACGGCTTGATGATTGGTAATTTTCTAAATTGAAAAATTTAGAAAAGACTTGATGCATCCCCTCCCTCCCAATCCTTGCCCAGTTTTTGTTCATTTTAGTCCTTTAAAAAAACAAATCTTCAAACTGCAGTAACACTACCAACAAATTCTAGTGTTGCAAGGTGAGTGACAAGGAGTATCAGGGGCTTAGTGCTTTAATGCTTATTTCTGCAAGCATTAAAGCATTAAAGTACAAGAGTTGCTCGTTCTTGTCTGTGGGAGTGGGCTTTGCCGAGAAAAAACAGCATGACATCTTCGTGAAAATGTCTTTCATTTAGTCTCTCAAATAACACTGACCCTGAAGCTTTTTCTGACTGCTTTTTTTTATCTTTGGGGATCTCTTTGGATGAGTAAGGATTTGCAGGAGGTCTGTATTAGGGTGAAAGTCCTGCCTTAAGCTTTTGGACTTCTGTTAATATAAAGCCCTCTGATGTAATAAGAGAGGGAATCAAGTCAGTGTGATTCAACCATGCATCCTTCTAGATACATAGAGTGATTAATAATGGATAGCAGGAGCAAAGAGACTTAAGGATTCTAATAAAGGGAATCATACTCAAAGGAGTTGCAGTTTAAAACTGCAACTGAATATTAGGATGTTTCCATGAATTTTTATATAGATTTTTCTGTGGAGAGCATGACAGGGGTATGTCACGAGGGAGAAAGTTATTCCTGTATATCTTACTGTTAAAATTGCTAAAACTATGTTGACAAGTTGAAAAAAATCCAGTTTTTTTTCTTCACAGTAAGAATCCCATAAGAATTTCTTTATAACGTACTGTGTAAAATTCATATGAAAGGTTGAATAGCATAAAAGATTGCTTGCGTGGATAACTGTTATGTTTTTGCTGTGTAAATGTTCCACAGAGTATCAGTTCTTGAAGCTGCTGATATAAGGAGTTGTCCCAGTGCCCAAAGGGCTGGTATTATATTGTCAGTGAAGCTTGATGAAATTGTTATCAAAACTCCTCTGGGAGTGCCTCTAGTTATGTAGGTTGATTCCCTTTGGTTGCCTGGCTTTAAGTGAGCCTAAGGAGCATTGCAGCCACTTGGCATTTGGGGTGAGCTGTGGGAGCAGCCAGGTCACCCCTGGGGCAGCTGGCCCCACACAGATCCTGCCCTCCACAGCAGCCCTGCTGCAGGCACTGGAGAAAGGCTGGAACCTCTCTGGGTATTGCTTATCAGAGGCTGCTGCTGGTAAAGAAAACCAGTTTACACCAAACATAGGTCCACAGACCCTTCTAACACCCTGTCTGAGTTGAACATGGAAAGAAAAGACATTTCTTTCCCATATTCCTGTGGGAGGTTGCTGCTACTACAGGTGCAGCCTTTTCCTTTCTGGTAACAGCCTTTGAAATCTTTAGAATTGGTTCATGTATGCCTCAGGAAGGCCAGTAATGGGTTTCTTTGAGGACTCTAGTTGTATTAAATACCAAGAAATGACGATGACTTCAGTGACAATGTTGTGAGGAAGTTGAAAAAAAAAGGAAGTGGGATCCTGGAAAGTGAACCCCAAACTACTCAAACCTGAGTCAGCTTGCAGGTCTTTATAAAGCACAGCTATTTTTGTGATTAACTGTAAATACCTCATTTTCCATGGCGAGCAGAAGCTGCTGATGCTGTTTGCAGTGGCAGTTGGGGCTGGAGCAGAGCAGACTGCGTGTGTTTGTCCTGGAATAGCCTCGATCACATGTTACTGACTCAGGGTAAAAAGCACTTGCTATACACACTTTCTAGATCCAGGCAGAATGAGGCTGGAGCTTAGGAGCAGAGCTGATAGATAGCTATGGCACCTTCAAACCTTTTTTCTTGGGGGAAAGATAAATGTTGTAGGCTGCAAAAGCTGTGGGCATGGCGGGCCCAGAGACCTGTGGCAGTCTGCCATGTTATTTATTTTGCTTTCCCAGGATGATATGCTTGCCTAGACCTTCCTTCTCAGTTTCTAATGGTATAACTGGCTGCTGTGAGTGAGCAGCCAAAGCTGCCTCCTTCCCTTTCCCTCCCAGGGGAAAAGGCTTCATATGCTGTGCTTGTGACGTTCTGTTGTCATGCCCAGATCTGTGGTGAAATGGGGAGGCAGATGGGTAGGTGGCAGAAAATTTCAAACAACAGCAGTGCAAAGGGGGAGATCTGATTTCTGACATTTGGGCTAAAGGATTGTTTCAGAGGTGAAGATGTAGGAGAAGGTGTGGTCTAGTGATGCTGGAAATGTTTTTTTCTTCTCATATTTATTTGGTTTGTCACTCTCACCACGGATCTCCATCTAATTTGCTTTGTAGATCTGATGGTTTTATCAAGGTTCCAGTTAAAAATTACCATGTGAGAGTTGACACAGGAAGAATACCTTGTGGGCAGAAATTTGGTTTCATAGTCTATGAAGAAAGAATAGATTTGACGCGAGTTCACTCTCTGGAGACAGCAATTGCAAAAACTGTGAGGAGGTTCTGTATTCAACTAAGTCTTTAACTTCTCCCTGCCAATAGTTAATGCAAAGTAGAGCCACATACTGAATTTTTGTCTGTGCTACTTTTCACTGATTGCTTTCTAACAATTGAAATAAAAATTCTTGAAATACCAGTTTTTCAGCACTTACTAAAGCAGATGCTGTAACTTAAGGTCTTCCCACTGAGACGCACTGTGTAGGATTATTGACTGAAAAGGAAAATGTTTTATTTTTTAAAAAGCATGAAGGACCTGGAGATTGGTGTGACTCACTAAATGGGTCCCCTGTTAAATGCATCTCAGATTACTTAGGCTTCAATCCAATTCTCTATTGTTACAAGTTAGAGTTACATCAAGCCTTTAAATAGGAAGAAAGCATCTTAATTATCCATTAAGGGTAATAAAGGAAGTTGGTTATGACACCATTAAAACAACTGTGATGAAAAATCTGTTTCAGTGTTTTGTACTTAAGAAGAACATGGGATTTGGATGTTATCTTTCCTGCAGCTAGCTCAGTGCTGCATTATTATGAGAATCATGATTTTTTTTTATTGCCTTGTATTGCCCAGCTAAGTGTGAACTAGACTGTTATGTGACAATTGCACAAAAGACAGGGAGAACTGTGATTTGCTGTCTGTACAAAAGAGATCCATCCATCCAAATGAATCTCTAGGTGTATCTAAAACAAATATTGTTTTATTTGAAAAAAAAAAGAGCCTTATTCAGTCACGTGATGGTGTTGTTTCATTTTTATATGAGAACATTTTCTCTTCCTATACATCTTGCTTTGGTAATCATATCCTTTTGATTACCATGGCTACAAGCACCTGTATTTAAATATCAAATTTTCCTTAAAACTTTATTGTTTTGAAGCTTCTTTGCTCGTTTCTGTTACAGCTGTAACAGGGAAAAATGCTATAGAGAAAGGTACTACTTGTGGTAAAGCTTTTGAATATAGGCTTCTAGGTAGCCACAGAACACTCTGTCTTTGCTTTATTGCTCTGATTATGATTTTGCTTTGTGTTTCCTTATTTAAGAGAACATACTGTATTATATAGTGAGAAAATTATGCCAAGTTTTAAAGTTATTTTAGTGCCATTAGTGTGTTAATAGTTATGCAGATTTATTTTACACAGGAAATAGTCAGCTATGTAGATATTAAAGGTTAACTGGGAAAGGTGTGGATTAAAGAAGAAAAAATTCATCATCAGTCAGAACAAAAATATTGATATGCAAAGAAAAAGATTAACGTGAACAGAACTGGCAGTTCATTAAGAGAAATGTGCCATTTAATACGGTCTGAAATAATTCCATAATTGAGGTTGCATTTTAAAGAAACGGTGGCTCTGTAATTTATAACATCATTTGTTTTGTCCCAGACAGTTTAAAACCTTACCTTTCTGCAACACAGTCACTTTTTATCTAGGTAATTCTTAATAATTTTTTCATTCCTTCAGAAAGACACAGTGCTGGTTGTATTAATATATTCATAGATGCATAATTTGTCCTAATATAAATTTAAATCATGCTTGCAGGGCTACCTGCATTAAGATGAGAATTTCCCCTGCATCAGTCTGCCTTGATGATAGCCAGAAGTGATCAGGGAGTGCTTATCTTAGCAATACTTGACACTTCTCCAGCAATTTCCATTTCCAAAAACTATACAAATAAATGATAACTCCAGGTAGCTACCCTTAGGTATATTACAAATATCCAAACTTCTTTTGACCTTTTGGTCTTATAATTTGAAAAACCCAAAGTTAATAAAAGTTAAAAGGGGGAGATTGGTATTAGCAGCTTTTTGTCTGGGTGATGTGGGAACATCAACCTCCTTTGCATGGGGAGAAAAAGGTGCTGAATAACTTTTGATTTACATGGTAGGGAGAAAGGCAGGTTAGATCTTCACCTTGTTAAAGGTCCTCAAGCTCTTCTCCAAGGTCAGTTTGACCACCTTTGACTTTTATAGCTTATAATTTGTCAAATTGTACAGCATTTTTTTTGTGTGGTCATTGGAGATAAGGTAGGAGAAGATTTTCAGATGTAATCTCTTTTATTCCCACCCACAGCAGTGAACATATTCATATCCTTCTTATTGGAGTAATTTTAAAGTCATTTGGGCAATGTTTTTTAAGTTATTTATCGACTCTTCAAGCAGGCTGGAAATTTGGTTCAGCTCTGAACTGTCTGTAGACCTTAGGAAAAAACTAAATAAATTTAAAAAAGGTGAGGGGACGGTTGAGAAAAAGGGCAGCAGATCACTGAAATGTAGTTAATAAACACAAATGCCTAATTTTAGCTTCTTGAAATTTTGGCAATTCCTTGCCCGTTCGGTCTTACAGTGCTCAGGATTACCACCAGCTTTGCTACACAGGTTGCAGGATGCAATACTAAATGAGACATGCTTACATGTATTAACAATTGGTTCATGCATGCAAACTTGATATAGTAAATGGTTTAAATAAAGCATGGAATGCTTTTATAACAGTATGACAGTAGTATTTTGTTGGTGGTCAAAATGCTATTATACAAAATACTACCTTTGCTTGCAATCTACAAGTAATTTTTATTGAGCATTGCATTCAGAAGTACATTCATCATCCTCAAGTTAAAGAATAGATAAAAGAATGGCTTGGTTTCAGTACAGACAAATTTTCACTTTTTTTAATAGTTACAATGCAGGGTTTTGCAGTTCTACTGATCTGGTAGGCTTACATCTGTACATAAAGGGCTAGATTGGGCTGCACGGCTCCAGCTTTGCCATTCTCACATTTTGGTGTACATTATTGCTTTAGAGAAAGATGCTGCATTAGGAGAAGTCATTTTTTAACGATATATTTCCAGAATCATAGTGTTAAGGAATAGCCTTAATGCCCTTCTAATGTAACTTTTTAAAAAATGAAATTGTCTGTTTTCATTTCTTCTTTTTCTTTGACAAAATTTTATTAAGAACTGATTAGGTGACTGCAGGAATATGGATGCCTTATTACTGATGCAAAGTCAAATAATCATTTAGACCTAAGCATATTGGAATGTCTCTCACATAAAACTTTTCTTCTAAGATTTGTGATTCAGGTAATTTAAGATGACATGTACATTAAATGAATTTTGAGGAGTGATTCGGTTGAATGGGTGAATTTGAGACTCAAGAGATTTCTCTTGTTAGATGTTGCTTTATAATATTGCTTTACAAAAGCAACAGTCCTTATACAGAATTTCTTAATGGCTTCTCTCTTAAAAGCAGTGGAAACAATTTTGAAAATTTGTGAAATTTTCAAGTTATTTTGTAGCTATTTTGTTCTTTGTATTTAAAAAGGCTTTTATATAATCGAATTTTCTTTTTCAGTTTTGTTAGTTTTGCACCAATATCTGTTTTCAGATCATTTTTCTCTGACTTAAGCCTGTGCAGTCAGATGTGGCTTTAGATACTGTGAGTGTTACCTAGTATGGGAATGTATGTACTAATGTGATAACACATGCAAAATGTACTCGAGTTCTTTGGTAGAACTCCAAGGCAGTGTTTTACCTACTAAGGGAATACATGAGTTGGGAGATATCACATTGTAGCGATGACAAAAGTCAGCTGAATATTTGTCTTATCTATAAAGAGTCTGGCTCAGGTCCTGGCAGCAGCCTGGATTAAACTCCATGAGCTCTAGAGAGTTTGTGCCAGGCAGGGCAGCCGTGGTTGGTAAGCTGAAGCTGGGTGAGGGACCAAATGCAGCTGCATTCTGCAGCACAGGAATGAATGTATGCTCAGGTGACACCTTGGCTGGGAAAGGAGGCATGTCAAACCCACCTGCACTGGCTCTGCTGTACAGGGGCCATGATCTGGTGGATACTAGCTATGAAATTGTATCATTTATATGTAAGTCAGACTTTGTATTGTAGGAATTGGTGGTTTCAGTACCCATGGGGTGACAGTATTTCAAATTCGCAGATTCCACTCCTGCAGGGCAATGTCAAATGGCAGTATTGTTCTATTTATAAGTAAAATACTTATTAGATCTGATTTTCAAAAATACTGTTTGTCTATAGATGTTAATATTGTTTAAATACTTGCTTTTCTGTGTAGCCCTGTTCTTTTTAAACTGCTTACCCTACAGAAGTTCAAATAAATTTGCAGCTACTTGATTGTGCTTTTAATAGCTGACCACGACTTGAGGTATGCTCTTCATCAAAGTTGTCCAGATATTTTACAGCTAGATAGGAAATGATAGATCAGCAAAACTGATCCCACTGGAATAAATCAGTCCATGGAGTAACATCCCAGTAGCCATGCTACTGTTGTTGCCTTTTGTCCAGCACTGCATATATTCACTTCACTGAGTTGTGGTCCCTTCAAGAGGTGGAGAGAGCAGTATGTGGCATCACCTTGTCACTGCCAGTGCTGTATGGTCAGCTAAGAAACAAAATTACCTGAGTATAAAAAACTGGGATTAGACACTTGAACATAAAACTGTCAGTGAAACTTAGCTTTTGTGTTTCTGTTTGGATGACTGTGAATCACTACAGTAGCACCAAATTGTGCTTATTAAACAGTTCTTCAGCTGTCAGGTTTAATGCAACACGAAACTAGAAGGATTTAAATGGTACTGATGCCCTGCATACAATTGGCTTGCATCTGGTATGTGTTTAGACCTCTTTGCACACGAGTAGAGAGGGAGGCAGTTTGTCTACATGATGATTTTCTAAAAAAAAGGTAAGTCTTGGAGAGCACAGAGCAAGAATATTTATTTCTTTACTGCTATGTTGTATTTAAGCTGTCTCATGCCAGACATCGAGTACCTATCAAATGATAAGTTATCCAGGTACCAGTTGAAAAGGGTTGGTTCACTTTTACTTGAATGCCAGATGGAGTCATCCAGAAATGGCTCTTGCAGTCCTGCTTTTAGTTGGAAATGTAGAGATCACAGTAAATTGTTAGCTTCAAGCACAATAGCCTGTAGTAGGTTGTTAGCTTCTGTGTTTGGTGCTCGATGGACTATTATACTTCAGCAAATAGGACATCCGTAGCTCTCAATTTGTCTCCATACAATACTGTTCTCCTGAAGCCATTTTTTTTTTCCTTTTCTGGGTTCCTTTGATTTGTTAGGGAAAAATCCTAATGGCCACGAAATATTTATACCTCAAAACTGTGTGAAAGTGGTCTGTTACCTTTCTTGTCTTCAGCAAGCTCATTACTCAGTTATTAAAATTCCACATATAAATTATTACTGTTACACAAATACTTGTCCAGTATTGATTAGGGTCATTCATTCATAGCTGCTTCCCCGTTTTCTCTCTTTTCTCAAGGAATATTAAAATATCCTGAGATGCATTAGTTCTCAGTTTCAATGAAAATTATTTTCTGCCTGTTTGTCCTTTCTAGAACTTCCTCCCTGCACTCTGTAGATCTTCTCAATTTAAAACCATCTGTTCAGCAATTGTTAACTCTTTGCTTCAAACCTAATAACTTCACTGTGGAATGAGTAATTCTGACATTTTCACTTACAGCCTTATTAGCAAAGTGATGTGTTCCTGCTGGGACATTTATAGGAGTAGAGGGCATCATCTTCTCAGACTTTTTGTAAGACAACAAATTGTTAAGTTAAAATCCAGAATCTGGAAACCAAGATTCAAATCAATCAGCTGTTAAGACAATTGTGGGCATGTATACCACATCCATAATGAGTCCAGGTCTTTTCTGTAATGCAGAAGTTATCTTTGATGTGAAATTGCTTACTGTCTTTGAGTCCTGTTAGCTCTTACATCCTTGTGAATGTTTATAATGTTGATGCAGTTTGTTTCCTTTTTTTTTTTTCTGCCTACACTGTTATTTTACTACTTCCAGACTAGGGAGTCAGTTTGAATATATTCATGCTGACTAGAATGCCATGGGAATAAATACGTTTTCCTGGTGTCAAAAGTGGAGTGTGTATTTCTTTTGTATTTCTGTACCACTTTTTGCACAGTACCCAATTGTCAGTGTGGTTTTTTTACTGCTCATAGATAATGAATTAATTTGTCAGTCATAGTACATGTTCAAAATCAGTGTGCTTTTTTCAAAACGTATTAGAAATTATTTATAAGGATTTTAAAGCAAAGAAATAAACAGCTTCATTGCTATGATAGCTTTCAGACAAATTAACCAAAGGGATCTTACAATATGCAACCAAGAGCTGAGCTCTTTCTTGTATCCCTCTTTTCTATTCCGTATGATCCTTGGGATGGCATAGGAGGCAGAGGAGAGAGGTTTTAATGAAAAAGATTATGCTGGATTTGTTGGAAAGAGACAACCACTTTTCATGAGTCCTAGAGTCATTCTTTCTGGTAGCAAGAAAAGTATTTCTGTGTCTCCCCATTCTGTAAGTTGTGTTTGTCAATTGACAGTTGAGTCCCATTCACAGACTAGAATAATTACCATCTGTGTTACTGTGATTGTCTGAAGACATACATGAGATAAGACTTGGAGGGAAAAATAATCTTTTATTAGAACAGCTGATAACAGCTGGGAAAGCCAGACAGGCTGAGAGGCACACATGCCTTTTGTCTTACTTCTCTCTGTCTCTTGAAAACTGACTCCTGCACTCCAGTTTGGGAGACTAGTCATTGCTCAAGTGCATTTTGGGAATACTAATTTGAGATCCTAATTAGGCTCTCCCTGATAGGGAGTAACTTTTATAAATGAACAGCACTATCATAACCTAATGGCTATATTAGGACCAGGATGTAGGATATTGTAGGTAATTTATCTTATTTGAGAGGAATTTAACTCAGAGGCTCTTGTAAAGCTGCATATTGGAAACAGATGAATTCAAACAGCAGAGGGACCTAAAGGCTGCAGGACACTTTTGATTGCCAAGAACTTGCTTCTAGGTTAGATTGCTGACTGCTTCATTGAAGCAGTGTCCCTGTCTCCACCCACTTACTTTTTGGGTTTTTGTTGTCACTCAGGTATTCACTGAATAAATGTGCTTCTGTTAGAAAACAAGTAGCTGAGTAAATAGGTAGACAGCTCATGATCTGCAACAGAATACATTAGCAACATTTTAATATTATTACTGACTCATGGTTACAGTTCAATAAGCCATTTATCTCAAATTAAGTAATTGTTAAATAAACAAAACAGGAAACTGAAAAGAAAGGACATAAAGAATCTGAATCAAGGAAAAGCGACAAGAAAACCCCTTTATTTTTTAGTATGCTTGCTAGAGCCCTTTTAAATGTATCTAAATCAAAATAATATACTGCTCAACACATTTAAGGTATAACAGAAAGGGAAACCATGGACATGGTTGGTAAGCTTTATTTTTGCAGACGTGACTGGTTTTCCCATTTGCAGAATCATATTTGCTGTGAACAAAGGCTTCCCAATTGTCATATGAAGTTGACTAGAAAGCTATCCTGCAGCTAGAGAGATATCAAATATTAATATTTATGCTCATGTAGCCAAAGGTGTGTGTATTGGATAGGTCTTGAGTCTGGATGTAGCTACAGCCTCTTGTAAAAACCAAATATGATTTAAAAATTACAGTGATAAATCAGTGCAATATGTTTTGTCAATAACTAATCCTAGGTAAAATTAGATACATCTTCTGAGTCTATGATACAGACAGATGAAGCAGAGACAATTGTGTTTACCAAGGAAGAAAATTTCTTCTTACATTTTTTTTTTTAAAGTTCAGAGCAGGAAGCAGCAGGAGGTTTTCTGTGTTAAAGACATAAACATACATAGGCATAGATCACTCACTCTGTATTTTAAATGCAGAGCTTCCCAGGGAATCCTGAGCTGTTGTTTAATGAATGAGTTAAAATTAAGTTGTGGTTTGTGTCACAGTGAAGCTAGATGATGTTGTGCAAGCCTTGCAGTATGTAATGCATCAGAACAGTTTCTTCTTTTATTTTGGATAAACAATGGTCATAGAAGTCAGTGCCTGGAGAACATTAAACAGTGCCTGTCCTTCCCATAATTACACACAGGTTCCCCAGTAGGTCTGATACAACCTCAATTTTAATAACTGGGCCTTATGCTTGGATTCCTTCTCTCAAAATAGGGCTGCAACAGCAGGACATTTGTTGACCTTTTATCTTTCATAAGACACAGGAATTGGAGGGGAGTTCACTGCTTGTCAGGGGGTCCTTCCTCCACCTTCCCAGGCTAAAAGAGTGCTCAGACAGCAGTATGTAAATATTGTGTACTCACTTGGTGTTCTGCCATTTACCTTTTGGCTTTTATGCACACTGGCCATTAAGGTTTGAAGTTTTGATGATCCCCCATAAGCTCTGTTTTTTTTAAAATGAGATTGTCATTCTTCCTGTAGTGTAACCATGGAAACAGACAGGGAACCCTTAAAGAAAGTGATCGAACATGCTGTGCTAATTAATCCTACCCTTCAGTTTTCTTTCAGTTGAAGGATGTGCTTAAATAAATTTTGCATGAGTAAGCATATTTGGATGTTCAAAGAGGTATAAAATATGTAGCAAATTTTCTTGCAGAAGGATATCTGAAAAAAACCCTGGTAATTGTCATCTGCGTGCATCTAGACCATCACAACAAGAAATGCAGTATCTTTTTGGTGTTTCACATATGTATTTTGATAGCATTCTTTTTATAATGTAAAATATATCTGAAAGATGAGAGTACTTTTTTCACATCTCACATGCGATGAGACACATTTGCATTAATTTCGAGGCTTTGAGTGGAAGTGTTCATTATTGCAAATGCATTCTTTGTGCAGAGCATTATTCAGAAAAAGCAAAGGTTGTTCCCTCCCTGTGAGAAAGCAGCTCCTCTGAGGCATTAGCCTGATCCAGGTCCTGTCAGTCCTGCACAAGGGGAGTGACTGACTGACTGAACAGTGGGACTGTGCCAAATTTTCCCCTTACAGATTTTAGCTTTTGTGAGTATTTCCCTTGGTTGTTCACTCCTACTTTCCACTGAGCCATTTAGTTTTCAAAGCAGTGCATGTGGCCAACTAGGAAACCCGTTGGCCACAACTTAGCACATGTGGCCTGTACTCATAAGCCTTTTGTTTTGATTTAAAATGTTTCAGTGAAACCTGGTGGTGCTCTCTGATACCCATGTAGGGCCTTAGCTTACTTTTAAAAATTAAGATTTTGTTTAAACATTTCTCAATTCCATTAATGATCATCTTATAACTGAGAAAGCAGGTGCAGCAGCTAACCTCAAATGAAACTTTCACAGTGTTTTGGGAGTGAAAAATGGATTAAAGAAAAACGTTTAGTTGTCCAACAGGCTGGGTCTAGCCCAAAAGGGGCCATAATTTGAAAATCAGATGGATTTACTTTCACCTGGAATGGATTAGAGGTGGAGGAGGTCTAGAAGCATTATACTGAGGAAACAGCATGGGTGGCATTCCCAGCAGGAGAGGAGGACTGGTTCCATGCTGAACAGTCGCAGGAGAGGAGAAAAGGTGTGCTTGGGCTCACTATAACATTTGTAAAGCTCCATCCTGGTCAGTAAAGTGGCAGAAACCAGCCAGAAAGCATGGTTATGGTATTGTTTGCAACATGATTTCTGGTATGGCAAGTTGGGTACTCATTCCTCTCTACGTGGGAGATTTCTGCAATGTGTGGATTAACAGCTTTGTGTCATGGAAATCTGAGTTTATTTGTCATCCCACAAGCTCCACAGGATTTTGAGTTTTCCCCAAAGTACATGATGTTGCTGGCTTCTTTAAGAGGCCTTTCCCCCAGCTGGCTATGCCTCTTCTCCTATGCTTGGTAGGAAATTAGAATTTGCAACCAAATTCAGTCTTCCTCAGACAAGGCTAATGGGAAGGGCTCAAACAGGCAAGAAAGAATGGAGTCATTCACCATCCAGACTTCTCAAATACCTTCATAATTTTTATATTGCTTAATAGTAGTAGGTCCATATCCACAAATTCAGGGAATATTGTTTCAGTTTAGTCCCATGGAATATAGATGCTCAGAAACTCAGGTTTGTTAATGGTTCTGTGTGCCAGGAATAATAACTGTTCACCAGTTAGAGCTTTTTGTGTTTTCTGGTTTCTTAGAAGCAAAAACATTATTCTGGAGGCAGAGTAACTGTGGAACATATGATGTGACCTCTCCTCTGGCCTCTTTGGGGCTGTACTTGGCCAGCCCTGGGTTGTCTTTGTAACCCAAATTGTTCATCAAGCTGATGGCCAGGTGCACAAACTTTAAAGAAATGGAGGTCTGAAGACTTTAAAACATAGGTATTCATGTTTCAAATGTAATTTTTAAGAGAAGAAATCATGGCATACAATTAAAATTATTCCCCTGCACTGGTCTAATTGCTATAATCAGCTGATAATGCAATCTGCTGGCAAGATTTGCCATCATTGCTATGGAGATGTATTCCCTGACAGTAAACGTTCTTAAATAGCTTTTCCAGTGTATTAAGAATAAAAGGGCAAAGGACTCTCATCTGCAATCTTTTGGGAATTTTCATGTTGCTTATTTCTTTCTGAGTGTATGACTTTTCTTCTTTGTTTCTGTAAGGTGTAAAAGCATGACCTTCTGTTATAGTAATTTGATTGGTTTTCTGAAAGGAAAATCAGCAGTTCAGGAAGACACAAAAAGCACTCAGAACTGCGTTCTCCTGATTTCCATTACTTGTGCATTTCCAGTGTTCCCAGCAAGGGAATGGATGGTCTCAAGGCAGTAGCTAGGATCAGATAATTTGGAAAAAGCATTTTCAGGCCTGTGATAGGAACAATCACCTTAGCCCTGGAGATCTTTTTCCATTTTCTGGAGAGAGTCTTCTGTAGAAGAAACATACTTGTAAACTTCTGGGTTTAGCATATGATGATCTCTCTTTTATATGAGCTAGATTGTGTTGTAATGTGAATTATTTTAAATTACTGACAAGCTTAAAAGACAACTATTGTAAATATTATATCTTTAGTAGGCCACAGATTTCATTGAAATGGTTGCTGAAATTGGAGCACTGCCAATACACAATTCTTGAGAGAGAAGAATTTTTCACATATCGTTTTCTGCTGCATTACTGCAATATTAATATTTATTTGAATTGTAATGTGTAAGTGTGTCAAACATAAACTTGAATAAGCAGGCTGGGTGGGCTTTGCAGTGTAAGCTGTGGAACATTTCCTCAGGCTTCTCTAAAAAGCCGAATCTCATCTGTGGCATCATTTGTCTGGGAGTTTCCTTTTCATTTTCTTTTTTTAATAACACTGAAATGGAAGACTCTCCATGCCTGAGGACGAGCAGTTAATGGCAATTAAAGTCTTTATTTGTCATTTATTTAGGTATACAACAGTATATCTATGCATCTCTCCTGGGCCTGTGGCTGTCATTATGAAAAACATATTTCATTATCCCTTCATAATATTCACATACTATGTTTAGCCAGGTACCAAACAATAGATGCTACTATTAAGTAATATGCTCCAGTTCTAGAAGAAAAATATGCTTGCAACATGCTGTCACATAATGTGATATGTGCTCATATATCCCTTTAGGCTGTGACAGTACAGCAAACCATTTCTTTGCTTTGTGTAAATGAATTTATTTGTGTTTACCCCACAGGTCTTGCAAGAGCTAAATCAGTCCCTAGTCATACATATTCCAATGAAGTGGTAACTCTATGGTACAGGCCTCCAGATGTCCTCCTGGGATCAACAGAATATTCCACCTGCCTTGACATGTGGTAAGTGTAGATGCCAAGACTCTATGTAGATGCTTTAGCTCTTGGGTTTTTTAGATGTGTAAACCGAATATGTAGTGAGATCATTGGTACAGGTTAAAAAAAGTGTGTGTAGTGATAGGTGTGGTTCACACAGGTTCTCCCTAAAGGAATCCCTCCTGCCGCCCCACTGGCTGGCAGCTGATCCCTGCTGTTGACAGAGCACCCATTGGTGCTTTGCAAGAGACTGAGTGATTGCTTGACTTTTGTAGTCTTAGTGTTGTACTTTCATATGATATGACCCTTGTTTTGCAAAACACAGACATTCACCATGCCCACTTGCAGCAAGGAGAAAACCAGAACTCTCTGGTTGTGAGCATAAACCCTCAGTTCTTAATCTGATGTACTTGGTAGCAGTAAATATCATTGAACAGTTTTCTTTCACACCTACAGATTTTATTTAGACTTGCAGGTTTAGAAGAGTAGTTTGATTTGTACAATATGTATCACTTTACTCATTTTTGATGACATCATTTAGTCCTGTGTTGAACAAGGAACAAGGAAGGTATTTGGTTTTTTTACTGTTACAAACCAAGCTGGAGGTTCTTTGTTTATTCTGTAGGTTTTGAGATCACAGGATCTCTTCAGTCTGTACAACTTCTGAAATATGGAAAAAAATCCTCTTCCTTGCAAAGAAAGTCTTATGCTCTGGAATACTTTTGGGTTTTGTTTTGGTTGGTTGGTTATTTTCTTTGGGTGTTTTTTTTTTGTTTGTTTTGTTGTGAGGTTTTTTTTGTTTGTTTGTTTGCTGGGGTGGTTTTTTGGGGGAGGGTTTGTTGTTTTTGTTTGGTTTTGGTGGTTTTTTGTGTGTGTGGTGGGTTTCTTTGTTTGGGTTTTTTGTTTGTTTGGTTGCTTGGTTGATTGGTTTGGTTTTGGTTTTGGTTTTTTTAATTCATATCTGACTTTTTAAACCTTTACAACTCATTCACTTGAGAAAAAAATATATTGAGGAATTTTCAGAAAAATACACTGAATTTTTTGCTGTTCACTGAAATATCTGTCTTTAACACCGGCAACTCAAAGTTATGATTATAGTAAAATCTAGAGGTAAATGTAAAATAAGGTTAAACGCACCTTATGTTGTCATGTGGTATGTAAATAACATTTTTAAGATAATCTTGCACTGTAATATTGAAACTGAAGACCTAGCAGGAATATTTTTTTTGTTGGGGAAGGGAACAAAGCATGACTAGGTTGTGTTTAGTCCTGTAGCTAAAATCAGAGATTATGGGATGAAAACCTAGTTTTTCCTGAAAGTCTTGACTCCTGGGTGCATGATTTAGAAATCACAGGATCATTTAATGTGAAGTGGTTACAAAGTATAAGTACTAGAATATATAACACTGAAGAGAGTGTTTAGCATAACTAGGCCCTGGTTGCTGCAGTTCCTTGAGCTGAAAGGGAAGATGAACCAAGAGGCAAGAAAGGGAGAGTGAGAAAACTTCTCCAAATGTGAACACTGTGGTATCCCAAGTGTGCCAGAGAGGCAAAGGTAGCATCTTCTGTATAAACTGTCTGGTTTTCCTCAGACCATTCTCCACCTCACAGATCTAAAATAGTTTCCTTCTGCATCTCAGTTTCTCATCTATCCTAAAACTGTCCCATTTTCCTAAATATCAGGTCCAAGCTGGTGTTTTCACAGGTTGCATATAATCTCTTCAGCTCATCTGCTCCTGATGGTTTGCAACTGTCTCTTTTCCAAGTAATACCTCAGACAGCCTCAACAAGAAGCTCACCTTGCTTGGGGTGAGGCAGGACAATTGACTCGGAGGATGGAAATTGCTTGGAGAGATAAATGGTCCTTTCTGCTCATCTTCTCACAGTTCCCTCTGCATTTGTTCAGTTCTTGAGTCACACCTATTTGTGTATCTGCATGTACACAAGTCAACTTGTGAAGTACAAGGAGAATATATGGAAACAGCTAAAGAAAACTTTTAATGCTTTAACAGAGCAAACTGCTCAAAAAGCCCTTTAATATGTTTTTTTAGTTAAAAAAAATTGGAGATTTATTTTTGTAACTTTTCGCAACTAAAAAAAATTCCAAAGTTCAATAGCTTGTCAAAAATAGATCTTTTAATATTCCTCTCAATGATGATTCTAGTAAAAGAGCTATTAGAAGGTTCAGTCAAAGTATGTGGTATTCCTGTGATAAAGATTAAGTCATACAGTTAATTAAAAGCATTTAAAATGTACTATACTTGCAGACTGAGCATGTCCTTCTCAATCATATGTTTATATTCAAATTACATGGGCAACAGGGAAGATCAAGGAAGGACTTAAAATGCTACTTCAGCAATCCAGGTCATTGTTTTATTTCCTGACAAAAATGACACAAGAGTATTGGGGAAGAACACAATAGTTATATCTTCAATGATAACAATAAATTAAGTTCTCTTGAAGAGAACATTTCATATAGGCCTAAAAAAGATGCAGGTGCTCAGGGACAGAGGTGATCTGTTCTGTTTCAAATGAAAAACAATGCCATATTCCTCTTGTACTCAATTTATAGTCCTTACAATATTTTCGCTGCCCTGAACAAACTGAGGAGCTATGGGGAACTTCGGAAAAAAGGCCCTAGTGGTATAGTTTCTTTCACATGGCAGCAGTTAGTATAGAAGCTCAGCCTCTGCTGCATCAGAAATCAGATGGGAGGAAATACATATTTGCTATGGGTGAGAGAAGAGCTTTAGGTTTTTACTGCTGTGCTTTGCTGGGTTACCTGAGACATCCCTTGCGGTTTGATTGCAGAGATGTAGCTGCATGTTGAGATCACTTGTGCTCACTTGGCACAGCTGACAGTGAGCTCTGCTGGAGCACAGGCAGGCTTGGGGCTCTGCTTACACAATGCTTGTACAGAGCTGAGACATAATTGCATTAAAGCCATTTAGTGGCTGCCCAGAGTGGGAGGAAGGGAGACATGGAGAAACCTGTCTACCATCAGAATCCAAGATAATTTGGTAATTTGTTATCAAAAGTGTGTTTGTAGCATTAGCATTTTTATGCAATTACTGGCATTATGTCCTTATGGCAGATAGTGTGTGCTCTCCTGTGTCGTTATTGATGATCTACATGATGACAAAACTAGGCAGCCACTTCACTAAATATTTAAATAATGTTAAGGTAGAAAGCACAGCTGTTTCCTCTATTTAGAGGAAAGGGAAAAAAAGAAAGTCAGAGGGTGTTTTCTATAGCCATGATAAATGGCATTTCATGGTGGTTCCCCAGGAACAGAAAGTGAGGCTCCCACTGAGTAGAAGATCAGCTGCATGAAAAAAGAGTCCAAATATTAACCACTGGACAGTGGCTGGGAAGCAGGTGGCACAGGCTGCAGGCTATTTTTACACTTCATTTGCTGGTGTAGAGAATTAGAATAGTAACTAAAAGCTAATGATCCGCACGCAATGTTACATTCTCCTGCATTCTTTCATAAATAGCCACTGGCAATAAAATAATGTTAATGAAGACGTACATGCAATAGTGGTGTCAGGCTGGTGATGGGAATCAGCGTGTTGGGCTTTGTGATTTACTGCTGACAGCGTTTGATACAGCAGCATTATGTGAATGTATTATACTACCCACGACTGCATCAAAGAGTTGTGATAACCTTTGATATAGCTTTTTTTTTTTTTCCCTCTTGATGACGACTTACTAGTAGCTAGAAAAATGGTTTTGCATTGCCTCTGGTGTAACTTGTCCTAATCCTTGAATTTTACAGTCCTTTGAAAGTCAATGAAAGCAAAATAGGCTTCAACACATAAAGGGTTTATGGATTACTAAAACCCATATTTAAGTAACACAGAAACATAGGGAAAAATCCCCAAATTAACCTATTCTATTTGTTCCTTACAGGAATAGTATAATATTAGTAAATGAAGCAATTTAAACAGGCTATTAAATCCATTTGATTCTGGTAATGCATGTGCTGCTGCTGCATCTGGGTTGCTTACATCAAGAAGTCACTAGGGATATTTTATTTGGAAGGGCAGCTGGCTTTAAACTGTGTTTGCTAACAGCTGGCAAATTTTTTGCATATCCTCTGGTTTTGTTAAAAAAAAAAATACACTCTTAGTCACAGTGCAAGTAACCTAAGCAGTTATGGGCTGGGATGTATTTTAAATTCTCTTCTATTAACTAGTATCAGCTATGTTTTGTGCGGCAGAGCAAATAAATTAAAACCAGGGGAGTAAAATGTTACAAAATTGCTTCTTAAATCACTTTCACTTAACTTTGTAACATCTGGGTTGTTATACATGAGTTCAAATCTGAATTTATTTTAGGGAAACCTATTCACAGGGAGTTTTTCAATCTTATTATTAGAAAAATAAATTGTATTTTTCAGGAACACACCACTTTTCACACATAGCCTGCTATGAGTGTGGATTTCAGTACTCACTGTAATTCATTGCATGCTTTCATGAATATTTGAACAATGAAGATCTGCAACCATAATTAAGATATTTATTACATAAAAATGGGTTTTGCCATAGACACAAGTGCACCAAATTATGGTTTTTACACTGGGGACATTACAAAGGCATCTTTATCCTGTTTGTCCTGTAAATAGTTTGCAGTGGGAGAAATGTGAGAGCAGTAGTCCCAGTATGCCCTGAAGAAATGCTTCTTGGGGCCTGAGAGAGGAAACAGCACAGGGGAAATTAGTTCTTTTGCTCTTGATGTTCCTCAGGATTATGACTTCCACTCCAAAGAAATGCTAATGTATAGGATTAGGGTATTAAGGTGATGTTGCACTAACTATGAAGGTATTGTTAATTAAACTTCTCTCACTGTCAATGAGTTCTTCAAAAGTTTTATCAGCTGAATTAGCTTTTGATTGGAAAATTCTATGGGCTGAGATTTATAGAAATGCTATGGGTGAGGAAGTGAGGAGCTGTTTGGGTCTGTAGTTATGGGAAGAACATTTCAGTTCTTATCTGAAAACTACTTTTATCCATTTGGAACATCAGATTTACTGTTACTTTTGCATTGCTAGAAATACATTTTATGTGTGAAAAGGAAAGTACATTATAAAGGCATCTGGATACAGAAGAGAAAGCCAGGAAGAACATGTTCAACAAGGAAATGTCTCCTGGCAAAGTGTTGCTCAAATTTGAGGAGTATTTTCTTGAGTTTATTTTGACTCTACTTTTACAGAATGTAAATGTCTTTTACAGAATGACTCTACTTTTACAGAATGAGTCCAATAGAAAGAATCCTGCAAGAAAGGATCATGTAAAATTTAATCCCTCCTGAGTATAGTATTTCTTACTATAGAAACTGAGCATTGCTAGAAAGAAAAACAAATTTCTGGTGCTTTTATTTCTAGGTATTCAGTGACACAGGCAAGAACAAGACCACTCTATTCTCTTGTAATTACAATTACTTCAAGGCTGACTGTAAAGAAATACCTTGAGCTATCATGGTCCCAAGTAAATTAGTTTTCATTCATTGCATATGCTCCCTGCACAAATTTTAATGGGTTTTGTCATCATGGAAGGGAAATTTTGATTCACTCATTACTTCTCATGTGAGAACTGCAACCTGTTTGCCTTATTGCCTCTGTGTTTTTATCCGACTGTATCACCCATCAGATGTTATTTTTTATTTATCAAAGGGGTAGTGCTCATGAAAAACAAATTCCAACCAACTTCAGCATTTGTGGGTATTTTGGCAGTGTGCCCCTGCAGAAATAAATCAGATTTTTGTCAGCTAAGGAGAAAAACATCCCTTGCTTTACATTCTTTTCCCCCCAAGTTTGTTTTCACAGTTGTGTTCATAAGCAGGGTGATAAAGGAACATGACCCTTTTTTTCCTGAATAAATCAGACAAGATAAAAATCTCTGTGCCCTTACAACATGTGTATTACTAGGATTTTGTGTATTACTAGGATTTTGTGGAAGATGCTCCAGTATGACATCTTGGTGACAAATCCATGAAAAAGTAAAGCAGCAGGATTTTGAAGGGGAGTGTGTGTGGGGTTTGTGGAGTTTTGTTTGTTTGTGTTTTAGTTAGTTAGTTAGTCTTTTAATTCTGATATATTTAACATTACAAACAGTGTGTAGTTTGGGAAGTTTGAATCAAAACTCTGTTGTTCCTTGAATTTCAGAAATCTCACCAGGAGAATTGCTAAAAGTAATTTGTTTTCATAAAATGCCTTCCCCTCTGAAACCAAACCCTGCACACAGAAAACAGGCTTAATGACCAGATAGAAATATTATGTAAAGACCCAGCATAGGTTTTCACTGTGAAGGTCATGCTGAATATTATCACCTGCACTGATTCTGCTACAAAGCAGATCTGTCCAGGGCAGAATATTCAACAGTTTAAAAAATATATAATAAGAATGTAGGGTTTCAGTATTCTTGATTTAAGTATAAACTAAAACTTGGTTTGTAAACAGCTTCCCATTCTGGAGTGTGTCCATAGTAGTTTATGACTACATCAAAAAAAATCTTAATATTAGCTGAAGGAGTCGTCCCTTATAATCTTTTATATATATTGCCTTACCAAAGCTGTTATGCTATTTTTGTTTTCAATATTCAAGTACAGATATGCTGGAGATTCTTGCAGCAATAAGGATCTTTGTTACACAGAGACAAAAATGTGAGTCCTTAAGCCAAAGATATAAAACCAATCCACCAGTCAGCAAGGTAATTTTAAGAGAATACCCTCCTGAATTATAAAATTTGTGCAGAGGAGGAAAAAAAAAAAAAAAAGCAGGTAGGTTCCTGAGGCGTTCAACTTCATTTTTACAGGCTCATTTACTATGTCAATTGAAATGCAAGAATAACCATTCAGCTGTGCTAGTAACTCTTGCTCTGTACAAGGCTGTATGGTGACAGCCAGAGTCCCAGGAAATTAAGAAGGACAATAGAAGAGGAATATTAGATGGCATGGCCATGTGTGGTCTCATCAATATATCAATAGGTTTAGTCATGCTTTTTGTCATCAGAGAGTAAACCACCCATTTCAGCGTTAAATGGCTGTCACTTTTGCTTTGCAAGTTTATACTATGCCATTGCATTGGAAAGATCTCTGGACAACATTGCAGAATTTGGCTTATTTATCCAAACTCAGAAGTCTTGTAAAGAGAGTAGGAAAATCTGAAGACACTGAAATTTGTTAAGGTAATATTCTTTTGTCAAAAATTATTTTTCAAGTGCTTCCTGAAAATGTCATTGTATGCTAAACATGCACAAATTTACCTAAATAACATACTCTTGGAGATGCCTGTGCATTAAAGCCTCTATTTCATATTTTAAGAAGTAATCTTTGCACCACAGAAAATAGAGATGGGAGTGATGTGTGAGATCATCTTATCCACTCTATTGTTAATGCAAGTCTGTTTCCTGAAGAATATCCTTAAGTATTTCAGCTTGTCTAGTTTTACACGACTGTAACTGTGCTTCAAGTCCATTGGGAGGCTGGGGTATAGCACAGTTATTAATTGTATTTCCCTAATACTTGCCCTAAAATTTTTATTTCCTAAAGGCATTCTGCTATTTCTAGTTATACTATTTTGGACCTACATACCATTCCTGGAACAGTTAAAATTGTAATCAGTTCTTCCCTGTCCTTCATTTTACATAATTTTAAACAGAGTCATCACATTCTCCCTGTCCTTTGGGTTTTCTTGTAGCCAGGAATGACATAATTCTCTTTATTTTTCTTCAAAAACCAGTTCTTCTGGCTTGAAAATAGTTTTACTTCATTCAAAAACATCTCTAAACTGTTCAAAAGTTTGTGAGGTTTACAAAAGCAAGACAAAATTTCAAGGCTTTCTAGAGACTTTATTTCTTTTCTCAATCACAGTGTGTGCACTTACAGTTTGCAATTCAGGGATCCTATAACAGATTTAAGTTTCTATTTACTGTAACCCTAAAATTCACCAATACACCTATGACATCTAATATGCCATCCAGCCATCTTGAAACCTTTGTATGCTACTATGACTTTCTGGGTATTTCCTAGCCATTTCCTCATTCAATGTCATACTTTTTCTGTATTATTATCATTATTATTATTATTATTATTATTATTATTATTTCCCCCTTTTTTTAGTACTAATTTAAACTTCTCTTTCTATGATTCATCAATATGCTGAACACCATAATCTTTGAAACCAATCATAAACTTAATTTTCATGTGGATTGAAGGGAAAAGCAATTTTCCAGCTCAAATCTTGAAGGTTGCTCATATTTCTCTCCCCAGTGATTATAATAACCTTTTGATTTTTGTATTAGGTGTTTATTTAAGTCCAGTACTCTTTTATTTCAGCTTATGACTAAATGGAATTCTAGGCTGCACAAGAGTCCAAGACGTATAATAGGATTCTTTTTTCCAAGCAGGGAATTTTTCTTCAGTGCTGTTTGCCATTCTTACTTGATTTTTGGCTCATACTTGTGTTAGAACCACTAAAAGTGGAAAAAATTTTAAATGATGTAAACCAACAAAAATCTAGCAATATCTTCCTGCTCCCCTTACAGCATTTCTGTTCAAATTGCTAGATGAAGATTCTCTGCAGATTTGTGTATGCTCTCAAATAATACCCTGGTTTAATCAAAGGCCTGGTTTCTGGTTACAAGAATATAACTGTAATCCTCTTATATTTAGTCTAAGTTCAATTGTTTTACTGCTCTTCTTGAATAAATGACTCCTGGCTGAAATCTTGAGATTTTCCTTGCCTGAGATGCTGGTACTGTTTGTAAGTATTTGACTGACATATTGTGCCTATCTGTGCCTAATGAAGCACTAACCAGACTGAATGATGAATGGCAGTTTAATCAATTCAGTTCATTTGGTAACCAGCAGAAGCATATGGAACATAAATTTTAACCTCTCTTTCATAAACACCTGGTTTATTCAAAAATTTGACCACAACTATGCTTTTCAAAGTTTTCTTCCACTTTTCTATGCCAAGGAGAAACTTTACTTAATATATCTATGCTTTAGGATGTAGAATTAGAAAATAGTGACGTATATTTAATTTTATTCTTCAAGAAGTTTGACTATCAACTCTCAGTATCCTGGAACATAAAGTTATTTTATTATTGGGTATTAAAAACTGGGTATTGGGTATTTTGACCTGAGAGATGAGTAAATCATGGGTTATTAATGATACTTAAGTAGTATCTATAAATACTCAGCTCCAGCCTTAAGGAAAATATGCAAGCTATTTTCATTAAGCTGTTTTATTCCAGAACCACTTCCTCACCAATATATGCACACATCTCCTAAAATTAAATGCTGCTTTCTGAATGCATCATCAGGATGCATAAGAAATGAAAAGGTATGCAATTACTACATTCCGAATAATTTACTTCTAAAAACAAAGTTAAATTAGAGGATATTGCTGGGATTTTCTGACACAGAAACAACTCTCAATTTTAGGGGGAGGTGGTACCATAGTTAGTGTTGCAGATTCTTAGTTCATTTTGATATGTATTTTGGGGGATTGAACATGTTATTACTTTAAGTGGAGAGGGTTTTTGTGTGGCTGCTTACACAGACATGGTTGTACAGCATATGTGGGTGTTTGCATTTGAAAGTTGTAGAAAAATGTATGCAGCAAAATATAATTGAAGAAGTTGAAGTATATAATCAAATTCTGCATCCTATTGATAGCCAAGAGGGATGTTTTCCCTTAAAATTATTTTTGCTGAGAAAACAAGCAACTCTTGAGCTGTTTTCATCCGGAAAAGACACAAGTGCAAGTTTGTAATTTGCTTTCCTTTTGAGACACAGGAAGTTTACAGATTATCTGGAATGTGAGATAGAGTCACAGAAGCTTTCCTCAACCTTTGAGAATGCATTCTTTGTGCTGTAGTTAGTGTGCCTCAGATATTTTTACTGTCTGATTTCCCAGTAGTTCTGCCACTGGCTTAACTCAGTGGGATGAGGGGGACTCGTTTTGTGAAGCACATTTTGTGGGAAACTGAGGAGAGGAGCTGTGGGGGAGGTGGCTGTCACTGTGGGGAGAGGAGGGAGCCTGTGGTTCAGCCCATTGCAGGACCTCTCAGCCAGAGCTTCTGGGGAATGGTGTCAGCAGCTGTGGGCTTGGAGCTTCTTTCATTTATGCTGGAAGAAGTGAGAAGAAAGTCCAGCAAGTATATGCCCAAAGTTACCAGCGTTTGGGCAGTAGCTTAGGTCAGTGACTGTGAGTAGCCATGTGCCCTTTTCCTTTTTACTCACCTTTTCCTAGATTCTCTTCCTATGCTAAGCCCTTCCAGTGTTCTTCCATGTCATTGTTCTGTCCCATTCTGCTTCTCCTATGGGAATGTTCTCTCACTGCCATTCCCACATCTCCAGAGTTTATTTGGAGTGTGACTATTCTGCTTGGGAAGCACTAATACAGAAATCAGCAGCTCTGCCTTTATTGGTGTCAACACCTACCAACCATATTCCTGCTACCTCAATACTTGTCTTCAAACACCCAAGAAGTGTTCACTTGTATTCATTGATTTTAGCAAATGCACATGCCTGTCCTCCTGCCTGGCATCAATTTAAAAAAAATTTAAATGCTGGTAAAGGATACAAAAACACTGTTGTTGGCTTTTTGGTCTTTAAGAAGTCTTTCTAACGTTGCCTTTTTTTTTTTTTTCTTCTGTAGGGGAGTGGGCTGTATCTTTGTAGAAATGATTCAAGGGGTCGCTGCTTTTCCAGGAATGAAAGACATTCAAGATCAACTTGAAAGGATATTTCTGGTGAGTTCTTTTTTGCTGAAGTAAGACAAAAAAGGATTGATCAATAAATGTTCATATATTTCTTTGTGTTAGGAATTAAAGTACTGTTAGGGCCAAGGCTCAGAGGCCCACTCCACAAGCTAGATACAGTTTACTTGATATATTTTGTGTAAAAAGTTCTGTTCCTAATTTTTTTCACCTAATTTTTTTTTTAAACAAAGTGGGTTTTGCAATTGTGGAAAAGCTCTCCAAATGTAGGGCAATGGAAATCCAGTCAGTTTGTCATCCTCACTTTGCAGAGGATGACTCCGGATGGCCTTATTAATGATCTACTAATATTGTAGTGTTAATGCCAAGTATTTTTTTGTTATATAGATATAAAAAGGATATAAAATAAGAAAGGAAGTGAGGTGAGAAACAGAATAGGAAATCTGAAGTCATGCTGATACTCAAGTTCAGCAGGGGTCCTTGACTACTGCTTCTGCAGACTGGTTAGGGTCTTCATGTGAGTTGCTCAAAGGCACTGATGACACATCCACATTGGGAGTGAAAGAAAAGGTAATTTATCTCAAGCATAATCATAATTTATGCATTTTTCTACCAAAGGTTGTAGGTTTTGGGTTTTGTTTGTTTGCTTGACATTTTATTTTTGTTTGCTCTTTCTTCTGTTGTGCTCTGGGTTTGGCAGTTCCCTTACAAAAGTGTCAGGAACAACTTCTCTTGACTCCCAGTAAAGGTTTGTATTCACTCTGATGCCTCCTGGGAGCTGTGCAGTTGTGGAATGGGTTTATTCAGAGATCCACTGCTCACCCAGATGAGCCAGAGTGGCTCCTGGTACTGTTGGTGCTCATCAGGGAAGGTATTGTAGGAGCAGCACCTTATCTTAACCTGTCAATCTCTGGTCTTCTTCTCACCACAAATTTAGAAGGGAAACATGAGCATGCCTTTGCTTTCAGAGGTTATTTTGTCAGTAGTCATTTATTTCAAATGCAGAGTATTTATTCAGTATTCTTTTTTGATCCAAGGGGAGAGAAAGAAAGTCTTTCATAATGTGTTTAAAAAATTTACATTCTTCACTTTACTCAGACTTCCTTGTACTATATCTCTTTTGTTGGGACATCAGGGAATTTAGCAAATGCTTTTAGGAATGACTCATTAAAAAAATGTCCCTCTAAAACACGGCCTTACTTGATTGTGATGTAAATATAACTCATTTTCTGTGAAATATTCTGTTATTCTGCCCTGTTGGCTAATACCCTGAAAATTCTGTGCTGTGAAAGAATAGCTGTTGCTGCAACATAGTCTGGGAGCAGCAGCTCTGAGCAGTTCCTGTGACGTGTCTCATTGCTTTGTTGGTTTGCCAGCTCGTGTATTTTAAGCTAGCAACTTCTGAGCCAGTTTCCGGCTTTTGCTTTTTTAACTTATTATGCTTCTCATTTATTGATTTGCAATTTTCTCCTTATTTATAGAACATGAAATTTTGAAAGAATAAATTCCTCTTTGGGTCTTCATCTTGATTATTGCAGTAAAATCTGTTTTTGCTGTTGAAATTAAGGATCCTTGTAACAGCAGAAATCAGTGCTTTCTTTAGCACTGCTTTTTTTGCAATTAATCATGTGAGATTGTAAGATACAGTGCAAGAAGTGATAGGTAAATAATATAAATCTATTTTTCTATGCCTTTTGTAAACCTTTCCTATACTTCCACTTTTTTCTCTATCCTCACAACTATTTGTGTTTTAAAATGCCAAGATAAATACCACCTAGGATGAGGCCTGCCAATTTTTTTAAACGTTGTTTTGAAACTGCAGTGTCAGATACTGAGAAGAATGTTGAAATAACAAGGGATGATTTATTGATACTCTTTCTTTAAATTAATCTTTTGCAAACTGTCAAATAAATAGATAAAATTTTGGTCTGGATAGTTTTATGGTCCATTGCTAATCAGAGTTAATTTTAAATCCCAATTAATTAGGCTTTCTAATGGAAGTGTCTAGTTGCCATTAGCTAAATAGTTTCAGTGGGTGCCTTCCTAATGTACTCTAAGCATCATTAAAGCTTTAAGTTATCTATTTAAAAGTTATAAACCAAAGGATTATTCTTGTTTGGGTTTGTATTTGAGCAGAAGGATTAAATTTATTAATTCTCCAATGAATCATATATAGTATGGTAGTTAATAGCACTGAAGTACAAAATTAATCAGGTTGTTTTACCAGATAACTAATATGATTAACTCCCACACAGTGAGCACTTACACAGCTGGGAAAGAAACAGGTCAGCCAATAAAAGACTTTTCCAGAAAGTCTTCCCATTGTTCATGCTTTCAACATCCTCCAGTGATGGTTTTCTTGTAGCAGAGGGTTCTCTTCTGAAAATGGTGTAAGGTACAGTCCACCTTCACACTAGTCCAGTAATCCTTTTGTTCACACCTTGTGTACAACTCACAACAAAGAGGAATATTAATCTGTGTCATATCTCTGTTACTAGCCATAGCTACATGCCCACAGTGTGTAAGGATCCATGTTGCAGCTTTTAGAGGATTGCTTATGTTGTAGTAGGAAAGTGTAAAAATGTAAGAAATAGTAGCCAAGAAAATGAAATAAAAGTTAACATTATTAACAGTTTAAAAGTCTTAAGAGGCTGTTTGATTTCCTATTGTTTAGTGCCTATTATTATGTAAATGAAATTAAAATACCTTTTATGTGCGTTGTTTTAGCAATTATCAAGTTGTAGTCAGAGAGATTCCCTAAATGTTTTTGTGTGTTTCTACTACTGGCCTTCTTCACATATCTACGTAGAAAAAATAGATGCAACACAGCACACCACATATGTTTCTTCCTCATTATGAATGATGTTTATTTACGTTTCATAACAGCTTAATTAAGTGATTGTGTACAGTAAATTAAGAACAGTGGTTGATATTTCAGTTTTGTTTAAGGACTTTTCTCTTTAAGCTTCTGTCTCCTGGCTTCTATTGATTCAATTTGTGGGTTTTTAAATGGTAATATACACTGATTCTCTATTTCTGTTACAGCAGCTGTTTTTAATAAGTGCACTCAGGTTCTATTACAACCACAGGCCTCAAAATAATAGCAAGAGTTTCTATACAGGATCTGTTCTCAGAATCAGACCAGCACTTAGAGATGTTGATGAATAAGCAGCTGCAAGTTGTTATTGTCACCCTTTGGATCTGATAATATGAATTCTTTTCCTGCCTATCCTTAAAAGTGTTGATAAGTTCTTTAAAAAAAAACTATGCTTACCAAATTAAATGGGAGTCACACATATAAGTAGGTTACTTTTTCAAAGAGGTTTAACAGTAAATAAAGTGCCTTAATGCAGAGGTGTTTTGATTTAATCAGTGTACTATTACATCTTTGCTCCTGTATTTTTCCTGCATATTGAAACTGGGGTTACTTTCTGGATAGAAATGCATTACAGATAGTAAGAGAGGAAATTAATCATGAATTAAATCATAAAATTGCTAAGGTTGAATCCAACCTTTGAGTGAATACCACTTTGCCAACTAAATGATAGCACTAAATGCCATGTCCAGTCATTTCCTGAACACTTCCAGGGATGGTAACTCCACCACCTCCCTGGACAGCTTGTTCCAATGCTTGACAACCATTTCAGTGAAGAAATCATTCCTAATGTCCAGCCTGCGCCTCCCCAGGCACAGCTTGAGGCCATTTCCACCTGCTCTGTCCCTGGTTTTTGTAATTACAGCCTGTAAGAGCTAACAATCTCTTGCCTCTAAGTATTAAACTAATGATGTGTCATCATCATTTCCAGCAAACTTTTTGCTTTGCCATTCTCTGAGACAAGCGGCTTGGGCTTTGTTGCAAGGTGCTAAGTCTGATGGAACTGATGACATGAAGTGGTAATTTCATCATTTCTATTTGGTCTTGTAATATGTGCACAAGACAGGATGAAACTTTGATCGAGTGCACGTTGAGCAGTAAAACCGTGAGAATAGGAAAAATATGTGAGGCAATCTGTTGAATCAAAATAAAACTACACAAAATGGGAAAATAACATTTGGCTGCTGATAAGGAGTAGCTAAGATCTTTATCAGTAGTTTATTCCTGTCGATCATTTGTTAGCATACATATCTCTATATGCAAACTTTGAGGTTTTCAGATCGAGGAGGACATGCCATTGTAAATATAAAATTTAATTATGTCTAGAAGTTCAGGTTGCACCAAATGCCCTCAAGCTAGCCCCGTACCACAGAAAATTGACAGCTCCTTGGATCTGGTGATGATCAGTATGAATTAGTTGAGTGTTAAAGCTGATTACACTGAGCGGCCTGCAGTGTACTTGTGCATGCCACACTGGAGATAGCAACTTGGTTACAGCTCTGATTTTTATATAAGCATGTGTTTTTATACTTGCTGTTCTTAACAGATTCAAAACAGATCAGAGTTGAATTTCTTGTGTTAGCTAAACTTTTCTTCTGCAGAGATTTTTTTTTAAGTGGGGAGGTATTTCTGTCTTTTCTATTTTACGTGAGCTTTCTGAGAGCCACAATTGATCAAAGTGAATTTTCCTCCCAGGCTCTGAAGCCTTCCCGATAAGGGAATAATCTGTGCATTGCCTGAACTTTAGCCTTGGTGCCAACTGCACTGCAAATTAGATTTCACTGCAAGAATAATGTACAAAGAGTTCTCCTGGTACTTTGTAGCTCTCTGCACAGGCAGGACAATGGCATTTAAATGCTGGTTTGTCTGCAAATGGGCATTCTCTCTGCAAACATGGTTGGGGGAAGCATATGCACTGCAGGAGCATCACCCTGCAGGTAGTGTGTCACAGCAGGAATGGAAAATTGCAGCCAGAAGCTTCTGTCTTTTCTGACACACATATCGAGCAAGCTGAGGACTCCTCTCTGAAATTGGATTCTATTGCTCTGTTGGGTACCATAATATGCAGTGTTACAAAGTAATTAAAAGGGAACAATTTCTATTTGTTGAGCCCAGCAGCCTGATCTGCCAAAGGGTCACACCAGAAACATCAGCTTTCTGCATGGAGCTCTGCAGCAAAAACTCACAAGAGTTTGCCATTTCAGATAGCTATGAAAAATGACATTTTAATTTCAATAGGAATGGAAATGTTGCTTCTGTTATTGAAGATTTAAAAGGCTATAAATATATATATATACATATATATACATACATATATATATATGCACACATGCTTGTATTTATGACTGCTAGCATAAAGTGTCTTGTAATGTAGGCTAGTCGTGTTTCCTCTGTGACTGCTGTTAACAGGCATTTGTGAAGCTCCAGAGCTTTCTCACTGTGGTTCTATATCTGAAGGTTTGCTTCATGTCACTGACCTTCTCTGAAGCCTGAGATAATACCTTTCAAGACTGTTTAAGCTTATGATGCACCTAAAGAAAATGTGCCTTCTGGTACATTGTATTAATAACATCTTTTGGGAAGCTAGCAATGCTAAACCCAAGGGAGGAGTACTTTAAACTACTAGATTTCGAAGTTCATCTGTGTAATCAGGTACTTAGTCAAATTTATTGGTCTTCTATTTCTGTTTCATTATTTAAAATGTGTTTTTCTTTCACTTGGTAAATACATTGGCTCTGAAGCACAGCTCATTCATCTCTGATGGAATAGATGTAATTGTGAGGCCGAACATGAGCTGAAATTTTATTTTGTGTGGGTGTGGTGTCTATGGTGCCATCTATTTATCTGGTTGGATTAATCTGTTGTAATATAAATAGTTCTTGCTTAGAGGGCAAAGTTTGTGCTTTCCTCCCATATCTTTCCATTTGTTTCCCACCAATGACTTCATGAGGAAAATGAGGGGGATTTTGAAATTAATTGAGTAGAAACATGACTGCAGAGTTCTATCTTCTATAACACAGTATGTAAGTAGAATGAGAGAAGTGCAATCCTGCTAATGAATCTACCTCTCCTTTCCTTTATAACAATAACATGCAAAATATTTCACTTCTTTTCAGCACCACTGAAAATTAATTACAGAAATAGCAGGCTTCTCTACCTGTGGGTCTTCTCTTTGAAGATTTTAGCACTTACTCAGTATTTTACTGTAGTTGCCTGCAGGTTTTGCACTGATACCACTTTTACAAGGTTCCTCTCTGGGCTTTATGTCTTATGAGAACTTCAAATGAAACTAATTCTGAACTAGGCAAGTATGAGCAAAATTAACTTTTAAAATGATCTTTAAAAAAACAACATAAATCTTCTATGTGTTCATAGAAGAATCCTTGTAAAGGATTCTGGTTATTTTTTTGATTTCTTTTGTGGAGTTTCAGCTCAATTTTTGCTCTCTGACTGCACTGTATTGTTTTGTGTACTACTGCGTGAGTAGACTTTTTCTCATAAAACAGGGCACAAGGTAAATTATGTTAATTTGCATTTACTTTTTATTAAGAACTCCCATCCTCACCATGTCTGAATAGCTATAGTCTGTGCAGTCCTTTGCCTTATACCATTAAACCCATATTGTACTGGGCAAACAACCTCGGCCCAGGATTTAAAAACAGCAATCTTGTAAAAATATAGGACAATTTCTAGGAGTATTGCCTATGTGTATTAGGAAAGGAGGCTTTAAAAAAGATGTATCTCTCACTCTGATAACATTTCATTTAGAAATTTGGACGCGTAACCTTCCATTCATCCATGTTTAAAGTAATAAAAATAGCCACCAGTGTATTATGGGCACTTGCCAGGGGAGCTACCAGCTGGTAGCAGGAGGGGAGAGATGGAGAGGAAATAATAAATTAATGTGTAACCCATCTTTATGTTTTGAGGGTTGGCTGGATTTCAGGCCAGCTAGTCACACAACCTCAAGCACACAGGTGTCTTGTGCCTGAAAGATGTTCCTGTCCAGCCTGCTAAGTCTGGGCAAAACTCTGAGCATGGCTGGGCTGGCATTACAAGTGTGTGGTTTATTATCAGCTTGGTAGTGCAAAACATGAGGAGTGATTGGCCTTCAGAAAAAGAAAACAAATTAAGACATGGTTCAGTGGAAAACAATGGCTTTGAGGTTTTCTTTGGAATCAGAATGTTTACTTTCTGCCATATTTCAGTTGCTGAATGAGAAATGGGCTATAATTATAAGGAAGCATTGTTTCTTTTCCAGACTTGCCTCTAGCCTTCGAGAGAGTGTTTACAGGCAATACATTGAAAAAAAAATCCTGAGACTCAGCTGGTGCAAATCAGTACCTGGTGCAAATTGATGCACTGGTTTACATCTTTTCAGGCACCTTCCTTCTTGGCCCCTGAAACCATAGAAATATACTTTGTCATGTAAAATCCCTCTCTGTGCAAGTTGTGTCCACATGTGTTATAGAGTTGTAATTGCAAACATTTTACTAAGGGAGCCGAAGCCCATTCTGAGCAAAAGTGTTCTGCTATCCAAAAACTTATTCTACAAGATAATATTGTACTACAAAAACCTCAGGCACATTCAAAAACTTACTCTGGCATGCTGACTTTATTTGCTAGGGAAGATAATAAATGGTCAGGCATCAAATAGTTGCATTCCTTTCTCTTTCGTAAGTAAAGAAACAATGTTCATTGCACTTGAATCTTCTCTTTTTGCTTTCTTCTTTTATTTGTGTCTGAATTGCACATTGATTATCAAAAGGGAGTTTTCTGAATAGCATCTTGGTGGCAAAAATTGTTGATTATTATCTGTAGCAAAAGTTGAAACATCCCTAAGGTTGAAAATGTCTCAAAATCAATGTGAGGCTGTTTTAGATGATGATTTTGGAGATGGGTTAAGAGAATCTAAGATTGATAAATCTTGCCTGTCTCCATGTGTTTCACAAAAGACTTCAGGAATAATAGCTGATTTCTCCTGCCCTCCTAAGAACTGGTAAAAGTAAATAGCTCTATCATGGTGTCTGGAAGAAATTTCCCCTGCAGCCCATGCACATGCTTCAGGTACCATTTGCAGTAAATGTAATTTGAATAAAGATAAACTTTAATACCTGTTTTAGTGTTTCCATAATCAGTGCCCTAGATGAGGTATTAATTTAGCAAGATGCTGATCACTTGCTATAGGATTGTCTTCAGCTATTATTTACCCAAGCTGCCAGTCCTTAGTGTCATTCTGTAGGCTAAATGTAAATTTTGATAGAAGCTTAGTGATTTCAAGAGGCTTCAAGTTTTCAAGGGCAGACATGGATACACCTTGAGTGCTTTTCTAGTTCATTATATGACTATAGTTCAATAACTTAGGCATAAAATTTTCATATGTTGATATTTTTGTATAACCTCATCTAAGTTTTAATTTTACATATAAAAATGCTGTCACACCATTTCTGTGTCTCCGCTATTTGTGTGTTGTGCTTTCTTATGAGACTTACACAGAGAAAAGAAAATCCAACTGACAAAACCAGTATTAATAAGTAGGAAAAGGAAAGAAAAAGGGCCACAGAAATGAAATGTATTCTGCTAGATAAGAAAATGTAAAAAAAAAAAAAAAAAAAGGCCTCATAAGATATTGAGACTAGGAGAATTACCTGACTAGGATCTTAATGCTGCAGGTATTCTCAACTGTCTGAGTGTGAAATAAACAGAGCAGGTTCTGAGGTATGCAATATTTTGTTTTATTCCTGTGCTTTGGTTCTTCCTTCCCCAGTCTTCTGAGCATTCCATTTAAAATAACTTGGAGGCTAAAGCAGAACAGGATTCTCCAGCTGTCAGTTGCAGCAAGAAAAATGTCCTGTGTTCGCTGTTTGTCTTTCGAGTGTGCATGTATATCACTGTGTAGCAGTATTTCTGGCAATTGAGGTTTGTTTCCAAGTGCATCACAGAAAGCTAATGATATATTTTGTGAGACCATAGTGAGAATTCTTCACAGTGCCTTTTCAGGGCACAATAGGACCCAAATGGCTGCAGTGCAGGCTCTCAAACCTGCTGGTGATAGAGCAGAACAGCATAAGGTAAATTCTTAACAGAGAAGGTAGTATGGTGCAGTATGTATGTTCTCACATAAATATGACTACCCTGGTGAGGACAAATCAAATAAAATTTTTAGCATCTACTTAGAACACTGGATGATTACAGTTGGATTTCTGTATCTTTTGATAGGTGAGAAACCAGTTGACTTTGTAAGCTTTCAACTTGATTAAACTTTATTACATCATAAAGAGGGATTTATTACTTTAGAATAATGCCTGCTTAATTCCTTTCACAGTTATTTCAAAATATTTTAAGTTTACTTTTCTTTTTCAAAATGGTGTTCTTTGAATTATAACTGATTTTCATCTTAGAACATATTATATTTGCATTTTTAACCTACGTGTCCTGAATGTGGTTGTTTTACAATAGCTTTTAATTGTGTTTTTCTCATAAGAGAAACAAAAAATTCTGTATCACCGAATTGGCCCTTTATAAAAATCAGAGGGAAAACAGCCAAGGATTTTATCAATCCTTCAGGTATCCTTCATGTCTCATCTTGGTGTGCATCCATAAAACATATTGCCCTCATTACTTAAATGGAGGCCTTAATAATTTGGATGTTGGAAGTGTTGTGGATTTTGGTATAATCTGCTCTGGTCTGATGACTGAGATATTTGGTTAATGGCATTGCTATGCTGCTGAGCCAGCTCGTCAGAGTGTGTTAGTATTGCTCCTTCCTCTTGGAAAGGGAGGGGTAGGGATGAGGTCCTGCTGACCTCACTGCATCATATCACTTTATCAGCTGCTCAGCAGTTCAAACTGTAGCCAGGGAAAAATCATCTTTTGTTTGTTTAATTCATCTTTTCATGAAAACTCTGCAATACGCTATTCCATAAAAAAGAAATTTCAGACCAGTGAATGTAGCTGAAAACTAAGGGTAGCAAAACACCTATTTGTTACTAACGTCATCTCTTCATTTGGCTTCATTTACTTTCAGTTAAGTGTACTTTTGGTGCAGCTTCCTACCACTTCTGCTTTATATTATCTTATTCTTGGTGATGTTCTCATGGTTTTGTTGCTTTTGTGGCCTTTTAACTAGCTTAATGATAACATTGTGCTGCTCATCTGCATTCCTCACATAGTCAAGAGAACAGCTGTGCCTACAGTGTTGAGAGGTTGATTTTTATCTCTGATAACTTGTGTGGTTGACTGTCCATGTTTCATTGGTGCAACGTCTCCCTTTCTTCTATTTCAGTGACATCTTTAAAATGCACCTCTGAAACACCTTGTAATAGCAGAGTTGCTCATGTTAAAGTTGTCATTTTACTGTTCTTGTATCTGATGCCTCATCATTTCTCAGCCTTTGTGTCGTCAGTATTTTAGACAATGCATTTCTGTGGACCTTAATCTATTGGGGGTGGAAGATAAGAAATTGTAACTCCAGTCTTTCCCTTCCTCTCTCACGTTACTGACTACTAGTGGTACTGAAGCTCATTGCCATATATCTGTGCAAGTTTTCTTTTTTCAATTTATGTGTCCTATTTTTTTAGTTATCCATTTCCCCCTCTGGATTGTTTTTATTCTGTTTTTCTGAAAAAAAAGTGGAGCATGATGTACTGGTGTTAAGTAGCTCCAATCTTTTGAGAATTTGCTGTTGTTCACTCACACTTCATCACTGATTATTTCAGTGCAAGCCCCCTCAATTCATTCTGGAGCAGTAGGCAGTATGTTCCCCAAATGCTGCCCAGTCCTTTCAGCTCCCTTCTCCAGTGAGTAGTGAGGATCAATTCCAGCAGCTCCCTGGAAGTAGTTTCCTTTTGCCCAACAGTAGTGCTGCCAAGAGCAGGAGCTGCCCTGCAGATGGCTTAAAGTTTAATTGTATACAGGAGATGACTACTCTCTAATTCCTTCTGCATGGTGTTTTTGATAGCTCAGAAGTCATGGACGAAGTTACTGAGTGTACAAATGTCAAAACAAACAAGAGGGCTCACTGAAGATGGGAGTGCAGCTGCCTCTTGCAGTTGAGATACACCAGCTTTCACCTTCATTTAAATAGGCAAAATGAAAAGTCTTAGGCTATCTGCCACCTGTTTGTTAAAGCCACAACTGCTAAATGAGCAATAAATGGTTAAATCACAAATTTTATCATCTCAACATTCTGCACTCTTTAAAAACCCACTTTTGATCTCAGTGTTTGGACATGTACCTCATGGTGTCAGGACAAAAGACCCATTCCTCTTAATGGATTTGCCAGGAAATAGGTAAAGAAAGTGTCAGGAAAATGGGTAGATGTTTCAGGAAAGAATTCACTGTGAATTTCCAAAGTGTTCTGAGTAAGGTGTGTTAGCTCTCTATGTGCAGTGGAGGGTAAAGGTCCTGTTCAGCCAGTCTTCCCATAGATCCTACCATCCTCTGTATGAGAATTCAAAACTCCCTGGGATTGTGCACTGACCCCACTTAAAATGTCTCGGCTGCTTTTATAGCCACTCTCTCTCCATCAGATACAAGCTGACATTTCCCCCATTTTTAGGGAAAAAAATATTTCTGTACTTCCATTTTTCATTCTGCTTGCTTGTTCTGTGCCTGTGATTCAGAAGGATAGTATAAAACTCTTTTCTTCTGTAGCAGCAAAAACTGCTGTTTGGAGTGAATACACCAAGCATCATGCTGTGTTTTGTTGCGGGAGGCACACTTCGAACTGTATCACTTGAAATGGATTTTAAGTGATAAGGTTAGACATTTTTAAATGTGATTTGATTTGGAAATTCTGATAAGGTTCAGTGTAGGAATCAGCTGGATATCTAGACATCCAAGAAGAGTACTCTTATCCATCAGATATACTCATCACAACTGGAGCTCATTATTAATGCCCTCACTGTTTCAGAAACATTATAAGACCTGGACCTGCACATTCTTCAAATGGCAGTATGACCGGCTGCCTTCATTTTCCACAGGTTGTAGTTTAAAAAAACTTGACAAAATACCCACTGCATCACTGAGCTCCATGTGGCTGCACAAATCTATTCAAAATTGAGACTATTACAAGATCAAGACCTTAATTGGCAAAATAAGGAGCTGGCAAACTTCTGGATGATCTGATCAGATTCTACTGCCATGCTGTTCTGTGATGCTGAACACCAGGCTTCATATATAGGTCTCCATGTCTGTTACCTCCCCTGATTTTTAGGTCAGAGACAGAATTTTTATGATACTGCTCTTTTTTTTTCTTCCCCAGACAGTGAGCTCAGTCAGCCCAGCCATAGTATTTTATCTGTCTTACCACAAGAGCTTTCCTCTGCAAGTGTATTTCTATCACGTAAGCAGCACGTGTCATGAGCCTCTATTGTGCTGTGCATATGCTGTTCCTTGGGCATAAGGAATGGTTAGTCCTGTTGTGTTTTCATAACGAGGCACAATCGTTCCTCCCATGTGTTGTGACTGGGCACCAGGCCAGAGACAAAATGTTTCCAGAGAAATACAGTCTGCATTCACTGCTTTGGAGTGGGGAGGACTGGTTTCTGTGAAAACCAATGGGTCAGGTCCTGGTGCAGTTGTAATCCTAATGGGGAATGGATGTGATCCCAAATGTTCTGGCTTGTTCAAACTGTTGTAGTTGAATGACACTATAGTGAAGAAGCATAATTTTGTTTTAAATAAAAATGTTTTCCTTGCTATTTTTATATTGATTCTTAGGAACATGCGTACTTTGGTCTGTTAATTATTTAAATAAGCTCTCCAGCTGAATGGCGGCTTTTAGCCCTTAAGTTTCCTGATGTGATGGTGTAGCCTGGAGTGCGCCAATGAAATTGGACACTGCAACACCAGTTAGGAATTCATGTGTGTTAACTGAGCCAGTTTTACAGTCTTCAAAAGACCATAAAGCCAGCTTTATGATCCGAAGGGAGCATTGCTTTTCTGATAAGCCAGTATTTCCAAAAAAACCCTGTGTAGTACATACCTGGAATTCAAATAAGCCAGCTGCTGAGCCAGCACAGCAGGGCTTCTGGAAGTACATTTCATAAAAGCCTCCCACAGGGTTTTGGCTTTTATTTTTATTCCCCTTTTTCAGTTTAATGGAAAAAGTCAGTAAAAAAAATTAGAAATAAATCTTTAAAGAGCATGTTTAGGAGAGGACTGTCTGTTTGGGTGGATTATTCCAAAGGGTTTGCAACCCAGACAGGATAGGAAATGTGAAATGGAGAGTATATACCTATCTGTACAGAGTAAATCAGAGCAGATTTTAAAGAATTTGTAAACAAGTATGACTTGTGAGCCATGGGGTCCTTCTGGCAGAAAATTGCTGTTTTTGCAGTAAAGAAAACCTTTCTCTTTGTTCCCAAACAGTAAGGAAGAGACCTTCCAGCACAGGTATCAGCAGCAGCTGCTTCTTCACATGTATTAACACCAATCTCTTCCTTGGTGAAATCATTCCCTCTCTTGTAACCTTACCTGAGAGCTCACAAGCTCTGTCAATGCCAGAAGACCAAATTTTTCTCATTGGAGGAGGGGGAGAGAAATCTCTTGAGGTCAGCTTGAATCTTCTGCATGAATTTTCTCCCTAGTCTTTTCCTGATCAACAGCTTTGAGGTCTAAAAAAACCTTCCAAGTCCTTTTCTCTTCTTATTAAGGATCCGTTTCATCCTGTTGAGGTCTTTTATAGTTTCTGCAGCTCCAAAGCAACTATCAGAGACACTAAGTCTAGTTTATTGTCAGATTTTTTAAATTCTGATTATGGGATTGTTTGCTGATGGAAGGAGACACATGAGCACTGCTGGCTGGGGAAGCTGAAAGGACAGGTTCTCTGTTCTGCTTTTAGCAGTTCAGCATGGAACATCCCTCACAGAGGAGCCATCTTTTCATTTTGCTTTTATCATGTACATCATGGTTTAATTAGCTTTTGATTTGGCAAAATTGCTGCATGGTTGCACTGGTTTGAGGGAAAGTGCAGTCTCTGTCAGGAGTTTCCTTTTTCCCCTTTTGCTGCTAATTTCAGATTAGAGATTGTGTCTCTACTGCCTAGGCCCCTCTGTTTTCAAAATAAGTTTGCCAGATCCTTTTTTCTTTTTTTTTTTTTTTAGCATTCGTCACATTCACATAAACATTTTTGTAAGAATCGCTAAATAGAAAAACCAGTTTCTTCCACCACGTGAACTTTGATGAATGTTGTAAGTTACTAAAATTGAGCCTTATGATGAAATGTGCTGACTCCCTGTAGGAAGAGGATGTCACAGCCCTCTACAAATTGTTTCACACTCACTTTTTTCTTGTTGTGAAATTTAGATTAAATACTCTAGTTTTTGCACTCATTCTGATTCAGTTTGGATTACGGACAGAATTAGTTTCTAAATGTCACCTCACCAAATCACAGAAACATCCCTGTCAAAGTGTAATAAGCATTCAGTAGGTACTTTTTGGAATAAACCAAACTCTTCCCTGGCTGAGCAGTTAAGGACACTGGCACGTCAGAGCCCGTGGTGCTTTGCTGCAAGGCTGGGGATTTCACTTCATCTGGAGCTGATGCTCTGCACTGCTGTGTCTGCAGTGAGCCTGCTCAGTTCCTCCTCCTCCTCCTCCTCGCAGCTGTGGCTCCCAGCTCAGGCAGCAGAGTGGGCACAGCCTGGCTCTGGCAGGGCTGGCAGGGATGTCTGTGCAGCCCCCAGTGCCCCTTGTGTCCCTCCCCTTGGCACAGCTGCAGTGCTGTCTCTGCCAGGGTCCCTCAAAAAGGGAGCTGTGGGTGCCGTGGGTATGGAGAGAATGGTGAGTTTACTTGTGCTGCAAATGGTATGGAAACAGTGCTGGGATAAATTTAACTTTGCAATGCAGACAGCTACTAAAATATTGTTTATACACATAAAGTAATGTTGGAAAAAATCACATATTAAAAAGGTTTCCTGGCAAGACTTCATTGTGTTTTGCCTCTCTGGGGAAAGGAAGTTAAGAACAGTTGGGCCCTCTACTGTTTCAGGTACCTCATTTTTCATCCTTGACAGAGCTAAAGCACAAATATTAGTTGAGCTTGATTTTTTTTTTTTTTTTAATGAATGTGTGTTATTAAAATTTTGTGGGAATGTTTTGCTTCCTTCATCCATACTGGTACATTACCTCAAGGTTTTAGAAGACAGCTTCATCATAAGTCACTTATGCTCCAAAAAAGTGGTTCTATTACCCACATACAATAGAATGCTGATATTCTGCTTGATGCCTGAGTCAGTCTTTTGTTGAACCTCATTGTGTTCTTGCTGCTTCCTTTTTCACCCTAAAGAATAAGCCTCAATAACATCCATTTTTTCACAAAACAGCATCACTTTATGTACAGCAAAAACAAGTTTATGGGGTTGGTGAGGAGATGCCTTCTCTCTTTTGTGTTACAGTTGTGTCCTGACCTCATCATCTGTGTGGCAGGTACTTCATAAGGCTCTTGAAAGGATTTAATACCTTCCTTTTTTTTGTTTGTTTGGTTGTTTGGTTTTTTGGGTGGATTTTTTTGGTTAAGACCATACTTAGATCATTCACAAAATAACTTGCAAAAGAAATACTCTGATCAGTTTGTTTTCTAGTCAGTCTTGTTTTCTCTTAATTCTCATAAATCTGACTTATCCTCCTGAATGAATGCAGATCACATTAAAAATATTCTTGTGCACATTACCAGTGTGCATATAAAATTGTGGCTGTTGAATTTCTTTATCCTTTTGCCATGTATTGTGACTGCAACTATTTTTTGAGACTTTGGTAACATTTATGGGCACATAAGGAAGCAAGAAAAAATCGCCACCTGTTTTACACATAAAATTGAGAATTTGAAAGTCTGATTTTGACTGTAAAGAGTTATGTGTTCTTGTTTAACACTTTTGTTATGAAGAGGAATCATACAAGTTATGTTTTCTGTGTTTAATCTGTTGCATGACATTTTCTGTGTGCTTAACCTGTTTTCACTGGCATTTCATTTCTTACCTGTGTGGGAATAATGAAGGGCTATTTTGATGACAGTGACTGAAAACCACAGAAAGTTTGCTATGTAACAAAAATAATTTTTACTAAAATATGGTTTTCAGGTTCTGAACAAGGCCTTTATTGTTTTCCATATGGGAAGAGTCTGCCTAGATTACACAATCTTACTTCAGTTTTTTCAACTTTGAATTGACATGGATTCCTGGTTTAGGAACTGTATATAATTTTTGCCATTCATTTAGTGAAGTAAGGCTTCAACAGTCTAAATCTTGAAGACAATGAATAGACATGTGGTCTTTATTTTTCATGAATCCAAATAAATACATTGTTGCCACCTTAGGTGATAGACATTGTTTCTTTAACGAAAAATGAGGTGACTTTTCCACTGCAGCTGTGAACACTGGAACACAACATTCCCAAGGATAAAATGTGTTTGGTCCCAGCCTAACAAACCTGTACAAATTGATAGATTTACAGACCCTTATGGAAACTGAACTGCGAAAGCAAACCTCTGAGCTCCTGATGTGAAGAAATTACTGGTCTTGAGGCAATTCCATTTCTGACTCTATCTTTTGTATATTAAACTTGACACTCAGCTGTCACCACTGTGCCCAGCAGAGAGTTGAAGGAAGCCTCATTGCAGTTGTCAGTCAGCAGACTCTGAGTCAGCATGCATAATACACAAATAGTTGATGAATTTTTTTTCTAACCTGTTATACTAAAACTGAATGCTAAGTTGAAGGATGAAGCTCATCCTTTGGTCCTCACTGCTACCTGTGCTGTGTGCTTACTGACATTATCAGGTGGCAATACAGCACTTTCCAGATTGTGAAAGATGTGGTTCAGATCTAGTGACCCTGCTCCTCCGTGGGGGAATGTGGCTGTAGGTGGATCATCTGGACAGATGGCTTAGCACCAGCACAGACTGTGACAGAGAGAGATGACATAAGCTTCCCCTCTCTTCCAGACCAGAAATTCTGTGTTCAGAGGTGGTTCTGAGAGTGATGGAGCTGCTGTAGAAAAACCCTGGAACTCACACTGTTTCTCAAGAGCCAAATCTAAAAGAGTAATGTACTTTCCTCTAATGAAAAGCAAAAGAACTCCTAGGTTTTTGACTAAGTTGGAAACTTCATTAGATATGTATGTTTTGGAAGAATAAAGCAGATTTTGTTGAAAAACTGAGCATCTGAACCCTCCAAATATCACTGAACAGAAGGAGATTGCTGATTAGGAAATGGGTTTGCAATGCTTATTCTCTTCTTCATTTGCTTAAGTTCAGTTCCTCAAACAGCTATAGTCTCCTATTGCACATCATAGGCAAGGATTCACTGAATGCAGTGTGTTTTACCTAACAAACAGGAAGACTGGAAAAGAGATCTTGAACATTCTTAAAAGGAAAAACAAAGTAAAAGAGCATTTTTGCATCCAGTTTGTAACTTTTCCCAGGTAAAATTCCAGGGCGTTTTTCAACACCCCCCCCCTTTTTTTTTTTAAAGGGAAAAAAAAGCATTCTCCTGACACTTTTTTTTTTTTTTTTACTAAACCTTGTTTGTTGTCAAGTTGATTTAACATTGAAAAGATTGAAAATTCTGCATATTACTTAGCCTGATTTCCATAACTCTTGTCTAAGGGAAGGCAGCTCATTTGCATTCTGGTCTTGTCTTTCATTCTGCTCTGAATAATACCACAGGCTGCATATTCTTTGTCCTGTTGAAGTCCAAACCATTGCCTTTCTTGAGGATCATCAGCTCTAACAAGGGTTAAAACATTATATCAGTAATATGCAGCTTTGTATACTCAAAACTTGGAGTGTAAGGGGGAATGCTTTTCTTTATTAATTATGCCAGCAATTGGGAAAGAGCTGGTAGGAAGGATTTGCACTGCTGCTCATCTAATACATGGCAGTAATGTGGGATGTTTTTGCATTCGAAGCAGAATGCAGGACAACATGACTAATTGTGTTGGTAGAGTGGTGCAAAGCTCACTGTAAACTAATTATTCCCTTGTACACCAGGGAGTGATGAGTCCTTGCAAAACCAGATGCTAAACCCAAAAGTTCCCTTATATTAAAAAAGTAAGGGAATGCAGTAGCCCTTGATGCATTTTTGTTGCATTTTGTAGGAAATCTTTCTATATCATGGAGTATGTGTATGGAGATTTGAACACCAGGTTCTGTTTTTATAACTTTCTGCCAAACCCTAACGATATCAACTGGCAGTACAGGTGTTTGACCCTCAGTACCCTGATATATTGTATATCTGTTATTTTTATATAAATAGACTTCTCCCACTACAAATGAAATTAGAATCTGATCCTGATTTTTAATAGCAAGTTTCAAATGAGAACGTCATTTTCTCTCCCTTGTCAGAGCATAAAAGCCCAGAGTGTTGTCAGCAGTGTGGAACAGCAGAACCTCAGTAGATTTTCTTTGCAGTTTTCTTTGGAGTTTTCCTTGCAGAAACCATAACCACCCTGCTCCCTGGAAAACATTAAGTCCATTCAAAATGTGAGAATTGTACATTAGTGTTGTGCTACTAATTCAATAAAAAAAAAATAGAATATTAAACCATGCAAGTTGAATGCCTACCTCACTGAGAAACATATTATCAGTAGAGAAAGCAAACAAGTTAGTCTTACTTTTCCAAATATTTCTCAGTGCTAAATAAGTTTATTTCCAGTATTAAGTTGGTGCTTGATTGCCATGACAGAAGTGGTTATTTTTATGGTTTTGGAACATGAAATGGAAAGAAGAAGTGTTAAAATGTTGAGGAGGCACAACTCCTGGTGGCATGTTTGGTATGGGAAGTGGTAGACCATGAAAGTTGGGGCTGGGAGGTCACCTGTGAAATAACAGCTCCTGGTGTTCAGTTGTTGTCTGGGCCTGGGTGATCAGTCTGCACTGCTAAGTGACAATGTATTGGAGTAAAACCAGAAGACTGTTGGGTTCTCCCTTCTTCTCCACCTCCCTTTTCCAAGTTGGTGCCTTAATTCTCTTTTGTAAGCTGCAAAACAAGGCACGTCCTTCTCCACTGTGGTGTTATGTGTGAACTCCACTTTGCTTTGTTTATAGCAGGTGTAAGAACTCATTGTTTTGAATTGGTTAATCCCACTTATGAAAATGGGATTGATTGCTGCTTAGGATAATCACTTACAAGGTGATGCTTACAAATCTCTTTATGTTGAGCTTACCTGGGAGCAGTGACTGCTTCATCTTATCCAAAACCACAGTTGTTTCACCACTGCCCTCTCCTTCTTGTTTGTTGGTTGTCACATATTGTGAATTTATCTATTGTATATGCTCAAAATTGGGTGCAAGCAGGATGATCTTTACAGTGTTTCTACCAGGCATTAAGTGTTTGGATCCTTGCCTGAACTACCAAGTGCCTCTACCTTGAAAATGGTTGGCATTTGGATGATACGAAACACCTAGTTGTTTTCAGCCTGACTGCTACCCTTGAGAGAAGGAATAAATATTGAAGGTGGTTTGAGTACTCCAATGCACAGAACTTGATTATAGCTGGCAGCATATGTGCTAGAATATTATTTAAGAAATGGATTGGAAAACTAGTTAAACAAGAAATAGTGAGTCACATATGGTTCATTTAAAAAGTGAAAGGTTCAGATTTTGTTAGCTGGTTTTAATTTTCATCTGTACAGTTCATTAGCTGCCTCTGTCTCATCTAAAATAAGAGGCAAACAAGAACACACTTTTAGAGGAATGTGGATAATTTATTTAATATTCAGAAAAAATATATTCATAAATAATATATCTTATTTAATAAGAGAATGTTCCTTTGATTCACTAAGAAGGGTTGCAAAGTTGAGAACTGTATTTCTAAATATAAATTGATGCAAGAATCTCTGTTTTTGATCCACGGGCTCCCTCTCCTGGTCTGGGAGGTGCTTGGCACCAGGAGCTTGATTAATGCGGAAGGTAAGTGGAAGCTATTTGCAAATTGATTTTGTGACATAGTGTCGACGGTGTCTCCTAACTTCCTCAGTATTCAATGACAAAATTGTGCTCTCTCTAATAGCAATAATGAGATGAACACGGGTGTTGGGATGAATCGGGGCTGCAGGGCCAGGTTTATCTTATTCAAGTGCCAAATAAGATGTATCACAAGGACTGAAAGCAATGTGCTACAAACAACAGTTACAAATCAAATCAGTGGATTTGCACATCGAAATAACTGTGTGAATGCATACTCTCTAACTGCACTGACACTGTCATCTTTGTCACCCTGGTCTTCTGCTTTCACCTCCTACTGATCATACTACATCCAAGTTGGACTCTTTGCCTATTTGATTGTGGAAAAACATCTTTGTGTTAATATTCTTAGACTGGAAAGACATTACTATTGTAAACTGCTCAACAAATTTGAGGTCCTAGTCTCATAAAGCAAGTATTGTAGGGGAAAAAAATGTATCTATTTTAGAAGTCACTTACTTTTGCCTCAAGTTTTTAAGCTCATTTCTAAATTAATTAAATAAATTTATGTCAGAGTTGAAGAAAATCTTCTGTGTTTTATCTTGTCAGTCTTGCTTCTAAGAGCAAGATTTTCAGATTGAATTTATCAACATGGACTTAAGAAATGAAACAAGTATTCTAGAGTGGTGTCCTTTCTTTAATGCTCCTAATTCGTATGTATAATGCAGCAGACACAAAATAAATGTCTTCCATTCCAAATGATTTGGAATAGATGTTTTTCACATTTTTTGGAAAAAAGATTTTCACGCTAATTTTGGGCTTCCTTCATTCTGATTTAAGTGACCACAGAATGTCATAGGGACACAAGACATGAAGGTCCAAAAGATTTATTCAGATGACCTGCAGTGCAGGTAGGGGCAGGGCTGGGACATGACTTTGTGCACTGATTACAATGCAGAACAAGCATCGGACTAATGTGAATTGCTTTCACTTTACCTTATCACTAAACCTTTCATTCCAGGGCCTAAGATTATAACAAATACTCAAAAGAGTCTCTAGCTTTTTCAATCATGTTAGAAATTGAGTGTAAATTTTTGAAAAGAAAGATCTTACTAGTGAAATATCGAATTCCACAGTTTATTCAGAAATGTGTTTCTAGATCTGCTAATTTAAGTGCTCCTCTAGGCTTTACTGAAAGCAAGCCTTGACAGTTTCATGTTATGAAGCACAACCAGGTTTGGGAGAACCACTTATAGCAGTTCTCTCAATTTCCTTACTACTTGTGTCAAGGACACGGAGAGTGAACTTTTCATGTGAGGAGAGGATATAAGATGCATGTGAGAAGTGTTAAATATTTTGTTGCTGTAAGCTGGTCTGACTTACCAAGGAGGAAAGTTGAAGTGAATAGAAACAAAGGACAATGCACCAGTCAATAAAGTCTGTATCTCCTAAGAATTTACTATTTTTATGTATACTGCAGCTGCTTTAAAATAACAACTCTTTGCTGTGCATTCTTGCTCATGCCACACTCTTGATCATCCTCTTTACCATCTGTGTAAATCTTCTATCCTAGCATCTATCTGTTTTCTGTTTATCTTATTTAAGTTTAGAGAAATTGGAGATATTTCTGAGCTAAATTATCTAGCCTCTGTAACTCCAGTGCTCTCAGATAGCTTGATACTTGTCAATGGAAGGTAGCTTTAGCATCCATTGATTAAATAGGTAGCGTGACAGGAACACAGCACTCCCATCTGCTTTACTGACTCCACTGGTACCTTGGAACTGTTGTAACCATTTAACCTTTTGTACCTTCTTCCTCCTCCCCATCCCCCAGTTATGAAGACTGTTTGAAGTTTAGATTGTAAGGTAAATTGAGCTTTCTACAGTGTTATGACTTGTTAAGTCTTTTCCATTAAAGCAATGTGTGTTTTTTAAATTTTTTTGTGTACAGGTACTTGGAACACCAAATGAAGATACGTGGCCTGGAGTCCACTCTTTACCCCATTTCAAACCAGGTAGGTTTGAGCTTCCTCCAAATTCCCTCCCTGGAAGTACACAGCAGAGATAATTACATCCCTGCCCCCAGATGATCAAAATTACCTGGTGTGCAGTGCATGAACCATAATGCACTTCTTCCAGCTGCTTTTTATTGTGCTCGAGGTGGGGGGATTTCTTTAATTTAATTTTTTTGCTTTCTTTTTCATTTTCTTCTGTTTATTACAGTATGAGCCCTGACCTGCTTGTGTTCCTCAGCCACTGAGTATCGTACCTTTCAGATGCTAGTATGCTGATTCCTAGTCAGGATTGCTTTTCCAGTAGAGCACACCAAACTCTGACAAATACTAAAGGAAACTAAAGAGTAGAGAAAAGGCATTGTGAAAGCTGAAGCTATTACTAGATCCTCTGTCAGTATCATTCTGCAAAGGTTAAATTTTTTAATAGGTGTTGTATTTGAAGTTGTCATACTCTATAACCATCCCTGAAAAACTGTTTCACCATCTCATACCTTTTTGTGAGAGGGAGCAGTTTGTCCCCTAGAGACTAGAAGGACATGCTCAGTTTTATTATGCTATATATGTATGCATGTTTATATATGTAATATATATAGTCTTGTGAACTTCTGAGTGGGGATCTTAGAAATATGGTTTTTTAAACATGGCAGAGCAGGTGAATGAGTAGGCAGGAGATGAGGCAGAGGACTTGTAAAGGACAAAGAGATGTAGATAGCACTCATAATAAGAGAGGGAGAAAAATAAATATATTGTAGGGCTTACCCTGACAGAGACACAAAGCCTTGAGAAATAGGAATGCAGACAGCTTTCTTGCACATTGCTTTTCAGTTTCTGTCCTACAGCCGGTTTACTGCTGTATAGTGAAATCATACTCTAGTGCCCTCTAGTTAATTAGTGGGAACGTCTTTAATAGTTTTTCACTGAAATACTAAAAATACTACAGTGTTCTTCCCTTAAACAATGTGTCATTAAGTTTGCAAGCTTTTGTCTTTCTCATTCTTGATACTGGTTGAAAGGTGAGCATATACAGAAATACAGTGGTCTGCAAAAGCAGTCCAGAAACATTGGTTTTAGCAAGAATAGTAAGGAGAAGGAAAAAGCCTGAAGGTGTCAGTGACTGTTCTTTGGGTTGGTTTGTTTTTATTCCTCTATGAGATACAGGAAAGTTTTGAACAGTAGATGGCAGCCAAGAAATTTCCTGGTTTCATTTTTCAGTTTGGCTTCCAAGTGTGTCAAGGGATGTGGGTTTATTACCACAGAAGAACATCAGGAAATAAATCCACTGTAGGCACTTCATTAAATTTAATTTTTATACAGGCATTGTGTTAAACATGCTCTTATTTTCTCCATCCCAGACTATAGATTTTTTTCAGCTATGAATACATAATATTTATACAAATGTAGAGTGGGGACAGGAGGAAAGGTGCCTCCAAAATAGAAAATGGTCACTCAGTATTTTTACCATTTCTGCATGGTGTGGCCTTTGTTCTCGCAGATCCTTTCCACATCTGTGAAGTATGTAGAGTTTTAAGTCAGAGTAATTGCTATTCTTGCTGGAAATCATTTTTAGGGCCTGTTAATGCAAAGCACTGAGCTCCTTAATTCCCTTGCACTGTGGAGGTCTGGGAGCATTCAAAAAATAAAATCCCTGTTCTGTACCCATATAGTGTTGTGCACTCCCTTTCTACCACCCTATATCCTTGACGACTTTGGCAAAAGAATTTTTTGTTTGTTGTATGGTTCCTCATTTGCTGTTTTTAGAAATTACAGCAATAAAAGGCATCATCTAACTGGACTACCAAAACTGGCTTACATACCCCAAAACTGAGTAATTGGATTTTATGCTGGTAAAGTGTGGAATGGTTAGAGCAGCAAAACACATCCCTCTGGGATCTTACTGGAGTACCAGCATCTAAGGTATGCTCTGCACGAAACGCTCTGTCCTGTGGGCTGGGCTAGAATGAATACTATTTGCTCAGGCCATTAAGGTCATTGGAGATGTTTGGCCAAAGCTACCAGGTTCTCTGTTGCTTCTTAAAAATGTGTTTTCTCTCAGGCTGTTCTGTGCACAAAAGCTTTCTGGCTATGGCTATGGCTATATGCTGCATCATCTTCCACAGATGCTCAACCAGCCATGCTTCCCTCTCTGATGGTCTGATGTTGCTGTTACACTCTAGTTTTCCTGTTTGACTTCTTAGGAGCAAAAATGAAAGCTGAAGCTTTAATAATATGCTTGACAGTTGGACTCAATGATCCTTGTGGATCACTTCCAACTCAGAATATTCTGTGATTCTGTGAAGACGACTTAATCTGTTTCTTTTCTTACCAAAAGAATGAAGGAAGGATCCTGAAACATTTTGCAAAATCTGAACCAATTCCATTATTCTTGAGGATTTGTGAAATTACTGTGTTTAAATATAGGTGATCTGGGGTTAAGTAACTCCTGTGCTTTGCATGTGTTTGTAAGTTTTAAAACTGATAGCTGCTAACAGTAAGTGTGATAAATTGAGAAGTGCAGAGATCATTGGTGGTGAGGATGTCAACACTCACTCAGGCAAGGCTTTGATTCTATAAACTGAGTTGTGTAAGCATAAAAGAAAAGCATTTGAACAGAAAATATCAGTGATAAATGGCTACTATAGTTTAAAAAATGCTGGGCACATTAAATGCCTGTGGATTTGGGAAGACTATTGAGAGTCGAAACAAAATTTCATTGTATTTTTTGTTTGTGTACAGACTTCAATAACTAATTTTCATGCTGTGATTTGATAGGGCACAGTCTTGTGCTGCAGAGAGCTAATCACAGTTTACTAGGAGAAACATGTCTGAAAAATGTGGTATTAGTCTATTCTCCACTACAGTGGCCAAAGGGTCTTGATTATTATGGAAAGCAGCCAGTGCTTTAATAACAATGATCTCTGACATCTTAATATGTGGGAACATTTCTGAGCCTGAATAAGGAATGTGTTCCTAAGGCTAGTTGTGGGTGGCTCTAGGTCATTTAAACCCCTAACCTAGGTGATTTTGACTGCTTGTTATAGTGACCAAAAAATGGTCATAGTTTTGTTTGCCATTGTAAAAGTCAGAAAACAACTTGCATTTCATCTGCCTTCTTTGAGATTTCCTCTATCTTACAAATGCTCCCAGTAATATATAAGATATATGAAGTTAAAAGTTGTCATGGTCTTTGAGCTTTCTCTGTGCCTCAGCCTCTGTACTCTCAGTTTGTGTTTGCACCTGTGCACAGAGACACACATGTCCTGTTTAGTAAGTTACTGAAGGATAATCTAAATAATGCATTTGAAAGTTCTGAAATACTTCAGGAGTATTTCAGCAACTTTGGGTTACCTCTGGGATTCCCTTTGAAACTGCTGTGGAGGCTACAATCTTGAGTGTCTTCCTGTACTCAGGTATCACCAAGGAAACCTAGCCATTCTGGATCATTGTGAAGGTAAATTATCTGCCCTCAAACAGGAAAACAGTTTGAGGGAATTGTTAAAAAAATGCTATTTGCTGTTTCAATAAAATATTGATGTTTCACCCACATGAGAAGCCCCATGTTACAGGTTATTGGACAGACACTTTAAATGATGAACATGACCCCCTAGATCTTGGAGAACATTTTCACTGTTTACTCTTTTGTTGCAATACTTTAGGAAATATGTAGATTTGCTTAGCTGAAACAGACCCAAACACCAATCATATCACTGGACTCATATCTCCAGGAATGAAAGCAAAGTAGGCATTAATTATGTCTTACCTGTACAAGCAGAGGTGGAGCAGTATTCCAAAAAAAGCTGCTTCCTTGCCAGTCTTGTGTCCAAGTCTTCCTGATTTTTTGCACGTTATGCTCTTCATTGTTCAATTTTTCTTAGTCTGGAGTCCTATCAACTTTTCCTCTCCAGCCATTTCTCCTGGATTCAGAGTCCTGTCCAAAATTGAGCAAGATAAGCCTTTGGATAAATACCTGCACTTAAGCCAAGTTTTCAGTTTTTTGACATTCTCAGTTAGTGTTTGGGACTGATGCTGTGTAACCTCCATCCTGGGAAGTTAAATAGAGATTTATCAGGAGGTACTGTCAGTGAGTAAAGTGGGAGAAGGTAAGATGTGGTCACAATAGAAGATAAATGAATTGACCGTGGCAATGAAGAGATGGTAATGGTCAAGGAAAGGAAGGAATTTGTTAGGAAGGTGGAGAAAACACGAGAATGCTTTGTAATGTTCATTGTGCATCAGTATCTTTACAATACTGTTTCTAGGTGAAAGAAAGTTAACTATTTAATCTTGGGTTGATGGTGTAGGAGCCTGAACCTCACAATGTTCCACAGACGATCAGATACAATAGAGAGTAATATACCTGAAAAGGTGCCTTTATGAGACAATGGAAGCATCTGCTGAGCACTGATTTTTAAAAGAGAATCCCTAAAGTCAGAAAGAAAAGAGGTAAGAGAAAGAATCTCTCCTTAAGGAGAAAGCAGAATACAAAAAGAAACAGTGAGAAGAAAGCATTCATAGAAAATACTGCGTAACACAGATTTTGCCAGGGACTGATGGGTACTTCTGTGGATTTATTAAAAAATCATGAGCCTGCGACTGACAAAATCACTGCAGAGCTGGTGTTCTAACTCAGGAATTCTACTTTGCTTCCTAGGTCATCAATAAATATAGATTTGGTTTAGAAATATGATCTGCCTACATGCATCTTAACAGCTGATTGACAGCCAGAATTTTTTCAAAAGATTGTCTTCATTCAGAGTAGGGCTGGACTGAGAGACTAAACTCCTTTGGCACAAACTCATGAACATACTGTATATGAGAACATATGGTTTTTCAAACTTTCATAGCAGTTTTTCCTATAGAGTTTCACCAAAGCCTGTCAACGTTTTTTTACATGCTGAATCAATATCTTGTTTGTTTACATCTACATTGATGCCAGGGAATGTTCCCAGGCAATGTGGGAGCCTCTGCTGTTAAACTGTTAGAGCAGCCTCTGGCATGCCTTGAGCTCATGACAGCTAGCACTTACAAATAATTGATTCCTGAGCATTAGGAAGCTTTCTTAGGGTTAGGAAGTTATTGTGGGCCAGGGACTGTTCCCTGTAAGAAGTTTCCCCTCTCCTGTGTTGGAGGATGGAATACTAATTGGGGAGGTGCTGCAGCAGTGCTTCAGGATAGTGATAGTGTCTCGGCCAAACAGTCTCCAGCTCATTTAAATTACTTGTATAGATGTAGTCTTCAAGAATTTGAGTACTTGAAGAAAGGAGGGATATTTGTAAAGGAGAATTGATTTCAAATTTCTCCCTCTCTTTTGACAAAACTAAATGGTATTGTTTAGTGTTTCTTCCATCTGTGGTATCCACAGCCCAAGGGAAGCGGAGTTGTCAGTGTTTTCACCATTCTTTAAACAAAATTGCATTAAGCTGAAAAGTTAAAGTAACTTATTTGCAGGGGGGACAGGGTAAGCACTGCTAAAAGGTGGAACCATTTAATGTAGAGCTTCAGTGCTTCAGACAATGCTGGGTATTAAAATTACATTTTCAATTCATGCTCAGGAGAGGGTTTAGAAAAGAGCAGCTATTCTTCCTCTTTACACATCCTGTGCTCTTCCAAAGCAAATGAAATGGAGAAGAGGAGATGGGATGGAGGGGAGGGAGTTGTAATTTTTCTCAAGATATTTGGCATACAACACTCCAAAGTCTAGCTCATGTATTTGATAAAACTCTGGTTGTGACTCAACTTTGGTAAAAACTGTAATTGCACATTAGCTCTGCAAATGTTATAGTGCTTGAATATTTGCTTGTCAACATGGATGCTTGTCTTTATATCTTTAACTAGCATATTTTGAATAATTTTAGCGTGGAATCTTTACTAAAAATAGCATATGAGTCATATATATCACAATATAGTGTTAGTCACGTTAGACTTTTAAATTAAATGTAAAGAAAACCCTTTCAAAAAATCATGAATTAGACTTTTCAAAATATTAATTATGTTGATGTTTAAATATTTGCATTTAAGCTAATCACATTTGGTTTTAAATAGAGAACATTAATCAAGAAATGCATATTAGCCATCATGTTTTGATTAACAACATAAAAAATGCCTTGAAGTCAAACTGCATTTTAAGTTCTTTGGTTTAGACTAGAAGCTGATTATCAATACTGTTAAAAAGAAGCTAAAAATCAAAATGTGTTCTGCTTCTAATTCCTTCTGTAGCTTTTCTTGCCTATCTTAGGTCCTTTCAAAGCAAACGTGGCAAAAGTATAATAGTTCATGCGTTTTTCTGACTGATAAAAGAGGAAAAAAAACCCATCTCTTTTTATGTCACTTAAAATGCAAGTGCTTATTTTTTCAACTCTCACAGCAGACCAGTATTTCTGCAGTGGTCTGCTAATAAGCTCACTAGTGAGTTCTGCTGAAACTGATGTCTGTTTGAACCTGCCCTTGATGCAGGGCTGTCAGATGGAGCATGTTTATCAGGCAGATAATGATGTTTGCCGTGCAGAACATGTAGATATATGTGTGGGCACACAAGTGGGGATGCATATAGAACAGTGTTGCTGCAGAGTGGTTGTCTAAAGGAAATAAGAAATAGAAAGAAAGAAATACTGCTGTTTCTAAGACCACTTAATTACACTGCTGAGTGTAATGGATTAGCTTTCTGGCCAGGCTTTTTTTTTTTTTTTTCCCCCAAGGCCTTCAAACTGGCTAGAATTTGGAAGCAGCTGTTTTAAAAACATAATTTTTTTGATACATCAAGTTTGTCAAATCGACTAGCTCAAGAGATTTCCTTCCTCTTCCTCCAGTTGCTCATTTTCATTTCTATTTTGCAGTTGTTATTCCAATAGCTTTGTCGATGCTACTGTTTCTGGGGCACAGTCCTAAAAACTGCCTTGGCAAATGAGGCATTGAGTAAGCTGTGCTGCAAGGTCTGAAGCAAAGAGCAGCTCAGATCCTTGTGCTGCCAGAAGAACATTTGTGTCACTACCCCAGTCACCATCTCTGAGTGGGTTTTGTGTAGTGCCCAGCAAAACAGAGTCCTGGTTCTGAGGCTGTGGATGTGACAGGTTAGCCCAGACCTTTTGTATATCCCTGGGACATCCTGAGAGTGAAAGGTATGCTACAGGAAGATGTTGCTACATCTTTCCAGTCAGAAATATACTATATGTTAGATCTAATTTATATGGTCATATACAGGCATCTCTTTACACTGAAGTTGATCATGGACATGCTACTTAATCAAGATGTGGCTAACTTCTAAGAAGCAAATGGCAAACACTTTAGGGTGCTATGGGATTCAAACAAAACTAAAAATATCTTCCTTCTTTTGTTTCACATAAGCAAAATTCACCTTTCACTAGGTGAAACACAGCACCCATGTGAAAAGCCAGCTCTGTAACAGGGAGACATAGTTGGTAGTGAGGATGATGACTGTGTGTTTGGGATAAAATTGTAGAGGATCAAATTTTGTTTCCTGAATTTGTTCCCAAAAGATTTGCAAATATTGAAGTGCTTGCATAAGGGAAACTAAAATCACACTTTTTACTTAAAATTTCAGATGTGCCTACTGTGTTGGTCTTCCATAGTTTTTATTCAAAATAAACACATTTAATAATAATAATAATCTGAAAATATTTGAACTCTGGTATACATACCTACAATTTGAACTGTAAAAATTCAACATACATCTGAGATCAAATCCTGATTTGTAAAAGCAGAGTTTTTCAGATTTCTCTAATCTCAGCACAATGAGAGAGAGCAGCTGCCTCAGCAAGATGGTTCACCTTGTGTTCTTGGGAGTGGTTTGAATGTGCTGGAGGATGGCTGTGTGTGGGTGGTCATGTGAGTGTCTGCATGAAAGTCTCACATGTGCACATTTGCTTTTCTGTTCTGAGGGAGAGGTATTAAGTTTTTGCTACACAGGGTTTCTTTCACAGAGTTGGACTGAGATTGGAATTGCCGATACTCCTGCCTCTCAGTATGTCACGCAAAGATTTCTTTATCTCACATTCAGACTTATATTACTGTTCTTCATGAACAAATCAATGGGAGCTTCTGAAAAACAAATACCAAGCATATATGCTTGAAAGTGTCATATAATGTAATTTCATGCAGTTGGTCACAGTCAGATACTTACAGCTTTAGATTTGGTTTTATTATCTCCATTGAGCAGTGAAGGACAGAGGCATTCATACAGGTGTGTGAGAGTTGTTCACTCTGAAGTGACTCAAGCAAACTTGGGGGGAGACAAGTTGTGAGACTGAATTTCAGTTCTGTGACTAGTTGGACACAAGCAGGAGATGCTCAGATTAAAGTTGGGAGGTTAAATTACCTCGTTTTTTTGCTTGTGCTGGGACTACAAGTTTGGTGGTTTTAGGTATGTAATTTTGTGGTTTCACAGTCCAGGTCTTGAAAAACTGCACCATGGTGGAGGAGCTCAAGGAGCAGATTATTGTAACTTCTCTGTTCTAGCAACACTGAAATCAAAATCAGCTGGTTTTACTGTTTCCTTATGCTCTAAAGAATGAATTCAGGAAAATATTATGAGCTAGCATGTACACGAGGTTGTGCTTAATTAACACAACAGTCCCATCTCATTATCTTGTCCATGAAAGTTAGTAAGACTCTGGTTGTAGCCATGACCACAAAATTATATAGATAAATGTGAGCTGTATTTTATCAATGTGTGGTTTCTTTCTGTAAAAAGCATGTCAAGTAAGCAGTCTCTAATCTGCTTGGAGTAGAGAGGAAAGAGTTGATACCAATAGTTAGGAGCAGCATGGTTTGTAGCACAGAGCATATTCAATAGAGTTTGAAATTAAGGACTGTGGACTAACATTCACCTCTCTATAGACAGGGTTTTTCCCTTTCCTGTCTCCCCCCTAGTTTTCCCTCTCCCTGCCTCAGAAATATGATGTATTAGGTACTTAAAAAGATGTTTAGACTAGAATTGTAGACAGCAAAGGAAGATCACTTTGAGAAGTTTGTTTGTTTGTCCCTTATAGCAGCATTTACATAACTAGTTCCAGTGTATCACTTTTGCAGTAAAAATTCATCTGGCATAGCAGTAGTTTTTCAGTTTTTTTGCAGAACTGGAAAAGATGTTTGGGCATTAAAGCCTTAAGGCAGTTTGGCCAAGTGGGTGACTCTGGGGCTTTCCTCCCACAGTAAAAATAGTTTAAATTGATTAAAGTAAGCATCTGATAATCTGGTCAAGAAAATATGTTGTATATGATACTTCTCAAATGTTTTAAGTGGATGTAGCTCTGTTGTAGTCAATGTTGCAGTGCCAGTTTGAACCAGCTCAGTATCTGACCAAAACATATTGCAGAATGACAGATAAAATCAAAATCTGTGTCTCTCTAGGTCTAGGTTACCTTTTCAGCACTACTTCAAGTTGGTTCAATTCTCTTTCCACTAGCATTTTTCTGTACTGAAATAGATTAATGTGCAGATTTACAGTTTATTAGCTGAACTCTCATGTGTATCTCAGACATACTGCTACACAGCACTGTCCAGCTGCATTTTATTTTTCAATCCTTTGTCATAGATGAATTGACAGTGTTACGGCTGGACAATTTACTTAAAGAGTATAGAAAGTATTTTTTTCCCAGTTTTTAATGGGTAAGTATCTGTTCGCATATATGTTTTTAATTCCCATTTGCAAACTGAAATTGAAAGCTTGTAGTCCCATAGCTTCCAGTTTCCAGTACACTTGTCACTCATATCTAGAAAAGAGTAATTTAATTTCTTGGACTGCGTCAGTATGGTTAAAGCAACAAAACTTGTAAATGTGAAGTGGCCCACAGACAGAGTTTGCAGGTCTACTGATTGTCAATAATTTCCAATAGTGAAGTCAATGAGACTTGAAGGTTCTGCATTTGTCTTTTTAGTTAAAGGGTAAGAAAAACTAAAAAATAGGTATGGGAAAGAAAATCAAAGCATCCACATTGATGCTAGGATTTTGCTTCTGCCTTGGTTTTGGCATCTTTAGAACTGACTGTGTATGAAGTGTACATGACAACTTTAGAAATGATATAAGCAACTATAAAAATACAGGAATTTGAACCCAACTCTTTCAAAGTTACATTTACAGCTGTTTTTCACAGTAAGATGCATGCAGAGCTGTGTGCATATATATAAGAAATACTGTTGCAACTGTACAGTGGGTCTATTAAATGTCACACACGGGTGGAGAGGAAGCAATTTTTTTTTTTAAAGATTTTTTTGGAGTATTTTTTAAGTTTAGAACTTCTTCACAGCAACTAATGCCATCACGTTAGGGTAGTTGGCCATGGTGAGTACCAGTCTGCATGAGAGGATTTCAGAGTTACGAGTGTCCATGGAAAATGTTATATTCTCCAGCTGAACTGTGTTTGTTACTACCTGAGAAGCATTTAGGTCCTGTACAAAAGGCTAACGAAGGACTGGGCTTTTATTTCTTCAGCAGCTTACGTTGCATCTTCCTTTTTCAACTGGAGTCCTACTGCAGATCAAGCATCTTCTTGGATATGAAAGGGAAAGTACTTCTATCTGAACTGAAGAACTTGATGTTTGAGTAAATAAGCTGTCATTGCACTTGTTACTTCTATCATTACCCATATGAATTCTTTAGAAAATAGACTCTTATGTGGCCATCATGTTCTGTGTGGCCCTGTGTGTCACAGAGACCCATGCTCACTCTTATGCTTCCTGAGAAGCACAAAAATATGACAGTGAAGTCGTAGAGAGTTGTATTTGTCATGAAGAAGAAAAAAATACTGGATTTCGGGCTCCTTTTTTTTTTCCCCTAGCAGTCAAAAACTACTTTAGAAAGAATTGCAAAACTTTCCATTTCTGTTGATGCTATAGTAAATGAGTTTTAGGTCATGATGGTTTGGTTTGATTTGGTTTAACAAGATGGGGGTTTTTTTCGTTTTGGTGTTTTCTTTTCTTTTCCTCTGTTTGTATGACAATTCATTCTAGGTTAGTTTTCTTTCCTTTTCTTGGGACTTGAGCTGCAGGAGATACATAGAAATGATGAAATTATAAAAATTGACAGTAAATAAATACTTCTTTAAAGTAAATCCTGGGTTTGGTGAAGTAATTGAATATTCCTCTTTTTCTCACAGAACGGTTTACACAGTACGGCCCTAAAAACCTTAGACAAGCATGGAATAAGTAAGTATTTTTTTTAATTGCATTTTTGACTCTTCAAGGGCATGCTGAAGTTATCACATCTAACTTGAATGGTTCTATTCTTTTCAAATAAGCCAGATTTTAGTTGCCAGTTACTTGTAAATAGCAAGAAACTGCATAGGATTGTGCTTTCTTCTTGGGGGTTGGCAAGTGTATTGAGCTCATGGAGAAATACCGTGTTGTTGCTTTGGGCCATCAGTTTTGAATCTTGTTCTCTCTGTTCATCTATAAAAATTAGGAAACTTTTAAATAATATGTTTCTAACCCACTTTTGAATGTTGTTTCCACATAATCATCCCCTGTTGCCAGGTCGATCTGTGAGCTGCTGTGAGCTGCTCACCATACTTTTGTAGTCTTAATTATCATGACTAAAAAAAGTCAATGTAAATTCACCACTTTTTTTTTTTTTCCTTTCCAATGTTTCCTGAGTGTGGTCACATTTATATCAGATGGACATTGATATAAAGGCATTATGCTCAAAGCCCAGAAAAGTAACCTGATGAGCATTCAAATTGAATACCTCAGCACTGGCATTATTCTGAGTAATCATCTGCGTAAAGTTTGCTAGAAGATTTCTCAGCACATGTAGAATCTTTGTAGACAGGATATTTGGACTGCACTGTCTTGAGCAATTAATAGCTTTTATATTTTGAAGAAAGCATACAGAGTTTGAGTTGGATGATTGCAGCTATGCCAACAACTTGCCTTGCCAGAAAAACTGTTAGAATTTTTCTCCACTCTCTTTTGACCAAAAATCTTGCAACAAGGCTAAGCCTTTGCTGCGCCAACATTGCTGTTTTCTTTCTGGTACTAATTCAAAATTTTATTTTTGCAACTAACTGGCTCTCATGTTAGTAGTTTACCAGGGAGTTCAAGAGATAAATTCACCATGGAAATTGAAGATACTAAATGTTTTGATGAAGAAGCTTCCTTGTTTTAAAGAAAAAAAGTTATTGATAGACTAGAAATCCAAATGCTTTTTCAATATCTTAGTTTATTAGCAATGAAGTGTGTCTACAACTGCAAAATCCATAGCATGGTCACTTTTCCAATGTGTGATTAGGTTTATATTCAGTTTGCTGTTCTATTACTTTTTTTCTCTGTCTGTTCCTTCCCAAACCAATTTGGTCAAGTGTTTTGGATTGAAACACAAATGGATTTTTTATAAAAAAAAAACCCAGCAAGTTTCAAAATTGTGTTTGACTGAAGGAGGAGGAATCTCTTAATGTAGCAGGATTGTTGTTAAAATTAGATGTTAATCGTTGAATGTGATACCATCAATGTTTGTCCTTTGAGTCAAAACTTGCACTTCTGTAGTGCCAGGCATCTTCCATGACCCTGTAGCTCTCTTTGGAGTACTGATGATCCTCCCTGGTTAGCAGTAACTTCCCAATTCCTGCAGTGAGAAATAAAGCTGGCACTGAAACCAGTTCAGGCCTCCACAAAGTTAAGTGTCACCAGCCTGTATTAATTGACTTTCAACAGTCCATAGAAAAGTTCCTGGCTTGACCAGTTCAGTCTAGGAGCCTAATTTGGTGGCTCTTGTGGACAGGTGCATCTCCTGTTTACTGCAGAGGGAACAACAGGAAGATTAACTCCACTTATATTTGACTTTTGTAAAGATCTCAAACCATTTTGCTGGTTGTGATCCTTGCAGGCATCTTAGAATGTTTGACACTATGTAAATCTTATTCCTTGGAATACAAATGAATTTTGTGAAGGTCACAGCTTTCCTTTTAAAAATTAAGTCACTATAATTGCCTATATTTTGTCCTTTAACAATCAAAAAACTTACACGTGCATTTTTTCTTTAAAAGTAGTTAATGAAATCCAAAAGCTTGGAAAAAGCAATTATATTACAACATAGGCAATTAGATCTGGATTGGGAAAGAAGGACAAGGAAACTAATATTGATGTGAATCCATTTGCTTGGAGGCATATATTTGCATAAGTAATGTGAATAGATACTGGTATGTTATTCCATCCATCCTGCAGGCCTGGACTCAATATTTTGTCTGTATTTTAACAGCAGTTAGACTATTAAAATATAGCAGTTATGTATTAATAAATACTATAATTTGTTTGAATTTGAAAAGTTGCTATCTTATATTTCCTTTGAGACCATTGCATGAAATTTCTCTTTTCATAAAATACACACAAAAAAAAAAAAAATAGAACAAAATCCAGTTTGCTTAAAACAGCCTAAGTCTCTGAGATTTCATAATTGACACAAGTTCTGATCACATTACAGGCTGACTCAAATAAGACCAAAGCTTTTTAAATTCTATGAAACGTCTTCAAAAATATTTATACATTTTCAATGCTCGGCGCATAAAGGATTTGCAATTTTTCAGCAGAAATGAAGGGATTGAAAGAGCAAAAGCAATGACAATACATCGAGTTTGGTGCTTCATATGCGTATTTCTACTATAATAGGAAATATTCAGTGCCTCAAAATTACGTATCATTTACATTTGAAATGTAAAGGGCTTTCTCTTTTTCCAGTGTAAATCTTTATCTGTGTGCTGTATTAGAGCACTGTTTGCTTGCACAGCTGTTGTTAAGGATGTATAAACATTTCTGTTATAGGCATCATTTTCCCAAGGGTTTATAATTCAGCTGTAAAACTTAACACATGGATAGACTGATTCAATCTAGAAATTTTCTTTCTTTCTTATTGTGTTTCAAAAAGCAGCAATCTCCAGTCCTAAATTCAAAAACCTTTTTAACTTCCTGATTTAATTTGTGGAATATTTTTGGTGACACAAAATATGTCACATATATAATTGTTTTAAGGGCAATGAACTTGAAACCTGAGTTGGGGAGAAAAACATGCAGCTTTTTGTTTTTCAATATGCATTGGTTTTGGTACAGATTTACTTCCTCTCAACATCTTACTACCTTTGAAAGATATACCTTAAAGAGCAGTGTTTATAGTCTTGTGAGGATTTACATGTATGCTTAACTTCTCTTGAGGTGAAGTCCCATTATTACATTTTATAGGGGAAGAATTGAGATACAAAAAAAAATTAAAGGATTTTCACACAAAAACTGCCATAGAAACTGCACAACAGTGACACTGAACTTCATGCCCCCCTGATTGGAAGAGAGCACTTTTAATTTTTTAAACACAAAAATTTCACTATCTCTTGTTTCATCTTTCAGGCACAGACTGTTCCTTTGTCTTGTTTATATATATATATGTTTTGAGATCATGGCATGTAAGGGTGAGAATATGGGCTTAGAAGCCTTCAAAGAGGCTTTTACCTCAAAATGTGCATTGTAATTCAATTTATTTAAGGGGAGGTTAGTAGGAGGAAGAATAATACTCTTGCAATATCTACAGAGCCAGCTTCATGTCTGTAAGGCAGAAGGAAGAGAGTCAAAAAACTCCAACCCTATACCTTCCAAAAAGTCACAGATAGTAGTCTGGGGGCAAAATAATTGCACCTGACCAACTACATCAGCTTCCACGAGATGATTTTAAAGGCTGAGCAAGACAATGAAACAATATTGTACACAAGTCAATTGCTCTTTAATTCCCATTCTGACTGGAAATTCTTTAAAAGTGTGGAATTTAACAGCAATGACAAAGTGAAACCCAGCAGGATCATTATATAAGTCAGATCCCTAAAATTCTTAAAATAGAATTCCCTAAAATTCTTGAAATAGAATTGGTTAATATTAGAGGCTTCTTTTGGGAAGTGTTTGAGGGAAATAATATAACTCTCACTTACAGTGAATTAAGTTCTTTGCAGACTTTAACACTGAATTTCTTCACTGGTTGTCAAACTACCTAAAGATTATAAAGAGAGTATTTACTAGATAAGATGGAATCTATAAATTTTGTAGTAATGCTTATAAAGTTAAGAAAGAAAACTTGCATTGATATTTGCTTCTATCTAGTATGAAGCTTCACCTACATAGTATGACATAACATACTGTGGAATGTAATTATAAAATGCTGGACTAAAAAGAACTAAGATGTGGTAATCTGATCTTCCTATAGAGTTCATAATGAATTATATTTTCACCTTTTTTCCTGAACTTTTCTGTTCAATTATCTCTACACAATAAAAACCAAGAACAGCTCTGCTTTCAGAATGCAATACAACCACTTTCAATTTGCAAAAGCTTCTCCACAATAATAAACCCTTACAGAAGAATAACAAAAGAGAACTAATTATCCTTGTGTATATTTGGTAGGATATAAAAAGCTTTTTCAGATCCTTCTGCCATAATGGGTTGTATTGTGAGAAATTAGGTTGGAAAGAAAAGGTGCAGTTGAAAACAAATTCTGCTCTCTATAAATAGGACTACTACTTTGTAATTCCCCAACATGGCTGTATTTATGATATAAATAACACTTTATTCTCACAGCCAGTCCCACTGCTGAGGATTTCTTCCTTTAACAAGATGGCCTCTGTACTTGAGACCTCCCTTTCTGAGGCCAGGGTGTTTAAAAGTTGCATTCCAGGATGAACTAGCCTATTTTGGGACTGTTATTCAGTGAAAACTTCCTGAAGAAAGCAAAGTGAGTGAATAGAGATGAGTCCGTGTAGTTTGAGTCTCTATTTTGTTTCAAGCATGGCACAGACTGTGGAATTGCTTAGAGCTGAGACTCAGGAAACATTTTGGTTTGGAGTTCTGTTGCTTGGTATTTAAAGAAAATCTTTGCCTTAGTTGGGTTTTGACTAAAGAAAAACACTCTTCTAATTGTCATTTTTAACCCTTCACCTCCCGTCCCTTCAGCAGCATTGCTCATTGCAACACAGTGTGTAGTAGTACTGAAGGAATAGTCGAGCTCTCCAGCACAACAGAAACAAAAAGCTTTAGTGTTGTGGAAACCTTTCTGATGGATAAACCCAAGAAGCAATGAGGATTTCAGGCAGTACCGAGCAGAGGTGGGCTGGCTGTGTGCTCTGTGTGCAGTGTCAGCTCATCGCAGGGATGCTGGGGCGAGGAGGGGCCACGGATCACGCTGGAGGGGCAAGGATGGAAACTGGACAGAAAATGGAAATATTTTTTAGAAGTGTATATAATGTAGAGGCATATAAACCTGCCTCTGCCTCCTGAGGGTTTGCAGTGATACTGCTGCACTGGGGAAGAAAAACAAAAACAACAAACTCTTTGTATTTCCCGGGTTTTTTTCCCTGTTTCCCATCGGTACGCGGTTGCCGGGGTGCCTCGGGGCTCATGTCGCGACAAGCGCTGCGATAGCACCTGGCGTTTCCCGCCCTCCGTGTGCGGCAGTGCCGCGCTGCCCGCGCCAGGGGGCGCTCGGAGCCGCCCGCCAGTGCCGCCCAGCAGCGCCTTTTGTTTATTTCGCTGCTTAGCGGGGTTTGTTAAATTAATTTCAGGCTGCTGGAAGCTGCTTGTTTGCACTTAAGCGCCTTTTCTTGTGCCCGCGTAGCGCTGTTTGCTGTGCGCGTAGCGCCGCGCTGAGCTGCAGGCGGGGGGATTGTCAGCCCTGCGCTCCGGAATTACAGGATGCTCATTGAAGCCAAGCGCTGAGAAAGATCTCTGCAGTTTCTCCATTTATCCTCTCTCCGACCTGAAAAAAATCCTTTCTGATTTACATTCCAATCATTCTTTCAAATTGAAGCAACCACAAAGTGCTATAATGTTACACCTTTTAAAACTTAGGGGGAAGACTATTCCTAACAGACCTCACGGATACAATGTTTATCCTGACAGTTGATTTATTTTAGCTTTATTCTAAATTCCCCCTCTTTTGTGTTGCTAAGCTTTAGGTATTGTGTTGCATCTTGTCCCAGTTAAAAATACTAATAAGCTTCCTAAACTGGACCACAAAGGCTTTTGTCATTTTTGTTTCAGAGTACTAATAACTCTATGTTGCTTAATTACTAAAATTACATTTTTACTGCCCTGTACCTTTCCCATCCACGACAGCAGTGAAAATACAGCCCCAATGTATATGGATATTCTTTGCTGTCTTCTGCAACATTTAATTCAGTATCTGGCACTGGGCTAGAGTTTGTTGGCGTTGTTAACTCTGAACCTCTCTCTATTTGGGATTATTTTTCTGTGGAAATAATTGTTTGTAGTTTTCTATGCTCTATCCTGTTTTAAGATTTTCTGCCCACATATCTCACTTCTGTTAGTTTCTTTGTACTCAAGTCTTTGTCTTTTGTGGTGATTTCAGCATTTAGTGCCATCTAAGAGTTGATTCAGTATGCAGGGTATCCCTTAGCCCAGGTCATTAATAAAGATGTTAAATAAAACTGTGACTAACGCTAATCCCTCTGGCACACAGCTGGACACTTCCCTTCCAACTCAGTACATTGCCACTCATCATTACCCTCTGCTTATGGTCTGTCAGCCAGTTTTCAGTCTGAGATAGTGTATCACATCCCAGCTCTTCGGAGTTTGTCTGCAGAGCAAGATTTATTTTAATAGGAATTGCATTAAATGTTATCTTTTGTTGCTTTGTTCCATCAATGATTAAGTTCACTTTTAAAATTAATTTGTTTGATGTCTTATTCATTAGTCACATCTTCTTTTGACTGCCATTTTGTCTTATTTCTTCTGAAATCTAATTTTTTTTCCATATTGCCTTTGTTGTCTGTATTTTCCTTCCATGTTGTGTATCAATGTCCAACAAATATTTGCCAAGATTCTCTCACTTGAAAACCAGAAAGGAAATATGGGCTTTTTTTTTTTTTTTTTAAGTCTAGCACAGTACTGTAGAGTGCAGAGCAAAATTAGATAATGTTACAGTAACTTATCTACAGTAATAAGCCTATGAAGAGAAGTGACAAAGAAGAACTAACTATTCTTGTGTAGAATTCCTGGAAAGACTTTTTTAAAAGGTGCTTTATGTTTACTTGCTATCCTCACTAATTCCTTAAGAATTCCTTAGGATATTGAGATGTATATCAGATAGACATGTTTATTTGGTGTTTCCAGGTATGATTTTTTTTTCAATGTATGTTCTTCATTAACCTTTTTGAATACTTTCTGATCAACTCTTCAGATGTTTCCAGTTGTTCTTTCTCCTTATGCATTTCTACATGCCAATGCTTTAATAATTTCCCAGAATTATGGTTTTTGGTAGTCTGTTACTCATATGTTGCCATAGTCTCTGTGTTCATTTCTTGGTTTGGAGTCTAATACTTTCTGATCAGAGGAACCAGGCATCAGTATTTCCTCATATTCGGAATTCTGTCCTCTTGCTTGAGTTCTGTGCTGTTGGTTTATCAGCTGAAATGTCTCTTATTCAGATAATGACACTGCTGACAAAATTGAGTCTCTGAGATATATTTTTAAAATACTTGTCTAAGGAATTGAAGGCATACTGTGAAGGCAGTAATATAAGTGAAGTAGACTTTACTGCTGGCTCTCTCATTATTTGTATGTAGCCATTGAAGGCAAGATTTTTCCAAAAGGGGAGTGAAAGTGATAGGCAACTTGAGAACTGGGTTGGCATTCAAAAGTGCTTAGTGCTAAGCAACTGCTCTTGGCTTATGTGGCTTGATATTATCCTCTGCTGTTTGCTCTGTATTACAGATAATTTTTCTTTAACTGAACAGTTCCTTTGATTTCTCATCTCAGAAATGTAGATAATTTTGAGAGATGGTGCAGACAGGCAATAAGTATAAAAACATGAATAATGTTCCTGGGTTTTGTCACCACTGCAGATGGTTTAAGCCAATCTCAAAACTCATGCTGTTTGTCTCTGTTGCCAGCCAGAGATTTACGACAATAGTTAAGATTTCTGCAGTGACATAAACATTGTAAACTTTCTTTGCCTTAGGCAAATATTTATTTTACTGACTTCTATGAGGATCTTATGTGGGGGTTTCAGTGTAATTTTGACCACTGCCTTTTCTGTGGTAGGATCACAGGTATTCAGGTGATTAATGCCATTCATAAGCATCTCCTGTGACTGTCTCTCAAAATTCTTTCAAGAAAATCTTAATCACTTCCTTTCCTGCATTTTTGGTTGTGTTACTTCATGTATCTGCCTTCAGATTTCTGATGTCTTGCCTGCCATACAGTACAGAGAAATGAGAATTTTTGCTTTTTCATGCAGGTTTTCTTTTTCTTTTTATTAGTGATGCTGAAATATATATCATTGTAGTAGACTGGTGAAAACAGTGATTTTTTCATAACTTTAACTTATTTGCTAGCCAAACAGTTTAATACGTTAATTTAGCAATTTCTTTAAATGACCCACCTTAGAAAGTTTTAAGCTATTGTTTGAGAATTTGTGAAAGATGTTGGCTGCAAGCAGGTCATCATGTATATATATATATATATTTTCAGTGCCTGCTTAACCCATGTCAAAATGGGAAGATGGGAGACTCTCCCCCTGCTGATGCATTAAAACACAGAGGTTAGATTATGTATCTGCAGCAACACTCTGTGAATAACAAGCCTCAGCACAGGGCTGGTGCACCTGTCATTGCTGGAGGGCAAAGAGGCAAGTGGTTCCAAAGGGAACTGACCTTTTTCTTTCAGGCATTGAGTCAATCCCATATCCTAAGGCACACATTCTGCGTTAAAATTACTATAACTCTCCTGGCATTAGGCTGAACAACAGATTCTGGTGAAAATGGAAAAAAAAACCCTCAAAAATTTGATGATGGTAGTTTGTCTGTTGTTTATAATTAAGCCTTTATAGGAAATATATTCTGTAATTTTGAAAAGCATTAGCAAACCAGTTCAACTTTCCTCTGATAAGGATGAATTTAATTAAAGTTTAAAATAAAATTTTGAAATTCTTTGCCTGAATTAGCAGGTCACTAGATAGCAAAATGTAAATGACAGTAGTTATGACAAAATATGATTCACAAAAAGTCTGCATCCTTTTAAACTCTGTAATACAGTGTATATCCACTGGCTGCTACCTCAGCTGAATTTCTATCCGTAAGATCTGATTTACAAATAGACAACTTTCTTTTAAATTATTCACATCTCGTAATAATTGATGTAACAGAGTTGATCTTATGCTGGAGCATATTTGATCATAAATTCAATGAAAACAGCCACCATCTTTGTGATGTTTGTCCAGCTAAATCCTTCAGTGACTAAAATAATAAAGATGCCAGCTGTGTTTGTTTTGTGATCACTGCTGCAATAGGAGGCTGAAAATACAAATGAATAAAAGACCTAATTTTTCATGTTGGATTTATAAACTCAGAATCTTACCGTGAGGAATTTAAATTGAAAAAATAAAATTTTTATTTCTGTTGTAGTCTCATAAAGGTATTGTTTGCCTTTTTGTTCCTGTTGTTTGGGAATACAGAATAGTTTTAAAATATTGATACTATTTGGATCCAAATTTGCAAAACCCAAGGAAATCTTGTAAAAGTACGTTAAATGCATGCTTTTCTCTGACATCATTGCATGGTAAAAATGGACTATCACTTTTGCATTGCCTTAGATTTTATAGCAGTTTTAAAATTCTGTTTATTACTGTATCCTGTTAGTGTGCCTCAAACCAATTTCACCACCCTGACATAAAAAAATCATGCTCTGGATCAGTACTGGCCTTCCTTCAGCATTATGACTCCTGCAGAATACTGTTACATTCCTTTTATTTCTTTCATATTTGATCCTTACAGTGCCCTTGAGTCAAGCTTTATTCGGCAACCATGAGGGCATGAATTTTCCTGAGATGTTGACAGATAGTGTTTGGTGAATACCATTTTTCTGTCAGCTACAGCCTACGTCTGTACTGCAGACTAAAGCAGAGCCAGGGACTATCTTCTGGCCCCGAGGCCATGTGGCAGACCTTGGCTACAGCTGTGCTGAGGAACACTTGGGTTTGCATCTCCTGTGGGCTTTATGTGGTCCCTGTGCAGCTGCAGGTGCAGTTATTATTTTGGGGTTGTGGAGCATTAGATGTTTAAATAAAGATTTCCAGAATAGCAGGACTCATGTTACAGACCATAGAAAGGGTGTTTTCAGTGTAATATGTGGCGTACCTTGTGTGCAGGAGCCTAGTGCCTGCTGCCTTTTGGGAATGGTCCCTGGCATGAGTTGTTCCCTGGACTGTGTCCAGGAGTGAGTTTGGAGCATGCTAGTGGATATGGCCAAATATTCCAGGGGCAATGTGGACACTCAGTAGTTGAGCAGTCAGGCTCTTTCGCTAGCCCTGCTCAATTCAGCAGTAAGTCTTGGACAGAGAGATCCTTACTGTTCCCTGTGCACACCTGAGCATATTCCCAGTGAAGTTTCCTGCTCTCACTGTACTCCTAGTATTCTTTGTCACTTAGGCCTGAAGTCTTAGGAAAAGAAAAACAAGAAATATCTCTATCCTGTGCATCCAGAAAGACAAATGCATTTCAATTTTTTTCTTTCCAGCTTTTTCAAGATACCTTTTTGTCTTCCCCAAACAACTTTGTCACTCTGATCATGATTATTGTAATATACTTCTTATGTCCTCTCCTGATCAACAGCCTCATTCAAATAATATAAAAAGCAACCAGAAAATTGTTTATTTTTTTGTGTATTGTTTGAATCTCATTCCAACACTGGCTGTTTCACTCCATCATTTTTCAGCTCCTGCTTATCCTTTTCAAAGTCCTCCACAATTTTGCCTTTTCCTCTCTTTCTTCACAAAGCTCATATTCCCTATTTTTATGCCAGTGATCCCTTTCTCATATTTAAGCCTTCTCCTGTCCCCTAGCTAGTTCAGGTACACTCATAACTATTGCTTTCCTTTCTGGGAATCAGATGGGCTTATGCCCAGATAGTGAATTTATCAGTTGTTCATGGTCCTTGACTCCAGGCTTCTTGTTCTCAGTTGGAAATCTGCTAGGACTTGTCAGCCTCAAATATCTGCTTTTGCAGAATCTTAATGTTCATTTAGCACCCTAAAATGAGATCCAAATGTTTATTTACCTGCCCATCCAGTTCAATGACAGGACACATGACCAGAGCTCCATGGATTCCACTATTCCATGTGTGCAATATCTTTTGAAAATCCACCTGTTTTTTTGGGTTATTAGAAGTAGCCTGAGCTTTGCTGGCAGTTAATTTTTAGTGATAGCTGGCTCTTTGGGAAATCTGACCTTTAGTGGTTACTGTTATAGATAACAATTTTGATTTTAGTTTTTAAATCACCTATGCTGATTTATGCTTAAATAGCAGTAACTCCCTGCTTAGCTGTCTCTCTTTCATGATACTTTGACAGGATAGGATTTGCAAAAATAGTTCAGAGTTGAGTTCTTCCCTACTGCAAGCCAATTTCTGAGTGTCAGACAGCACTGCATCCTCACACATATGTAAGTACAGGCACTTAGGATCCACATGTTTCAGTAATTGGTAGTTAAAATAGATGGAGTTTGTGACTTGGTGATTCACCTCCAAGAGCTTAATAGATAAAATGGCATAAACTCTTGTGTCAAATTCAAGCAACTTTCTAAAATGACATTTCAATACAGGTATGTGTGGATATGTAGTGTTTCACTTTAAAAAAAACCGGTGCAAAATAGTGTGACATTTTTTTAAAATTGCATACTAGAGAAATCACTGCTTTCTTCTTCCATGGTGGTCCCTAACTAAGAAACCTCTTTTTTTTTTTTTTTCCTCTGTTCAAGTTCAAAGTCAAATTCATACATTAACACAAGCATATTTGTCTCTTAACAAGCATTACTGCCATTGGTGTCAGGCACTGGATTTTCAGTCTCCCTGATTCTCCCTACTTAAAGAGGACCTAATGTTCACTTTAGAAAGTTTCTATCTCCATCAGTGTAAAGAGAAAGTGGTGTGCTAATTGAAAGAGTGGATCTGGAGGAGGAATGGCACTTCCTACACTACATTGCTGGTGTGAATGTGGTGTCCTATCCTGTGTTCTCCTGTAATGTCACCTGAACCAAGCACCCGCGAGTCAGGGAGCTTCAGCTAGTTCCATATGATGTAAGTCTGTCTAAATACAGACATAATAATACCTAATAAAATATTCTTGACTGCACAGCTTGAATATATTGCCCACATGCTCCCATTACAACCATCTCAGTCTCCTCCTCTCAGTGTTTATTAGTCCTGCATCATTTCCCTGTTTTGCCTTAGCTTAGGAATATAGTTGCAAAAAGACCAGGATGCCTGCTTTTACATAATTGCTTAGTCTCTTTGGGTTCAGCCAGGCAACTCATCTGCATAAAGTTAAATACGTGCATATGCCTGGGGTCTGTCTTCCTGAGTTTTCCAGGCTTGGGGCATTCTCTCTGCCTCCAAATCTCTATCCGCCTTTAATGAGCTGTATAAATAAATACAAAGTACTCCTGTAAGTTCCATACCCACAGAAATATATTTTATTAGCTGAGAGGTATACAGTACTAGAAAAGATCAGACCCATGCAACGTTTTAGGCAGCAGTGGGAGGACAGGACAAGTAGCTGCTTCCTAGTAGTTGATGGCTCTGCAGCCCCGGCAGGACAGATTTGTAGGTTAACTGTGATAAATGATCTTTGGCTTCACTGACTAAAGCAAGGTCACCCTTCTCGGGGCACTGCCTGCATGCTGCAACCTTGTAGCAAATTCTTGTTGGAGGACTAAGCAAACAGACCAGTTCTTATTTACATTAGAAAGAAATTAAAACTTCACAAACCCAAGATGATAAAATATCAGACAAGAGGGTAGAGATTCATAGAGCAGTATTAATTTTCACTTACTAGCACTTAGTTCTGTCTTTGTTTTGTTTATTTTCTAAAGGCAATAGGTCCAGAAAGACAGCTGGATAAGGGAAAATAAGGAAGACTTTGTTTGCTTCCCTAACAGGTACACCCACTTGACAAATTTGAAATTCAGAATTTGTTTTTTTTCTTTTTCTTCAGAATATCTTTTGCATGGATTTATTTGGAGAGAAGCAATTCAGGTTGTTGAGGGTAGGATGAGGAAAAGCACAGAGCTTTGACTGCATTGTGTGCCAAAGGTTTATTTCATCTATTTTTATGTTGGGAGGTGGGGGGTTATTCCCTCCTTTTTTTTTTTTGTTTTTTTGCTTATGTCCAGCCAGTGAGGAAATAAATATGTGAAGAAAGAATACTATGGAATCCTAACTCCACTGCTATATTTTCTTCCTTTTATCATGCCCCAAGATTCACTGAAGTTGATATAAATTCACCATGCCTTATTTTAAAAAGCATAACAGAAAGGCATTCTTCCTTTAAGAGTCAGACTGTAAAAGGTGATTTTCTTTCACTCAGTATGGTTTAAGCCTGTAAAAAGCATTAAGTGAAAAATCTGATATATTTGTTAGGGCATTTATTGCATTACTAACTTATATTTTCAGTTCTCAGTGAAAGGTTTATAGAGAACATAAACCTTGAAGAGTTTTGTTCAGGATTAAAGTTATATTTTCTCAATTTTCTGGTGAAATAATAGCTCATAAAATGATTGGGGTGTTAATAATTATTTTTAGCTCTGTATATTTTCCAAGGGTATTCTGTTCAACTTGCTGAGGTGCACAAAGACAGCCCTTAAAAAACATTCACCTTGATCAGAAGATTCACACCCTTTAAAGAATTTGAAAATAATCAAAAGCCTCTGACTAGATGTGTCACCACTGTGTTGTTTTTCTTCATTAATTGCACTTACAGCAAACAAAGATCTTCCAGTAAACTATAAATCTGGCACATTCAGTAGTGGTCTGTCGTGGTGTAAGTAATGTGCTATGTCTTCCATAATTGGTATCTTTAATACTGGGCTAATTGGGATTCTGAAAGAATTAAAATAGTTGATTGCTGGTGGTGGCATGTAAAATCAAAAAGAAGTAATTGCTAAATTTTTCTGGGACAAAATGGTAAAGCATGCTCTAATTAAAATTTCTTAGGAAATACTTTTTCTGGGAAACACCTGTATCTAAGAGAAACTGCTGCAAACTGAGTGAAATAATGTGAATTACTTAAGGTAGTCTCATTTAAACGAGTTAGTTCTGATTTTAAACAGTAGCAAAACACTGTACCCAGCAGACATGTTGCCTGGAATATCACAATCTCAGAATTCCTAGGAATTAAGGAAGTTATATGATGATATCACAGAAAACTACATTCTCAATAGCTTAGGGTATGTTATCACTGGACATATATTGTATTTTGCTGTTTAAATAAGCTTTTCTTCACTTTAGTGTCTACCATGTAGACTCCATACTTGTTGCTTCATTTGATGCTCCAGCATACCTTATCCTGGCAAAAAGATGCCCAGCATCAAATGTAAACACTACTCTGTGTCAGAATTGTAAGGAACGTGTAGGAAAAGTATCTGGAATATTGGCAATGAACGGTATTAGCAATCTTCTTGCCCAAAGCTCTCAATAGTTGGTGCTGGGTTTCTTTGCAAGGTTTCATAGCTCAGCATATTTATTCTGAGGCATCAGAGCAAGAGCTAGCTCAGGTGCATGTCAGGATATAGAAGGACAAAACTCAGAATACTTTTAGGTCTGTTGTATATTGACCGATTCTCCTTAAGCTTAGCCTTTAAACATCAAATCAACCAAATTCTGTCTTTAAAAGTGGTGTATTCTGTAATGCTGTTGATGTTCTGCTTCCTCTCTGAAGCAGACCTTCCAAGCTGGATATCACAAGCATCACTGTGTTGAAGAAATCCAGTAATACATCTGAAACAGACACTAAAACACATCAAATCTAGTGCAGAGTGAGTCAGGGAGAAATAGACTTATATCTTAAGTTTTTGTCTTGAGTTGCATTCAGTGATGATGCACACAAATGATGAAGCTGTAATTGAGCATAATGGCCACTGTAAAATGTGGATTGCCTTGAGATGTTGGATCACTTCATTGTCTAGCTTAGGTGTGACTAAACTGAGTCTCAGAGGCTTAATGTGACTCATGAGCAGTTTAGGCATCTTAATTCTCTGTTCTGAGAAGTTCAGGAGCTGCAACTGTAATTTTGGTTTACCTACTGGGTCAGTAGATTCTTTAAAAAAATTACCAAGTAAATACCATTATATGGCATTATATTATATGCCTATATTAATTAAAATAGAAAAGCTAGTTATCTATATTGTTAGAACCTTCATTTCTTAGGTTCACCTTTTTTTCATGAAATTCTGTTTGTCTTGGCTGCTTTCCAGCTCATGGCATCTGTGCAACTATCAAGTGAGAATTAGTTCAGACAGGCCAGGGTTATTATTACCTTCCTGGAATGCACTGAATGAACTTACCTCCACAGCTTTCCAAATGGGCCTCTGACCTCTGCTACATCGACATTAACAGCAGTGCCAAGGAGTCAAACACTGACACTTTTATTTTTATATCTGTTCCATATCAGTGAATACTTATCAGTGGTTTTCATGGCTTTTGTTGTAATAATAAATATTCTTACCACCTTTTCTGTACTTCAGTGGGTGAGACTGCTGATGCTGTAATATGGTAATATAATTAAAGGGGATCAAACTAATTTTTAAATTTCCAAAGAGATCATTTCACACACAGCCATGGAAATCATGATGGTCTGAAGACTGTGGAGTGCAGTGTTGAGCAAGAGCACAGAGCAAGGACAGACACTGGGAGCAGAATAGCCATGTTAGCGCAGGCTTTGTCCCAGCCTAGCTCATCCAAGAGCAGGATGTTGTGCTAATGTGGCAATCTGGCTTCTGGTCGGTGCTGAGCTAGAGGACTCCAATTAAACCAACGGCCTAGGGAGCCTGGAGATTGGATTTTCCCACCCTGCCTGTGTGAAGAGCTCAGTGTTTCTCAATTTAAACTGTTATCACCTCAATTTAGGATGAGCAAGAGTGGCACCAGGTGTTTGGAGACATGCCTTTTCTAAGGAACTGCACAACCCAGGACTGCTGTTGGCAGCCCCATGCAGGTGTGGGGTACAATCCCAACAGTGACATGTCACAGTGACTCTGCTTGATTGTATTATTTACTGTATAGCTTGACTTGAGGTACCTCTAATATTCTGCTGTAGAGCAAATTCTCTATTTTGTGATTGATCAGCAACAAGTGAAACACTGCTTCAGTGAGCCTTCAAATGGTTTCGTCTCTCTTTGTTCATCAGTTCTAGTCCTCCATCCCCTTTGTGTAAAACACTGAAAAAATGGTAACATCTTTGCTCTGTTAGATTCCCTTCTTGAGGTACTGCTTTATGCCTTCATCTGTATCAAAAGCTAAAAGCCTCGCATCAAAACTTGCGTTCACTTGTTGTGGTGGTTCCTTGATGGCTAAATAAACCCTACAAAAGCTCAGTGGAGGCACACCAGGCGCGTGGGGGAAGCGGCTCCTGCACGCTGGAGCTGGCGTGTCGGCTCTTTGAAGACAGTAGGAGCTCTCGGCGTGGCAGAAACAACAGAAAGGGCTGCTGGAGATCGGAAAATGGAAATGCTGCTTAGGTAGGCCCTGCTCTGATTGGTGCTTCACACAGCTGCTGCTGCTAGCATCACGAGTATATTCAGAGGTATAAATATCAAGGCTCGTGAGGGCGCGTCTGGATCAGCTGGTTAGAAGGCAATGAGTTGGCAAAGGAAGTGTTAACTACCATACATGGAATTGTACAGTTTCGTACTGAACTCGGGAGAGGCTAAAGCCTGGGACAAGGGGGAACACTGCTGTCCTCAAGCAGATTTGGGTTAAAATGGGGAATACAACCATTGAGGCTGGGTGCTAGTATGTGAGGTACCACAGGGACTGTTCAGGAGCCCTGCTGTTGAGGGGAGCAGAGCATCCTCTGTGAAAGCAGCTGCAAGGGTTGCCATATGGCCTGCCTGGTTTACAACAATTTGCTAGTTCTCTTCATACCATTAAACTTTAAACTCTGCTAAATGGTGTTATTGTTCAGGTTAACTGTGGTTTTGTCTTTCAGCACTTCAGGTTGCAGGAGATTGCTTAGAATAAAGAAACAGCTGAGACTTCCAAAGGGAACTAGGTGCCTCACTCCTCTAGGCCATGCAATAAATGCCAGTCAAGAAATGAATTAATGATACACTGCGAGAATCACATCTTCACATGGAAAATGTGCACAGTAAACGATTTTTGCTTTGGGAAGTATTTACCTCATGCTACTAGGAGCATATAGACAGCATATTATCTCCATTTGCTTTAATGCCCATTTGTCTTAATTATTAATGTGAATTTGAACTGCCTTCTTCATTGCATTTAAAAGCAAATCACCCCAAGTTCAGAAGTTCACTGCACATGCCCCAAACTTTTTTTCTCGAGAGCTTAAACCAAACTTCAGTGATCTTAGTCATGTTCTGCTTGACCAAATACTGACCTTCCTCTGCAGTAGAAAGACATTTAAGCCTGTTTTCTGAAATTAAATCAAGTTCTTGTAATCCAATGAGATTTACAACTGCTCAAGTCTAGTCAGATTCATATATGTTTCAAGTGAGACACGTTCATATGGTGTTTGTTTTTCTTGAGCTAAGGCTGTATAAAGCATTTGGGATTAAATTGAAAATCAATGAGTTTCACAAATGTCATCAGAGTAGGTGTGTAAAAATATTCCCAGTATTCCTCCAAACAATATCTACACATTATTTAATGCTCATTGCAAAGGTTTCTCTGTATTCTGCTGTGCACCACATTTTCTGAAAGTATGTGTGCTGTCATGGCTAGTAACTATTCCTCAGTGATTAGTGTGACAGTAAGTGAAGCGTGAATATTGAGACTTGCCATATCATGCATGCCAAGTTCCTATATGGCCCAACTGCTGTGAGACAAAACATGCTATTATGTTTTAGACACAAAGCCATATTGTATGAAATTCCATCCTGTCTCGTACTGAAAGAGGTGTATTTAAAAATGAAATCTTTTTTTTATCCTTCAGTTCTTTTTGTTAACTCCTGCATTAGGTATTTAACTACTGAACCCCATCAGAAAACTTAGCCTTTTTCTCTATAGAGGAATCAGGTTGGAAACTTAAATCAGACAAAATTGTTAATGTTTTAAGGAGGATATTTTAAAGAGACTATTGGCAAAAAAAAAAAAAAAAAGGAAAGATACAAAAGCAATCATTCTGATGCTCGTACCAGACCACTGAGGTTATGCACTAAATGGGGTTTTCCAAATTCTGATGTAGCAGATGTAATTTTAATACATGATCATGCAGTACATTTTTCATAAGTAAAGAATAGCGTGTCTTTAAACAAAGCAGCAAAATCAATCATGCATTCCACTAAGGCATCAGTTTTTAATACTGACAACCTTAGGAGCCCACATGCATTGCTTTTTGCAGTGTCCACTGATTTCTAGTGGTGACTTTTGAAGAAGACATGAGTTTTGGAGAACTTTTTCATTGCTGTGGAAAGATCCATAAACAAAATTAGAATTTTGATGTAGAACTTTAAAGATACAGCTGAGCTAAGTGAAAGTGGTAATTTGATCCATGAGTTACTTGGATGTTCTTCTTTGGCCTGTCTTACACAAGAGGTGACACTCAATCATTATGGTCCCTTCTGAGTTTAAAATCTATAAATGCTCAGAAACATAATACTAATAATGTAGCAACTGGAATCTTCAAAGCACTGACCAACAACTAACACCAACCCCACAAACACAGCACTACATGGAGTGTGATCAGGGCAGATAGATCTAATAATTATAGCAGATTGAACTATTTTTGCAGACTGTGCGATTAATTTAGTCTTCTTTCTATAAATTATAAAACCAGTTCTAATTATGACTGATTTATTCATAATTATTCAATTAGTTTATGTGATTATGTTGAAGCCCTAGATATTTTTGTTGGATTTATATTGTATTAATGTATAATCTGCTGATTATTTGACGTTTATCTTTGGTTTCTCCACTGATTTCAGAAATTTATCTTTTTTGTGTCTGAATTGGGAAGGTGACTTTGGCTTTCTAAACTGTTCTTATTCAAAACACTTTCAATTTATATTAGTTATTCTGAATTTCTTGCAATAAAAATCTTAGCAGTATCCCAGGTATGCTGGTGACCGTTAATATAGTCAAAATGTCAGTATTACTCTGTTCGAGGAACTACAGGTGCCATCCGTAATTTCATCTGCAGTTCAGAATTTTTTAATGTTTGAATGTTATTTTCTTTTGCTTTGCATTGCCTTACTTAATTAGCATCTTCGCTATACATATGGATCAGCTAAGGAATGGTGTAATTGTTATATTGGAGGGTAATATTTCACTACTTACTTGAGTGACTGCATTTTTCTTAAATAACAGTAGTTCTCATTCAAGACAGAGCAAGTTTACTGTAGTTCCTGAAAGGTTTGCAGCTACCTCTGTGGAGAAAAATTGTGTTGGCAAAACGGTTTGACAGAACCTCTGAACAATTAATTGGTGCAGGGGGGATTAGGACTCAAGACAGGCCTCACAGACTCAATATAATCACCATTCCATGGAAATCTTGGATGTGTAGAAAAATAAATGCCAGTTCTCCTTGAATATTTACCCCTTCTTTTTCTTTTCTTTGTTAATAATAACCTTTTGTTGTGGTATTTTGCTGTGTTCTGTAATGAAATTATCTGTAATTTTCACAAAAGTTTAACTAACATTTTCAACAATCTGGCAGTTTAAATAGTCTGGAATTATTCTAATTTATAATGTAATTTATAAGCAATGACTTTCATTCAAGATGTTTTTTCTTTTATCAGAAACTGAAAATGAAAACAGAAAAAAATATGCCCATCAGAAACACTGGAGTTCAGCATCTGTTTAACTTGAAATAGCAATTCTGAAATCTAATCCTGGGAATTCTGGGAAGATTATGACTGATGAGATATAATGTCTTAAAGTGGTCAGCACTCCTAAGCAATTCATCCCTGGGTGATTTCTGGACACATATCCTGCCAGTTCTCAAGAAGAGATCAGATAGGCACAGTATTCAAATTTCTATCTAGGGTACAGTTGCTAGAAATTAAAAAGATAGCCAGTGGCATATTTTTTGAATGACTGCAAATATCAGCATATCATACATATGCCAGTACATAATGTAGTAGAGATCCTTTTGCTTTTTTTATTTGTCACACTGACTATAGTATAGACATGAACAAAAAGTTGTGTCTGGGACATTTGTAACTTAAAGTTCTCACTGTAGTAACCTTTTTTTTTTTTTATTTAGTGTTTTTAGTGTTGCCTGTTCTATGTTGAAGAGACAGTTTTCACCTGTCTCTATACTGATTCATATAAATTATGCATATCAACCTGATAAAAGAGTAATTCTGCTTAACTCACCTTCTTGAATTGTTTTCTGGAAAGTGGGCTTGAGCTTAAAAAAATGGAATATTTGCATGAAAAATGCTGTAAGATTATTTATTTTAGAGGATAACATAGTCTTTTTCAAATGCTCTGTTATTTTGATCTGCAGTCTACTATCTACTGCTGTTGGGAAAACAGTACATTGAAAAATAAAAACCTTTTATACACTTTGGCATTTACCCAACAAGAGATCTTTACTGAGCAAAGGCGTGGTTGAATTTCTGAAGTTTCCTAGTAATAGTAGCAACAGGATGTTAACAAGATTCAGCATATATATATATATATATTTTATTTACTGCATTTCGCAAAAATTTGGTGGCTTTGGAAATTCAGGAGGCAGCTATAGGTTACTAGACCCAGGCCACATCTTGCTGATTACCATTTTACTCTCTCCCCTCCAAGTCTTTTACTTCTAGGTTGTATTTTCTTATAATATTCCCAAGAATTTAGCTCCCAGTGCAACAGCAAGTTTTCTCAGACTTCTGTAGGAAGCTTAGAAAAGATAATTCACTTAAATTTACTGTTTGCATTGTATTAACACTTAATGAAGAGTCAACTCCCTGCCATGTGACAGTACTTCCTGAAAGACAAATGTCTTTGTGAAACATGATGCATGTGTTGCATGTTAAGCATCACTGGATTTTAAAATTTGATACTTCACAAAGTTGTGCAAATGTTGCTGTTACTGTAAGCCTGGATTTCATGCATTTAGATGGTAATAAGCATTTGTTTCCAGCACTGTAAATTTTCAGTCTGTCAGTATGCTCAATAAAATGCAAATGGAAGGATCAAAACAGTTGCTTTCAAGATGCTGTTGCTCATGATGCTTTAGCATACTAGGCAGGGCATATGTGATATGGCATATTATATGCTCTGTAGTTGTAAAATTTATATCAATTTTGAGCTGTCAATACAGAAATAATTCATTCACTCCCTAACCTGAGGAATAGCTTTCCTGGCTATTAAGACTTGGTGTTTCAGCTGTGCTGACTGGAGATGGAATTAGTAAACAGAATAATGATACTGTTTTTCAGAAAAACCTTCTTGTTTATGTTTCAGGCTGAGCTGTGTGAACCACGCAGAAGATCTAGCCTCCAAACTACTCCAGTGTTTCCCAAAGAACAGATTGTCAGCACAGGCAGCTCTGAGCCACGAGTACTTCAGTGATCTGCCCCCACGGCTATGGGAGTTAACTGATAGTGAGTACAGCCACCTCCAAACGGATTAAAAACAAAGATTCTGGCTCAGGCAGATGTATGTGTGTATGCTAACCCTCACATCCAGCTTCATGGACACACTCAGCCACATACAAAATACGTGACTGCAATTGTGTAGATTGAAATTACATAGTTAGCTTGACACGGGACAAAATGGATTCTTTTTTTTTTTTTCTTTTTGCTATCTCTGCTCTGCAGTCTGCAGGCTGCTATCTTTGTATTTGATTATGTGTAGAGCCAATAGAATTCTCTGAATTGTCATAAAGCAAAAGGAAAAATGCAATTTACATATTTAGTGCTTTTCACTTATAACATACAGTACTTCTTAACTAGCTGCAGCACACAGGATAAAAATCCAGCTGTGTTTGATTCACAGAATTTCTATGTGTTATAACAGTAACCTTTAAGAAAGGACTTGACATTCAGAAGTCTGAGAAACACAAAGTAAACAATCAGTTAATTTGCTGAATTAGACTGTGTACGAAGAGGATGGCAGATGATATTCTTAACTAAGAATGCTTTCACAATGTACATACATCTTTTTGTTTCTTTTATTAAATTGAATGCATTGCAATTGACTTGGCAGAAATGTTCCTGTCATCATGTTTGCTGTCAATTATTTTTATAGTAATTTCAAATAATTTCTATGGTATGTGTGCATGTTGTTTTTCAGTGTTAAAAGCACTCTACTATTTATTCTGGGGGAAAATAGTATCATGAATGATAGTTTTTATTCAAAGAAGGTTCTGTTATTAAAAGAACGTTTCACAAGGGAATAACAGTCAGCATTTTGCTTTAACTCACTATGGTAGAGAGACGCATGCTTGCATTACAGCACTGTATGTTCTTTTCTGCTTTCAAACATGCATCCATTAGCAAAAGATCTAAATCCAGTACCTCAAGGCAGGAAGTTCAGAGATGCAACAATGGAACATGTGTGTGTAACTATGGCTGGTTTAAAAGTCTGCTTCTAAAAACTGAGCTCTCTTTCTGCATATTCATCCACAACAGAATCTGTTTACAGCAGTGTCGGTATGAAAACTTTTGTCTTCCTAAAGTTTATCTTTACCATCCTCAGCACCTGTAGTAGTCATGTTTTGAGCTGGTTCTGTGGCTTGGCTGTCCAAGTACTCTACTCCTAGCTCTGCTCTGAAGACCACCCCCCATTTGTAGAATATGAGCATTAAAATCAAAATAGCACCAATAATTTCTGTCCATCACTGTCATACACTGTGCTCCTGCTCTGCAAAAAGATTCCCAGTTTCCTCCTCTGACAAGGCGAGGACCATATCAGAGGAGGACCCTGACACGGTCCTCCCATGACAAAACCCTCCACTCAGTTTGCTGCCTGTGGTACTTGGTAAGCTGAAAATTTAAAGGTTCAGTGTAAATTAAGGCTGCTGTTGAAAGTCTGCCTTTGCAGAAACTGATGCAAAGAGATTCTTTTCTCCAGGACTAATGAAACATCAAGAATGTCAGTTCATTTATCCTATTTCCACTAAATGGAAAACAAAAATCACTCTGCAGTGGTGACATCTCAATCCTTCTGACTGTGTGATTTAGTCTAGCCAGGATTTTGAATTCTGAATTCTGCAGTAGTAGTTTTCTGTTAATATGGGCTTATTACCCACTTGCCACTTAGTTTATCAGTCAGTGGTTAAATCCAGTTCTATCAGTGAAGTAAATGCCTACACATTATCACTCTGCAGCAGGCTGCCAACAGAGACAGTCTTGTCCTAGTCATTAACAAGCACAATGTATGCAGAACACCAGAGGGGAATTAAAACCACAAAAAATACCTCAGGGTGGTATTTTTAATATGAGAATTTAATTTGTAATTTCACAGATTAAGAATTTTGGCTGCATTAATCCTTTTATCAGCTCACAGCAGGTTATTTGCAGAAGCATAACCATAAGGCGATATTCATTGGCAGAAACACGTCTTTGCATAACGTTAAACATCAGGAGCAGTGAAACCTTTTGAAGGGGGGAGAATAAAGATGAAAAATCATTATATTTTAAAGCAAGGCTCTTCTAAATGCCTCCAGTAAAATTTTGAGTTACAGAAAGACTATTTCTGTGTCTAGCAGATAATCATTATGAAGCATAAATCCAGATGCAAGAAAGGACAATCCCAGTATCAAATACTACAATCATTTCTATTTAGTATTACTTGGATATACTTGTAAACATATTTACAAAACAAAGAAGTCATATACTTTGGAGAGTTGGAAAAATGTTTACTATGTAGTGAAATTACCAGTTTTTGTCATTCTAGTTCTCTGTGCTAGTGTTTTTCATCGAGAAACACTATTGATAGTTAATTAAACATAAACACATTGAGTTTTTATGTACAAACAAAATTACTGCTTTCTAATTCAGACACCACTGTGATTTTTCAAATCTTTAAAGTGAATAGCATTCATCATGGAATATATTTTGTCCAATTTTATCCTAATGCTGAATTGCAAATTTGGGGATTTAGTACTAAAAACCAGGGAAAGACTCATATGTGGGTAGGAAGGCAAATGGGAGGAATCAGTCAAATGATTTTCCATCAGAAAATTGTTTCCTTGGAATCACAGTATTTCATAAAATTATGGTGACTCTGCCTACATTGAAAAAGTAAAAATGAAGCATTTGACTTTCTATTCTGGTTTTGACCTTTAGTATTATGTATTTGTAGTCTATGTAATACTGTACAGTATATTTTTTTAAATGTGGTGTATTTTAAAAATGTGCGCAAAGTTAGTTCACGTGAAAAACACAATTTTGATTTTTTTACTTGGCTTAGTTTCAAATCGAGGCTTACTTTCAATTGCGTTGGAAGTTCAATTTCCAGATAAGCTCTGTCTAACAGGTAGCCACTTTCAGTTTTTGAAAATAGTACATTAAATAGGTAAGAGTAATGCAGTTCTGCTAAAAATACCTTGTCTAGGAATACAGTGGAATTTATGATGTATCATAGCTTTCATGCATCTCAAACCTGAGCAGTTATGCAGTAATCTATAGATTAATCCTTCTTACTAAATATATGTAGTTGTTATTTTCTAGGGAAAAAAAGGCAAAAAATCAGTCCTCCCACTCTTCTACTTTTATATTTGAGAGCTCATATTCATTTATTTGCATATAATATCTGCCATTCACAGTGTGTGTTACCAAGGATAGCAGAATAAGAAATGCAAGTTGAGATGTCAAACCACAGTGAGAAGGGCTGCGCATAAAACAATAGCCAGGTCTTTTAAAGACATATAGATTAAAAAGTATCCCAAAAAACTTACAGTTATGCCAGTTGTTAGTGCAAAAAAGAAAACTCTCAGGGCCTTGAATAGTTCTTCAGCATTTCCTTATGGAATCTTGCAGAGGCAGCTCTCTTGAGGATATTGTTATTTGGAGGTTTGTTTTCAGGAGCTTAATTAAAGTCATTGATATTTCCCCATGAAATTGAGGCATTCTAAGCAAAAATGAGTTTTCATATTGTCAATATGTTAGTCCTTAACCATTTGCAGTTTGATTCCTCTCATTATTATCATCATGTCTACTAATAATTAGCTGCCTGGTGTGATGTTGAAGTTGTCAAGGTTTTTCTAGCTCATGCAAAAGGGGATTGCTTCATGTAACAGCTTTTTGAGTTATTAGGTTATTTTTAACAAGCCTAGTTGTCTTTAATAATTCAAAAAAGAAAGTCAAGGAAGGTAGTTCAGTTCTACTGACATCAAGATTCTGAAGATGTAGTATGTGATATCAAATTATTGAAAAACCTTGCTGCATGTTTTACCTTCTTATTTACTTCTAAGTTCTCTCAGCAGAGATTTGAAAGTGGAAGTTATTAATTGTGTAGCAGTGTAGAGGACAAATAAACACACACAATCTGGAAATAGGTTTTTTTGAAGATGCATGCAGCTAAGAATATTTGCATCATACAACTTCCATCATTCTGCATTCAGCTTCTTTCCATTTAGATTTGTACAGTGCTTACTTGCAGAAATAGGTGGTATATGTAAAGGCTGTATATATTTAGTGTGTTGTGTTTGTCATATATATTAAATAATTATTTTTAATTTACTGCTTGTACTGCAAAAAGAAATCAAAGTTTCTGAACTGACACTCTTTTTTTACAGTGTCTTCTATTTTTACTGTACCGAATGTAAGATTACAGCCAGAGACTGGAGAAAGCATGAGAGCCTTTGGGAAAAACAATAGTTACGGCAAAGGTGTATCGAACAGCAAACATTGAAGAATACCTATGTTCACAACTGATGATGCAGGTAAGACATGATTATTGGAAAGGATATCTTTGAAAATGCCCGCTGGTTTTCTTTAGAGAAACAAAATACAAAATTCAACTGCACATGCCCATGGGCAGGCTGATAGTCTGTTTTCACAGTGTTGCAGTCCATATGAGGAGTGTAAGTTCTGAGTAGGAATGAGTGTCACTAACAGGTTGAAAGTATTGCAGAAGTCAGTGCTAGTATATTAAACAATAGTTTGTCCTTAATTTGGACTGATTTTTTTTTTTCTTTTGCCCTAATAAGATATGCAGAGAGAAAATACCTCTTGCCAGTTCTGTTGTCAAACTTTGGGGCAAAGATAAGAAACTGTATGATTCTATGATTTAAGGTCCCTCACAACCCTAACCATTCTATGATTCTGTTATTTAGTAGGTTGGTAGTCTTGAGAGCAGAAGGATCTTGATAGAGAAAGAGGTACTATCATGTTAGTGATTATAATCTATATCATTGGATCAGCTAATACTGGTTTTGTTTAACCATAGTTATTCAGCAGTGAAATAGTGTGTAATATGACTTCTGGTATTCTAAGAGTAGAACAGAACTTGGGAAGGCCAGGTGAATAGAGAGGCACTTAGCAAATTACAGCAAGGGAATGGTGGTGTTATATCATGGCATTAATTCTCTTCTGCCCATATGCACCACCCCAGTGATTGTTCAGTGGGATTTTGCACTTGACAGACTCTTCCAGATTAGCAGCATTCCCTTATATAGCTGCTTTGATTATGTTTCTCCAAATGGTTTCATACCACAGTGTTTCACAAAATACCTAAAGTGCAGATTCTTTTCATTCAAAGAAACAATGCCAAGGCCTGCCTTTTTTTTGTTTGTTTGTTTTTAAAGATATGGTTGCTTTCTCATGTTGAGTCCATTATAACAGTTTGTTCCAGATTTTCTAGGAGCTGAGGTAAATGCACATGCTGCTCATGTACCTATTTGAAGATATAGTCTCATATAAATGCAGTTGATATTCACGTGATGTCTATCTTTAGCTAACTCTGCTTTTCACAATATCAGATATAACTTTCTCCAGTGAATTACATTTGGGTTTACTGTTGTATGTTTATGTACAATTTGGTTTTTTAACCCTGTATTGTTATGGAGTCTTGGCCTGACAAGCAGTAACTACTGAAAAACTGGAGTGAATAGATTTCGGTGCTGACAGCCTGCCCCAATTTTTGCACAAGCTCTTCGCCAGCAAACCATTTAAGATTCTCTAATGTCAGAAATGAGGCTGCCTCAGAGCAGTCTGTTTACATCTTTATTGACAAGCTAATCCCTACTTTTTCCTGGGGCTGTGTCCCTGCAGACGTCTCTTCAACCTTGTCTGTTCTGACGTGACATATCATCCATCTAAAGTATATTTAGAATGTGCCCATCTGTGCTAAAGACCTTTGTGTAGAAGCTTATGTACAGAATCTCAATTCTCATGTACAAAATCTCCTTTCTGTTGCTTCCAAACCAATGTTAATTTTCATTTATACAATATGCAATGGAAGGTTTATATTTGCAAACGAGCATGTAAAATAGCACAAAAGAGAACCATTAGATCGTTCTTACTGAATGTCTATCTGAGCGGGTACAAATTACTGTTTTAAAATTTTATGTGTGAACAGAAAGAGAGAACCATATGTACCCTTTACATACATCACTATACTGTTATGGCTGCTCAACCACTGTTTTAATATGAAATAGCATGTTTCATTGTGAAAGGTCTGAAGCCACTTAGCAAATGTTGTTGTGTGTACATTATTGATCAGTTTTCCATTGTGGCTTGTGACTTTGTTCTGTTAGGTGCTTACAGTGCAATAACATGTCAGCTCCTTGCTGTAGTATTTGACTTGTGACGTGAGGTGGGGACCAGCAGATAATGCTGGAAAAGTAGTAGTACCAAACAAAGATCCTCTTACTTGTACCATGTGGAGAGCTGGGGATTAATGAGATGAAACTAAAATACCAGGGCAGGCAGGAGGACTGTGGACATGGAAAATGGGTTTGGATGAGGAATTATTAAAATTAGTGTAAACCTTTAAAGGAATGAGACTACCAAGCAAGTGGAGGTGTGAGTCAATGTGGAAAATGAAAGGAGCTAGGAAAAAGGACTGCAGTTTTGGCAATGTGAAAAGAAGATCTGGTGAATGTCAGGTGGCTGTAATTTTAAGAGTAGTGTAGTGACTAGCAAGTAGGATGTTCAGTCAGTCAAATGGATGAGTAATGAGTCAGTTACTCTAGCAGAAGACTAGAGTTGCAGTCAGCAGGAGAGTAGCATTAGGGAAGGGGTATTTATTACAATATATTCTGTCAAAGTCCCCATTCACAAGGCTCACTGAAGCAAAAAATGCATGAATAGCAAAAGGAAAGATGGCAGTAGCTCTCAAGGACCATGAAGTTAACAGGTAAACAAGTCCAGTAGAGGGATGAAGGCAAGCAGTAGAAGATGTTAAAATGTCAGCAAGCATGATCAGATAACATCCCAGCTAGTAGGATAAAGGAAAATTAAAAGGGACAAACATTGCAAGGACATAGATATTATTATTTTAAAAAAAAACAACCATAGGCAAACAAGTGCTTCTAGCTTGTCTCCTGGACAAGGTAGGTACATATGTGTGTTACTCATCTTCCTGGGTTCACTTTATGCATTTATAGAGGTGGCAGAGAAGTTAGCAAGGGCTGGAATTTTGAGGTTTTCCAGTGTCCTTCAGGAAGCTGTGAAAGAGAAAAATCTGTCGATAGTCACTCACTGAGTCCTCTGACACATGTGTAAAGGGAAGGTTCTATTTTTTATATATTGTTATACAGTTATACCTTGTAAAGGAATTTATTAGAGGAACCCACAAGAAACACAAACAAGGAACCATCTTCAACCACCTCCAGAACCTGGTCCTGAAGAAAATTCTAGTCTGTCCTTCCTTCCTTCCTTCCTTCCTTCCTTCCTTCCTTCCTTCCTTCCTTCCTTCCTTCCTTCCTTCATTTTGGGGGTAAATAGGAAATTAAATTGAGAGACCCAATAAAGATGCTGTGCCAACTCTTTCTGTGATAAGAAATTATCATTTCCTGCTGTTCTCTCACACACTTGCCAGATGTTACTGCCCTGATAGTGTACCTACTGAATTAAATCCACTTCTCTTTAGGGTTTGGAAGGCAAAAAGATTAGGGCAGGAATGGCTGAGACATCATCTGCTAACTTTGGAGGCAGCAATCTCTGGCAGATTGGTGATGGAGAGGGACTAAAGGCAGTAAATTTTTAATTGGCTCCATCATCACTGATTAGAGCTCATCTTAAGCCCTCAGACATTGGTGCATCTCTGAGAATTTCTGCTGTCTTTAAAATACTGTAGTGCTTCAGCTGCCTGTCTGCAACTCACAAATCAACTTACCACTTGAAAAGGCAGTAACCTAGGACGTTTCTGAAAACCTAGATAGCGTCTGTCAGACTTGGACTACTAATAGGGTCTTTGTGGACCACACTGTGTCATTGTCTTGGGCTCCAAGAGGAGACAACACATTATTCCAGTGCCCATGGGGAAAAACCTTGCTAATTTGGAGTTAGCAAGGTCAATGCTGAGGCTGCTCTCTACTGGAGAAAATTAGCAAATATGTGGTAATGAGCATCACTGCACACAGAAGAATCTGTCAGCAGTGAATTAGATGAGGCCTTTTGACCATATCCAAGCATCTTTAAACTTTGTGATTAAGCAAAACATTTTTGTTTTGTGCTTGGTGGTTTTCATTGACATTTTTTTCTCCATGGGGAGGAAGCATCTCTGTGGAAGCATTCCCCATTTGTACACGTCTTGATGAGTTATACTGTGTGTGTATATATATATATATATATATATATATATATATATATATGCTGTAGTCATCCATCTTTACAGATCCTGTTTTATTGAGACAAGAATGGACCCTAAGAAACTCTAGAGCTCTGTTTTCATTTGGCTAGTGGAATACATGGCTAAAGCTTGTTCCTCTCTGGAAAAGGATGAGTCAAATAGTAATTGAAAAGACAAGGCATTACCTGATACCAGATAGCACGTGATGTTTCCTTGTGGTGATTTATAATCCCCAGTTCCCATTGGTGGACCAGAGACACGAGATGTGTTTCTGGCCTATTGTCTGCTTCCTGAAGCCAGCAGGGACAGCTTCATTCAGGATGGTAACACCATATGCTTTTAAAGTATTTAACCTGTATTACCATAATGAGATCCCCTGGCTTTCTAAATCTCTTTGACAATTCACTGAAGCAAAACAAAAAGTGGTCTTTATTTGTATTGCTTCACCACAGGCACATGCATCCGAGCAAGCCTGAATTTCAATCGCAGGATGCTGAATTCATTCTTCTGTGTCCATTTAAGCCAGCAACTGACACCAGCCCAGCCAATCAAAGGGACGATGGCGTCATTCGGGTCAGCTCAGCTGTGTGAAACAGAATAAAGCTGAAGAGGTGACAGTTATGACCACTATAATGGCAGAAAGTGCTTGTTATTTGGTTGCTTCTGACCAGGGGTGTTCAGCAGCACAGAATCATTATGTGAAATTACCTTTTTCTCTTTGCTAGCTAGAGAGGTGACTGTTGTTGCATCCCCATGCAAATAGTTTCATTTTTGTTTGTCATCCTCAGTTTTAAATTTATAAATTGTTTAAGAGTGTCTTTTCAGGACTGCTGTGTGGGAACATAATTTTTGCCTGCCTTGCCCTAGGGAGACACAGGGAAGCTGCAGTCCAGCAGTGTGTGTGTCCAGCAGTCAGTATTGAAAAGTCATTTTCATTCACTACTCCCCTGTATTTACTCTGTTCTGGGTATCCCAGCATTGCTAAAACACTGTGGAAAACCATATACTGTGCATCTAAGTCTTCATCTCTGCAGCTTCAGGGGATAAAACTGTAGTAATTACAGTGGAGAAAGGTTTGCATAAAAGAGAAATTCTGGACTGAGAGACTACATATCAGCCAGATTTTGTCACTGTTGATTTAATAAAAAGCTGGAAGTAGCCAGTAGTGCTTTATATGTGTGAAATCTAAAAATTCAGTGTAAAACCAGATTGGGAGAGAAAAACAGAGCTATAAAAGCGCAGCAGTTACCAGTTTAATTTTTTAATGCATTTTTTAATAGATGGATTCAGATAAATGTGTACAAACTGTCATTGTGCTGCTGCAGTTGAAAAGATGGAAGCCTAAGCACTGAGGATGGGAGGTTTAAATTTCCCTTGCATCTTTTAGTGCCAGACAGTGTCTATACATGAATGTTGAGGGTCAGTTTAATTATTTAACTAATACTGGATTTGCATAAATTGGCTTTCCTGAAAAGGCTAATAAGATGCAGTTGTGGTGGGCAGCTGAAAGCAATTTGGGTTTGAGTCCAGTAATGATAGTACTAAACAGTGTTGAAATTGTAACATCAATTTTGTAAAATTTTAAATTAGTATTAAGCCGTGAAAGATAACTGAAGAATCTAAGATATTTTTTGGCTCTCTAGTGCTTTTAGTGCCATTATTTTCTTATGTTAACAACATAATGGCTTTATGAGACTGTTCCAGCTGTGCTTTACTTAATATTGAAGAATAAGATCACCACACTGCTAGAATATAACCTAAATTTAACACACAAGGGAAAAACTCCAGGCATTGGTCTACATTCTACTTGTGATATCTATTATCTTATTTCTATTGATCTAAAATGAATGTTATAGACAGAATTTTGCCCTCTATTTAACCATGAAGAAAATCCCTCCCCTCCCCATATTGACTGGACTCTGCACAGCAGGTGAAATGGACTGAGCAAATAGCTGTCCAGTGCAAGGCTGCCTTCAAATAAACTGCCCATCTTACCTCAGTGACCTGTGGGGACTGAGGATGGAGGAACTGTCCCTCAGATACCCAGGTAGGCTCCAGTAAAGGAAACCCACCACCCAATCAAGGCTCATAAGGCTTAGAAAATATGTCTGATGGTGTTTTTGAGTCAGTACTGTAACAGCTCACCTTGTCTGCTGTCATGTGAAATGAAGTCATTTCATTGCACTCTGTGTAAGTAGTAGAATGCACATTCTCTTGACTTTCTTTATAAAAAGGGTTGGTAACCTAGAGGTATGGAATGCACAGAGGTATGGAAAATGAGTTGGGAAGGATGCCTGGTGGTCTTGCTAAGGAAGCTGAACACCAGTTGTGCTGAGAGCCTGTCCAACCTGGAGACTGAAAGCCCAGGACAGCCTCTATGCCTGGAAATAAGTATATGGAAATAAGTAGGCATGATCAGGATTTCTAAAATCATGGGAGTCTCTTTATGAAAGAAGAAGGAAAGAAAGGAAGCAGAACAGAGAGGGGAGGCCTTTACATTTATTGTTACATACTCCACTTGGTAGGACAAGTATTTCAAACCTCCATTGCTAGGAGATACTGATTTCCTCCCTGCAGTTATATACTCTATGTCATTCTGTGGGAAACTAGTGGCTACATATTTATTAACATTATTTTTTTTAAAACTGTAGTGCATCATGGCCAAATCAACTGCAGAGCTAGCAGAAGGAAAACAAAGCCTAACTACTATCACAGATAACTTTTGTTGAAGGACAATACTGTATTTCCTTGTACCATGGCATAATATGGAGCCTATTTTCAGTTCGTTTCTAATGCATGATAATTTGCCTTCAGCACTGTGAAGATTCATTTTCAAATAATTTTTAGTGTGGAGGTTTGTAATGTTACAGTCATTTGTGCTGTAGGAAAGATATTAGTGATATTTGCATGAATGCATGTGCTCAGTTGCAGTGCTGTTTATCTGTCTTTCCGGTTTGCTCATAAATTTGGGAGACGAAAGGTGGAATCCTCTGTGCCATAAGTGCACTGTATTGCATTATTAATATTAGGAGGGTGAGCAATTCCCACTAGACAGTCTTTGTGGTCTGTTCATGCTTAAGAAGTGTCTAGGCATGAAAGGCTGTTTGAGTTCCAGTGGGCTGATAGTCTGGGATGACATTTGAATGCGGCGAGGACAATGTCTAGATGACAATGACAGGGAGGGAGGCAAAAGCGGGTCTCAACTCTCCCTATTCTCCCATGGACAGTCACCTCTCCTTTAGGATTATTTCCTCACGTGACTCCTCAGTTAGGCTTTGTCTAAGAGGAAAGTGGAACCACTGGAGGGGAGAAACTGAGGTTTCCAGACAAAGCAGAGGCTTCCAGTGCTGACACACAGCCCATAACCCAGAGAGACAGCAAAGCTAATGAGAGGCATTGCCTCTCAGGCACCATTTGCAGCATTCACAGGTAACAGAACATTTTACTTTCAGCCAACTTGTAAACAAAAAATGAATTTTAGTAGTTCCATATACCAGATTTTTTTTTCTGTGGAGGACAAGTTTTGTGGTGCCATTTCAAGTCTGTAGTTTACATTGCCTGATTCTCTATGAAATAAACAAACTAAACCAACCACTGCAAAATTGGATCTTAAGGCAACACCCAATAAAGTAAAAGAGCCCTGAATACTCCTAGTTGTGGCAGGATTCCTGCCTAAAAATGTAGCAATAGTTTACAACTCAGTTAATAAATTACATTAATTTATTCTGCCCCATAAGTGGGATGAGGGTGGATGGGTTTCCTGCTAGTGTTAATTGTTAAGTCTCAGGAGGAAAACTCAAAAAATTCAGGAAAAAATACCAAATTCTCAAATAAAAATATCTAATGTAGAAGAATTGCCCTGGCACAGCATCTTTGGATATTTTAAGAAGTGGGAACAAAATTGAGTATTCCCATAATTTTGTGGTCTTGTTACAAATTATTAACGTTGTTTTGGGCCATATATGTATTTTGAATTAGTAATTGTGGGTGATCATTCTCTGCCATTAGTAACCTAGATTTTAATTCTGTACAGCCACTTCTGAAACTCTTGATGTAACGTAAAGACTAATTGTCCATTATATTTTCTGGCTTTTTTATTGTAACAATAAAATCACAGCCTTTTTATTTTTCTCCCTGAAATTTTTATTTTACAATTGTTTTTAATACCTCTCTTGTTCAGTATGTGAATTACGTGTGTATTAAAATCTAGTTAGGTTACAGTCTGAAGGGAAAGAAAATCTCCACAATTAAATCTGTCCTTGTGTGCTTGAAAGCTTCAGCACTAAGTAATCTGTAACATCATAAAAGGAACAAAATCAAAACAACTGAGTCATTATCATGACTCTGCTTGGTTTCAGCCCATGAAGTGACATCTAGACTCTGCAGATACTGTATTTGTTGTTTTTTGTATCTGTATGCAGACATTTGTAAATACTGAGGTGTAAATGGTGCCAGCATTTAAATTAGGTTAAAAGTGCTATTTATGGCTTACATCAACAACAAAAAAATATTCATAATCATCCCTAGGTGAAGATACTCATTTAACGAGCTTACAGCTCCTAATTAATTCTGTAAAGAACGCCATTTGGCAGAGCAGAGTTATGAGGTTTGCATATTGATGGTGGCAGGGAAAAATATATCTGTTTTCTATTTATATGGTAAAATTAACTTCTGTTCTTTTGAAAATGGCACATCTCAGAGGTATTGCTTTCAAAATGATCTCAGGGTGTAAAGAAAGCAGTAATAAGAGCACCAAGCATTCAGTTCTGTCCTAATTTTCCCACCAGTTTTTCAATGTTTCAGCTGCCTCAGAGACTTAAAGTACTCTCATTAGGTAGCTGCAGAGGCTGCCTGCTCGCCTGCTCCGTCACTCTCTAGCTGCCTCTCTCGCTCCCCCTCTGTTGCTCTCCCTTTTTTTCCTCCTCCTGCCTTGGGAGTGACTGTGAAGATCATTTGCTGGCGTGATTGGCAGGTTAGAGCATTCGATCAGATGAGTTCCTCTTAGTGCAGGTCAAAAAGGCTGGTTAGCAAGAGCTGTCGAAAAATGCCAGCAGCATTCGAAATGGGAAATGTCATGACTTCCAGGCAGGGGGTGCCACCTGGAACAGAAAGCCCCCAGCTCATTAGCAAGTTACAGGATGCAAGCTTAACTGGAGGGAGCAGAGGAGGAAAGATAATACCCAATAGGGAAAATTATTGTGAAGTGGAATTGATTTCATGTATAATTTGTTTATCACTAGAGGGGACAAATGCTGTCCTCCTGACATGTGCGGAGGAGTGTGGACTATGAATGAAGCAATTTAGCATAATCTCCAGGTTGAGCTCTGGATTTAAAGAATGCCAACTTCTTTCTTCCCAACTGTGGAGAAGTGATCAGGTCATGTTGTATTAATTAAACCTGACATACTCTCAAATGGGTTATCTGGGCAATTTTAGCAATTTAACAGAACGCGGTAGATATGAGCTGCATTCATTATTAACATGGGGCAGTGGTTTGTGTTCTGGATGAAGTGGGGTTGGGGGTTTTCTGCAAGCTGCTGTTGTAAAAAGACATGTTTCTGTTGCAAGTCAAATTATAAAAGAGCTCATTTTTAATGCTTAGTCAGACTGCATAAAATCAGAATGCAATTTCAATTGCATGATATAATTTTATTTCCAAGAAAAACTATATACCCTTAGAAAGTATGGATTTAAAAATAAATAAAGCATTCAGGCTTACTGTATAAGATTTAATCTGAAATGAAGACTACAGGGTCTGCTGCCTGTCATGGACTTAAAGAATGCATATATTAAATATCAGCATTACAAAATGCTTAGTCTTCTCCAAGATACTCTGTAGTGGTAAAATTACAAGCAAACTCTTCATCCCAGACAGTTCAACAAGCCCCTGGCTATTAATATTGCTAACCATTCATTTGCTTCAGTGGTCTGTATTTTCATATAAAAGGCATATTGCATATGAGTAGAAATGACTACATAGGTTTCCTCCCCACCCCCCACCCCCCCGCCCAGTTTTTTTCAGAAATGTTAAGAAAATAAGATGGGATCATGGTACCTGCCAGACTGCTTTATCATGGTATCTTTGTGCAGCTTTGTGTCTAGCTCTGCTCCTCTGGAAGACAATGGGAGAATTCCATAGATTTCAATGGGAGTGGGGCTGGCTCCCTTATCAAAACTAACGTAGACACAACAATACCATCTCAGGCTGAAAAAATGAGACTTAAAAGCTGAAAGAGTCCCTGAAGAAATATTCTGCAAACTGTATCTCTTTTTGTTAAGGAATTCTGTCTTTTATATATTAAACTTCTCTCAGAAGTTTGGAGCTCATGCTTAAGCAGTTTCTTGGTTGGATGCTGAGGAATGTTTTGCTTACTGTTCAGATTCTTGATTATTTTTTTCAGCTTTCATTTTCTTCCATCCATCAAAGTTTTTAAGTTGGTAATGGAGTAGCTAGCATTTGCTTTATTGAGTAACCACAGGTTGTTGGATTTCATTTTCTCCACCTAATGTGAATCAGAATCAGATTTTAAAAAGGAGTTTCTTAATCAAAATATTTGTACAGAGTCTTACGGATGAGTGTTTTCTGTTTTGTATTTAATGAAAAAAGCTCAGCATTACCAGCCTGCTAGTTTGCAAAAAGAAAAGTTACTAACGCACTGTAAGAAGGGCATTCTTTACCTTCCAGATACCTTTTTAGTGTAAAGTTCTTTCAGAGAGGCACTGTGAACACTGACTGCTGTAGTCTGCACTAATGAACACACAGGCTCAGTCCTTTGCAAAGCTGAAGAGAACAAAATATCAGAATAAAATATCCTCTGTGCAGATCCTGTGGTAGAATTTTTCTCACCTTGGGTAGCTCTGCAGATGCCCAAGTAGCATTTAAGTATTAACTATTTAAGTAAAAAGCTGGAAACTAATTTGAAAAGTTCAGAAAGTATTCATTACTTAATGTCTACTCTGGTACTTTGTTTGGGGAAGTGATATGCATTTAAATTATTTGAATAGAGTTTGAAAATTAGGCTTCTGTTGGGAAAAGAGAGTAAAGTGGGAAATCTCCTAGTCTTTAGCTTTATGGAGTAAAGACAAGGATCACTAAGCACTGGACAGACCTGCTAGATTTTAACCCTGAGGTATATTTGAGGGACCCCTGGTAGCTGTAGTGTCTGTCTGCATCTGGCAACGGCTGCTTGGACATGAGCAGAAGGATGTTCTGGCTCTGAAATTTGGCAGGTTCAGATAAGCTCTTTTCTAGGACTATGCGTGACACAGGTTATTGACCTGTGCATGTCCTTGGTTCATGACCAAAGAAGTTATCACTCAGAATTAGAAAAAACAATTAAACAACTAATATTTCCCACATAACTACATTTTCTGGCAAGAAAAAGAGAACTGTAGTCTGAAACAGAAGAAAGAATTTAATCACCGCTTCTCATTTTTTAACCAGACAACTTCTGGTTTTTCCAAACTGACAAGTATTTTCTTAACTTCTAGGAACTTGATAATTCAAATGATGAATAGTAGCTAGAAAAGAATCAGTAAATTCCTTGCTCCCCTTCAAAACTTATTATTCCTGCAGTTCTTTGTCATTCACTCAAATCCTGACTTCTCCATTCTAAATAAATAGTGGTTTGTTCCTTGACTCTCTAGGGAAGATCAGGCAGAAGCAATGAGTGGGAGAATCACATATTCATCATCTGATTTTTATATCTTTTCTCCCCAAAATTTCTGAGAAATTACTGGAACTTGCTAGTGATCCAATCTTTGTGACTCACTTTTCAGGTGAGAAACTCTAACGCACAGTCCATATTCCATCAGTTACTCCTTTTATCATTACTTGTGTGTAAAAACACTTTCTCTATGAATTACCTTTGTCTTTTTAGAGGGTAGATATGTAGAGAGTGTTGGAAAAATCCAGTAAGCCCTGAGGTCGTCTAAATAACTCTATGTAATATGAGCAGCTGTTGATGAAATGTGGTTCAATCAGTAACATTTCAACTTTTGCTTTATGTATTATATTTCAAATTAAATACAGCAATATAAAACAATCCATAAATTGAACCTAGGACTGGGCCATACCGTTTTTTTAATGGGTGTCTGTAGTTCTTGCCTTTGATATCATTCACTTTTTAATCTTCTTTTTCATCTGTGTTTTTAACTTGGGCTGCAGTAAAAGGATATCTCTCTCAAAATTCTTTTCTAAGACTTTGCCTCACCACTGTTTTGGGGTTTTTTACTAAGTCTTCCCCCTACATTAAATACCCCACAAATTATTTACATATACTACTAAATCTTGAAGGATTTAGTAGTAGATAGTGTAGGATAAAGAGATAGGATTTAGTGTAGATAGATTGAGCATATTGTAGATTTCTTGGCCTGATCCTGTCAAAATCCTTGACCAGGAACTTTGTGCATAAGTCTTGATTTAGAGTTTTCTAGTAGCTGGCGCATTGCTTTGGGATCATTAACCCTTGCCGTTTTTCCTCAGAGAATGTAAAAGCTGATATTTTCTGAATTTTCAAGTCCTGGACTTGCTCTCTTGTGTAGGCTGTCCTCCTCTCCCAAAAATCATCTCCAAACCTCACAATTTTCTGGGAGACTTCTGTAGCAGCTTGTGTGATATCAAAAGTAGAATTGCTAATGAGTCACAGCACTGCTCATGTCAGCAGACAGCAGGACATAGTCCTCTCTCCTTCATCCAGACTCCTAAATGCAGGGCAGAGAAACTGTAGCACACCTGGGGATTTAGAAAGATGTTTGAAATGTGCCTCAGTGGAGCAGAGTGATTTAGAAACCTAATTCTCTTTCTGTGAGTTACTGTGGAAGGAAGAGAGTAAACGCAATGCAGTCTGAACATGAGTCCTTATAGAATCACTAGAGGTAGAGAAAAGGTCTTCAGGGTCTGGACTGGAGGAAGAAATGCTGCTAGAGAGCAGCTAGAACACTGCAGGCAAAAAAGCAGGACCTCCACCAGGTGAAATCTGCAAAGCTTCTTATCTGTGTGGTGTTTCTCAGCTATTTTATTTGCATGGAAACAAGCACAGTTTCTTGCTAACAAGCATCAACGTTTTCAGCTCATGTCTATTGAGAGATGCTCTGTTTTAAATTTCTGTTGTTAATCCACTGTGTGTTGTGATCACAATAATGCACAGAAGTTAAACAAACATCCCCCACCCCCAAACCTCCTCCCCTAAGAAAACAAAATCCCAGACCATGATGATAAAACAGATCATTAAGGTTTTCAGCAACAGGCTGTCAGCTTGGCTCTTAGTGTGTTTTTGCCTGACATTAAAAACCATATTGATCCACAAATTTGATATAGTCTAGAAATAAAGGGAGGGGAAAAGGATTTTGGAAATATTTTACCCACCTTACTCTTCAACATGATTATTTTTTCAGAACAGCATTTGTACTCCAGTGTTTGAACTAAAATAATTGCAGTTTTTTAATTCTTAAATATTTTACAAGTTTAAAGCAAATGTGGTATACTTGTAGATGGATGCTACTAAAAGGTGAAAACAGGATCATTAATATGTGAACATAAGTAAAATGAGTTATTACATGACCTTGTGTTCTAAAGTTTTGCCCTCCTTCTTCCTTATATCTTTCTTTATTTATTGACTTTAATTTTTACATTATGCCCGAAACATGGAATATAAATTCTGTAGTTCAGAGATCTTACTCACCTTCGTCATGGAAGGTCCTACCACATGTGGCTCTGGAAAAATGTTGAATAAGAATAAGGAACCTCAGTGCTGTGTTCGGCCCTTTTGGCACAGTTGCTGAATTTGCAGTGTTAACACACAGTCCCCCAGCACACACACACACACACACACACATCATGCATTCTTTGCAAAAGGCAGTGAGTTCTTTGCCTCTGGAATGGAAAGGAGATTGGAATGTAAAGACATTTAGTTTTGTTGTCTCTTGCTTTTGTACATGCACTATGCACATTTATGATGGAAAGGTATCCAGTAGGTTCCAAACTTTCTGAAAGGCAGGAGAATTTCAGCAGATGCAAAGCATATAAGTAAGCAGAGAGTGCTGTCAACCCTTCTTTCATTTAAACTAAACCAGAAAACAGATAAGGGCAGACTTGAGATCATATTTTGCCTTTTAAGGTAAATAATCCATGTCAGATTCCCAAAGCTTCCCATCTCATCAGTGATAAACATGAGCTGGGTCCATCATACCTTATCCCTGTGAGAGCCCCACTGCATGCAGTGGGACATGGCATATGTTTGTGTTGTGGGGAGGAGGGAGGAATAGTGTGTAAAGTGCTTTACATCTGCATAACTTGAAGATTTTAGCTTGTTCAAATACATATACTCTGGTGCTAATGGAAACAGAGATCACTTATCACCATATCTAAGGAATTAGAAATGTATATTCATGACTCCCTGTTACCCAAATAGGATGTCCATCATTCTGCATTAATGACATAGCTCTATTCTACTCATTTCATTTTTCTTTATGTTTTACCCAGCTGAATAGCTCAGTGCTGCCATGGGGTCCTATATCGTATGGCAGACTTTGCCTTTTGAACTGCCCACATCACAATTTTCTGCAGCTCCCTATCTCCACCGTCATTCCTTTTCTTTACTCTAAATGTTTCCAAGGAGGAAGAAAAGAAAGAAAGAAAAGATTAAATAAAAAAAAAAAAGGCGGGGGGTTGGGGGGGAAGGAGGGGAGAAAGAGACTTCTGTGGAAAAATAAAAGTTTAAAAGAAAATCAGAATGAATGCTTCACTTGTTGGCTTTTAGCACAATTACCATACCTTAGGAAATATGCAGGGAATAGTTAATTATGACTAAATGAGCTCCTTTTAGAGTTCATGGCAGGCCCCAGCATCCAACTGTCAGTGTTGTGAAAGATTGAATTAAAAGGCTGGTCCCCCTGTCAGCCGATAGGATGGTCTGCTGGGGGAAAATAGACAGTGAAAAGATAGCTGGGTTAGAGTAGCCTCAGCAAGAGAAACACGTATAGCATTTGCATACTTCTCCTGCAAAGGGGGTTTAATCCAAATAAAGGAGGAGATTTCAGTATTGTCAGCCAAGGCTTTGTTCAGTGTGAAGAGCATAAGGAAATCTGATGAAGGGGCCTTTCTGAATCCCTTGCACACAGACTGGAGGTTGTTCTAGTAAAGTTATGTACTTTGGGATTGTTTACACACTGTTGTCTGTTTGAAGATCTCCTAAACTGAAAGACTCAAAGTATTCCTCTTTGCTAACACAAAAGCGAGGCATTTGTGTGGTAAAAATTACTTACACTGCAGACCTGAACAAGTTCTTTTCATTTATCTTCACAGAATACCCTAAAGTTCCTTTTTTTGGTGTAGGCAAAGTTCTCCAATACTTCTTGGTGAGTCATATATCACAAAATGTTTTCAAACTAGGAGAAGAAAAGGGAGAATTATGTTCCCAAAATGCAGAGAACAAAAATCAGATACTCTTCAGGCTTGAGGCAGACAAAATCTTGATGCCTCCTCCAACACAGTTCTTTTTTAAATAAATAGAGAGTTTCATACCAACTAGAAACAGTGTTTTGAAATTTAGTTGGGATAAAGTGTTGTGTCTCTACTAAGGTCTCTTCTGTACTTTCTGGGTGTTTTTCTCACCTGAAAGATGAGCCAGAAGCCTCAAACCTCTTTTGTACTTAATCTGCAGACCCAGTTCATGCCTTAAAGCTTTTCCAGCTAAAATAACTGATCTGTATTTCAAAAAAATTCAAAACTATTTAGAGGTGGTGGCAGGGAAGTTACTCCTCCTTAGAATGACTATCCATTTACAGTGTATACTGCCCTCTTCCAAGGTTTTCACATGGGACAAAGAGCATCATCTCAGAGATATGATTAATATTTACGGACCAAATAGGTCATTTAACAGCATAGCACCTGAAATAGATGGCTTTTGCTTTTTGTTGCTGCAATTTTTTTGTGTGATTGCCATAGTCTTAATGATTTTAGCTAGTACTGAATTATTTATTTGGATGGTAATACTCATGGAAATAGTGTAAATATTTTTATTTTTATATATATATATATATACATGCACATACATAATAGCATATATATATATATGTATAATTTGTTCTAGAAATGTTTCTGTGCATACTTAGCTCATTTTCTCATCAGTTTCATAACTAATAGTCATTGTAAAGCTACATATGTTTCTCTGTAATGCTTTGTGAGTGTTAGGGTGAGCAACATCCTGGCCTGAATTAAGCTTGAATTTTCTTTAGTAGAAATGAATACTGTCTTTAAGGCTTGGTGAAATTCTGGGAAAGAAGATGAAGCAATTTCTAAGATACCAAAGAATATGATGTTGGATATACCTGCGTGGATGTATTTGTATTTACAATTGCTTAATAGCTATAATTTAGGGGAAATAATTACAATCCTGTTAATATTAATAAATGAGTCCACAGATGATGAAATCTGGCTCTCAGTTATACATGCTGGACTTGTTTGGGGTGGTATTTTTAACCTGAAATACTTCTTTATGCTAAGAGACACACATATATGTTTTAGCTGAGATTTTGTTTAGCTATGATAAGTGTGAATCATTAAATACTTAATCATCTATTGGCCTTATTTTCTCCCACATGGTTGTCATAAATTCTCACAGAAACACAGGCAGAAGCAAGTCTGCAATCAATAGGCCATAGGGCACCTCCAGTCCTCCATCAGTTGGTGCAACTTAAAAATCAGTTATCAGAAAGGGGAGGTGGTTGATGGAAAATGTGCTAAATCCTGTAGCTTGCTGAGCATTATCTGCCATCTGGACTCAAGAAAAGCCTGAATGAATTTCAGCATCTTCCTTTCTCTTCCACCCTAGAGAAAACTGGAAGGGAAGATCAAATTTTGGTAAAAACAGGAGCTGAATTGAGGCATCAGTTGGCACACAGTGTGCAGTTCACACCTTCTCTTATTAGTTTAATTTATTCCTTAAAGTGTTTACCTTTTCCCAGCTGAAGTGAGAAGTGGAAAATAAGGTACAGTGTTTTGAAAGGGTTATTTGCCAAATGGTATTTACTGCTTGGAAGCATAGCAGTGCAATCTGTAAAGTAGTTTTTGACTGCCTAAAGAGACAAGCAGCTTGAATCCAGCCTGGGTATAATGTAGCCTGCAATTTGAAAACAGTTACTTTTATATTAACTCATAGGTTTTTATTGCTTCATAGGAAAATGATAACATCCTCCTACAGTGCTTAGCTCCTCAAGGAGATAAACTCCTGTGACTTTCTCATGTGCTGGCCATCTTTGTGCAGCCTTCACTGCTTATAAAGAACTCATACTCCAAAACACACTGTTGGGAAAACAAAGGACGGACCGTGGTACTAATAAACATGTCGTTTAAACCATACAGGAAAATGAATGTGGTTTATTCAAACATCCCTTCTAAAGAATAGCTAATGGTAATATTTTAGTAACACAAAGAGGGAGATCTTCTAATGCTCCCATTCCTGGGCTCTGTTCCCACTGAAGGCAGCGGGAGCTGCACGTACAGATCCAGAAGGCTTGCAACTTGAATAGCATCTCATACGGAATTGAAGAGTTTTAAAAAAAATAGGAACTGGGCTCACTCCAATGCTTACAGTCTGCGTGCAATGAAGTGGTGTTTTCACTTTCCATCTCCTCCTTTTTGTTTCACAGTAACGGTGCAATCTCCAATTAGAACTCACCCTTTGTTAGCAGTAGTCAACGGCGCCTCATCCCGGTTTGCGTTTTTCCTGTGAGAAGCGTGTCAGAATTTGGGGGGACTAAATATACTCCTTTGTTGGCGAGCTTGTCAAGCACCGCGCTGTGTTCGCTTTCCCACCAGGAAGGTCAGGCCGCTGGGGGGCCTCTCTATTTTCTAAAATGATCCCTACTGTCTGTCCATGCTGTCCGACAGATTGAAACAGTTGTCTGTGTCACCGCTTTCAATGCTTTTTAAATGCCTCACTTTCCTTGAAAGATGTAAAATATGTAGGCAGCGGGGGAAAAAAAAGTAAAAGGAGCTATACTTTTTCCTCCTTAAAGAAGCATTGGGTTTTCTTTTCTAAAGTAAACTTAATTTTGTTTAAAATATAAGATGACTTAGGGAAAAAAACCCCACCAGCTAATCTGGAAGACTGGGTAAGTCACAGCTTACATATTCTGTTTCTGAAACCTCGTTCTAAATAGAGGGCAATAAAATTATTAAACACACATTCATTCAGTAGCTGAAGTGAAATAGTACATTTTCTTTGTTCACTTATATTTCAGTTTAATATATTTTGATCTGAGGTATGTATAAAGCCTGAAGAAATTGGTACTATGCTGAGCCTTCAATACTCTCCAGATAATTGAACTAATTAAATCTTTACCAACATTAACACAACTCCAGCATTCTGTGGACAGTGGTTAATTATTGCATGAACATGGCAAGCTTAAATTAAACAGATGAAAATAGAATCCTGTGGAATGGGTATTGAGTTTATTCTTTATTCATCTTTTGATAAGGTTTAATTAAAACTGCCTCTCTCCATTGTGGTGAGAATGAATGTGCTTGTTTTCTTAGTGAAAGCCAAATTATTCACTTCAGCCATGGTTCAATAATCAAAGCATTTGCAAAGTTTTGGGTTATATTGTAGCTGTGGAGATATAATTGCTGCAATTCTCTATGAAGGCTTTATCTTTTTATTACATTGTCTTTTATTTTTTTTGCTTTATTTAGTAAATTAGAGCATCCATTTTCTGATTCACTATTTTAATGTGCTTTAAGCAGGGCATTTTTGTCAACAGGGAGTGAGCTGATGAAAATGAAATTTAAAATAAAATATTGTTTCTAATAATTGGAAGGCAAAAAAAAAAATTCCAAACAAATCTATGTTCCAGTCTTTTAGAGTAATACACAAAATAAAATTTAAGCACAAAGCAAAAGCTGTCTTTATCAAATGCTGAATATGAATAAAGAAATGGTAATTTATTTTTATGACAGTAACAGAAGTGTGGATGTGGTGACTCCCCATGCTTATACAGTGGCTAGTTGATCACAGAGCAAAAATTGTTGAAAGAAACAGTGATGGCTTATAATGTTAGAATATGCAAGACTGTAAAGTTACTTGAGCTGCTTGTGTATGAAGTGCGAACTGCAGCACTGGTGATATAATGGAAAAAACAAATCCTTGAGAGTCGTGAAATTTTGAGCAAGAGAAATGGGGTACAACTGCAGGAAAATGAGAAGCATTTGTGAGCAGGAGTGCATGCATGCAGACTGCTGTCGCTTGTGTTGCCATGGACTTGCCTTTCCATTTGGAAGGCTGCAAATCTGAGCTTCAACTCTCCTGCTGCAAATTAATGTGCATTCTTTGAGAAATAACACAGCAGGTAGGAAATGGATCAGTGTTCATCTAAAAAAATGTTTCCCACTCTCTTTTCATGCAGTTCTGCAGGTGGCTTAGATGGACTACCAAAAGGGTCATAGAAAAAGTTGCAGTTTTATTTGTATTCTGGTATATCACTCTGTTGTGTTTTGGAATGATGTCCTGGCAGAACCTTGGTTTCCTGACAGACTTTCCATTCCCATTTATAAAATATTAATTTCTTTTTCTGTGATTTATCACAAGCAACTATGCCATTGTTCTGTCTTGGGCTCATATTGCCATTAGGGGATTCCAGGCTGGCATAGTGGTTTTGATTTAAGGGAGGAAAATGTGTTTCCTTTTTATTTTGTTGTTCTAAGAGTTGTTTCTCTTAGAGTGAATTTCACTGGGTAATAAAAAATTTAAGACTATGAGTGCACCAAAGGAGAAAATAAGCTGAGGAGGGAATCTCTTGAACCATGGAGTTGGACTTAACAAGTAGTTCTTTCTCCTTTTCAGTGATAGTCAGTAGTGTGCTGGGTGCACGTCATGTGAATCCAGAGCTGTTTGGAGTCACAGGACAAAGGGTTATCTGCTGGGAAGCCTTGGTCAGAAATGTCTTGCTCATGTTATTTGTCGTGAAGGGACAGCATTTGAGCCTCCGCTGACCGCTGTTAAGGTTCTGTAAGTGCAGCCATTAATTTAGACTTTACACTCAAGTCAAGACTTGGTCTTCTGTTTCTGGAGGTATGGGAATATGGGAAACACTCCATGTTAGCTGTGCCCTGAGTGTGTGCATACGGTCAGTCCTGTTCTAATGGTGAAAGTTCTAATGGTGTATTCTACTTCCCTGCTGACAGAAATTCCCTCCTAAATATGTTGTTAGGTCATCTCTGAGACCACACATCCCCTTCAGTTGTTTGGAGATTTTTCCAGATAAACCATTCCTATTTTGTGAAATTTATTTTTATTTGGCATGAAGAAAATAGATATGGAAGAACTGTTAATTTAGCTGAGTTCCTTTGTGTTACATTTTGTCTTTCAAAGCGCTGGTAATCTGTTATTCCAGGACATATATTTCTGAATTATTGTAAGGGCTTTACTGTATTTTGCATGAATAACACTCTGTTAGAGGTGTGTTTACTGCATGAAGAGATTTTCCAGCATTTACTACAATTATAGGCTATGGTTCCACAGTCATTGAGATGGGGTCTGTGCACTCCTGCTTTCCCAGCAGCACAAATTTGATCTGGATTGAGAATGGATGCCTGATTTCATTTGAGGAGAGTACAGTGGCTCCATGGTGGTTACTGGGAATGACCATAAAGCCTGCTGGTTCAAAGTTAACTCATCAGTTTAGGGGTTTTTATCAGACTTGAAACAACAGAGGTAGATTGTACTGGGTCAGCATGATTTTCACTCAATCATAGGAGCCTTAAAGCTGGATTTGTAACCTTGTCACACATACTTTTGTCAATCAGATTTTCCTGAACTCTTAACTGAAAAGAATCATCTTCTAATACTTGGTTACATTAAAATAATTTTGCCCTATAATTTATTTTTAAATTGTGATAATAATCTTGAATCAGATAGGAAAAAAACTGATGTCCTGGAAATAAGAAAGGGTTTCTAGCTGGAGTTGCTGAAAAAACTGCTTGCTCAAGAGATCACAATCTAATCTGAGTGGATTGAAAGATTTGAAAGTATCTTCTTTAAATGTGAAGAGATTGTTGCATGTTAATTATTTATTAATATATGTGGGGTAATATCATTAGCATTTTTGAATATGGGCTGTACTTCACTTTGACAGCTTTGCATATTATCCCTACAGATGTCTTAATTTAGTGAGATTCTTAAGCACTTGGCCAAGACCGGGCATACACCAAAATGTGTTAATGTGTTTATTGAGGATCTTCCCAGCTCTCCCCCAGTAGTCATTAGGTAAAGCATGCCTACTGAGGAGGAGCAAGAGGACAGACTGGACTGTCATGACTTTTGATTGCATTGATTCATTTTGACATAATGTGATTAATTTTTTTGTCTAATGATGAGACTCCTTCCTGTTTATCAAAATTGCTACACTAGCAAGAACAATTCTGCTTGCTTCCTTCATTTTTTTAATTTGGCATAAAATCTACAGGAGTGCAAAAAGGTGATTTCCCTAAAAGCAGGGCCATGTATAATTTACAGGGCTACCACAAAGAAATCCTAATGACTTACACATACCAAGACTATTATTAACTCACCTCCAGGCACAACATTTACATGGTAATATGTTGTCATCTTTGCTATCAAATACTAATACAATCTCCTGTTTTCTTTTCTTTATGGCTACTATGTCATGATGATCAATCCATGTATTTGCTGTCAACTTTTTTATTCCTTCTTCTTAGGAACTTCTTCATTATCTGCAGAACATGGCTGGTCACTAGCCTGAAGTGCACAATAAGGCCTTGGCATTACAATATTTAAAAATTTGCTTCATCTTTGCCTCTAGAAATGTTGATCTTTGTTTAGGAATGTGTTCTGTGTATTATGGAAATGTCATTATTTTACATTTGTCTTAGGATGTGGCTTCCCTGGCTCAGAGCAAGACTATGTTCTGTCACGCCAAGTACCATGCAATAGGATACTAAATAATACTCCTTCATGCAGAGATCTCAGGCCACGTGTTCAGCTTTGCAGACTGCTACACCACTCTGCACACAATCTGTTTTTATTGAGGTAACTGGCTGGCCTTTCCATTCAGGATTCATTCCTGCCTGTTCAATGATACTTAAATGCACCAGTCATATTAATTTGTAGATGGGAGTCTTGAGTAATTATTGAATTGCTATATCTTAAAAGAAATTCATGGGGCCTTATGCAGACAGATAGGAAAATAGCATGTAGATAAAGAGAATATTGCTTTAGGAGAAATGTTAATGCACAATTTCAGACAACCCCATGAATGCATATTATTAATGGAATTCATATTATTATTAAGAACTAAAAACTGGGACAGAAGTAAATTGTATTTATTGAACTTTCTTAACTATAATTATGTGAGAAGTCTTACAAAAATATAACCAAATTTTTGGAGCTAGAAAATATTGCTTATAAGTTCCTAGTGTAAAGACTTTGCTCACTTCCTCATCTCCTTCAATGAATGGAGTCAAGATCCAAGCCTCTACATTAATGCAAAAAACTGCTTGTGATGAGCAGGAGAGGTGGCAGATGGGAAGATTTTAGTCCATTTTTTTTTTGAGAATGCTGTCAGAAATGTCCTTGTATCTATAGAAGACAAGGTAGCCCTGTTTTACCTACTGTGTTAAAAAGTCTGTATTCACTGTTTTAACTATATTGGACTTGATCCTCTGAACAAGCAAACAGCAAGTGATGCCATTTCAGACAGGTTCAAGAACCATACACCAGTACCAAAGGGAGGAGGTGCACAAAGCTTGAGTAAAAACAGAATATACACGCATGTCTCTGACTAAGTCATGAAGGTTCACAGTTAGAAAGATACCCACTTCATTGCCTCTTTATTTCTCTATATAATCTTTATTATTGCAGATATTTCAGTCTTCACCTATGAAGAGATCTGGTCAGTTAACCAGTAAAATAATACCACAAAGATTTCAAACTCAAGATGCTTCAGGTAACTTTGGGGGATTTTTTTCCTGGAAAATACCCAGAATTCTTAGTACTCAGGCTGAGGAGTAGCCTTGTCTATTATGCACAGTGCATTGCTGGAAAAGAAAACAGAACAAAAAACCCAAGAAGCAAACAAACCCAACAAACTAAACCAACCAAGCAAACAAGTTAAAGAAAGATCCTGTTCGAGTGAATAGTATTCATTTATGGAAGAGCTGGGGAGTTCAAAATGAGCTGGCATGTTGTAACTAACATGACACCATGCAACTATCTCTGATTGCCATCACCCATCACAAAGGGTCAGAATCTAATAGAGATAAGCAAATATTGACAGCAAAAGGCATAGAAAGGAAGATGACCTTATGATAAACTTGGATGCAGAGTGGGCCTTTTCAAAGAACAGGGCAGAACAGGCTTTCAAATTCAGAAGCTGAGAAGGCATGTTCTGATGTAGTGTGGAAGGAGCTTGACAGAAGACTTCTTAAAAGACAAGGCTCCATATTTTGCTGTCACATGAAACTTTGTACAGGTTTGTCTGAGTGATTTGGCATTAAAGGCTTCAAAAGATTGTTTCTCTGGGTATAGATAAACTATGTTTTTGAACACATATTGAAACCTTTCACTGATTTTTAACTACTCCTCAGGCCAAGAACTGACACCCCCTGCCATCCCCCACCAAATCTGCAGATACCATTTTCTTATGAAAGAAATACAGAAGTGGGAGTTAAACCTTTCCATGTTCCTTGGGGTTTTATACAATGTTTCATCATCCCAAGGAAATATGGTACTCTTAAGTGAAGAATCAAATCTCAAAGCACTGCACTAGTAAATGAAATCTCTTTTGCACACTAGGGACCTTTTCATCATAGTTTTGTGTTTCAGGGGATTTCACAACCTTTACTTGAGGGAAACAAATATTCAAATCCCAGTTAGACCAGAATAGAGGAAATATGCCAGGTTCAATTACCGCTGGAATTGGCAGCCTATGAGAATTTTTCCATTTGCATCTTCACCATCTTTTTCATGAAGTTTTGCATAAGCTGTTTCTGGGATCTGACAGCACAGAAAAGGAGTGACCATTTTAAAGGTAATCAGAAGAAAGGATCTCCCAAAGGTCTCAAGAAATGCTGTAGTCCTGAGCAGCATGTTTCAGGGGAAGTCTCTCTCAGTTTTTAGTCTTCAGTTCTATGAATTTTCTGAAAGAGAAAATCCACCTGCAAGTACATATATATTGATATTGATGTTGTTGCTTATATTTATATATATGCTTATATTTACATTTACATTTACATTTACATTTATAATCAATCTTTTTTGAAGACAGTGAATTTGCAAAAACCATTTCTCTATTTTTTCTTATTAGTTTGAATTAGATTAAATGTATGAAAAGCACAGTTTACTACCTGGTGTTGAATGTCATTCACACTCAAAAAAATGAGCAGAAAATGCTTTTGAGATATTTTATATATCTGAATGCCACAAGAAAGATGGTGATGTCCATTTATATATGAATAGCACAAGAGAGATGGTGAAGTCCCTAGATAAGTAATGTCTATGGATGATGATAGCCAAAGTACAAATTAGTCAGTATGGATTGTATTTTCTGTGGTTCCTCTGTTTGAAGCTGGTGCAATGTAATAGTATTTCACTGACTGTGGCAACGACCACGGATTTTCTGGGTATTTGAAGCTCTGTGTAAACCTGCTGACTGCATGTGGAATGTGGATAGCTTTGATATTTTCAAATAAGTACTATTCTAGATCCTGTGTAGCTTTGGGGGCTTCTGACATATTTTATCTATTTCTTTGTCCTTAGAGATTGATGGATGGAAATGTGATTAGCTTCCACACTTATTAGCTCACATGCTAAACCCATCCCCAGTCTGTAACATTTTTAGAATACCCTGTCTACAAGATGTTGCAGCCAACTGTAGCATACCGTGTCCTTGTTTCTGAGGCACTGCTAAGTACTTAGTATTGGCTATCCTGTTCCCTTTCCTCCTCTGCTCTATCTGCTGTGGCTTCCTTTGCTAGGTGAGGTGGACTTTTTCTCAGTTCCAAGCTCCATCTCTACACAAAGAGAAATACGTTGGGAGAAAAAGTTGACATTCGCTGAAAATTGCAAAGAATGTTTCTACTCAACATTTTTTTTTGCCTTTGCTTCATATAATGGGACTCATATTTTTACTAAAATAATACAAAGGTTGACTTAAATCACTGATATTGCCTGCCTTAAAGAGGTAAAAAATGTTATCTCAGGAAATCAGCTGTGCAGCACAGTGGGAGGGTAGACCCAGTCTCCATTTGTGTAAGAAATGTGAGTTCTGATTCTTCTCACACTTGCTGCAGGACAGGGAGGAAAAGCTATACTGAAGTCAGTGAAGTTGCACCAGTTTAAAAATAACATGAGGTGAGAAAAGAATCAAGCCCCAGGGTGTTTCAAAGCTATGTGCTGAATCACTGAATCATAAAAAATAGGGCAGGAAGAGCCTTGAGAGGTCATCTAGTCTATCCTGCCTTCCCCAAGGCAGAATCAGCTCTATCTGTGTCATTCTGACAGATGTTTGACTAACCTGTTTTTAAAAACATCCAATAAGAGTGATACCACTCCCTCCTCTGGGTAGCCTGTTCCAGAGCCTTTCTGTCCTTGCTGTTAGACATCAAGAAAGACTTGGCTGTTCCTGCTGTGGTTTGAATCCATAGTTACTTCTATTTGCTGCAGACACGAAGAACAGTTGAATTTGCAAAAGCCATTTTAAATTTATAAACACTTCACAGAATATTCCGAGGTGGAGGGGACCCACAAGGACTGTCAAGCCCAACTCTTTCAGTAATGTCCTGTACAGGGATTCAACCCACAACCTATTAGCACCATGTTCTAACCAACTGAGCTAAACTTTGGTCCTTTGTAGATTATAAAGTGACAGGATTTTTCAGTCTTGGTAAGGGATTTTGGCTCTTTTGACTCTGTAGGATAGTGGTGGAGGACAGAGGGTTTGTTTGGGATTTAGGAAAGATAGACTGAAAATTGAAGTTACATATGAAGAGGCAAATTCCTACCCAGCAGTGAGACCTTCTTTGGACAAGTGAGTTGATTCTCTTCCAGTAGAAGAAATGGTTTAACAAAATAGATCTATAATAAAGTCACCCTTTTCAAGGGTGTTCCTATCAAAAGAAAAATTGGTCTTGGGGCTTTCAGCAAGCAACTTGATTAGGGTAAAATAGTCAATAGGGCTTACAAAATCCATCTAAATCCCTCTGTGATGGCTGTCCTTCAGATGAAGGCCATGGTTTCATATTAGTATTATTAAGTGACAGTGATTTTTCACCAAGAGTGTACAGACTCATGAGCTTCAATTCACATTGTAATGTAGCTGCTCTGAAATATATTCACATCTAACACATAACACATATTTGGTTTTTTGTAACCGTAGTTCCTGGGAGTAGGAGTATTTGGTGGTACAAAGTGATGCTTCTCTTCAAATACAGGAGAAAACTATTATTCCAGACAAATGTTTAATTTGGTTTTTAAAATGCAGGTAATTTTAAAAATAAGGTTTTTAAAGTGCAGGTATGCTGTTTGTTTCTGTTATCAAATTACCCTGATTTATCATCAGGCTTCATGTTAGGGATCATTACCCTGCCATCAAAACTGCAGAGGATAAAGTAAAAGTCTGTAGGGACCACCTTTGTATTACCAATAATTTCAGGTATGCTTGGTTCTATCTTCAGGCTTTTCAGCGTGATTCAGGAAAATGAGCAGTCCAGTGTATACTACTGAGCTAAAACTTGTTGGAAATAGGTCAGAGTAGCAACTAAGCAGTGGAGCAGATTGCCCTTGATTCTCAAGCTGAAATGTAGCAGCTTAGCCCTGTGCCTCTATCTAATCCTCCTTCCTACTAATTAATGCAATGAAAGTATCAGCCAGAAAATTTAGCACTTTAAACCTGTCTTTTATGTTTACACTTGCTTAATGTACAATGATGTAATTTTTATTTTAAGGAATAGTAAACCTTTTGAATGTCAAACAGATTGTACTACCAAGATGCATCTGTGCAGGCCATGCAGATCGCTTTGTTGTGTTCAATCTAATGTAGGTTTTCTTCATTTCTATTTTTAAAACTACATCAAGAGCATATTTTTTACATCATTATAAAGAAAATAATCTTACAGGCTGGAAGAGATTTTGTAATTCTCTGCTGTTTCATCTGTTTTGGTCCATCCACATTTTTCTCCTTTTTGACCTTACCGTACAAATCTGTAATGAAAAATATTGATTGACTCTTAGAGTAGGGGATTGCAACGTCATGATTTCATGCTCAGTTTTTGGCTAACAAGGGTCCTTAGTTTTTATTTACAGAGGCCCAGTTGCAAAAACAAAAATGAAGAATTGTGTTAGCCCCAGCTGCCAAGGTTACAGAGCAAGCGGCTTAGAGGGCTCTGGGGTTCCAGGCGAGAGAGGGATTGTCTCTGCCCAGCAGGTAAAGGATAGAGCTAGACAGACACTGTTGTGTGCAAAATACAGACTGACCCCAGCAATTCATAAATCAAAAAAATTACGACATTTTCTGCTTATCAGTAAATGAAGTAGACACTCAGCTGTGTAATTAACCCTTTAAATGTTCAGCCATGGTGCAGCTCTTTTGAAAGCTCTTTTCTGAATGCCTCCCTCATAACATCCTGGGAATATCTTGGGTGCTCAAGGTACTCATGCACTACTGGCAGTCTGTTATATAGTATATAAATACTTAAAAATTTCATATATCCATTCTAAGGAGTGTTTTTCCTAGTTCTTAACATTTCATGTTTCGTTGTCTATAATATGTATCACTTAAAACAGTATACTAAATTCTCTGAGCTGGTACTGCTGCTTCAGGTGGAGATCATGGAATATATGAAAGGAAAGTAAGCCAGATACCCAGTCCTTACATGGCTCAATTTCAGGCAAATCTATGATTTTAGTTGATGGATAACTGGTCTAAAAAGTCAGCTGTCAAAGTTGCCCAACAATTCCAAGCTTTCATTTTATCTATGTATGGGATTTATATGAGGCATCAAGTTACAAGCTGCAGATAATTTTAGATACTTAAACTCTTTATCTTTTACTATTTTGTTAGTGTTCTGTTTTAATAATTTCCATTTTAATAGAGCCCTGTGTGACTAATTCTCAAATTGTAAGCACAAATTTGGAAGGCCATCAAACTCTGCCTCTGCATACCAACACAAAAATCATTGCAGCTTTAAAAAACAGTAGGAAAACAGCAGACAGCTACTGCAACGATTGCAAGCCAAGATGAAATAAGCAGACCCATGTAACACAGTTAACTTTTTTTTTTTTTTTTTTTTTTTTTTTTTTAATGGAGCTGTGTCTGCCTTTACCCTCTTTGGGTTTTTAATCTCTGTAAGGCAACAGCCTTATCAAAGTATGCCCCTTCTTCTCTCTTGTCAGGCAAACTTGTATATGGTGAGTGCATTTTTAACCCTGACCCCAGATCCTCCCTAAAAAGAATTCCACATAATTCTTCAAAAGACACTTGTAAGGTTTCTTGATGCAGAGTCCTTTAGTTTAAACAACAGCAGAATTGTTAACTGCAGAACAAGTCAAAGTATAGGAAAGCATGGATTTGCTCCTTCAGTCTGTCATTGCTACATGGAAGGAAATTTGCAGGCACCTGGGTTATGTGTCCAAAGGTATTTTTGAGCAAAAAAGCTCCTCTTGGTGTTTGCTTTGCCCTCGCTCCCCAGGAGGAGCTACTGTCCTTTGATTCTGCATTCCTTGTCTGTCTCTTGGGTATTGTATTTGTACATTACTAATCATAGATTTACTATGATTCAAATAATATCCATTAACTTAAGCTAATATTCATCCACATACATTGTCTTCTTTCGTGGACTTTCTGAGGTTTGGTAATCTTGGCTAAATTTAGTAGGCAATGTAACCAGTATTTTCTTTTTCAGACTAAGATTAATGCCTTAATCTTAGTAGGGTATTTTCTCCCACAACTGCTAACACTCACTCTACCTTTACCTTCATTTGGTGTTATCCACATGCTATTTTCCTATAATTCCACTCTATCAAGATGCTGCCATTTGGGTCCAATTCTGCCATTTGAAAAAGTACATTTAGTGCAGCACACTTCCCCCACCTCCCCTGGGTATCTGATCTATCATATGTATTTGCTTGCTTGTATTTCATTATCACCTACTATTCACATTTGCATTTATAAATCATGCATGAAATTCATTTGCAAATCTGCAGGCCTTATTCTTCTGCAGTATCCCATACTGTAGTTAATATCCCTTAATATAAAATAAGCTACTTTTTTATTGCATAGCTTAATATCACATATGAGATTTCTAGGGTATGATTTTTTTTCTTTTTAGAAGGCTCGCCAAACTGTGAGAATATTTCTAAGGCTATTCTTAGGGATTGGGGAAAAAATGGCCGTATTTATCACAGTAAATGGTTGCCATATTCTGCTTTTGAAAGTAAAGCTACTTCTAAAAAGTATACATGCAGAGCAGAAGTTCTTATGCCCACAGACATTTCCAATTTTTTCATACTCATGTTGCTTAAAATCAGATGAAAGAATTACCTGCTTGGAAAGTTTTAAATCATTACTGATATTTTTTCAGGTCAAGTTCAAACCTTTATGCAAAGCTTTTCCAGCACTAGAATGTATTGCTTGCCCTATCAGATAGATAACTATCTAGTTAACTGAACAGAAACATCAGGCAGTATGTTATTTCTGATCCTGTGTTGCAGAGCATATTGTTTTCCTTTTAATTAAATTGTTCCGTGGTGTTCTACCCTTAAGATTGTGTGCTTGCATTTCATTATCACTTGTTATTCAAACTTGCATCTCATTTGAAATTTGCAAACCTGGCAGGTTTTTTCCTATCTCTGCTATAAATTATTACTTCATTTCCCATCTCATCTGTTAAGAGTGCAGCCTATTTTTAATGGTGTTTTCTCATGTGTAATGTTTCTCCAGCTCTGGATTCAGTCAACTTCGACTTCATTTCCCCCCACAAACCTTGCTAGATCTCCATGATTTTATTACTTTTGATTTACTTTCCTTATGCAGCTTCCATCCCGATTTGCTGTTTTCCTCCTGCTGCCATAGAGCACTTCTGTTAAAAACTCCTCCTTCTGGTTCAAAATAAATGAAAAGGAAGGAAGTAATATGAGATTTATGGAGTGAAAAGTACACTGGTTTGTTTAAGAGGGGGCAAAAGTGTAGTTGGTTCCTGTCAGCAAAGAAAGAAGCTTCTAGCACATAGTAATTTTTTATTTTATCCACTCTAAAAAGGCTAAGAAATCTGTACAGCTTGTAGCAGTCTGTACAGCTTGTAACCAAACTAGGTACAATGTACTCAGCTTCCTATTAAATAATTATTGTTATTATCTGCTTGCAGTATGTTTAAGAAACTATCCATCTCTGCCAGTCTGCCACTAAGCTTCACAGTAAATTGCTTTGATATTTGGATTGCTTAGTTTGTTCCCCATTTGTCTGGAATGAGAATGAAGTTGGTCCCATTTTTTTCCCCTAATCTGACCCTTCATTCCCACCATGTGTGTTTATGGGATGCTTAAAATTACCCATGGAGAGGCAGAGGGAACAGCTGAAACCAAGATTCTGGATAGAAGCTACAGGAATTTCAAAAGGAGTCCCTGAGCGTTCTTTCACTCTTCAAATTTTTTTTTTTTAAAATCAAGATTGAAACTGCCTCATAGAAAACTATTCTCATTTTTTACATCCTGGCTTTGCTAGTTTTGAAATCCAGCTGTGAAGTGTACATCTTGAAAGCACGCCCATGTACACACACTTTACATATTCATTCTGAATTGACCATGCTGTGTTTTTACAGCCCCTCTGCAGGCCTCTATGGAAAGACCCCCATAGGAGCTGGATGCAGAGGACAGGGCTGGGGTGTGGGCTGCACGTGCTGATTTAGCCCTCCTTTGGCATTGCTCTTGGGGGCTTGGGCTGCCCTGAAGCCCCTGATGGAGCCTGACCCTCTCCTCCTGCTCTGACAGAAACCGGAATGAAAGCAGGGTTCATTCGGCATTGCAATGAATGGCAGCACTGCTGAACCCAGTGCCATGAGCAGAGCTCAGAGCAGGCATCTTTGCAGAGAAAGCCTTTCCCAGCCAGATAAGAAATGTATGGTGGAGACAGTTGTCCTGCTGCTGTTGAACTCGGAGGAGTTGAATCCACAGGTGAGCAGTCTGTGCCAAATGTTACCTGCCTGTACACCAAGGATCTGACCTGCATGGGATCATCTGCAGAGCCTTAAAGGCAGATTGGGCCATAGGTGGGAGGTGAGGAGAAATAATGGGATTGCAGCTATGTGGAACAACCAGCCATTCTTCATTTCCCACAGGGTGGAAAGCAGGAGGAGGCTCTTGTCTCCAGAACAGTGTGGTCCTCAGCTGTACCAGTTTCTATGTTTCTCACAGGGAGTGAGAGCAGACTTGTATCTTTTCTGGTTATACAGGCTCAGTGCTCTTTTATTTGGCTTAGTATTTAGTTATTAGAAGCTTTTCTGTTAAAAAAACTTTTTGGGGAGAGAAGTCTTCATTATGTCTTTAAGTGGCATGGGAATTCAAGACAAAAATAAAGATTTCATAAAATGTCATTTTTAGGAGATGATAAAGTTTTAACCTAAAACCAGAAAAAGGTATGTGATAGAAATATTTATTGTAGCAAACACATCTAACTTAAAAATTACAAAGTATATGGATAAAACATGTCTGTGTAGAACCAGATTGTAAAGACAAACATTTACACGCATACCTCAGGACTGACAATAAAAATGGCAATCACATTGCTTATCAGTGTTCTTATTCATTTAAGGAAAATGCTTGTATATAGTGTTAAAGTCTGTGAACACTTTATTTCATATTCAGCAAACATTATATGTTGGCAGTAGAAACCACGTATTATAGGCTTGTGGTTTGAATTATGGTTACAGTGAAACACTGATCTTACAGTCATTTGGCTATGGAGATTGGCCTCTCAAATGAAAAACAGCACCATTTTTTGACAAATATTGTCAGGCACCTTTACATTTACTGTTAACTGAAAACATAAATGCTTGCTCAGGTGTCAGGTTCATTGAAAGATGTAGACTAACATTATGGATGGTATCACGAGAGGAAACAAATAGGAATTTAGGGCTCTTTCTCAGTTTTTCAAGTATATTTTCCTGTCAGGAAGCTTCTGGAATTAAATAGTGGGGTTTTCCCTCATCACTTAATCTCTACTACAGTAACTGTGAGGAGCATGGGCATGATGAGAATTTAACATGATCTGTAATCCAGAGCTATCTTTAACTCAGACTTTTCCATATATAGGAACATTTGCCTCAACCACTCCTAGTGTTCTCATAAGTGAGAGTATTTCTTGGTGTGGGAGGAGAGGAGGTATAATGGGAGAAAATATGTATAAAAAGCTTCTTTCTCAGCTTTGCCATATAAGTAGAAGAATTGACTTAAGCTTTGTACGTTGTTTCCAAGTCTTGCCTCCGTCTTCAGCTTTCAATATTTCACATTCCTGACAGAATGGCTAAGCAGGCAGACACCTCTGCATGTGGTTCTCTTCCATCACCCCTGGCTGGGGAAGTGCTGTGGATCCAGCTGGAGTCACCTACCTACACTGGAAACCATCAGCCAGTTAGATAAACAATGAAAGCATTGTATAGCATCTGTGATAGTGAAAGGTAATTACTGGACACCTGAGATTTGTTACACACTAGTGGAAAATGTTTAATTACTACTGGCAGATATTTTTCTTTCTGTTGATGAATTTAGAGGCTGTCACAGATGACCAGAACAGTCTTCCTTGTTTGTATAGTGCTGTAAGATTTTTACCTACTATTGTAAATACATATTCTTTTCATAAAGTATTGTGCTTTACTGCAGAAAAATGCAATTTGTATGACACATACTGATGTTGAATCAAATCACGGGATTAGATATTGATTGGTTATTATTGTCAAGGTGCCATTGAACTCCAGCTCCAAAATTATCAAAATTAAAGATTAGTAGGAAAATGCATACAATTAAACATGAAATTTAATGTAAGAGTACCTGTAGATAACTACACTATGACTGTAAAATAATGTTCTAGGCTTAGAACTACATTTCTCAAAAAATAGCTGAATGAGCTTACAGGGTAGGTAGATTGTCCTGAGTACTCTCATGGTTAGCTGCCTCCCGGTGTGGAATTTGCAAGGTTCCTGCAAACATGAAAACATCCATATTGAGGCAGGCTAAAAAACATCAGGATGTATATTTTGTCCCTGACAGTTGCCATTGGCAAGTGGTAGAGAAAAGAGCAGAGGATGACACAAATACATAATACTGTGTTTTCAGTCTGCCTCACAAGAAATCTTTGGTGTAGAAACTGCCAAAGGTTGAATCTGGAGTTTTTTAGATCACATAACCATTCCCACATCCTCTACCAAACCAATCTGTTTCTATTTTTTATCTTCCTCTGACCCACTTAACACTCTGGGCTAAGCTTTTCCCCAGTACTTCCAATTCTGTAGGGAAAAAACCCACATTTTTGAAAATAAAACCATTTGTGGATAATTTTTAAAAAACGAAAAAGGATAGTAGCATAAACCAGCAGTACTGAGTGTTCATACTTCGGTATAGGGCATGTCCCTGAAAACACCTGAACTTCCATTTGAAACAGTGACATGATTTCACATCTTTTCTGTAGGATCTGAATCATTACTGTTTTCTGATGCTTTTCATCAATGTTAAACAAGAGAAAAGAAGTTCCTCTGGGCACCCTTTCCCCTGTACTACATGAAAACAAGCAAAATTTGTAAAACACACCAAACCCTTTCTCACTGTGGTCCTGCCTGGTGATCCACGACTGGGGGAGTGAAAAGCAAAACAAAGGCAAAATGTACTTCAACCTGCCACTGCTACATGCACAATGAAGAGAATATTTTTATTTAAAAGACAGCAGCTGAGCAGCAGTTATTTAATCCATGCTGCTTGAGGGATAGTGGGGGGAAAGGGCATTTTTGTGAACTCTTCAATGGCTCTTGTGCAGCTTGATGGCCTTGGCTCCAGCAGAAACCAGAACTATCATAACAACATTGCAATAGCCCAGTTATGTTGCAAGCATTTTCAGAGTTATACTTCACAGTCACATCCAGTTTGATTGCTTCCAGACCTAAGACATTTAGTTTGGTTGAAAAAAAAATGAAAAAAGACAACCCCACAAAAAGCCTTTATCTAGCTGAAAAGAATTTTCATGTTGATTAGCATGTATTCATAATTGTGAATTTGCATTCTATAGACTTTAATTAAACAGTCCCCTTTATTGGAAGTATTATTCTGATTGCTGTCATCAGCATTTGTTTTGTAACCATGCAAAAGGGACAGTGAACTGTGCTAAGAAATCCTCCTCTCCAGGGACTAAGCTCCTTTGTGTGAAACTTGTGTGCTGGGATGTGTGCACACACCTAGAGGATGTACTTAGCCTTCAGATAATCTATTGAATTTATACAGTTAAGTCTGCCTAAAGTGTATGGGTGAAAATGGAAATGTGCTTGTGTTTGTATACTCAGGAAAAAAAAGCTAATTGTATGTGTAAGTGAAGTGTAAATATTAAATATTGGATAACATGGCATTTCACTGATGTCTGTGTAATCTACCTTTTTTGTTGCCTTGCCATTTGTGAGTTATAGTACCATCCCTGTTCATGATGGTAACACCTCTAGCCCTCAGCTTACCGCTATACTGACCAGGCAACATCAACTCACACGCAGAAGAAAATTAAATAACACCCAAATAATCTAAAGTTGCAACTGTTGAGAGTGTTTTGTTGGGGGTTTTTTTAAGAACAGTGACTTCAGTTCCACACATACTAGTATTTCCTACCTATAGAGTTGAAAGCAAATGATGAGCCCATTTCAAAGTGTGGAAATTCCACTTACTAATTGCTTGTTCTTGACAATGTGAAGTGTTTGACCTCGACTCTGAGGTATTTCTCCATAGACAGAATTGCCATGTCTGGTCCCAGACTGAATTATTTAGAAGTCATGTCTTGAGCTGCCAGCCTGCAGAGCAGCTCTGTCACTGCAAGACTTTCTTTTCCTTACTAACTCTCCCAGACATGCAGCAGGATTTCTTACCAAAACAGAAGAGCAGATAGGGAAACCAGTGGGAAGCAGAAGATGAGAATGCAAAGGGTAACAAAACCAGAAGGGAAACGTGAAGACTCTGGTTCTTTGTTATTGTTTAGGAATGTTTCAAGATGTTTCAAAAAAATTTGTATGTGTGTGCAAATATTATCAACAATTTTACAAAGAATATAAAATCAAAGGTTTAGCTCTTCTCCTTGTGTAATCAATAAATGTAGAATTTTTGCCAAAACCACAGCTACTCATTTGTTAAAAACATACAAGAATCACAAAGAACTTTTCAAATGTATTACAAAGATGAGGATTGCTGTGAAAATATTCTGCTACATGCCTAAATTATTACAAATACTGTAAAGGGAAGGAAAGACTGTTTTGCAGATGGAGATTATTTGGTTAATGGCTGTACCTCTGTTTTGAAAGCCTGAGTATATTTCTCCTAAAGATCTCAGTAGGCCTGGCCTATATGTGCATAAGTATACAATTTAGTTTTATTTATTTTAAAATTAAACAAGTGCATAAATTCCAGGCTCACGTGGAGATTCCTAATCAGCAATTCTCTCTGTAATTTTGGAAAACAAATCATGGGAGCTTTGTGTAAGAAAACAATGTGCCAAGTAATGAAATCATTATGAGCTAATTGCAAGTTAACTACTTTAAGCTAGCTACTGGTTGCCCTACTCCTCTAATATGGGTCAATAATTATATATTAAATTGTGTTACCAGCATAACATAATAATTATAACCAGGATGTTTTTAACACAGAATTATTGAAGAGTTCTCAATTTTCCACTTCTGTAACCTAAAATGGGAGCTTTGTACAGGGCTGTGCTCTGAATCATCACTCTGGTCACTGGAAAAGTGAAGCTTGTAGTGGTGTGTGTTGTTAATTACAGCATTTTGGATGTAATTATCATGCTTACAGGATGACTCTTGGGGCTCACTGGTCTGCATGTATTGATTATCTAGCTGGCTGACCTACCCAGTGGAAAAATGGTTATGCCCCACAGAAAAAAAGGGAAATAGTCATCTATCATGTGCCCAGTAACATTGCAGAAGAAGTTGGGGAGGTTGGGAATTCAGGTACACAGACTTGGGGCTGTCTGTGTGTCACTTCTCAGCTCCTGCTGTGTTCTACAAGCTGTAGGAAATTGATCTCTAACCTGTGAATAATGTGAAAAGAAGGAACTGATGGGAGAAAAATATGTACTGTACTATGGTTTTGCAATAGAGAGTGTGGCAGATAGGATTTCAGAGTGAAGTGGGTGACAGAATTTCTCATAATTCCAGTGAAAAAATTCTTTTTCAGATATGTTTTTCTTATGACTCTTTGCCCCTTACATTTTGTCAGGAACTTTTCTTTCCTTAGAAAGATCAGTCCTTAGGATTATTTTTTTTTTTTTTTTTAAGAAAAAGCTGTATTCCTATTCTTACAAGAAAATAAGACAGCATTTGCAGATTAGGTTTTTTTTTCTCCAAGACCATGGCTTAGAAGAGCAATCTCAAGGCTGAAAGGCATGGGAAACTTTCCACTTTTTCATATTTCCTCCACCAACTGTCCTTAATCTTTTTCATTTATTCAGACATATACAAAGATAATTCACTTAAGGTTGAGAAACCATTTGTAAAGCAGGTGAAGTATTATTTGATGGGTAGACTAAGACAGGCAGCCCTTGTGTGATCCTTTCTGATCACAAGTACAACACTGAAGGAAGCAGCAGGTGCGTTGGTGTTCCCACTGTGGGAGGGGAGCGTTGCGCTTGGGCAGCAATATTGATGTAGAAAACTGCAGACACAGCGGGGACAGAGCAGGGGACCACACCGAGGGATCAGACCCGGGCCAGCATCAGTGAAGCTGAGGAGAGACCTTGGCACTGCCAGGGGTATTCATCTGCATTTATTCTTCAGTTCAGTCTTGGCAACTCCTGCCTGTCCAGTGCAAGGGTAAGCCTTTCCCAGGAAAGCAGGAAGAAATGGTCCTGCATCAAAGATTTTCTGCTTAAAATAAAACAAAACTGGAGAAATCCAAAGAGAAAAAGCCCATTCATGCGGAGCTCTGGTGGCTCAGAAACCTCTCAGCAGCTCAGGTGCATTTGGGCCAGTGGTTAAGAAGACAGGGCTTCAGTGTGGGAAGAGGCAAAGTGGAGGAGGATGCCTTCAAGTGAATGTGTGTGTCTGGGAAGATTGGGTAATGACTGGGTGAGGGCAGGATGGTAATTGGCTGTGAAAAATAACTGCAAATGTATGTGTAAGTGAATGCCAGGCATGAAGGGTTTTGTGAGGAAGAGATTAAAGGGCTTACTGTGCAAGTGGGTGTTGGTATTTATGGTAAGGAGAAAGGGAGGTTTGTAATTTACTTGTGCTTAAGGTGGTAACTTTTTTTTTTTGACAGCTTTTTCAATCTTTGCCAGGGTCAGCAATTTTTAAAGTGATCCCCATGCCCATAGCAGATGCCTCACAGAACCGGATTAAACAGTAAAACTTCAGAACTTTTCTGAAGAGATTTGAAGGTCACAGAGTCCTGCTGGTTCAGATATTTGGGATGTTTTAGTCTAAATCACACCACTTGGATTGTTTCAGCAGCTCATACTTCACAACTGTACAGTTTGTAATCAGGATGCTTTCTCCTTTTTTATTCTTTGCACCTACATTTCTTGTTTCCTATTGCTGAAAGTGATTACCAGTAATTGTAAAGTTGTGGAAACAATTTTGAAACAGCATAAAACTGTTACAGTGTCATCAACCCTTTAATTTTGTAGACAGATGTAGTCTGATAAAACCCTGTTGCCTGAATACCTCTGCTAGCTTTCAGCTTGCATGAGATTGCTGGAAATAGGAGACATTGCTTAGTGTCTAGTCATCTCATTTGGTGCATATTTCAGCCAAAATAAATTCTCTCTTGCCCTACCCATTTCCTTGTTTGCTCATGCAAGATGTCAGGTCAGTAACCTCTTCTTCTCCTTCTTCTTCTCCTTCTTCTCCTATTTCTTCTTTTCTTCTTCTCTTTCTTCTTCTTCTTCTTCTTCTTCTTCTTCTTCTTCTTCTTCTTCTTCTTCTTCTTCTTCTTCTTTTCTTCTTCTTCAGAAGCATAGTTTTGTTCATCTGGTCGAAACACCCTAACAATGAGAATTACAAATATCTGGATTCTGTGGACTCTATACAACATGACATAGATGACATTCAACATCCTGTAACTGTCCTCTGAAACAGGCAGATTTGGGAGAGATTTGTGTCTACCCACAAATCAGAATTATGTGTTTTCTACCTATCTATCCTTATTTTTGGGTTATCTTAAATACAGCTACCAATTTCATAAAAGTGAAGTTTCATGAGGAAATATGAAAAAGCATTTTATGGGAAAGTATTGACGTATGTATACAAGGACAGACATTTATGTATATTAGTGTGTAGGATTCAGGAAATGTGAACATCTGGTTTCTCTTAATAGTCTTTTCTACTATTTAATTAATAAGAATTATTTTGATCTCATTCATGTCTGACCTGAAGAATTCATGAAATCTAGTTCTCCCTCAAGTCAATACATCTATCTCCACTGTGTATGCATATTTGACGTGTCTTTGTGAACTTAGTCAATCCATCTATTTGAAAGAACAGTGTGAAATTCTGTATTAAACCATGGTCTGCTACACACATGTCCATTCTCCTTTTATTTTCTTTGAACACAGAACACAGTAAAATGTATTGTACAGTGTACCAGTTTGATATCACTTTGATAGACATGATGTGACCTTACATACACACTCCAATGTACTCTAATCCGTGGTCTCCCAGCTCCCACTCTGCAGGATTTTTGCGATGTTGATGGAACCCTGTGCTTTCACAGAACAGCTGCAGTGACCCCTCGCCCTGCTCACTGCTGCTGACAGCTGCCTACCATGTGTAGAGGAAACCTCACAGACAAAAATCTCCCTCATAAAGCAAAGATCTTTAGATAAGCATGCAGGCCTGATCATGCTACTGCTTTAAAAATAAATAGTTTAAACCCAGAACTTTTGGTGTGGTGCTAAAAGAGTGGTAGCTAAATATTCAAGCCATTCTGCCTGGTAAAAATAATGGATATGTGACACAGTGTCTCCTTTTAAAAACAGAAAGGAGAAAACTTCAGTATAAACAATGAAAGGTATCCTAAGTGTAAATAATCTGCATAACAAATTAGTTAATCTGTCTGTTAGGACAGGTTTGACTTGCTAAACAAGGTTCTCATCAGGTTCTTCTGGTTTATGTTTAAGAGCAGTGTCACAACTACCTGAAGTCAGAAAAACATCCATCCAATAATTCATGTATCAAATGCAAAAAGTTTATTATTTCATCCGAATTGTAACTTTTGTTACACGTAAATACACATGGTGCATTTACTTCTATCAGGATTTTTATTTAGGAAAATATAAAACAGAAATGAAAGCAAGATTTGAAAATAAAAGTGAAGAACAAAGTTGGGGATGATGTTTAATTTTTTTTTTATTAAAACTTGAAAAATTATGAGGTAAAACCAGGTTGGCATTGTACTTCTTAAGGCATTTCTTCACATACAGTACCAAGAATTATATCATTGCTAATGTTTTCCTGCTGAGCTGCCGTCATCTTTTGTCTTGCTGTCGTAGTGTTGCATTGATGTACCTTCCCCATTTGGGTAGAGGTCATTATCCTCGTGCCCGGCTGCATTGCCTCTGCTGTGCAGGTTAACTGCTTGAGGTCTTTTATCTAGACAAATGTTTTACCAGAGCTTTTGCTCCATGATGATACAAACTGTTCCTCAGAGGTCAAATCCAGATGAATTAGCAATGCTGTGATAGCATGTTCCCTGTATATTCACAGTTATTCAGAGACCCATGGGAGTTACGGTATCAGCTTTGTGAAATGAATAAAAATAATTATTAAAATGTCCTTTATTTTCAAGACTTTCTTCCCCTGAGTAAGTACTTGTATGTTGTCTCCATTTAGTACTTGTGTCACTGTAAAACTGGCTTGTCAAAAAGAATGCGATTTTACAATCAATTTTGACAAATGTATGGTAATCATAATAGCCAATTTTTACAAATAAACTGTGTTCATAATGAGCTCAAATCACAGTTCACACATTTTTTATATGTTAGCTAATTCTATCAATATCTTCATTTTAAATAGTAGCTTTGAGACTATTAGCCATTCCCTGGGCATTTCTGGTAGTTTCTTTCTGTGCATGAGTGATAATCAAGAGGCAAAATAACAAGTGAGAAAATGCCCTAAAGCTTGCCCAGCTGGGCTCAGATTTTACAACATCTACTTTTTACTATCAATTATACGTTAAAAGGTCTAACAAGTACATATCACCATGCCCAGAATTTCAGTAGATTTCGTCAGCTTTGTCCCAAACTGGAAAAGATGTGCACAACAGCTAATCCTCTGCATCTCTTCATAGGAATTTGAATGCATTCCTTGAATTGCGAAATAGTATTTGATAAGACGTTGCTGAACGAAAGCAATGAGCACCATAACTTGTCATACAAATAAAAGGTTTTTTTCTTCTGCTGTTCCTACAAAACTCAGTTTAGGAACATAGCTGAAAAAATGTTTCGCTTTAGGGATGTGATTAAGACCTAGTGAAGCAAATGAAGTTTCTGGAGGTGCCAGTGTGGGGACTAGGAATCCTTCTCTCAATCTGGACTAAATTTCCTTTAAAACTTAAAACTTTTAAGTTTAAAATGACAGAAGCAGGACCAAGGTCACTTGCCTTCCCAGAGATCTAAAAGTATCAATTCATAGTAGGATTTCAGTATTTATTGCTTTAGCTGCAAATATTTAATTTATGTTGAAAATACCAATACACAAATTTAACTCAGTAATTCCCATGTCTTCCTGTCTCCTACTGGGTAAACCACATTGGCTTCAAACAAGCTCTGTGTGGGTACTGGCCTCTTTGCATGGAGCCCCTGAAAGGGTCAGAGCTACAGTAGTAAAAAAAAAAAAGATCATTTTTATCCATGTGTGTGCATAAAAGCAGAAATATATATATATATATATATCTCAAGGTATGTCTTGTTGCCTTAGAACTTAAAACAAAGTGCACCTCTGAGCTTTGGAGCCAACACTTAGTGGTCATGGGTGATAGCTGCAGTCATGTTAGGAATACATCTGCTGCACAGAGAACCTGGGGGAACACTGCTGTTTGTATGAGCAATATATTAATTTTTTGTTGGTTAGGGTGGTTAGGATTTGGGGCTGGGATTTTTTAAGCAGATCTGATTTAGTAGTACACACACAAATACTCTTCTAAAGTCTTGTTTGTATGAAAACATTGGGAGCCAGAGAAAAAGAAAATTGTTCTTCAGTCTGAATTATGATTTAGACCTGGCAAAAACTTAGGTTTTGGGACCGGTTTCACTCTGGAGTGGAGGGATATTTTTAGCTGAACAGGAACTGATTCAATTAGCGCTTAAATTAATGAGTGATGTCTTTTCACTGTCTGCTGTCCCTACTGGGGATTAGGCGCAGTCTGCCAGGAAGGATGCAGGGCTCATCTGAAGTATTGAGGCCATGAGGATGCAGCATGGGTATAGAGAACTGGCATTTTTATTTTTCAGTTAGGGCAATTAGTTGCATTAGCCTAATCATGTCCAAATAGCTTGGTTCTCTATGAAATTTTCTGCTTTGGTACTAAAAAATGATCAAAGACTGACACTAGAATTTGATTTTTGTTTGTTGTATGAGTTCATTTAGAGTATGCCAGCAGCTGCTGCAGCCAGTGAACCTAAATAAATGCCTGTTGGATATCTATTTAGCAGCAGGCTCCAGTTTTTTCAACACCGTCTCCATGTAACCTTTTAATCTAGTTCTTGTCTTTGACTTTTCATATTTTATATATTTAAACCCTTGATGCAGATATTTTGCATTAAGTGCTTTAGAAATCCTGATTTACTGCCTCAAGGGATTAACCAGAATTCCAGTATTCTTTCTTTATCTACATTCATTTACACAGACCATTTATTTCTAATAAATATATTGGTCAGATCATATTTCTCTGGAAATTCTTAAGCCCTGAAAATAAATTCATGCAGTGACATAATCAAAATAATAAAAACTGTCTTGCATATTGATCTTACTCTTGCTTTAAATATCACCTTCCAACAGCATGGTGGGTTTATATTCTCCAAGTAACCACCACGTTTGAGGTTCATGCTGCAAAGCTCTAATTTTTAGTTGACTTCCAAGGGAATTTAATCAAACTACAGGATATATGATTCAAAGCAAAAAATGTAATTAAGAAAAATCTTTTTCTGTAGGCAAAGAGCAGCTTGTTTTCATTAATTTTATGAAGAATGTTGTTTTTCTTGGCTGAAAACTTAAACTCATGGGACAAAGGAAGATTTATGGGGTGATCCGCAAAATCACGCAGGTTTTGTGTTGCAATGCTGTTTTTGCAGTGACCACTAGAGTCCCTATAGTTGGAAGTTTATCAGTATTTCTTTTTATAAATCTCTATTTTCAGAAGGGGCTTTTATTCAGAGATTAGTTTTGAGCTAAATATATGCACACAAAGGCTCAGTGTGTATGTAGTGTGGTAAGCATGTATATTTTAATGTAAACAATTTATAATATTTTAAGAGGTCTTACACTACAAGTAAAAATGAAACTGAAGTAAGTAAGAACAGCTATTTAGATCTTCATTCATATACTGCTTGTGTTTCTTTGTCATTATGCTTTATTTAAACATACGGCAAACTCTCCAGCAGTTGCTGAAAGCCACTAGTGTAGAAGATCAGAGACATGATGTCTCTTGCCCTACTCCTTCAAGGTGTCAGTGCCCCTTGTGAGGTGCTTGGGCTGAAGATCTACGTGTCATATAAAGTTTTCATCTTTGTGATCATTAGAGTGGAGTGCAGAACCAGAGACACAGCCAGGTTATTGGGTGGCACTTTAACTTATTTCTCCCTTCTGAGTTTTGACCCCTTAAATGTGAAGTTCAAATTCGGCTTTAACTTTGACATAGGTATTTTTAAACCAAATAATGAGTTTATTTAGTTAACTGTATCAAATGAAATACCTTTTGTATCTTTAAAAATCTCTCTTTAAGAAGATCAGTAGTTCACGAACAGTAATGAAACAACAATCTTAACAGAATGCTCTTTCATTCCCCATAATGTCAGCAAGAGTGTCTACTTGTTTAATGTTGTAGTAAACAGAAAAGTTCATGGTTCAGTGCTTAAGCCTCTGAGCTGTCTCCCCAACTGTTCCTGGCTGCCAGTACTTTACTTACTCAACAGGAAACTAATTTAATTAGTACAAAGAACAGGCCAGTACAGATGCCTGTATGAAATTCTTTCAGTTTTCAGAAGGCATATGTTAAACTCCCTACATGAGATGGAAAAACAGAGATTGTAACATTTACACAATGAAATATCTGTTAACCTGTGTTATCAAAGGCTGCTGTCTCAAATTATGTTACTGTGGTCTTGCAACATCAAACCAGAAAAATATTTCAGTTGAAAGGCAAAGAAACTGATAGTAAATTTAAGACAAGCTTATGTTTCATATTAGGAATTTCTTCATCCAGTATGTGACTAACTGGGAAGATGTACCATTAGTTCTTAGCAACACTGTCTTCTTCTAAAGTCTGCTTCACAAAATTTATTTGAGTAGCACATTCAAGCAGTACTTAAGAAATACAAAAATTAAGGTTTCAAATTTAATTTCCTCCACCTGTGGTTTATGCACTCATCTACAGTTTTCATTTGCCAGGATCATATATTCTTATTTCTTTGGGCCCTCAAGTCACTTTTCTATAGGATAATGGATTGTGAACACAGATGGATAGTTACTGTTTCCTTTCATCTTCATCATTCAGTATTTCATCCTATGCATTATGGCTATAGCATCCATAATCTGCACCAGGTATGGAATCATTAGTTTTCATGGTGGCTTTTCATTATGTGCATTCTGTCTTAGTTCTTTTCCAGCATTGTGAAGCCCCTTTCACAGTACCCCCATGAGCTGACATGGTATGAAGGTGTCCATTTTACGCACCAGGAGCTGAAGCACAGGTATTAAAATGGCAATTGTTAAAAATTAATCAATTATTCTTGCCTGATTTTTCAGAGCTCCTTGCATCCTTTAGTGCTCAATATGTTCAAATTGGATTTCATTTTGCATTGACCTCAGTTGGAGGAGTGAATGCTCAGCATATCTGCAGCCCAGCCAGGATCCATCTTGGATTATGCAGAAAATGAGAGCAGCCAAGTGAATTTCTGTTGGGAAAAAAAAATAAAAATAGGTTAACATAATTTCTCTAGTATCACGTAGGAGCTCTGATAGTAGTTTTTGCCATTATGTAGCAACTATGGCAGAAGCAGGGCTCAAATGCAACTTTTCAAACATTCAGCTACTGAAATTTATTTTTTCTTGTCTGTCCATTCAACTTACTTGGACCTTCCAACTTCCACAATAAAGTATTTGAGGGTCTTATTATAAATAAAACCCTTTGTCTTGCAAAAACAACATACAGTTTGAGCAGTAAATGTGGCAAAGGTTTCTTTTGGGACAAGAAAATTATCTTGTGTTAAAGACTACTACAGGTACACAAGGGATTAGCTATATTGCACAAGCACTTTAATTCCTTTCAAGAACTGTAATTTCCCAAATTTTCAGAAACTGATAAAGTGGAAGAGGTTTTGGTGTATGGAATCATACTGATCCCTTCTTTCACCTTCATTGAGATGTGTTGCCAGTGGGATTCATACCTTTCCACCCTCAGTGTGAGGTCGGTAGGTAGCAGTAGGAGGTGATTATCCTCTGTGTCAGGCTGACACAGGAGAAAACACAGTGCATTGTGCAAACAAGCTTACCTGCTGTTTGTTGGACAGGAGATAATGTTGTGTGACCCAGGAACAATAGGTCCTCCTGCTGCTGCTGAAGAGACAGGCAGCTTCCTGGCTGTTTGCTCTCTACTGTCTGCCCACTGCATCTCCCTGCCTCCCTCTGCCCTTTTTCCTGACAGTCACATCCCTGTTCCCTAACCTGGTGCTTCAGCCTGTTTCCTCTCTCCTTGTCAAAAAGGAGTCAGCCATGGGATTATGCACAATAATGCCTGTCCTGATTACTGTGTGTTTAACTTGAAAGGTATTTTTAATACCGCTCTAGTGCTTAGCAACCCCACATTACAGCACCTCCCAAAAAAACCCCTTCAAAAATAGTCTTTTCTAGGATGGGAAGAGTCCATCCCTATCTTATCAAAGTTAAATGTTATGGAAGTTGGTTCTTTCTCTTTCAGCATATTATCCTTCTGACTGTTTTGTTTGCCTGACTGTCCTGGTCAAAGATTAAATGACTGAGAACATGGCAAATCCTGGCTTTCTCGTTTAACCACTATTAATCACTTGACATTGCATTTAGAGCTAGTTTGCACAAGATATGTGAAAAGCAAAGAGTCTCACTCGCATGCTGGCTTAACTGCCAGCAACATTTTCCCCTCCCATCTGCTGTGTTCATTATTATTTAAAAGCAAATCAGGAGACAGAATTGGATTAGCAGAGTGGGTGGCACCAGTGGAAAACAAGCTCTGTGTTGGCAGTCACCCTGCCAAGTTCATGTGAAATTGCCCATTTTAGTTGGCAGCTTCAGCTTAGCTTGGTGTGATGACATATGGGCCTAGAGGGTAAGAATCTATTTCCATATTATAGCAGCTTCTGCTGTGAAACCTCGTAGTTTATAGCTGTGTGACTGCCTGGCTTTGGCTGCAGACTCCCCTCGTGGTCTGCTCTGCCACACAGGGCTCCTTGGCCATCATCTCGGCATTTTTCCAAGGTCCCCTTAGCAGCTCTTCCTACGTGTTGATACTTGGGTTGCCCCCAGCCACTCTGCTGGTCCCAAGCCATAAGCATGTTGAATTTCAAGAAGCAAAACAGGGAAGCTCATAACTCCCTCGTCTGTGGCACCACCAGAATCAAAGGAGAAAAATCAAGCCCTTGCTTTGACTTTTAAGGGTCAGTAGTTTCTCAAAACAGCAGGGATATGTATTTTATGTTTGAAAAATAAATAACATAGCATGTAATTTATACACTGGCTCAAAACTCAATCACCTCATAAATAGGCATGTACAAATGAAAAATTAACTTCTTAAAATTAATAAAAATTCTCTGTTACAAATATTAGTGTTCTAGAATTTTCCAGGATATGATTTCAGTGTCCAGTGTTGTCTATTGTACTTCTGCATAAAGGAAGTTTTGGTGCCTTGTATTGAAATCCATGTGACAGGGATACCACCAACTAAGTCAATTCTATAAAATAAGCTCAAAGATATTTCAGAAACCAGACTGCCCCTAAGTCCCTCAGCTGTGATTAGTGAGTTAACAATAACATTTCTTATTTCAGAAATCTTTTTCATCCTCTACTTACTATATAAGGAAAATAATTAAAATAACTCTATGCAAAGCCCTTTCAAAGCACAAATAATGTATCTCTCTGAGTTTACTGTACCGTTATTGTCAGTTATTACTTGATGGAATAAAATGTTTGAGGAGGGAGAGTTACAGGCTTTTGACATGCCTTTAAACTATTTATTATAATTTCTAGAATTTCCAGTGCCTTTTTGATCACTTTTTTTTCTTTTTTCTTTTTTTTTTTAAATACTTTGGACACTCTCTACTGCTATACATTACTTTAGATAGCTTTGTTTTGGGGATAGTGAAGGGGAGCAGAGACATCTTGCTATTTATTGGGAGTATATAATCCATTTCTGTGCAATGTGAAAAATGGGAAGACCTTATTCCTGTTAATCCTTGTTATCACAGCCTGTGCATGGTAACAGCCCTGGTCTAACATAGTTTGACAAAGATGGACAAAACATGATGCATTATGATGCAATATCATAATGATGCCATTAAGAACCCCCAAGCACTTACAATGAGGAGATGAGTTGGACCTTGGAAGATGGGAGTTGGGAGTTGGTCTGCCTCCCCACCTGTGCTTGTCTGCGCATGCTGCAGTGGGGGCTTCTTGTGCATGATATCACTGTTGTCATCTTCCTGCTGTTAATTCAGCAAGGATGGGTTGAGAGAAGTGTCAGTTAAGGGGCAAATATGTCCCAGTCAATGATCAAAAAATAGCACTCTTGAAAAGGAGTGTATTTATCACCAAATGGCTGCAAAATTTGAACATAATGCACCAGTGAGGTGGTTAGCTGGTATCACTATAAATATATCAAACTAAAGGCCTGCGTTTTGCAAGGATTTATTTCTGTGATGAACTCAGTTTTAGAAGTCCCTGCTGGGGGTGAGAGATGTGATCAATGCTCAGGCTCCAGTGGCAGCGTCTTTGTTACTGCCTATGCAGAGACCTGAGCACATCACTTAGGCACAAAGAGGCAGCTTAGTTCTTTGTTCATTCTTTATACAAGCTAGTTACTCATTTCTTCATACATAACTGCTGTCATTCTTCATAGCTAAACTATATTTTATTTCTGGATGAAATTAGGAGGCTTTTTGGAAGGGTCTAATAATCAAAAGCCTGCATTTTAAGGTGAAAAGTGCTAATGAGATACAGAAAGTCACACTATCTGTTTGTAGAGAGCAATTCAGTGTTCTCCTGGTGCATCTATTTCACCTCCTTTTGATATTTAAACCCAGAGCATGACAGTTACACAGAAGCTGGGCATCATACTGTATAATTGTTATCTGTCCATCTGTTCTGCTCCTTCTTTCTCTCCTGTAACACTTTTCAGCCTCATATCTTCAGTATTTTTCATAGATACAATTTACACTTTGCACAACTCAAAACGAACACAAGCTAATCAGGTGGACTGAGCTTCAGTTGCCACAAACAAATGAGGACTTACTGTAGTTCTGTGCTGTTCAGTAATGCTAGAGAAGTTTCACTTTGAAAAAAGCCATCGCAAATGAATTTACGTGCCCACCCAGATTTATTTTAATTAAAATCATCCATGAGTCTTGGCTGTTGCTTTGACTACTAAGTACTTACAAATAAGCTTAATAGACATGTTTGTTTTTTCCGCACCTGTAAAAATATATATTCTGCTACATGATTGGGTTTTTATCTGATTTATTTAAATAGAGTTAAGTAAAGATGCAGTTTATAGGGAAGGTTAAAGGGTCAAAATCCTATTTAATTAACTTATACCCACTTGGGAAGCAGCCAAGGTAAAAGAATGCAGTGAAAGTAAGCTTCAAATAATATGAAATCTTTGAAAAGGACTAACAACCTTTGGTGAAAGGCTTTCCTGTTCTTAACCTTGTGTCATTTAAACTATTTAAATGAGCTATGCAAAACCTTACTTTTATAATGGAGCTTCAAAAAAAAAGATTAAGTATTTCTTGCAGTTACAAGAAAACCAATGCTTATAGCACTTTTGAAAGAAAAGTCTTCAGTACTCCATCTTACCATGATCCCTGTCTTTGCATACCACAAAATGCACAGTATGTTGCACCTGATTTGACATCTACTGTTTCTGCTACAAGCCTCTCAAGTGTGTGAAACTGCTTTTTAAAAACATTTAAGTCTTTCGAAAAACAGAAAGGGAGGGGAAAGCCCCTCTAATATCTGAAGGAGGTCTGATTTTCAAAGAGTGTAGATCCAGCTTGGTTTCTAAAAGCTGTGTCTATGAGAAGAAGCAATCATGCTGGATTTCCCAAACCATGCATAATATTTGAACATAGTAGTCATACATGTGGAAAAGGTTCTTACCCCTACCAGAGTGGGACCTCTGAGAAATAAAATTACTGAGCCGCTTTGTGATCTCTTTATGTACTAGATAGTATATCTTCATTGCTGTAGAGATGCTCTGTAGAGGTGCTAATTCTGGAACATTTTTTCCATTTAATACCACAGAGACTGAACTGGGGAAATATTTCGGCTTCAGTGCTTCATATGGTTTTGTACGTAGAAATAGAACTGGCAGGGAAGAAAGCAGCTGGCCCGAAGCTGCCAGTAACTATTTCTAATGTCACAGATTTTCAGCAAAAATCCCAAGTGGGAGCTGGATAGGTGAAAGGATGACATAGCAGTATTCAGCAAGTATCAGCACACCCTCTAGGGAATGAGCATGGAGACAAGCAATATCTCATAAAGACACCCTTGCATTTCCTAAACTGGGAGTTTTTTTCTCCTGTGTTCCATTCTAGTCTTAAGAACTCTCTGGCTGGGAAACAATTCAGCTTGAAAATGTCAACTGCAAAGACTTCCTGATATCTCTGTCAATAAACACCACTGTATGGCATTCATGGTATGGATGGATAAACAGATGAAGACTTTAGGACATAATCATATTTGAAAATATATTCCAAAATTTAAATACATCTATTACTTAAACTTGCCATTAATATAATATGCTATAATCGTGGGGAAGATCCTTCTGCTTCAGCATGTGAGGTCTGCTTTCTGTCTAATTTATATGTGCTTAAGGGTTGCCGTGCTGTCCTAAAAAATGTATTTTAATTGACATAACCACTTTGTCATGATGCTCAGTCTCTCAAAAGCCACAACAGCAAACAGAATGTACAACCAGATGGTGTTTAGCTAGAAGGATCTTTGCTATCCAGAGTCCAGCTGCAATGATATCTGTTCTGTCAAGATAAAACAAAGGCACTCATAACTCCACATTCCAGATTAAAAATTCCTTCCTGGTTAGAAAAGTACTTTCTAGGAAAAACACTAATGGAAATAAAAATGCAGCTGATAAGCTGGGTTTTTGTTGGTTTTTTTTTTTGTTTGTTTGTTTGTTGGGTTTTTTTTTTTAGTTTTCCCATCTCTGCTTTTTCTTCCTTCTGCACCTGAACACTCACTCTGTCTTCTCAAAGAAAAAAAAAAAGGAAATAACTTAATTCCAAGCTGCCTGTAGGTACTTGCAGGCTACTAGAATGATTTTGGTCATGATAAACATTCACACTTTGTTTTCTTAATGCTTAGCATTTATCTGTGGGGTCTGAGGTAGTTTATAGTGTTGTGATCCCTTGCAGAGGTATCTTTAAATTCCAAAGAATCTTTGTTATAGCAAAATGGTCCACACCCATCTCAAGACGATCCCACAGCTACTCTGCACTGATTACACCAGCAGCATTAAATTTGTTCCAAGACCACTTAGCTTTCAAAAAGCAACTTGACTAATATTAACAATCATATGTATACAAAATGCCCTATTTTTAAGTACCTGTGGATGCTTTAATTTTTGCACGAGGCAGTGCTTAATTTTTGGGAGGACATGAATGCTAATGAGTCATCTGGCAGGCATTTAGTCTTTCATATGTCATTTTGTCCAGCAGACTTTGCTTTGGGGATAAAAGCCATGACAGGGAAAAGCAGGAATAAATTTCTGATTATTTTCTCTGAAGATAGGTAATTCTTGTATTAGATGTGGAGGAGTGGAAGGAGATGGTCAAGCATATAATCTCATATGGGTTTTGAGTTGGTCAGCTGTTGTGTTTCAGATAAAATAAATTTAAAAATATGCTTAGGTTTGAGTTGATAAATAGCACTGTTATTAACAGTAACCATCATTCCTGACACTGGCAGTCAATGAGTTTCATTCATGGTATTTGCAGGGCACAGTTGATCAGCTCTCCCTGAACTCTAGGCTTGTATTCTTCATTCAAACCTAGACAGTGACCTGTATTAGATGCTTTTCTATCCCATCTGAATTCTCTGAACTCTGGTGAACTGTGACTGGAAGCTTCACAAACGGTTAAACATCTCCTTGATATGTTGGCAGGCCAACATATTTTTACTGCTAAAATAAATTAAAACCAACCAAAAAAATTCAAAGAACTTCCAGTCAGAGGCATGGGCTCCCAGCCATCTCTTGTTTGCTGCTCCCTTGAAACATGTACAGGAGATTATCCTTATTAGGCTATTTTACGGGTATTCCCAGATCTTTTGAGTATGGTTTTCTTCCTTTTTAATTAGTAGGTCATTATGTGACAACTTCTGTCTGCTCCCCTAAGTGGCTGGCTAAGGCAGATTTCACAGTGATTCTGGATACCTGAAAATAATTAGCCATGTGTGAGTTGGGAGGTGGCTTCAGATGTTAGAATGTGAAGCTTTGTTCTTAGTAATGCACCAGGGAATGCTGCTGCTGAAAAATAAGGATGTTATTCCATCATTTTGTCTTTGCAGACAAAAACAATGTGATAAGTTTCTGTCTAGCTCTATCCAGGCAGTTCCTTCTTGCTCCCTCACCAGTTTTGAATCCCATTAACTGTGATGTTGCAGGTATTTGGAAGTTTGGTGCAAACTGAATCACTTCCAAATTCTACCTAAAAATGTCACTTCTGATACTTTTAGTGATCCAGTGTACAGGGAGTTCCACAGAAAATTTTACAAGTGACAGGGGCACAAGTTGCAAGGCAGGAGCAAGGAATGAGGTTTGCAGCAGTGGGAATTTCTTAAGCTGGCTCTGCCATAAAGGTAACACATGGTAGAATGGTACCACAGCTCAGCTCACTTGCACCTAGTTGCTTGTAGTTGAATCTCCCCTCCCTTGACTGTTTAGCTCTGCAAGAGTTTACCAATGAGAAGATGTCTTAGCAGCACTTCTGAAGTTCCTTTTCTCCAGAGATGGGTTCAAACCAGTAACAAACCTGTTAACCAGGGCATTAATGCCTTTATATCATCTTCCAACAGGTATTTCCTTTTCTGAGTTCTGTTAAATACAACTGCAACAGATAAGCTTTTCTTTTTTCTTTTTTTTTCCTTTCAGATATTTTAATTAAGCTATCTACAAATTTTGTTCAGACATAGCATTTACTTATCTGTTTGAGAGATGAGACCTGGTGCTACCAGAGATAAGGATCCCATTGTGAGAAAAACACTGGCAAAAACTGTAGGTTTAGGTTCTCTCATTATAGATCCAGAGGGACAGCATTTCTCCAATTCACATTCAGTCAGTTCCTCTTTGGCAGGCTTTTTTTGCAAGTTATCAGGGTGAGAAACATAGCAATTTAGACATGTTAATCAGATAGAAAAAAGGTTATAGGAAGTTGTAGGGATTTGGCTATTTGTCAGGTTTGAGAAGTATATTCTTGCAAACATTTCTGTTCTTCATGTGTTTCAAAATCCTCAATTTGCATTTTTGTTTTTAATAAGGTTTCCATGGCTTTGCTTGCAAACTATATTAAGCTCAGTAACACTGCTATTTTTGTAGTATCTTAATCTGAAGTACTAGTTTTCCCAGAGCTCACTCACAGCGGGCTGTGCCTTATTCTCAAATACTAGAAGACGTGTAGTAGATTCAGTCCTGGCCATTTTTCATGTGAAGCCTTATTCAAATGGTAATTGTGAAAGGCTTTGTGGACTTTGTTCTCAACTCAAAGAATAAACTTCAGCTGTGGGCAGCTAGGGTAGGAAAGAATTTTTGCTGAAAGACTTCTAGAAAACTAATTTGGAAGTTACCATAGCCACTCAAAAGTTAAAAGTATACCTACAAATCAACTGTGAAACCAATCACATTATCAAATAACACTGGAAATTAATACTGTGAATGAAATATATTACAGTGAAGATCAGGCTTTGTATTCCTTTTTTTCTCCTCATGAGACATACTATGAAAGAATTCATTATAATATTTTGTAGAGACCTGTGTGCAAAGTATGCACAGTTGCTTTGCAATTATTGATATGCATATATGCTACTTAGCAACTGATGTATAATTTACGTTGGCTCTTCAGAGTCAACTTTCCACACTGGACTATTGGGGGCACATTTACAGAGTCTTCAGTGATGCAGGACTTTCATTTTGAACTCTTACTGTGCATAAAGGTACGATTTGGAAAACTCACAGTCCAAGTAAAGATTTCAAGTATTACCAAATGTTGCAGCTGTTCGAATATTGTATTTTTTATAAATATAACCGTATTTATATAATTTGAGCTATTGGTGGCTCCAGCTAAAACTGGGCACTAATTTTGGAAGACACTCTAAACCCAGAGGCTGGGACATAAACCAAAGCCCTTGTTACAAAACAGGTTGCAGTGGGATGAAATTACTTGCCTACAGTCATATTCAGCAGCAAAACCAAAATCTTGATTTCTGTTTTCCAGCCCCATATCCACAGTGCCATTAACATCTCACCTTTCAAAGGTTATATCACTTATTTAAAGTATACTCATAAAATAACTTAGTTTATAATTGTATTACTATTCTGATTTTTTATTTTCTTATTAGTTTACAGTCCATATCTAGCAGTCACTTCTTTTAGGGTCATCTCTTGGCACCCACCCTAAAACTGCAGTCAACTCCCACACACAAATCTCTTTATTTGGAGTTGCAGGGCTCTGCTCAGAGGCAAAGTCTATCTGTGAAAAATTCTTAACACAGCAATATGTCCATAAGAATCTGCACTATGATTTATATGTTAGAACTGTGGAGAAGAATATATAGCAATTTTCATAACTTTAGATAGAGTCTGGGAATACCTGTGGGTATAAGAATACCAGTGCAGTAACTCAGACACAAGAGAAAAAAGTAGAAAAAATTAATCAGTAAATCCTTTGTTACTTATTTGACAAATATGGTTTACTGCTAAATACTGATGACAGTTATTATTATAAGTGTCCTGCATTGTGCTGCATCTGTGAAAGAGTAGTAGCCAACAATTGCCAAGATAATCTAGAGGTGTCATTTGAGCATTAAATGATATAAATTGCTAAAGAAATATAAGATGAATTGGTAAAGATGTGGCCTGCATGAGGGGAGAAAGGTGAGGATATTCTCTCTTTATTGAGTTATGCCCCATCCTAGGAACAAGACTGGAAGTCACATTTATAGTGTGTTTTGCAAAAGAGATTACACCTGATATTTTGGCCACAGATGTAACTTGCACATATTTTTCTAGGGCTTCTTTACCTCTTTAGTTACAGGGGTGCAAGATCCTGAGCTCACACTATAAACTGACCTTGTCAACACAAGTTTTGACAGAAACTGAAATTAAACTGTAATAATTAAGCTTTGTAATAAGTTGCTTTGTAGACACATGACAAGGAAGAAGATACTTGGCTTCAGTGCTATCTAAGTGATGCAAATCCACTATCTTCCTGTGTGTTACAGGGCTTTTGAGTTCAAGAATCACTAACCAGCCTATAGTTGAAAATATTTTCTTCAAACTCAGTTTATAAAAAAAAAAAATCACGGTTTTTCTAGTGTATCTGTATCTGGTTTTTTTTAAAATACATTTTTAATGACAGCCTTAAGTCTTGCCTCTCCTGTGTATTTTGGGGCATGGATAACTAGATAAAACTGAAGCCCAGCAGAAAGCAATTTAAGTAACCTTATATTTAGCCTTAGTGAACAGTATTCCTCAGGAAACCACAAACAAGGTATAGTCCATCGAAGAAAATCTTCCAACAAAGCTAGGCTGTATACTAAAATAATCTTTGAACTAGCACCTCTGAAGATACACAGAGCAACTTTATAGGCATCAATCTACTGAGCCTTGTCCATGGGGTAATTCTGAGCCTGAGCTAACAACACTGCAAATCATTTATTTGTCATATATAAGAACAAATGCATTTCTTTCAAATTTCACAGAAGTAAAACTTCCATGTGAAGGAAGGCACACTAAACAGTGTGACAACTGCATATTTTAAAGCATGTATTTATAGAAATGTCTTTATGTAGCCATCCTTTCCACACACATTCAGACTCATACATACACATTATTTGGATGTTTGCATTTGTGCACATATATTATAGACATAGATATAAAATAAAACACATGTGCGTGTATATGTATATGTGTATATATATATATATATATATTTGAAGGGAGAAAAGGATTTATGGCAGCTGGCCAGATTTAATTTGTCTGCTTGTATTTAGCACTTAAGGGCTTATATACTCAGTTTGCTCAAAAGAGTGAAGAAGTACTCCTTGCTTATGCCTCAAATCAGAAATGCATGAAGTGCAGCTGCAGAGATAATACATTCTCCCCAAAGGCTTTGGCTGAGCAAATTAGGTGTCAATGGGGTGCCTGCGCAGGCAGTACTCTCTCTAATTAGTCTCTTGAGCCTAGTTGGTGGCAGGTATAAGATGATCTAATCAATTGGTCTGTGTCTGATGGTACGTGTAAAAATCCTAGCAGGCAGAGCTGTCTCCCACAGGTCACTCACCTGCACAGCAGGAACGCTCATTTTCATTTTTCATCTCTTCCATCACATGATGCTGACAGTTGGTTTTAAGGAAATTGAATCCAAAAAATATCTAGTCCATAGGGCATGTAGGTCAAAATAAAGTTGCATTATGGGTATTGGTGATCCAATTAATTAATATTTATAGCAACAAGTTGCATGTAGATATTATCTGAGTGCAAATAGTATTGCTAATGTTTGGTTGGCTTTTTAAAATGACTTCTCTAACAAAGATAGGAATAAAAGGTGTGGGAAAAAATCACCTGTTAATACTGTACTTTTTTTCAGAGAGGATGAACAGTATCTGTGGTGTCTGCACAGTGGTAGAGGGAGAAGCAGAAAGAGTATTATTGCTGATGATCTTAAATACCTCCATATTTCAGCTCATAAAGAATACAGTTATCTCCAGTTGTCAGCTCACATTTTTATTTTAAAACTGGAATACTCTTATAATAATGCTAAATCAGCTGCCACATAAATAGACCTGCACTCTGAGTGTGCTTTGAATGCTAAAGACTCTACGGGAGCACAGCTCCACCCGATGTGATAATTTATACAGAAATTAAAAGTACGTAGAGAAGGATGCTGATGCTGCCAAAAAGAACATGTATTGAACTGGTATTTTACAGGGAAGGACATTATTTCACTAATTAAAATAAAGAAAAATGTTTGGGATTTAATCACCCTCCTCTGCCTCATGTCTTGAGAGCATGATTAATGTTTAAATTACAAGCTTTGGTATCCCTTTCTAGAACTATTGTTACATCAACAGCTACTCTATTCTGAAGTTGGTGTCTGCTGTTCCTAAGGTGGACTAACACTCTATCCCATTTGGGTCTGGGACAAACAGAATGTATGCAGCAGCAGATTTCTCTAAGTAACAAACATAGAAATGAGTCACTTCATGTAGATTACTTATTTCAACTACATCATTAACTTGCTTGTAGAAAGCTATTAGGTTTGGTAGAGATGTCATGAAAACCAGAAGTACCAGGAACTGTGGTGAAAAAAGTTCATTTTTAAGGCAGTCTGTTATGTTTCAGGGTTTATTTTTGTTGTTTTGATTGTTTGGGGTTTGTTGTTTGGTTTTGTTTTTAAGGAGATATGAAAGAACCCTATTTTGCTCTTGGGAAATCACAAGTTGTAAATATTCCATTTAACAATTTGCAATTTTATAAGCAAAGCTGTGACCAGAGGCCATAAACAAAATCTGCCAAGTCACCAGGCAAAACTTTGATTTGTATGATGAGGGAAATGTAAAAATTCTAAGGAAGGATATTTCTAAAATATATCTTTAAAAATGCAAACATGGAATACTAAGCCATCTGGGAACTGAACGGCAGCACTGTGTGGAGGGCTCTGCCTCAGGTCTTTGTTGTGTGAACAACTGATGTTTCAGTTCAAGAGCCATGCTGAAGAAACAATGCTTTTTTAATAAAAAGATTGGTTCACACCAGTCTAAAATGTTCTGGGTTTTTTATTGCAAATTTTCTGCTGTGGATAAAGAGATGCTCCCCTCTTTTTCCAATTTAGGAGAGGTGGCTATTTGATGTCTCATCTTAAATAAAAATAAATGTGAAGAGAAAGTGCACAGTGATTACAGCGCTCCTCTGACAAGTGGCATATATGTGTTCAGTTTTTTCCTCTTCCTCAGCATAGAAGAAAGCTGGCACTCCACAAGGGCTCTCTGAGGCAGGGGAAGGGATTGCACCTGTTGACTCCACTTTTGAATTGACAATAAACATTCAGACAATTAGGGATTCAAATGCAAACATTTTCTATTCCTAACCACCATGCTTGTTGTGTCATGTAAGGATTTCATACACAGGGGAAACACCTTGGCTGCCAGAGCTGAGGGCTCAGCCTCAGAATGCCCTGCCCATTCAGGCACTGGTGCAAGCAGTGGGTCTGTCATGCAGGCTGAATTCCCAAAACTGGCAGGCTGTGCATTTCAACACGTCTGCAGAGAGACTGAGACCACCATACTGTTCCCTGGTTCCAGTTGTACTGTGTCTTCCAGCTTTCCCCAGCCAGAACCATTGGTGAAATGTAGCATCAAACCATGTTCTTTTCCAATGATCTAATGTAAATCTTGAGCCTGTGTAGAGGGTGGGGGTGATGTTGCCCACCATACTTTTACACAGGCTGAAAGCTTCACAAGAAACCAATTGCAGACTTGGCATGGTAGGATCCAGCAAAGCTGGAGCTGGTGGAATTGTGATCATAAAACTGTCAGCTGCCTTATACTGAGCCACAGCAGGAAACCTGTAAACTCTGCTACCCTTTCTTAGTCTTCACTGTTGTACCTGTGGTCTGCATTGGTGCTGCCAGTAGTTGCCACAAAGATTTTATTTTCCCCAAGTGTTATATGGTAACAGCTCTCAGTTTATTAATTTCTAAAGAATTTCTTTATGTTCTAGGGCTTGATTCTGGAAGTACTAAGCTTCCAATGATGGTATTCCTCATTTCACAAGCTCAGACCCTGCCCTGGAGAATATGTCATCAGCTTTGCCTACAGAGCCAAACTTGAAACCAGAAAATGTAGTATTGTTACTGGAAAATTGTAGCATAATCCTAGGAGAAGTGTGATGCTTATCTCCTTTAGAAATTGTCTGGAGGTCTTCTGATAGAAAGGGAAAGTTCTGTGTAATTCATTTAATTGCAGTTATTCTCAAGTCTGAGCAATTTGATAAATACTGGAAAAGCATCCATCCAGAGACTTTTCTATCCCTATGATTTTGTTACCTGTCTCAGATGTCCCTGCTGATTATGCCAGTCTTTGGAACTCCAGTAATTTGGGCATAGCCTGAAATCAGGCCAGCTATTCTGGATCTGGGCAGATGTGGCTTCCAAATTACAAGCCTGCCTTCCACAGCTGTAATGTGGGTGGCAGTGGGGGCACCTGCAAGCTCAGCATTGGAAGGACCTTTGGGAATTTAGTTGCTTCTTTCTAAGAAGGAGCTCCCAAAAGGACATCCTTAAAAAGTGCTTTTGAAGGAAGGGAAATCTGGAATTTGGGGAATATTATCAGCGGTGTTTTTTCACTGAGCAGTTGTCAATCTCTGCATGTTCAGAACACTTCTTTTTAAGTTTTTGAAAGTAAACTAAATGCATCAGCTCAAATGTATTCCTTGAAACAAGATTTATTGGCATTTCAGCCAAGCTTCTAGACCCTGGGGAAAGTGGGACTTTCATGTGGAATAGACAGTCCACACAAACTCTAGACGCATTTAGGAAACAACCCAAGAAGGACTCTAGAGGTGGTAGACCAAGCTCCAAGAGGGCCCAGGATGCTTAAGAACAGGCTTTTGTTAATCCAGTTCAGGTATCCTGGTGCTTAAAGAACAGAAGAAGAGCTGTCAAGAATCATGACAGGAACCCTGGAAATTATGGAAGTTAAGATGTTGCGTAGACATTGGGGTGCTTTGTTGAAAGCCACAATTAAAATGTTATCCTTGAAACTGCAGTTCAAAACTGATGCCTTGTTTTGCTCCTGCTTTTGAGATGAGGGCTAGACTAGATTCACTGGCACCTGCATCCAGTTTGATTTAAATAGTTTTAGAACATGCTAATACAAACCAGTTCCATGCTCAATGAATATTTAATCATTCTTCTTTTTTAAGTGATGAAATTCCTTCACATCTGACTGTCTTCCTGCAACTGCATTTTAAAAATGTATCAAGTCTGTAGTTCTAGTCTTGGAGAACTTAACAAATATATTTTCAGAATTTCTCAGAAAGTCTCACTTTATTAGTTGGCATAGAATTTTAACTGGACATTTGTTAAGAGTTAGCTATGTTAATTATAAAATCATTTCAGTGTCTTCAGTTCATCCAGTTCATCTAGCCTTCATTCAGCCTTCACGTGGCTCTTCTTGTAGTTATTGGATGCTTTGTTTTGCTGTCCCACATTCTCAGCCTCCCTTCTGTTTTGTGCAAACCTCAAAAACATCAGGATACCTTCTTGCAAGTCCAACCATTGCTCTGAGCTTCTACATCAGTAGAGTGAAAGACAACATAAGTGAAGCTATTGATAGTGTTTATTTTTGTATTTGAAAGGAGAGTTTTTAGTTATCTGCCTAGTAAAAGAAATATACTGAAATAGAAGTGGATACAATTAAATACAGCACACCAAGAAGCTCCATAACCTGGTTATGTTTCCAGAAATGGTTGTGATTTTACCCAGGGTACCTCAAACAACCCTTGGGAAGGAAACCTGAGGAGACCTTTTCAGAAACTAGTTGCAAGCATTGTTGTAGAGGAGATCACTAGAGAGAAAGGGGGCAAAAAGAAAAGGGGGCAAAAAAAGCTTGTAAACTCCAGAAGCTCTGCCAGCATTTTTAGCAACCTTCCTTTGCATTCAGGGGGTGTGACCCCCTTTAGAAGATGACTGTTTATGGCTGTCTATAATTTCCACGGAGAATGTTAGTGCTAATGGCACCTCTGAAGATTAGCTCTTGGGGGAGAGATGCATGAATATGGATTAATATATATCACTTAGGTGACCACCCTGAAAACATTGGTGTTTTAAGTTCTTTTTCCTGAGGTACCAGTTCACATGCTTTGGAAGTCTGCCCTTCACTCTGAGCTTGTGTCTTCATAACTGGCTTTGGACTAACCTATCTTTTACCAAGTAAAAAAAGCAAACATTTTAAAATGCAATTTATGAAGCTTATTATAATTTATATTGTTTCCTTACAGGATTAAATTTACCAGGTTGGAGGAGGGAAACAAAAACCTAATGAGGAGGCCGACACCAGGAAGGAACCACGGCCTGTTTCCTTTCTTTCTCTATGGTGGATTTCATTCAAAAGAAAATTGAAGCTGGCAAGACCCTGTTTTTCCCTGCAATTTATTTAAAACCTTGCACGCATTTGGATACCTTGTGATTTCAGAGAACTATGTGAAGATTAAGCTTTTGCTTACTGATACATGGCATGTACTCTTTCAGTCTTTTGTGTTTGATTTTGTTTGATTTTCCACTGCAGCACTGCATCTTTGTAAGGATTTTATGCTTTCACCAGCAATGTCTTAAATTCTTTCAGACAACACATTTGGTGTTCACACTTCTTCAGTAACAACTGTACAAAAAGAGCCAACAGTGGCATAAAGGACTGTGTGTTTTCTTTGAGGGCTGTGCATAGTTTGCAACCAATGGGAAAACTACTTCTTCCCAGGGCAAGCCCAACTTGTCTGATCAGCTGACAATTACAGCACCTTGCCACTCTTCCTCAAGTGTTGTTGGGTTATTTCTTTTTTCATTATCCCCTCAGACCATTCATATCCATTTAAAAACATGGCAATAATTGCATGTTTACTTCAGTACTCTAAATTTGGTTACGCTGCTTAGGCTATGTAGCATGCCAGTTTTCAAAATAGGCCTGTGAGAAGGACAAAGCAAAAATTATGAGATGTATGCAGCTGACAGATATACAGTGAATTCTTTATGGTTTTATTCCCTTCAAGAATTTATCTTTCTTTTATGGGTCTTGGCTAACATCTCTGTGTTTTTCCTCACACTAGTTACCTTTCGGAATATTTTCATGAAAACAGAGATGATGAAACTGTTGTTTAATTCAAGGCAGATACTGAGGTACAGAAAAGCTTCTGTTGAATGAGCCATTAAATCTAGCTCTGTTACTTTGCCACGTACAAAGCAAGGTGGAGAATTCTTCCCATCCCAGACTGTTTGCTGTTCCACACCAAAGCACCTTTCGAGTTATTTTCCATAGGTATTCTGAGCTGATTGGAAGGCACTACATGATCCTTAGTCTTTAAATAGGTTTTCTGAATGAATCATTCAAATGCAAACTTTGCAAGAAACTAAGTTGTGTGTGTGATTTTAGAAAAGGAAGCCCCTGCTACATTTTGGCTGGGGAGAGCATTGTGTTCAGGGGTGTGAAAAAAACTGCCCCGACTGTTTACAATGCTTTGCATTCAGAGGGGTCAGGGTATGGTGCAAAAATCACTGTTGAGTTATAGTCCTGCTTGGACAGAAACACTTGCTAGACAATATTATTCTACACATAAATTTGACATCCTTTGCTTGCTGGATGCATTGAATTACATTTTAAGGAAGTGTGGTAATGCTTTGGTTAGCTTTCAGTGTTCAAAAGGAGGGGAAAAGGATTTGTGCTACTGCCATCTTATTAAACTCCAGCAGTGTTTAATAAGAAAAAGACACCCAATAAGGCAAATCCTTGAATGCACAAGTAGCTACAAAGATCTCTTAATGAACTAGGACAGGAGTCTACACTTTCAAAGAAATGAACCATAGAAATATTCTCAATATTTGCACAGCCATTAAAAGACAATTTTCCCCAATGACATCTCTGTTTGAGGATCTGCTAAAAGCCATCTGAAAGCCACTTTCAGTCACAATCCTATTTAGAACTTAGTACAGTTTTCTCCTGCATTTATAGGGGGAAAAGTGACCACTGAACTTTTGAATTTATCACACACTGAAACTGCCTTAGACGTGGTTTGTTTGGGTTTCATGTTTCTTTTTTTTTGTAAGAGAAAAGTCTTTTATACATTATCTTTGCTACTTAAATTGTGTGCAGTTTGATGATTAAAATTAGCTATTTTTAGAAAAAAAAAAACTTGCTGCAAAATCTGAAGAATTTTTGAAAATGTAACAGAGATTTTGATTAGGAATATAAGGGTAGTTTCATAGATGCTTCTACTTGACAGCTTAAATTTGAAGGCAAGCAATTACACTGCTCATCTAACCATCTGAAGGTTTAATATAGAGAGTAATTCCCCAACTGTTCCCACAAGCCTAGCACATTACTATCCATAGTGACTCACATACAGTGTTTGCTTAAGGTACATATATGTGTGTGTATGTGTGTGTGTGTGTGTGTGTGTGTGTGTGTGAGATTATCTTCTATGCCCCATTCCCACTTTCAAGCAACCACTGAAATAAAGTAGGTCCAAAAATCTTCCAACTCAATTAATTGCCTGAAGGTAAGTTCATTAATGTCTAAGTTTCTAAATAGCAACTTAATCTTCAGCAGTAATGAGGTTATCTCAGCTACTGATCATTAAGGAGTGACCAGGGTCTCTTGCTTCTGCACCTACTTTCCGGGCACCCTGACTGCCTGTGGTGACTTGGTTTGCTGCTCTCCCATGGAGGCTCAGGGCCCTGGGGATGTTCTCCTGCCACTGAGGTGACCTAGGCTCAGCAGGATGGTGCTTTTGACATGTGCACTGCAAATTAATCTCCTGGAATATCAGATCTGCTGGGAAATATCAAGGGTGTTTTTAGAAAGTAGAAGCTCCTTTGGCCAGGGAACTAACAGTTTACAACACAGCCTTATTTCCCTCTTCTCCCTTCCAGCAGAGTCCTTACTTGCATGGTTAGCCCAACTGACACCCATCAGATACACCCATCAGTTACACCCATCAGTTAGGACCCCCAGACAGCTGCCTACCTCTCCAGCTGTTTTCACCACAGCTCTTCTCAGTGTTGCAGAATAGACTCTTTAAACCCCATCAATGTTCTTGAGACAGTGTCAGCAAAGATCAGTAGTGTTACTCTCTTTTCCTTTCAACCTTCCCCAGTAAGTTGCCCAAAGAATCTTCAGAGAGTCAGGAAGTAGCCCAGCCTTCCAGATGTGCTGTGGATGCCTGGAACATGATGTTTCACATTGTCAACACTCAAAAGTTGGCTTCAGTGACCAATAGTCTCTGGGCACAGTCCTGGAGAAACTGTGGCACTTGCTCAGAGTCAGTAGCCAGCAGCAGAATAACTTGCATTTTCCTACCACTTGGCTGAGACCCAGTAGATCTTTCCTGGTGATAGTTGAGAGGATGTGGCTTTGCTGCAAGATGGGGGAGCAGACACAGGGCAGCAGATACAGCAGGCAGATAAAAGGGGGAGGACATGTTCTGACTCTGTATGGGATCTAATATTAAGTGAATGGGGAAGGGAAGATGGTGATAGAGATGGTCTGCATGATACAGAGAGTCCTTACAAGTTCAAGTTCACAGAACCTGACTTTACAAGTCAGCCAGCTGGAGATGGCTCAGTCCTCTCTCCTGCTGGGTTTAGAGCAGCTCTAATCCACACCCAGCAGGCACCACCCCAGAAAGGACACTCCAATAGTTCTGACATTACATTACTGTATGGTGTCCTGGATCAGTTGGGTCCTTTTAATTCTCACTCTTATTTTTAATCAGAACCATGGCTTAGGAGTCATCAGTACAACAGTGAAAATTCAATCTGCAGTAGACAGAGGCACAGGGGGTTTTGCTTTCTCTTTGGTGTGAAGGGGTTCTGCACTTCAGACTCCTGGGAAGAAAAAGTAAGATAAATAAATAAATACCCTGTGGGTTGGTGGGTGATGTACACCCCTGTGTCAGTGCACGCAACCAAATGTGTAGTCAATGCTCTGATATGCTCATATACAAAATATTCATCTGTGAATATTACTGGGTTTGTAATCATTGTTATATAAAAGGTTTACGCTGTACAGACTGGGGAGCAAAATGCAGATACCCCATATAAACAGAATTAGGTTGCATTACTGAGCATAACAATACTCTCCCCTACCAGCATTTAGGTGGAGTGACTGTATGTTACTGCCTTGCATTTTTCACATAAGCAAAAAATCTGAAAGTAAAGGATGCACTAATAATTCCCATCCCCCAAAACACATTTCAATGGTGCTGCATACAAAATTCCTGCTTGCCAGCTTCCATGCAGATTTTTGTATGGTGCACTAAGAGGTGTTCTTTTTTTAACAAATAAAAAAGGGGAGGGCTGGTACATGAAAACAATGTTAATGTAATTAAATATATATATACTTCAGAAGAACAGCATAGTAAGCAGTACAGTAAAATAAATGTCGCATTATTTGTTACACCTTGTAATTTGTCTGTATTATGAAAGATGTAATGGTTTGTCAGCTGTAACTGTTGTTTTCTTGTAACATCATATTGAATAAAGTGTAGCAGAATCTCTCTTCTCCTTTGTATATGTGATCTAGACCTAACCCAAGGAATAAAGGCTTTCTTTTCCTTTTTGTTCTCCAAAAACCGAACAGGGAAATAGTTGTAAACAAGAGATTTTTAAGGAATGAAAAGTACTTGGAAGCAGGCAGGCACTAGACAGTAATGAACTGAAAAGATTAGGCACTGATTCAGTCAAACATGAGCTTCACCAAAACTACAAGACAGTGCTGACTACACAGAGCAAGATTCTTCACATTTCTGTCTGTAAGTTAATTATTCGGTGTCTCTGTTTTGTTATATATGTGACAAGGGACCTCTTTACAGTACACTGAAACTTAACTGAAGTAGTGGAAAAGCCAGTATTCTGAAAAAAACCAAAATAAATCAACAGGTCTGATTTAAATGTATCATCATATGGAGGAAGAAGTCTGTTTTATTGCAACTTTTCTTGAAATAGAAAACTGCAAATTCTGGTAGAAAATCAGGCAAAACATACAATATGCATTTTTCACAGCTTCGATGTGGAAGTGCAATTTATCCTGGTTCATACTTGATTATTTATTTCAATCAGTGAGCGTGTGCTGCCTTGATTCTTTGTCAGTTTTTCTGTGCACCATAGCATTAGATATGTAGGTGCTTGCCCACACTATATATTATCGATACGTGCGTTCAGGATTTTCTCCTCCTTTCCATTGCTTCTAGCTTTTTTGGTACCAACATTTTGCTAGGACTTATTTTTAGACAATGAATGCTAAATCAATGCAGCTTGCACAGACTTTGTTAGAATATTTGCCTGAAATGTCAGAATATGCTGTTTTAGCAAACACAAGACTCTATAGGAGTCATTTTGATCTGGGAAGGGGGATGGCTGGAGAGCAAGTGCTCGTACTGTGTAGGCTGATGGGGCAGCAGCACTAGCCTAGAATATGGATAATGGAGGACCTAGATTATAGTCTTGGCTCCAGCTGATTACAACTATTTGAAGATAAAAGGGTCTTCCTTTGAGCTAGCACAATATAAGGCTGAATGTGGGTCTTCAGTGTCTCAGGTTTTATCTGGTAGAAAAATGTTCTGGCCCAGTTCTGATTAGAGCACTTTCAGGAGAAGAATCCTCATTTTTCAATCTAGAAAGTTGCTGCAGAATGACATCATCTGCACCCAGAGGGCATTGCATAAAAACAAACTAAGAAAACACATGCGTGCTCATCTATTTATATTTTACCCCCAGTTCCCACTGGCTAGGGCAGGTTTAGGAAGGTGTTGCCTTTTTATAGTCTAGATGAATAATTTGTATTCCTGACTCACTACCTGTATGGCAACTTTAACCTACAAATCCCTCAGATACAAATGAGGACCAAGAATTATTACCTAAAAAGGTTTGTATGTTTGAACACAGGATACCAGGAAGCATGTTCAGAGTCAGCCTTTAATTATGTAGTATAATCCTTAAAGCCATCTCCTGACCCCCTTGGCTGCACTCCTAGCCTGTTTAGCCCCAAGGTTTTCTTCCTAAGCTAGCCTGGCTTCTACAGCAAAGCAAGAGATGCATTTAGCTAGAATAGCAGCCACCCCCTCCCCCGAGAAAAGAAAAACCAGAGGGAAGGTGTTGGAGCAACCCTGTGCCACTGGGTTAACACATACAGCTTCTCAATAATGCCTCTCCTTGTAAACCTCTGCAAAGTAAACCCTACAGCAGCGGAAGGGCTTGCTGCTACCAGTGGGGGGTGGTGTTATGGACATTAGATTTGAGAGGCTTATATAGCACATGGGCGAGGATAAAGGGATACAAATCAGAGAGAAAAAAAAAAAAAAACAACTGAAGAGATTTAAAAAAAATATCCAGGGCCAAGTATTTACTGTTCATTTCCCTTGCGAGTGGTGTTATATATTGTCTGCAGTGAGTCATGCTGAGAGCGAGCCAGGCACAATAATAGCTGAGAGCAGTCCTGCAGCCCCTTCGTTATTGCTTCTGCTGGCTGATACTGAGTTGGGCAAAAGAAAGTGATTCCAGAGATATTCCTTTTTTTCCCCTTTTCTCTTGTTTCCCAAAGGGCCCAGTAGTGATTGCTGGGGCTGTACTACCTTGAAAGAACTGCTAAATTAAAATCAAACATTTTAAAATTAATTTTTCAAGGACCCATATGGTGATTCACATAAAAGACGTAACAGTTCTAAGTGCTATACCAGATACTGCAGTGCTGTATATCCCAGCAAAGTCTTCATGCCTAAGGAAATTTATGATATCATAGAAACATTTCAACCTCACCTTTCAACTGGAATCAGGACTATGGTCACAAGGGTAGATGTTAATTTTACAATCCAGCTAATTATAAATTTGTCCCCAGCTTTCACCTGAGGAGCTCAGAGATATTTGTGCATCAAAGAAATGCGCATCCACAGCCCTGGAATATATCACACAGATGCAAAGATCCATATTTTTGTAAAAGGAAAAAAAACCTACCCCAAAACCCAAGGCACAGATTCAGTTTTTTTATTTTCAAAGCTTTGCATGGTGCAAAAATACCCAAGAGAGTATTTCACTTGGTGTTTGGTGATTCAAAATACTTTATTAGAACAGTTTCTCACAACAACAAAGTGTAATTTCTGTGTTCAAAACAAGTCGTGTTTCACAGTACAGAGAGCTCCAAAGACACGCCGAAGTGTTGTGCTCTAACAGGACTGTTAAGAGTTGTTCATTGACCAAATGCCCAGCATCATGTCAGTGTGGAGAAGCAGAAATTGCATGTACCATCATTTGCTGGGAAATACTATAAACGTGAACTGCCACTTGGCTGCATCAGGCGACACAACTTCCAGAGATCATTTCAGATATTCCTCTATAATCTCGATTTTTTTTCCACAACACACAATATATAAAGCAAAGGAGAAATGAGTTTGTGCATGGCAGGCTGTACTCTACAGCAATCCCAACAAGGAGTATTTTGGAACGCAAACTGTCTCCTTGGTGGGGATATGAATCATGGAAGAGCTACACTTCTGATTTCACATATCCACAAGGCTCTCTCCAGAAATGCCTGTTTGCATCTGGGCAATATACATGTTTTCACTACTGGCTGTTCAGCTTGCACTCATGCACGTGGAGTGACTAATTTGGAATAGCAGGAACCTGTAATTTTGGCAGCAGCTCCTTCAGTGGCCAGAGGTATCCTACTCTTCTGCCAGTCCAGAGACAGCAGCAAGTGAGCTCTGTTTGGCAGAATAAGGATTTGCTGCTCCATAGCTTCAACAGCTCTTCCAAGCTCTTCTGTTCTTCTTGCATACACCTGTTGGTGCAGCAGGAGTGGAGACAGAGGAAGCAGGAGAGAGGGCATGAGACAGATGCGTGTGTGGCCTGGGGGCAAGGTCATGAATCTGGCAGTGGTTAGGACATGGTCACAGGCAAGCTCCAGCATTTTAGAAAATTCCCTTGTTTTAGAAATTTCCCAAATGTTCTCCCTACTGCTAGCTGGGCCTTTCTTTTATGACCCACACATGAGAAAGGGACATTTGGATACCCTTTCCCCAAGCACCTGCAGTTTAGATTTAGCACAACCAATTGATCAAAGGAAAGGGGAGAATCTCAGAGGGTTTCGGATGAGCCCTTACAAGTCCCTAAATATGAGGAAGTGTACTATACATTCACCACCTGTAATAACACAGAGCTATGAACACCCCATTGTGTTTCTGTAGTGTTAGCCAGCAGGGCTCCCTATGACAGCATTGCCGAAGTAAACAATACCCAGTTTTTGGGAGAGGATGCTTGTGACACACCCCAGTTGGGCAGCAGTGCCAGATGGGCTGAAGGAGTCACCAGTTAAAGCAGGGAAAGGAGCTGGGGCCCGGGAACAACATCAGCTCTTACTGAAGGCCTGATGACACAGGGGAGCTAAAGCAGCTTTGCTCCCAGCTCCTTGTCTGAAAAACACCAAACCATCGGTGACTCACTCGGTGGGACCTCCCAGCCCCTTCCCCCCACGGGGCCGTGTTAGCTCTACGGGAACTTCATGGTGAGAAACCGCAGCACCCTTCCAAACACTGGGCCCGGTGATTCCCGCACCTGCAACTCAGGATGCTGAGCTGCTTTGCACCGAAATGTTTTGACTGCAGGAATCCGTCTGGCAGGAGGGAGTGCCAGGAAGGAACAAGGAGCACATTCAGGTGCGCTGGCTGTGCTGACACCACTGAGCTGCCCGGTTTGAGCAGACAGGCTTCGTTCCCCACAGGGGCCGCAGACACGACGGATCCCGGGGCATGGGGAGGAGGGCCGCTGGGAGGGCAGGGCCACAGCTCGGGGCGCCGTTCGCGGGCAGTCCCACGGAGGTTGAAGCTCCGTCCCGCCGGTGCCCGGTTCCCCCGTCGTGCCGGGACCGCCCGCGCAGGGCGGGAAGGGCTGGAAGCCGAGCCGGGAAGGGCCGGGCTGTGTCTGCGCCCGCTGGGAAACGGGGAGCTCCGGCGCCAACGTGAGGGAAAAACAGCTCCGGAGTGCTAAATGCCGAGCTGGGCAGAGTGCGGCCGCCCCTGGGTTTGGCGCGGCGGAGTAGCCGTGCCGCTGGGAGAGGCGAGATCGGGGAGGGTCTCGCTCAGATTTTCCGCAGGTTGCAGGAGATGCTGCTGTGAATATGGGGATTCTCCTCCCCTCTCTCAGTCACGGCTTCAGACTGTCGGGCAGAGTGGGTGCGGGGTGCTGGGACAAGCCAGGCCCCTCGCTCCCCTCACGGCGTCCACAGCCTGGCCCTCAGCGCTGCTCCGGCCAGCCGGCATCCCGCCGGCCCTGAGGTACCCCAGACCCAGCCTCGCCTCCTTCCCACAGCCATCCAAACGCTGTCATCTGCAGGGCTTCACAGAATCATAAAATGCCTGGGTTGGAAAGTGCCTTAATCCCTTGGACGTGGGCAGGGACACCTTCCACTAGACCAGGTGGCTCAAAGCCCCGTCCAGCCTGGCCTTGAACACTTCCAGGACTGGAGCAGCCACAACTTCTCCGGGCAGCCTGTCCCACCATCTTAGCACATCTGGAGGCGCTTTGCTGCATCCATCAGTTCATGTGCAACACCTTCAGTCTTGTTTGCTGTATTGCCTCAGATCCCTAATCTGCCTTCAAATAGATCCATGCAGCAGCTGGTGCAGCAACCGGACTTTGGGCTGGTGTGTGAATACCTGAAGATGGAATTGGAGTTCGCCATCACTAAAACACAGTATCAAACTCATACTTGCCCCCGATGCTGATCTTTTATTAATTTCTTCAACACAGAGAGAGAAAAAAAATGCAACCAAGTTCTTTTAAAGGTATCTCTGGAGCCTGAGTTAGAGAAATGGCCTTAGGATGATTTTTTTTTTCATTTTTCATTTTTAACATGAACATTTACTTAAAAGAGAGAAAGAAAATGTGCTGTTTAATCTCTCTTTAGTCTCTGCCTGGTTTATTTTCCACACATATGATCTCTTTTGTTTTCTGGTAGTAATCACCTAAACAAGTGATTAACAAATGATCAGCCTGCACTGTTCCTATCAGCAGGATGCGATGCAAGGGAAAAAATGCAGAAATACACACTGATTCTTTTTCTTTCCTAACTCAGTACTACACTGTCCCAACAAAGAAATTGGGGTTGTAGCAGCACACACACTTTTTTCTTTTGAGGTGTCCCTCAGCATTTACACAAATCTCCCAGAGCTCTCCCCGCACCTTCTTTCAATTAAATTGCTTTTCTTAACTTAATCTGGGACTGTTTAATTAGAGCGGTTGGAAGTTTTTCCCCAACAAAGCAAGGTTATTCAGCAGCTTTGAAACCCACTGATTTATCAGGAGAGAAAGACTTATCTTTCAATTAACTTCCTTCACCTGTAGATTGCCAAGAGCTCAGGTTTCTCAGCTCAGTGACAGGATTCCATTTGAATGACTGCGGGGTTGGAGACCTCAGGGATTTTTGTTTTTCGCCACGGAGCCAGGAGCCAATGCAATTTTCCAGTATGTGCAGCTATAGGATGCCAGAAATCATTGACTATTTTGGTTTCAGACTCCACGGGCTTATGTCATGACACTCTCAAAACTGCCATCCCCAGATATTTCAGTATTTCAGTTTAGACACCATATTTCAATGTTCATTTCAAAACATTTCAATGTTTTGGTTTTAGTTTGGATTGAAGGGTTCCCAGAAAACATTTTCCCATGGTAGAATGAATTACTGATAATCACAAGCAATGGAACTTACCAAGAGGGGATAAGAAGCTTCCCTGGTTGGAGGAGGCACTTGATATATTCGGACTACCAACTAAGTAAATAATGATTTAATAGATCCTGCTACCACTTATGCAGGGGAGATCTGGTTTTAATCTGGTTTGAAATCAGTTGGAATCCTGGTAACCCTGAATTGTTGGGGGATTTGGGTTTTTTGGGGTTTTTTTGGTTTTGGGTTTTTTTTTGTTTGGGGTTTTTTTTTTTTTTGGTGGGTTTTTTTTTGTTTTGGGGTTTTTTTTGTTTGGGTTTTTTTTTTAGTGGGGTTTTTTTGTTGTTTGGTTGGTTTTTTTGTTTGGGTTTTTTTTTTTGTCTTTTTGCATTGATTTCAGTAGCATAAGGACTTAGTCCAGGATGGTTTGCTAAGATAGACACAGCAGTTTAAACACAGATTGGAGCTGTGTCTAGATTCCACTTTGTGAATGTTGATGAGTTATGCAAGCAGGAAGTCAACCTTGATTACCTTATAATTTGTTAATTATATAAGCTGCAACAGCTACATGGCTTACCAATGGAGAAATTTACATTTTGTCCTGTATAAACATATTTACAGATTTTACAGGTATGGTTGTTTCATAGTTGACTTTTTCACCTTGCGGTGATGACAGGTTTTTTGTCTGCTATGTATACAGATATATGCATTTCTGGGGAAAAGGAATGTGATTGTCTAGGCAATGCAGTTCAGAAAAAGGAATTCAAGAAACTGCATCATAGTGGAAAGACTGAAATCTTAAATTTCATTAGCATAAAGGTCCCATTTGCTGTCTTGGCAAAATCAACAGCTACTAGGCTTTAAACCTATTTACAGGAGTAAATGCTATCATGTGTAACTTCAGTACCAAAGTAAGAAAATTCCATCCGTAGGAGGTCATTATTTAACAAAAATACATCTCTATTCTGTTAATTGTTGTGCTAAGAAACCTTTCATGGAAAAGACACTGAAGTAGGACATAGAGGTTAAAGTGAAGTCATTTACATTTTATTTTGTTTGTACTTAAAACTGGTTGCAGCCTTTGCTTTCTGCTGTGATTTGTCTCTGATCAGCATTCCCACTGTTCTGAAAAATTGATTTGAATTCTAAGTTGATACAGGAGATGCATATAAACAGATCTCCGCTCCCCTCCTGTGAGGGCAATTTATGCAAAATAAGTTTAGGGGCTCTGGGATTTAAAGTTTACTGACTTTTGTCTGTGGGAACTGGAGTGCCACTTTGCACATCGTGAACGTTGTCTGTGAATTACCTGCCTTAAGGGGGATTGTTAGCACATGAATCAAAAGTGGCTGACTAATGTAGAACATCTCAAACAAAAGGATTAGACAATAGCTGAGACCAACCAAGATGCATTTTAAATCAGCTCAAGTTAAATTAGGTGCTTTTTAGTCTAATACTGCTCTTAAGTATAATGTTGAACACTGGCTGTGAGGATAAGCTGATATGTGGAGAAAAGGCTGATATGTGTATCCTCGTGTATCTATTTTTTTTTCTCCTTAAAAGCAGTCTACTGCTTTTACCCATGGAAATGGTACTTGCTCAGCTGTATGCACTTCATTCATAAAGGAAGAGCACTCTATTCCTCCATGCCACAAAGTCCATAGTGATTCTCCTTTGATTCTGTGCATAACACTCTGGGGAATGAGACGATTATGCACACATATTTTCTTGTATTTTTATATTGAAAAAGAGTGGGGTTTTTTTCAGATGCTCCAGAGTTACATTCTGCTCCTACTTAGAAATATTTGCAGCAGCAGCCTCAGTATGATGTTTGTCCTTGAGAATCCTGCTACAAAGGCACCCATATCTGAGTTCAGATCCAATCCTTTGGGATGTGGGATCTTGCAAATGGTGTGTAGCATCACTTCCAGACTTTCCGGGAAAGTTTAAAGCATCTGTGGACTAAATGCTACTCAGCTTGATGACAAATGAAGATTATTTCTTCTGGTGTAAGAAAAAACCAGGCAGGTCTGCAGGGTGCTTCCTGCTGTGGCCTTACTTGGCACACTAATCTTTTGGTTTGCTGAATTCCCCCTTTGGGTGTAAAGACACCTAGCATGCTTTGGGGGTAAAGGCCTAACATGCTGCCTCCCTCCATCTCCAAACCATGCACCATGGGAGTCTGAGAGAGATAAAATCAAGTATTTTGGACCAATTCTAATCCTACTGAAATGAGAGCTTAATCGGAATTTGGCCCTTAAGTGTAGTAAAGGTGCAATGTTTACTGCAAAGAGGGAGCTCCATGTTGGTTGTTAAAAAGAACTGGTGGGTTGACCTTCAATAGATGCCAGTTGCTTATCAAGCTGCTCCATCACTCCCATCCTCAGCAGCACTGGGAGCAAGAAAATTAAATGGAAAAAGCTCATGGGTCAAGAAAAAGGCAGTTTAATAAAGCAAAAACAAAGGCCATGCACAGAAGCAAAGAAAAACAAAATATTTATTCTCTACTTCCCATCAGTGTTCAGACACTTCCCAGGAAGCAGGGCTTCAGTGCCCTAGCAGTTCCTCTGGAAGACGAACATCATAGTGACAAATGCTCCCCCTTTCTCCTCCTTTCTCTTGGCTTTTATTGCTGAGCAGACACCATATGGTGTGGAACACACTTTGGTCAGTTCAGGTCAGCTGTCCTGGCTCTGTCCCCTCCCAAGATCTTGCCCAGCTCTAGCCAACAGGTAGAGGGGCTGAGAATGTTGGAGAGGCAGTGCAGATGCTGTGCGAGCACTGCTCTGCAGTTGCCAAAACATGAGTGTGTTTATCGGCATCTCTCTTGCTACTGATACAAAGCACAGCACTTTGAGAGCTGCTATGGGGAAAATGGGCTCCATCTCAGCCAGACCCAGCTCAACTGGGCAGCAGTTTTACTCTGGGCAACAGCTTTTGGAACTAGAATGCTGAGCAACCAGACTGATGTTCTAAGCAAAGAACTAGCAGTACTTATTTTAACTAGACCTGTGTGAATGACTGGTCATATTTGGAGGAAAACTGTGCTGGCAATGTTTTAGGGGAAAAAAGGAAAAATATTTTTGGCTATAGATGAAACCAGGGTTTTTCAGATTGTTTGTCAGATAGGGAGGGGTTTTTTACAGGTTGAATAAATATTTCATATTGATCTGGGACATTTCTAAAGGGCATGGAAACAATGTAAAAATAAACTCATGCAGGATGACTGCAGCAGTGCTCACTAGATTGAGGAGGGCATATCTTCTTTTGCACCCAGTGGTGCAAACTTTGACTTTTTAGGTAAGAGACTCCAACTGCTCCATAATAAATTTTCGTCTTAGAAAAAATTCCCTAAATGCCAGGCTGCCCAAACCATGCCACACAGGCAGATCAAGTGAAACTCCTGAACTGGATGTTGCCTGAGAAAGTAGCTCTGCTGGATTCAAGGCTGCTGAGCAACTTGTACACCGTGGGGTGGGACAGGTCAAACAGCAAAAGCTGTGGTGATGTGCACTGCCTCATGTCCCTGCTCCACCACCAGCCCAGCCCTGCTCCTAGTGTTCTGAGAGATGTAGAGCTCCCAGTCTACTTGAAGGCATTGGTATTTGCAGTGAAGAAAATTGACTGTGGCTGGTATAGATGATACAAAGGAGCCTCTTTTGAATGCTGATGTGTCAGCATGTAGCCTATGAACATTCACTGAATAAGAAAACAGGTGATGATTATGATCTGAGCTGGTATCTAGGGTACTCATCTAAATTTTCCACTCTCTTTTTCAAAGTATCTTCAAAGTGAAAAAAATTGGAGTTGTCCCACCTAGAATCAGTGTCATTGTGAAGTCGGTTAGGAGGCCCATGATTCTAAGACCCAGCCTTAAATAAGGTAGGAAAAGGAGTGGATATTTGCATCCAGTCTCACAAGATGCAGTTGTTGTGGCATAGGGTAGTTTCAGAAATCATTTTCAAGACAGCTTGTAAGTCTCGCATGAAAAGTAAAAGCAAAAAACTTTTGCAAAACTACCAAAATAATCCTTTCTACGTTTTATTTCAGGTGAAACTGTTGACTAAATTTGACTTGATGTTACAAGTGTTTACATTTTTCTGTGACTAAGTGATTCCTTGCTAAGTCTGTGCTCAGCTCTGGCTTGAGCTCTGCTGTTAGTTCACCCTCCTTGTATTCTGCTTTGGGAGCATTTAAGATACCTGCTCCATTGCTGAGCCCCAGCCTGCTCCACAGGGATGGATGGACATACTAGCTGTGCAGTTGCATTGACTTTTCCAGCAAACTGGTTTCCATGATAAACACCAGAGGCATTAAAGCAATGTGACTTCAGTCCTGCCCCTCCAAAACCCTCATCAAACAGCTGTTGTCTATACATGTTCTACTCTGGCAAACATTTCATTTACTCTGTAATCCGTGGAAAATGTAACAATTGATCTCCGAGCAATGTCACTAAAAGCTGCAGCTACTTTGTTTTCACTTGGAGTGTGTAAATGGCTTTTTGACAGATTTGACTTCTGGGCAGTTCCTGGCTGAAAATGCTATCATCAGCATTGATTTCCCTCCTGACCTGCCATCCTGGAATTGAACGGCAGCCTGGAACTATCAATATCTATTATTGGACTTAGCTAGTGTGCACTGCTCCTCAGCATACTGAAAGTAGAGCTGGGCCAGAGGCAGATCTTCATCTTCAAAATGTAGGTCTTTTGAGTACACATCTTAGAGAGCCATGAAGCAGTGAAACTACTGCTTGCTTGCACCATGGAGCTCTCCACCCCCACTGAGATGCCTCATCCTGCTGGAGGATTTTTACATGTAAATCTGGGTCACCCTGTGGATCCCCATCTTCTTCTCTCCAGAAAACCTGACTTCTTTTTAAAGCTCCCACTGAAAGTGTGAACTCAGCTGGGAGGGGTTGTCTGTCTGCTTTTCCAACTTGCACATCACAAAGCACAAGAGAGATGGGTGATTTGGCTCTTGCCCTCTCAAGAGCTACAAGCTTCAGAAAACCACAGGTGGTGTTTCCAGCTCTGCTGCCTGCACTCTTTATCCAACAAATGAGCAGGTTTTCTGCCTCAATCCCGGTGCTACCTCTTCTTCTGTGGATGTGGGCCCTCCTTGTGTCACTGTTTTTAGCTCTTCCTCTGTCACTGTAGGTTTCTCCGGAAGTGAAGTGGCAACTTCCTTGTGTGGGGTAGCTTTGCTGCATGGAGACCCACAGCAGGGCAGCTCTCCCCCATGAATGGCCCAAAGAACTCAGCTGTCCACTGCATGGGGGCTCAAGAGACCAAGCCCATGTGGGTCTGGAGAGCACTCAACACCTTCCGGGGCTTAGTGCACACTGTGGCTGTATCCTGCCTCCTCAAAATGGCCTTAATTCTTGGCACAAAAGTTCTCCAGTCCTCCAACCCCATACCCAGCTGCCAGTATGTGAGGAAGTGTCTGTGAATAAAAAAAGCCCTTAGAAACATCTCTAAGTTGTCTGTCAGCTCTCAACATTCTCCAGCCAAAGTACATCCTGCGCTGGAGGCGGGGGCCTGTCAGGGGTCAGCAAATGCCCTTTTACTGCCCCGTGAGATAGCAGCCTATATGAAATGGCCAGGAGGAGCCATAGCAAACCAACTAGAGTGTGCCTGCTGTTCATTCCATACCTAGCTCTGCTGAACATACTGCTTGGCTTGGACACAGTCTCCTCCTTGTCCTTTACATCCAGATATCTGAAACATAGAAGCTGCCTCCTGTGTAATGTAGTGCTGTGCTCTTGAAAGAAATCTGGAACTGAGTTTCATATTTATAAGATCATCTTTAATTTGGGACATCAGTGGGAGTTTTTTGTATTTATCCAACAGCTTTTCTCTGTATGAACTCTAGTTCCCTGTATTTCCCAGCTGTAGCTCACATGTGCTTCTTTATTTAATGCCATCAGTGGATATACTTAATGAGCAGAATCTTTCTGTTGGTTAGTGCTGGATATTTCTAATTGCCAAAGTCTCTTCTTAGTGGTCTCAAATTATCTGTTTTACATGGTCACCCTGTGGATAACACAAGCCCATATCATACCACAGACCAGGGATCAGGCTGGAGATCCTGCAAAGACACAAACATGCTGAGAGGAAAATGAGCTCTCCTAATCTCCACTTCTTCAGAAAAATGGGCCCCACTATCCTTCCTGTAGTCTTGCCTGTAACTCTGGTCACATTTGTGCATATATGTTGTTTTCTGAAATGTCTATAGAAAAGTCCTTCTCTAGCAGCAAGTGAACTTTGCAATACTCAGTTATGCTGCACACCATGTCTCCCTGCTGCAATTCATTCCACTCTAAAGGTTTTTTCTAAAGAAGAGATCTACTGAAATGGTTGTTTCTGGCTGGGCTTGGGGTTATCGAGATCCTCAGGAGCAATAACTTTCTGCAGTGCCAGGCCTAGACCTCTGGTGAATGAGCAAACCAGCTCTGTGCCTGGAGTCTGTCAGGGAGAGCAGTAACACAGCTGGTTTTGCAATGCAGCCAGCACTGGAACTGACAGCCTGAGGCTGGAAGTGTTCTAGTGTGTGTATCCTCTTCAGGCTTCATCACTCAGCTGAGATTTTCAGCAAGATGGATTAGAGGCAAAATAAATTAATCAGCTGTGGAATTCCTACTGAGGATGAGATGTGCTGAATCCCTATCACTGTGGAAATTAAGGAACTGGTGGTGAGCATCTGTGTATAAACCAGATTTATGTTAACCTTCATAGCACAACTGATTTCTTAAGAGCCCTTCCAGCCCCAGTTTCTGACTGAATGTGAGAAAGTTGTTGCTTGTTTAAACTATGCAAAAAGGGATACAGGGAACATTAAGAGCCATGGCTACTACTTGAGATTGTTTTTTAAGTCACATGCTTTTGTGACTGAACTCAGAAACAAGCTGCATCTTAAAAAAGCCAACAAAAAAATTGTCCCATAAAGTAGGAGCGTGGATGGTCTGTTGTTAAGAGATGAGTCCCAACACTACAATCTGGTTTTCAAAGCAAATTACTAGCTCTACTCATCCTTTGCTTGGATGAAGATACAGCTCTTGAAATTTGTGCTATGGTCAGCAGACAAAAAATGTAGCTACTTGGGCTTAACATTTTAACTCTAGGCTATCAGTACTGATTGCTTTTACAGATATTTTATTAATGTTCAGGAAAAGAGGAATAGAATATAGCATACTCTTCCAAACACACACACCCTTGTTATAAAACTATATTATGGGAGACATTTCTTCTTAGGCTTGATTTACCAAAACAAGATTTTAATTTTAAGTGTCACAGACACTTTTAATGTATTTTGTGCTGGTTTGGGTTTATTTTCCTGCTTTCCATTTATTTCATGATATTGCCTGGGACTCCAAGACACAGCCAGACAGATCTGCTGAACACATGAATACTAAGGAAGTGGTTTCCCTAGTAACAATAACCATGTAACAGCTCACACAACTTCCTGCCCTTCCTTACGGGATTTGTTTGTGTGTTTCTCACTGGGTTAGATAGAGGAGACACCAAAATTGAGGCTAGCTAAAAGGCATTCAGGATGAGCTTACTGGAAGTGGGGAGAGTAGAAAGAATGACTGCTGCATTGAGTCTGGTTTTGGTTTGTTTTATGGGAATAATCCTGGGGGCATGCTCTAGCTGTCTCAGAGCATGGGCTGGATAGACTCTAGTACAACTCAGATTCATATTTCAGAATATTTTTTACAGTTTGTTGGGGGGTTTTTTTGTTTTTTGATTTTTTTTTTTTTAAAACAAATGTAACTATTGTCAAAATGGATTAAGTGCAGCTTTGAGTCAGTAATCGATTAATGGAAAACAGAGTGGGGAAACAAATACAGACCTTAAGTATGCAGCCTCAGTGCAGGACTTACTGCTAGGACTTTAGAGATGGTGAATTAAGCAGCATTTGGGAACATGGACAGATATGCTTCTGGGTTCAGACTGATAGCAGGGGGTTGTCTGGCTGGCATGCTCTTGCTGTGGAAGAAGAGGGGAGATTCATTCTCTAATACAGTGCAAAGTATTCCTCAAAGCAACTGTACTGCTATTCAGGTGAGGATTCTGGTAGGCATGTTATCTATGATCATTAAATTGGTTATCTTTTTAGTCTTCTAATCAACTGGTCTATTTACAGCTCACTCTAAGCCAGATGAAGAAATCTGCAGTACTAAACCCAGGTATTAAATCTGCTTGTTCAGGCATTGAAAAGCTGAATTCCTATATTTCATTAACCATTGTTCATATATGTATATTGAATGTTGTGACCACTTTTGTGTCATTTCCTACATCAAAAAGACACTTCTACTGAAAAATAAAGCTTAGTATTATCTGTCAGTTCTCTGTAAAGCTGTGTCTTAAGATGGATCTGTTCCTGAACAAGCTGAAATGATTTTGTATGTTGCTAGAAGGAAGAACTGATAAAGGCCAAACTGCAATCAGCTGTGAGTTTGCTGTAAAGATAATAAACATGAACAGAGACTGTACAGAGATCAGCCATGCTTTCCTTTTTCAAGATCTTTGACCACAATGAAATCATGACATTATCTTAAAGCTGGCACATGTAACTCTAGTCATACAGATATTTACAGCTAAAAATGATAAGCTTGATCCTGAGAGATGCTGGGTACACCCATCCTTGCTGCTTTTAATGGCAATTCTGGGTGTTCAGAGCCTTTGGATCAGATTAAGATCATCTCAACAAATCACAGTGAGGAAGACAGAGAGGAAATGGCTATCAGAAAACCAAAGACAGACTAAGATTTTATCCTTGTCACACTGAGATGAGGTGCCTCAGAGCAATATACTGATTCTTTTCTCAGGCTATATCAAATATCAGGACTGGCCGTAGGAATAAGCATAAGCATATTTGTAATTAGCACTTACACTCTCCCAGCATGTAGAACTCCCACTAGCACAACACTATCTTCACAGGTACCATATTTTAGACTAGGAATTTTAAGCTGTTTAATTGGGGTCTTCTGTAAACCGTGTTGGAATTCTTATTGCCCAAAATCCATGTCAAACCTGTGTGCAGTATCATCTTGGCAGAGAACAATACTGTTTTGTGCTCTCCTAATGAAATAATGTTGTCTTCCCAGATTAACACATATTAAGTCCAGTCATGTAAGAGAACATTACGCTCTTAGATAGTAAGAAGGAAAGAGTTAATAAAATCTACTTTTTGATTTTAAAATTTCCCCGAAGGTACTGAGTCTTCCAAATTATGATATGCTTTTGAGACTTTTTTTCTCAGTTTCTGTTTGCAAAATAAACTTTATAATTAATACTGACTAACTAAATAAAACCAGCAGGTTTGCATGTCTAATGACACGTACACATCAGCAGGAATCCTATAAACACATATGCAGATGTGTGCATCAATTCAGATGAGTACGGGAGCATGGCTGTATTCAATTCTGAAAATAATAATCCAGCTCTTAATTATGTACATGGTTGGCTATGCTGATTTAAGGCAGTATATTTATTCTGTTTTTCTAACTGTGCCTCAATGGACCTAAAGACTATAAATTACTGAAGCTGAATCAGATGTGTAATAGAAAATTTAAAACATTTACTATTTTGTCAAATATCAAAACATTCTTGTTTTCACAGGGGTGTAATGTGGACCTTACAGTGTAATAAGAGCTATGAGTAATTTAAAAATATGTGATAACCTTTGCATATCACAGATACTTTTCTCATGAATAAGGAACTTCTCACTGTAGGAAGACTTTTATATGACTCCTGCTTGTTTCTCCATCTATTTCCAGGCTAAATTTACCGTAAAGAGAGAGGTTTTGCATCTGCCTATGTCAGTTCTCCAGTGTATTGAGGTCAGCTTCCATTCTCCTTGGCTCTGATGCCTGCCTGTATAAACACAAATTCCATTTCCATCCTATTATTTTTCTAATCAAGGGTTTGTCATGCAAAAAAAAGATCTGAGGTGACTGTGTTTTCCATTATGCAAAACATTCCATTATGATAATATCTTCAGGATAGTCTTATAAAGGTGCCCTGCCCAAAGACATCACAAATGAGAGCACTGAGATGGTTGAAAAATCCTGCATAATTTGCCCTCTCATTTAACATTCAGGCCACAGAGTTCACCCTAATTTGCCATACACATTTCCTCTGACATCCTCGATCTGTACATATGGTAAAAATAAGAATTGGCAGCTTTCACTGAATAGACTTCTGTTAAGTGCTTATCAAAAGAAAAAGAAAAAAGGGCTTGTAAAATGCAGTCATATTTAGTACCTCCTTAGTTTTCTTTTGCTTTCTCTGCTAAACTCACACTTAGTAAAATCTACAGTCAATGAAATTTACCTTTTGAGCTCAAGTTGTTTCCATTCAGAACAAAGTAAAAAATATGCCAGCAAAGAAAACCTGATATTTCTTAGAAATTCTCTTTTCTTTCTTATGCCAAATCCCAACGGGCAGGGCTCCACAGAAAGGGAGTTTATTTTCTAAATCCTTTGAACACAACGCTCTTACATTTTCTAGGACAAGATGTTTTCCTAGACAATCTCAATATTGTACCTTTGTATTATTAATACTTTTGTCATAAAGATGAATACACACATTTATTTTATTGTATATCTTTAATTTCCATTAGATGTCATTTCAATTATTCAAATATGAATTGGTTTAAAAACAGACTCCTGTGAAGACTTGTGTCTGAGTCTTGGCAAGCACATATTTCTGCAGTTTCTGTGTATTTGGTTTATCTGTTCTTTCTTCTTACTGTGCAAATGTGTGTGTTGTATGTGCCCATGTGCTAAACACATCGGTCAGTGAATCTGCACTGACTGCTTTGTTTGAAAAAACTTCTGAATCTGTGGGGCTTTTTAACAAGTTTTTATAGGTCATGATTATTTAGCCAGACAGATACATTTTAGGGCTCTAGAAAACTTAGGCATTTTAATTATAATCCAAAATAGATAAATGGTCCTTTTCTTCTCTGGCTTTCTAGAGTGTCCTTCCACATCTGGGGAACACGATGCCATTGCTGGTCTTACCTATTCAGGGATTATTCCACTATTAAACATAGCTTATTTTAATGCAATGTCTGGTCATGAATTTGATATTAGCTTTCAGGCCTTGAATGTATTTTTTTTAATTTTTCCTTATGTATTGGTATGGCCTGGTGTATCAGCATTATCATTATAATCTTTTCAATTAAAGTCAATCCCTTGCCTTGATTTCCTGACTCAGTCTCTGATATTTTAAAATGTTTTCCATTTCTAACTGCAATATTTTAAAGAGCTGTCTCCAGTCTTTTTCACAATTTTATCTCATTTACTGGAGCTGTTTTCAATCCATGCAGTAATAATGAATTTTAAAAAAAACCCATATGGATTGTAGATGTATTATCCTTATTGATCCATAATCTCACCATCTACTATGCAGCATTTTTGACTACGATACCTGACTTTTAATTCACCTTTACTGACCCACTGATGCTGAACTAACTGATGCTGATGTGGATATAACTACATGTAGGACTAGACTTCTCTGTAACTTCCCTTATTTTACATATCAACACAGTATATACTCTTCCTTCTCCAAGATGCAGCCGTCTCGTCTTCTTGGAACTAGTTTCCAGTTCAAATCTACAAAATCAGTTTTCCAGGGTGCCAAAACATGCTTTCATTAAATCAGACATATTTGCCAGTGATCATATATCATTTTATGTTTACTGAAAAGCTTTGCTGTAGATCTTTCAAAATCATGCCCTCCAAGGCATCTCACAGCAACATTCATCTTCATGATTGAAAATGAGTATGGTTCCATGTCCCCTACTGCTAAATCAAAACTGAACTTACCCAATTGATTGACATTTCTACCATTTCTTACTGCACTACAGGAGTCTCAACATGCACCTTTTATAATTAGTTACCTGAAACTGCATGTCCACACCCTCTATATTGTATCCACTCAAGCCAGTTGTTTTCCTCCAAAAGTTTTAACCTGTCGCTGTTGAGCCGCTAGCTGAGGAATGACCCAGGTTCTCAGACAAGGAAAGAGAGAAGGTGTCTTTATTATTTTGATTCCCATATATATAGAGTCTTCAGAGGTCACCCAGATTGGTCAGCCCGAGACCTCCCCCCAGGCCCAATTGGCCAAGCCTGAACTGACCTAATCCGGAGACGTTGTTTGCAAAACATCCAAACTTTATCTTTGTTTATGAAATGTAGCAAAATGTTCTCACGGGAAGGACCTGTGCTAGCCACATTAACCCACCTTTATTATTCTCCTCCCATCAGTTGTCAAGAGCGATAATTTGATCAATAAAACTTGGGTCTGCTGTGAAGTCACACTGTTTCTGGCCATCTGCTTCCTCTGCCACTGCCCATAATCTGTTCGTAAATATGTTCAGGATTATTTTCTCCACCAGTGACTAAGGTTAAGTCTCTGTAGTTACCTGGATCAGCAGGGTCTTCCTTTCCCTGCAGCTGGTAGAGGTATTGCCTTTAGCTGCTTACCTGCAACCTCCTTGTGTTCCTTTATGTATGAACATCAATTTTGGCCTCTTTGCTGGCCGTTGCACTGACAGCTTTCAACGGCTCAACCATTACTCTTTCTGTTCCTGCAGCTATCCCACTTCTGACCACTTTGCTGTTCCCACTTTCCTTTGTTTGCAAGCAGTAAGTAGAACCAATAAACACTCAACATAACTATCAAGACCTTTCAGGTCAGTGATGCAAATATATTTTGTATTTAAAAAAAAGAAAAACATGAACAGGATTATTGGACCAAGGCCCAGTTTATCACAGCTGTATGCACAGCTAATATAGCCATATTTCTGCTGGTTTTTTGAAATCTGATTTCTTCAAAGTGGTTCCTAAAGCCCAAGTTTCCATCTTCATGGGAGAGGATACAGCTTCCAAAAACCACCCCATGTGCAATGCTAGGCAGCCAGATTTAAAATTCTTGGTTGCAGCAGGCAGTTGTATGAAGCCTGAAGGCCAACATAGGCCATCAGGTCTACTCTGTCGATCTCCATGGTTTAGCAGCAACTGTTTGGATGGGAGTTTGCTGCATCCGTTACCTCTCCTGCCATTGTGACTTCCATAGCTGCTGCTCCTCTCCTTCCGCCTGTGTTCCAAAAACCAAGCCAGCATGGCACTGGATGTACACAGCTAAAATGCTCACAGTACTATCTGCTCTCTCTTGTACCCAGTGGTTCTAACCTCAATTGAAATTGAGTCGAGAAACTGCATGCTCAGATCAGCTACCAGAGCATAACAGGTTACAAGTTTCTGTGCAGCTGCTGATCTGTGGTATCTGCTCATTCTTTGCTTGAAGTGCAAAGGAAACAGGTATGAAACTGTAAAAACTTGTGTGATCTACAGGCTGCAACTCTATAATTGTGTTGGTCATACACACAAAAAATTAAGCACCACTGTCTGCAGTCCTGGGCATCCAACTCCAGGACTGCAAACATCTTGAAGATGCTCACTGCAAGAGCTTTTCAGATATCACTATGTTTTTAATAATTCTCCTTGACTTTTACTTGTTCTCTCTAACTGCCCAAAGCCAGTGAAACAGCTGGGCTTTCTGAGCCAAGCTGCAGCAAAGCTCCGGCACACTCAGTCTCACAGTACTGCTGTGCCTGCTCAGAACTGGGCATCTTCTGCCTGGGGCAGTTCAAACACCAGCTGTTCCCCATGCAGGAGTACAGCAGAACTGTGAGGATAAACATAAATGAGAGGACGTATTCTGCCTCCATTGCTGGATGAATCTGAGGTGGCTCTGTAAGAGAGCAGATTCTACCTGCTCACTCCCAAAGGGATCAAGTTCTGCAGTACATTTCCTGGAGGAAGTGGTTGCACTTTTCTAGCTGAGTGTGTGAACAGAGCTGTGCTTTCTGGTTCACTATCAAGACTATTATCTATAAGAGGGTACATTCCTTTAATTAAACAGCAAAGGATGTGTTTACCTAATTCTACTTTCTATTGCAAAAACACATGATACTGGAAATTATGGATTCTGGTGTCTGCCAGGTCCCTGATACCCTTATGTGTTTTAGAATCTAGGCAATTAGAGAATTCATGTGGTAATTCCTCCATTATACTTTTCACACTAATGTATTTTCTTCTGAATTGTTTAGTCAAATTAATTGCATTGAGCCTTATTTCAGGTATACTTAGCATACTTCTAAAGAGACTTATTAAACGACCAATTTTTATCTCACTTAAGAATTGCCTTAATAACAACATTCAGGGAAGCTGGTTCCTGATCTGATACGATGATAGCTCCAATTTTTATGTGTTGTGTTGTCAGGCTGCTTGTGAGATAATAGAAAAGATCTACTCTTGGCTAGGGAGAGATGAGATGTGAAGTTTTCTCTGCTGGAGTGCATATGCCTTCAGACATCAAAGCTTTTAAAACTTCCCGTACAGCAGAATGGAAACTGGACATTTTATCACCTGGGGTGCTGTGTGCTCCCTACTGCTTTGTCTGCCCAGCAGCTCCCCAGGGCCAGAGCAAAAGCTGTTCACATTAGAGGTCAGAAGTGATGGCACACTCCTGGGTACAGCTGCAGGCATCCACTGACAGCAGCCAGATGCCAGGACAAAAAACCCAACCAACCAACCAACCAAAAAACCCCCATTTTTCTTGGGAACTTTACTATGACAACAAACCTCATAAAAGCATCTATCCTGGGCAATTACAAACCAAGCACCTGCAAGAGACATTTCTTCATTCTTTAAAGGCTCTGAACTTCAACTTCAGATCTCTCTTCTCCTCCAGCATGGTGTAGAAATAAGCTGTAATCATGTAGCACTGACATTGTGTATTATAATGTTATAAGATAGGATAGATTCTGGTTACAGATTGGGAATGTCCACACACCCAATTTCTTTAGCATTAGTCTACAGCAACATGCGAGAGCTATGCATGATGAACTCAGAGGCAGACGCTACATGGGCTGCACAGAATTGGTCAGGGAGCAGCAATGAGAAAGCCATGGCTGTCTCCTGTGGATGCAAAAAGGGTCTCTGAACAATGTCAACTATGAGCAATGTCAGATATTAATTTGGTAGGGTGACATTTTTATTTATTTTTATTGGGTGATTATCCACTTGTGAGAAATACAGGCTAAGAGTTGGGTGTGGGAAAACAAATTATGTCTGGAATTTATCTTGATAAAATACAAAGGCAGATTATGTCCCTTGGGTTAAAAACTGTTAGCATAAGTCTGAGATTGTGAGTTCCTTGGTTCTTTACTGCTTTAAGAAAAGAGAGAAAGAGAATTTAAAAGACCCCCAAAAGTAGTGAAATAATGACTATGTACATGCAGAGAGGACTTGTAGATTAAGCTGGTAGGTACTTCTGCAACATATTCTTGCTGATTTTAGGTGTCACGTGCATTACCTCAGCCAAAAGGCAGTGATCACACGTGCTGTAGTAAATAACCCTGCCCATGGTTTTTCTTGTTTCTAAAAGATCATCTGAGACTCTTGGACTGTTGAGGTCTAGAAAAATGGAAAAAAGTGGGAGATAATCCTTTTAAAAGCAATGTATACGCTGAAGGAAATATCATTTTCACGTGCAGTCAGAAGCAGCCCAAGTGCCACTGTCTATACACACGTGAAAGGAACACGAGGTGAAACATTTGGACTAAAGGCTGTGTATCTATGAAACTTCCACTTCAAATCCCAGCCAAATCTTCTCTGACTGACTTGAGATAAATAAGTACCCAACACTAATCAGCAAAGTTAAAATGTTGGGCGTTTTCAACTTCGTTTTTAGTTGAACAATTCCATTATCTTAGTTCTTGTCCAACTGTTACTCCAAATGTTTTACAATGTAGTTCAAATTTGAATCCTGAGGGTTCAAATTTGAATCCTGAGGATTCATATTCTCATCCTACACCTGAATTTTAATGTTGGCGACCATCATTGTTGACCATTTGCCTCTGATCAAATTTCTTTTATCAAGGCTTTTTTTTTAATACGTATTCATTCTTATGAATTCCTATGAATGTGAATATGTTTATTTAAATACATATTAAATATACATTTAATATGTATTTATGTATTCATTGAGGGTTTGCTGCACAATATGACAAACACCCATTGACAGTGGCATGTTCTTAGGCTTGTCAAGAAGCAGTTAGGACACTCTGCCTCCTACCCTCAACATAAAAGGGGTAGAGTTTGTGTCTCCTCTTGCACCATTTCATCTTTACCAAGGGCTGCTTCTTCTCCCATGAAGAGATCTGCCCTACAGTGTGAGTAGTGGCACAGGGAGATCCACTCACAGTAGATGTAGCACAGGTTATCTAGCTATTAAATTAAGTCCATATGCCCACTCCAGACTTTTTTTCAGTGGCAGTGCTGTATCTCCTCACAGCAGCAGAGGGGTACAGCCCCTTCAAAAATGCTCTGCAACCCACACTGGTAGAGATGGCAAGACTGCTGTCCACCACTGTCCTTGGACTTTCCCTTCATATTAACTGATAACACGTGAGCTGCTTGCATGGTCTGATGTGTAATTTAAATCACTATTGACAATGGCATGCTGAGAGAGACATTTATTAGTTAGAGCGTAAAAGGGAGGCAGGGAGAGGAAACTGGCGACGAAGCAAGTCAAGTAAATACATAAATATAAACAAGCTTAGTCAGAACATTCATCTGTCATCTTGATTGCTTTTCAGATAAAAGAATAGATATTAAGAAGCTTGCATACTGCTCTGAGAGAGTTTAAGGTGATAGCTTGGTCATGGACTAATACAGACTCATGTTAACAGTCCTGCCACACATAGCAGAGGGGAGGTGTTAAGTGATGGCCTCAAGTCCTGTTGCCCCTCTCTTCAGGGAGTGAGTCAACATCAAGGTGACTCAAGGTCTTTTCTACTCCCAGGCCTCTCAATTTCCCTTTGCAGCACGGGAAGGAATGCAACAGGGATTTCTCCCCACATTTGCCACCTCAGCAGCTGGTCCAGCTATGACTACATTTTTTTTTCAAGTCAGAATAACTAATGATTACATTTTCTTTGGAAAGGTGTAGTCTGAGCTGCAGTTTCATGATTGCTTCATGCCCATTAAAGCTGGGCTGTTGCTGACAGGAACCATTTCCTCCTCTCCCATGTTTCAGCTCACGCCTTCCTTCCTTTCCCCTCTGCTGGCACTAGCATCCCTGCAGCCACGCCAGGGGCTGGAGAAGGGAATTGCTGCAACTGGAACCAGAGTAGGCTTTGCTGGTAAGCTTTCAGCTGGGCCAGCACATTGCCCTACTTCTCTCCACTGCCACTGGTGCTGCTGTGGGAGAAACACCAGGAGTGGGACAAGGTTTGGGACCATGTCCCTCAGGGGGCTTAAAACAACTGTGGTTTGCAGCCCTCCAAAGCTTTCCAGGGAGCAAAAATAGGCCTCAGGAAAAAAGAATGTGTGCCAGCTTGAGGTTAAATTACTTTTTCTACCACAGACTTCTTACCTGACTTTGAACAGGTCATTTTAATCTCTCTCTGCCTTAGATTTCCCTCTCCAAAACAAAGACAAAGCAGTGCTTTTATCTTTTAGAACAAGCACATTAGAGATTTTGAGGTGCTGAGGTGCCCAGGTACTCTGGGAATAGGGGCACAGAAAGTCTGCAAATATTTTTAAAGTCCTTCTGCCTCAAGCTTCCCTTTTTAATTGCCTTAATTGTAGACATCATTTGTGCTGCACAACTAAGGTCATTGTAGCTTAGTATGTGTTAAGTATCCACACTTTTGGCAAATCATTGGTATAACTGAATTCCAGATAATAGAATTGAGAGTGTAAATCTGACATATATGACAAAGGTTGGAAGTGGGTTTTTTAGGCTTTAAAAAGCATTTTCACTGTGTTTCAAGTTTCAGTAACTTTTAGTAGTGTCCCTCAACAACAGAGTGAGCAAGCACTCCATGGTGAAAACACCAGCTGTGGTCTATTTTACATGCAGTTACCTTCCAATCAGTCATACCATAGCAGCACTCACTCCATCTGAACTTCAGCCTGATCTGAGGAGATTGATACAAGCTCATCGAACCTGACATTGTCACATTTTGTCCAACAGTGTTAACGTGTGGGTTTGTTTGTGACCAGACCCATCACTTGCAGGGCTTCAAACTAATACCCTTGTTTTAATACAGAGCAGACAGAGTGGTTGTTTGCACCACAAGCACTTTTCCAGAAATGAGTGATAGTGCTGCATCAATACTGTTATTGTGGTCCCCTTCCTAGACTAAAAAGCTCTGCTTGCAGCATAAGATTTGAAATGTTTATCCTTTGAAAAAATATACTTGGTGTAGCCATAACAAGTGGTGGAATATCCTTTTTGCCTCAGAATTTGAGATTAGAATGTCTATATTTATAGCTAAAGAAGGATACCACTAGAAATAAATATTTAGTAAGGTGGTGATAATATTACAAGGGCAGATCTTCATTCAAGAAGAAAAAGTCAGTCTTTTATTTATAAATAAAAGTCAGTCTTTTATTTACAGAGAGATTACAGGGTAGTTATTCTGGGATGCATCTGTCCAACCCTGGCAATATATTCTAAAGGGCTGATTATCAGTAAGTACAGGTACCAGCACTTCTTACATATAAGGTGTTTGAAAGATGCTGGGACCAGGGATATTCAAAGTCATTGATCTGTTTCTGAAACCACTTTACCACATACTCTTTTTTTGACCTTGGAAACACATTTAATTTCTCTATATTTAAGTTCCTGCATTTAGAAAATGGGGATTAAGAATGTAGAGGCAACACTGCTCTAAGTTTATTGATATTTGAAGCTTTCAGAGCTTTAACGGGTAGCACCAAAGGCAAAGAGTTCTTTACATTTTACTGAAGTGATTAGTT